>JBCNJP010000007.1:30573833-30627102 GCA_039602395.1 Deinandra increscens subsp. villosa | reverse complement strand
CCACATGCCCAAAGTGATATGCATGAATCAAGGTTTCCAGCAATACCCTATTTTTCCACTATTTAAGCACATTAAGCCTCCATGCTCACCTTTGATATGTTGTAAATCTAGGGTTTTCCATGACAAGATTGGATTTGTATACTCTAAAATGATGAGATCCATGTGACGTGCGCTCCATATGACTAGATCTAGTGTTTTAGGTGTAAAGTTTAGATTTTTATGATGATGTAGTACTAGATTTTCCCCATGCATGCTCTGAAAGTATAGATCTCGTGATATATTTGTCAACAGTTGGATTTTTATGATGTAATCGAACTAGATCTAGGGTTTCACCATGCAAAGTGCCTATTTAATGCTAGATCTAGGGTTTCACCATGAAAATCTATATTCTTGATGCTTGATCTTGTATGTTATCATGCAAATGATTATCATGATGCATAAATCTGAAATCTAATCATATAATAATGCTAGATCTAGGTTATGTTGCATTATAAACCCTTGATTTTGACCTAGGTTTGACTTTTGACTTTAGTTTGACTTTTGGGTATTGTTTGACTTTATTGAAATCCCATGAAATTAGATGATTATGTGACCAAATGATGATTGGATGCATTACTATCTTTAACTTATACTAGGATTTGACCTCCTTTGATTGGCAAATCAACCCCGTACGTATCACTATATCAAGTCACTCACGAGTCATGTTGTCCTTAAGTTCGATATGTCATTTTAAGTCATGGAATCTTATCCATTACTTATTTATCTATTTATTTTGTCCTATCACAATCGGTCGTCAAGGTGATCTCTGGATTTGAGCACACTCTCGATCGTCGGTTTTCTCTTTTCACATTGTCGCTATCATGTGAGTTTTCATAGCCCATTTTTACTTAAATGTTTTTGGGGTGCAACATGTATCATTTTCCAAAACTCTATTTTCACATGCGTATTCTATGTTCGGTATTTGTTTGAAACTTGCATGATTTTATTGATTGATTGATTGATTGATTGAAAGATGAACGATGAACGATGGAACGATGAACGATTGAACGATGAACGTAATTATTAACACTAAACATGTCTGGGTTATAGTAATATATCTATTGGCCTGACAAACCCACTTAGTCTGTCTCGCGTGTGGCGTCTTGTGATTGGAAGCCTAATTGTCAAGTATTGGATTACGTTAACTTACACTACGCATGCTTTTGAACGTTATCATTAAACCTATGAATTTTCACCAACTATTTTAGTTGACTTTGTTTATAAACATGTTGCAGGTAATGCGATTTGATATCAGAATTCGACATCGTAGGATTGCATGGGACTAGAGAGACCTATAAATAAATTAATATCATGAATTGTTATTTGACTTGTACTCTCTGATTCTTATTGACTGATATTTTGTGATTGCTATGAAATGGGTATTAATTAAGAATATTGCAACCTAATTTTAGTGTTGTGTGCAACTGGACAATCTTCGTGCCCCGACATATTCTGCCGTCGGTTGGGGTGTGATACCGTCTGTCTCCTAGGGTACAGCAGTCGAAGCAGTGTGTACAGCCGGAATCAACCTAGCACCCGAAACTATACCTGAGATGATAGCAAGAAGCTGTGAGAATGCTGTAAATTTTGCTGCTACAGAAGCTAGATTAAGTTGCGTTTTTTTGGTGTGTGTAAACTAGACTTGAATCCCTCTATTTATAGGGATGGAGGAGCACTTCGTAACTGTTGAGTCAATGGATTTAACGCCTCAGTTAAGTCATTCGAATTTGATCAGTTACTCCTAGTCAATTAAGTTAACGTCTGAGTAACTCATTCGAAGCTTATCAGTTACACTGTAATTGATCAGGAATTCAAGGGTCAACTTGTTTCGGAAGGACCAGTCCGGAGGAACCACAAATCCGGGAGAACTGGTCCTAAACAACTATTCCGGAAGAACCTCACGAAAGCAGAGTCCGAATGAACTAGTCCGAATCAACCCAAAAATACTAAGGCGGCTTTCAAGCGACTAAGTGCAAAGAGCGATATCAAAATGCCATAATTGCCCAACGCCCACACCACGCGCACGTGCATGTGCGAGTTAGGGGTGTTTCACCCATCGGGGCCCTCACTGGGTGTGTCTGGTTATATGGGAATACAATTTCCAACAGACACTTCCTTATAAACCACTTTAAGGTTTATGTGTCTTCCAATGCGGGATAAGCTCAACGACACTATTTAAGCTTAAACCACAACACAACTAACTTGCTCGATGTGTTCAATTGTGAATTTTATTCGTATTGGTGGAGTCGCTGCTCAAAGCATCGATATCTCATTCATCTTAGCTCAATTTTAGACAGCGTTGAGTTTGTCGTACTCCCCTCATATAGGAGACGCAAATGAACAAAAAAAATTATAATAAAAATAATAGTTCAAAATTTCCTACAAAGCCAACCCTCATTATCAAGAAATATAGCATGCCTTTATCTCACTACTTATACATTTAATAAACTCTTAGATGTATATAGTATATACACATGTTTACATCTAATAGTTGATAAACACGATATCTATATACTTGACTTTATCACTGCTAGATGGTTCTTAAGTTTAACAAGTTTTTCAATTAGCGCGTTGCTGCTGAAACCACGGATGGTTGTGCGGTGGAACCGAATATGTAAAAAAAAGTCGATGTTCAAGAAACGTTGCATTGAAATATTTTCAATAACAATAATGAAGCACGTAGCACCCAAAATGTATAACACCAACCAACAACCATAATTTCATCAACATAACAAAAGCATGTAAGGTTTCATTCTAATGCAACCAAACTAGAGGCATAAGTCTTGTCCGTTGTATGCAACAACATGAGACAATCCTCCCAATATTATACGCTAAAGCAGTTGAAAAGAACTAAGCATGTATAAGAACTGAGAAAACATATATAAGAATGTGTACAGAACTGAGAGAACTAACAAATTCTTTGAAACAATAAGAGGACAACTCTGCCTTGAAGAAAATAAAGAACATTTTGAGCAATTAAATTAGAGGGCCAAAAATATGTTATGTGTTAGAAAATAAAGAACAATAAAACCAAAAATCAAGATACAAAGTAATCAAATTAGAGTGCTAGTGACACCATATATGTGATATGATTATCAGTTTATTCGGCTGTAAACCATGTCTTTTTTACCATTTGGTAGTAATAGATTGTATGAAGATTACATACCCAAATCAAGAATTAGCAAACATTACCTATAGTAAGACAAATTATAAAAATCATGAAAATCACTTAAAATCAGTTGCAATAAGTACGACTACATGTGATATAAAGCTTTCTTTTATCTTCAATTGCATTGACTTGTGCCGCTAAATCTAGTAGGGGTGTTTACGGTCCGGTTCAACCGGTTTTGAAAATAATTTGAGCCAAACCAAAAATTACGGTTTGTGGAAAACTTAAACCAAACCGGCCGTTTGGTTTGGTTCAGCCGGCCCGTTCAAACCGGTTTAACCGGTTCATTTTTCACGGTTTGAGTCTGTAACAGCCTAGACCCGTCGCACCAAGATATTGTCCGCTTTGGCAGCCGGCATGCCCTCAGGCATCCGCCCCTCACGGATTTAAAACGCGTCTTGATAGGGAAGGTATCCACACCCTTATAAAGCGGTGTTTAGTTCTCCTCCCCACCAATGTGGGATGTTACAATCCTCCCCCCTCAGGGGACCAGCGTCCTCGCTGGCACACTGGCCGAAAACCTCTAAAGTTCGAGGTGGGTGACAAAGTATTGTTGAAGGTATCTCCTTGGAAGGGAGTGATACGCTTCGGGAAGCGTGGAAAGTTAAATCCTCGCTACATCGGTCCGTTTGAAATTATTGGGGAAGTAGGCCCGGTGGCCTATCGATTGCAACTCCCTGCTGAACTCGATGGAGTTCACAACGTGTTTCACGTTTCCAATCTGAAGAAATGTCTAGCTGAAGACATCGAAATAATCCCTCTGGAGGAATTGGAAATCGATGAACATTTGAGATTTATTGAGCAACCAGTAGAAATCATGGGACGCGAGGAGAAAGCCCTCAAACGTAGCAAGATTCCGATCGTCAAGGTGCGATGGAACTCAAGACGTGGACCTGAATATACTTGGGAACGTGAGGATCAGATAAAGAAAAAGTATCCTCACCTGTTCGAGCAAACGTCCACGGAAACTCAAGGTATAATTTAATTTTGGGGACCAAAATTCCTTAACGGGAGGAGGATGTGACAACCCTAAAACTTTTTGCTTTCTTTCCCCAGCGACGATAGCAACGACGACAGCTGATGCTGCGAACGCTACGACACAAGAATAATTTTCGGGACGAAAATTCCAATTTCAGGGGAATGATGTGACACCCGAGAATTTCAAGGTTAACTTCCGTTAGACAAACCCGTTAGTTACGTTATAAGTAGCTAATGCATAACTAGGCCGAATACGTCCACGACCTTTGGTTGATCACCGAACCCGTCCATATGTGTTATGTGTTCATCATTGATTGTCCTTATGTGCAATGTGATTTAAATACATGACTTATTATTATGAATAGCATGATTAATTGTAAATACTTGATTATGTGAAAATTGCCTAAATTTGGTAGTCAGCGAAACTACCGAGCGAAACTACAGATTCGCCCGGTAGCTGGCTAGACTGATCAATGTACCCGAGATCAGAGCCAGTTTCGCCAGCCAGCGAAACTGCCAGCGAAACTAGCCTCTGATATAAATAAACTTAATGAACCCTAGTAGCCTCATTTGCCTCATTTCATAACCAACACACACATACACTTCTCTGGAACCTGGTCAGCCGAGAATACCATCAAGAGACCAAGATCTCAGCCTCTAGACCATCATCTCATCTCATCTATCGATTCTAGAATCAACCGTGAGTCCCAAAAACTATGCTTTATGTGTTTTCTATATGTTTTCTTCTTAAAGCATGCTCAAACCTTCATGATATTGCTTGATCTTCTGTATATATGCTTTAGGATGCTAGATCTGTAATAAAGTTGATAACTTTACGTGTGAAATCCATCCATGTTAGAGATTTGTGCAAAATAGGTCATTTTAGGGTTTTGAACCTATTTTAGAGATTTGATGATCAAAATGCATGTTAAACTTGTTAAAGTTGCTTGATTTATGTTGGTAAATGCTTAGGGATGCTAGATAATGAATTGCATGTATGATCAGAAGCTGTTAGGTTAATTTTTAGGCAAATCCGTATGTTTTTCGCGACCAGCGAAACTGTTGTTCTCTGGGCGAAACTAAGTAGCGAAATTGCATCTCCTTCCAGCGACACTGACCAGCGAAACTATAGTGTCGCCGGGAACCTGACCAGACCAGCTCGAGCGAAACTATCGAGCGAAATACCTGAACGAAAGTTCAAACCAGTTTCCCTGCGAAACTAGGCTAGCGAAACTGCGTCAGCAGTTTCGGGCGAAACTAGCCTAGCGAAACTGTGTTGCCGGGCATTGCCTAGCGAAAGTGCTGCCCGTGCACCTAGCGAAACTGCCTAGCGAAACTATGCTAGCGAAACTAAGACTTGACCTAAAAACCAAACTTGTGAAATTTGCTTAAGTGTTATGCCATGACTTACATGATTATGCCATGATGAAACATGTTTGATATCTGATTCATATGAACCCTTGTTTATGATCAACCATTGGTGTCGTGTGTCGGTATGTCGAGTCATAGTTGCAACGTGCTATGTTATGGGCCATAGTGACGTTAAGTAAAGATTAGACACAAAACTAATACTTAAGACCTAAACGTGTTCTAGGTCTTCGTTAAACAACAATATTTGGATTTACTTGAAGAGTAGCAGTGCAACCAAAGGTGAGTGTCACTAACCCGCTTACCGTGAGTCCGATGGGCCACACAGAATAACTTAACGAAAAACAATGCTGACAAACTCGAGAGTGCTAGGCACCTCACTGATAAACTTGAGAACACGGGATGCTCGGCACCCACTTGATGAACTGAAGTGTTTTATGGGAACACTTGTGAATTCTGATCAAACTGCTTTTGAAACAAAACTGAAAACATTTTAATATGGCTAGTGTAGGTTAAAGTCTAAACCATATGATATCACATGTTTTCTAAGGATGCCTTATAACTTAAAAGTCCTCAACTTAATTGTGCCATTAATTTGTGAAAGCGAGGGGATGTTGGGTAGATCTACTGGAGTTTGACAAACTCCGCCCCGTGGCACGGGGAGTGCACGGAGGAACAATATCAGCCTATTTGACCGTGGTCCCGAGAGGACACGGGGGAGGCAGAAAACGCGATGACTTGGTCCGCACCGTACGGGATGGCTCGGCCCCCACAAAATAAGTCAGCTTTGGTACAAACTTCCTTAGAGCATGGAACAACGGATTAGCTACCCGCGATATCGGTTGAGTCCTTTAACTTTACGGAACTAGTACATACCCGATGACGTGGTCACGGACAAACCATTTATAAACTGAGAATTAAATACAAGCATTGCTTTTCACAAATGAATATTTTGTAAGTACATTTTGATACGAACAATGATTATGAGACCGGGCCAATGCATGACAAGCTCACTGTGAACTCACCAACCGTTAGGTTGACACTTGCGTGGTTTAAACTTTTGCAGATCGCTAAGGAGTATCCGGAGCGGGTTGGCATGGCACGTGAAGACCTTTATTTTAATTGAACTATTTTGGGAATTTAAAACAACATTTATGTAAGGCACGTGGTTAGTGCTAAAGACAATTAATTTTCCGCTGCGTATGTAATTAAAGACTTTGATTTCTATCTTGTGTTTGAACTAACCCTGATTCGTTTAGTATTTGTAACTATGGTTGTGGATCCTGGTCTAGTCGCGCCCCTTAACGGTATAAACTCCGTTAGTGGTATTTTGGGGGTGCGACAGAGCCGTTTTTTGGTATTTTTCAATTTGGTTCTTGTTTTGGGACGGTGTTCTTCGCTTGGTGTTTTGGGGCAACCAAAAGATGCAGAATTAGAGGGCCAAAAATATGTTATGAGTTAGAAAATAAAGAACACTAAAACCAAAAATCAAGATATAAAAATATTGCTCTTTGTTTGAACTTTGAAATATTGAACCATTTAACATTTTAACATCCATATTTCCCAACAAAAATAAATAACCAAACCTTCAAAAATATTGAACGTGTTTTTTCAAATGGAACGTCAGAATGCATTAGGTTTTGTTTATGATAAAATTATCTGAACCGGTCCGGTTTAGCGAAACCGGAAACCGGGCTGTTTCAAACGTTTTTTAAAAAATGAAACCGTAAACCGGACCAGTGGTTTTCTAAACCGACCAAACCGGTTAATATACTCGATTTAAACGACGTGGTTCGGTTTATTCAGTTTCTGAACACCCCTTAATTCTAGAACCAACAGCAGCCCATCTACACATAACACTCACCATCATTCATTCAAGATTTGAAGAAGAAAAATCATACTTGTTGGTTCTATTGATATCAATTTGTTTCCTCAATCATCTTCCTGAAACCAAATAACCCATATATTAAACAAAAAATTAAATTTAAGATGCAATTGCATATATCCCCTTTCAAAACAAATAAATTGCATATTTACCCATCTTAGAATTTAAATTGCATATATCCCCTCATATTAAAAAAGTATTGCAAATATACTCATTTTAATTTATTTTATTAAAGATAAATTATAACTTGTCTATTTTACCCTTTAAAAACCATTGTTGCGAATCTCATTGAGTCCTTCATTGCCTTCGACATCCATTACTACATTCATTCGCCTTGAAAACCCTCTTCAAACACGTCTTCATCCAACTTGTCGGAGTCGGTCATCCACGATTCCGATGGCCTCTACTCCAACAATAGCCCAATATTTTCTGAGAGGCCAAGTTATCTCGAAATTGAAGACGGATTCACAACTAATAGACTCGAGATTGAAGACGGTTTCACCCTCACCATGGCTTGCAAGTAACCTATAATCAACTATCATCGAAACTCAAATTGCACACAGTGGAATACATCGGCTCGACTGATTACATGTACGGAATCAAAATTGCAACACTAATCCACAATCAAAAATTAATCACTTGAAGTCGAACCTATGAATCAAATTAGACCGCAACACACCTAATGAGAATCGTAATTGTATTATCCACATAACCGATTTGAGCCTTTTTCCCGATTGATTTTTTTTTGTATGTATTGTGCTTAATCTGGTCGTTCAAATTTTTTTTTTAGCTGGAGATCCAATTTGGAACGAACTCCGATTCTTTTCTTCGAATATTAGGTTGATAAAACTATACCTGGTAACATTAATTGATGATGAGGTTGATTGAATTTGTTTGGTTTAATGAGATTCAATTGAGAGGGGGAAAGGGGGAGTCATAGAGTGAGTCGCCGAAGGAAGGAAATGAGTCATGAATTGACTATCCAGCTACTTTTTATTAAGGGTATATTTGGCATTATGTTAAATTTATTAAGTTTGGGTATATTTGGCATTATGCTCGCAGGCCGGGTTTCTCCCAGAATGGTGTATGGAAGTGGTGTCCTGACGCAACCGAAAGGGGTATACCGCCGACCGGGACACGGTTAAGACACCCGCGCTCGGGCTGGTGCCCAGAGGGCTAGGTTCGACTGAATTCGCCGTTCAAAAAATATATATATGCAATTGATTATTTAGTGTGGGAAAATATGCAATTAGAGTTTAAAATAAGGGGATATATGCAATTTTCCCTAAATTTAAAACTATCATTTTCATTTTCACCCCTGTTGCGAATTTAAGAAGTAAGGTAGGTTGGATTAAGAAAAGCAAGGGAGGTTTTAAATAACTGTCATAGTAAGATGAATAACAATTACAATTAAAATTTACCTCATGCCTCTTAGTTCTACCCACAGAAGCCATTGTACAATAAAATCCTCCTGCAACATTATACGGAATCGGGTAAACTCAGCTTGTGCTAGGCAGATGGCCCTCAATTGAGTCAAATGCAGAAACAAATGGCAGCTTAGATTAAGATATTATCATCCATTATTGTGACTAATATAGTGGTTGGGCCTGACATATAAATATAACTCGACATGGCTAAATGCTTTGAAAAACTATTGCATATTCAACTGATGCAACAATCATAAGGAGAAATCCGAAGAAAGGCAGTGGCACATAAGCTACTATTCATTAACAATAGAATTCTTTAGAAGGAAAAAAAAGGGACTCTTTAGATCTTAATAGAAGCATCGCAAACACGACAGAAAACCCCTAAATCAAATGCAATCAAATTTACCACACATACACCATGATTAAAAAAATTGCACAATATTCAAGACGTTAAAATAACTACAACTAATTAATGAGCAGTTGGATTACATGTAACATGTAACATGGCACCATCAAGTCTAAAACTACTCACAACAACACAAATCAAAAAGTGTACAAATACGAAAATCAATACTAAACCGTATTGTGTTCACTTGACTCGCTGGGCAATGTGTTGGGTATAAAATTTCGTTTCCAATTCCATTTCAATTACCATCTTTGAAGAGTGAATATGTTATTACTCTAAATCTACTTTTATTGCCATCAGTAGAGTTTGGAAAAGGTTTTGATCCATTTTATAATATGAATTCTTGTAACTGCTTTCTTTTAATACAAAGGTTTGACATATCAAATGAAGCAGATAAATTTATATTTATAAATGTGCGGTAATTGGTAAGGAATCAGCAAAAGGAAAAACTGTAATAAACCAAGGTAATAAAGAAACCAATTGAGCCAACTTAAAGCATCAGCTTACACTACATATTACTCTTAAAATGTTTGGGCTCTTAGATATTCCTCCATGAAAATTGATTTTGCCAAAAAAAAAGACTCACCCTGTGTAGTGCTATTCTTGCTAAGGCAGCCAAACGTATCTAGTTTGCTCAAAACACAATCAACACAACAAACGATCTCTACACCTGCAGCCAAAAAGAGAAAAAAAGCATTATCCCATTAAATAAAAAGGAAGGCAGCATAACAAACAACATCAAACATGTAGATAAAGAGCCCAATCCCAAACAAAATCAAGTGGTTCTAGGTACTGAAATAATTCAAAATCACCCACCTCTAAAACCCGAGACAAAAACCCTTTACATAGATACCACAACACAAATGAAGAACACTTTAATTTGAACAAAATCAAAGCAAAACACCACCACAAACAGTTGATGCTTTGGTCGCCTGGATAGCATGCCCTTGTTTTCAACTTTTTTAGCACCTCTTTTTTTGTGGCTCATGTGAACATAAATGTAAAAAATGGAGGCATACTTTTGGGAAAGCAAACCGTTGCTTAGTTGTTAGTACTTACATATTTGTCGATTAGTAGGTACGGTTGAAGTTTTTGTGTGGTAATTCTAACTTTGATTGGTGCCGCCTCACTATTGTGGCGTATCTCAGAGACTCTTCTTGAAGCTGCCATAAATTTTCTGCAAGGGTTTGTCTAAATGTACCAAAAGTTTTTACTAGATATACCAATCCATGATTACATAATCATTTATCATTTAATGATTATGTTTTCTATTTTATATAGATAATCATTAATATTATTATACTACTATTATTATTATTATTATTTATTATTATTATTATTATTATTATTTATTATTATTATTATTAGTATTAATATTAACATTAATAAATAAAGATTCATTCTATTATTATTATTATTATTATTATTATTATTATTATTATTATTATTATTATTATTATTATATACATGTAAAAAGAAAATTGAAGAAATGTCTAATATTTTATTAAAAAGATTCTTAAAATATACTATACGTATCAGTGGCGGATCCAGGAAAGAATATCAGGGGTAGCGGGGACTAACGGGGGTTCGGGGGCAGCGCCCCCGAAAAATTTTTTTAGGTAGTTAACGGGCTTTTAATCATATTTTTAAGGGGCTTTTGATCATATTTCTAAGTAAAAGCCATAAAATTTCTTAGGGGTCGCGAAAAATTCGTTTCAGGGGTCGCGAAAAACCGAAAACCTATAAAAAAAATTTTTTTGCACGTCGGGTAAAGTTAGGGTAGCGGGCCACCCGGACCTAGTGGTCCGCCACTGATACGTATTATGGTAAATTATAAAGCAGTATATAGAAGCTGAAAATGAAGCTTTTTGTTCAAATTATTTGTTTTCAAAATGCATGATTTAAAGAATTATTTGTTACAATATTTTCCTAATATTTAACGTCCAAAATTTGAATAAAAAATACAACGCTGGTTGAATCTATTAATTTGATATTTTACATTGGTTTAAATCCAATTTACTAATCTCCATTCAAACTTTATATTAACTTATATAAAAAGACAAAAATACTCCTTGGACCGAAATAGTTAATATAATATTCGCAACTAGCTCGATTTTAAACGAGCCGAGTCGGCTCTCTCAGTGTTGCTACATTTACTATGTTTTATTAGAGTCCCCTCATTGCCAATGCTCTTCCAAAGTGCTGCCCGTAAGAATCGAACATGTGTCTTAAGTAGATAACATAGGATTCCTACTACTACACCACAATGGAAGTTGCATGAAAAAGCTACGTAAGCTTTTAATCCCTATGATTTTAATCCCTATCAACATCTAATTTCAACTATTTCATGCCAATTCCAAGGTGTAAGTTAATTTTTATTTCTTTATCCTCCTTAGCAGGCCTCGTCTATCTACATGAGAATACTTTTATCAAGCAACAAAGTAACCTCTACTTATAATCTTTAGTAGACGAGATACCACTCAACATAAATGTTGGTGTGTATTTATAATTAAACTAGATTTTACTATCCGCATATTGTTAAATCGTTGAACCGTCCTTGTTCACATATATTGTAACTCGATAATGTTACGTACAAAATAACCTCTACTTATAATCTTTTTATCAATTATATGTTGACAGAGTACAAGGGCAAAAGATTCATAACATTATAACCCGAATAACATCACTGTGTATACCGACTCTTGCGATATAAGCGGGTGCTAACTTGTCACCTCTGCAATACAAATACAAAATCAATTACTTTTGAATTTCACTTTTTCACCTTCGAGTTTGTGAATTTTTAAGTTTGACCGCTTCTTGTTATAAAAAAAAAATTTAAAACTGCCCTCCTTGATATGTTTGGCCAAACTGCCAACCACTTGGTGCGACATCGTAGCTTGTGATGGTTCTTCCGTCGCTAGTGGTCACTTGAAATGAAAGGCTTTGACCGTTGAGGTACGAGTTACTTTGCCAATTTTGCCCCCAGTTTCGTGACATAGGTTGCCATCCGCTACTAGATCCTTTGATTGATACTGCATGTACGTCTCCTGCGCCGCCGACGTTTGTGATCAAAACCAAATTGAAGTATGAATGACCGTTTATCGTAAACCTCACACCTCCCTTCTTCGCACAAGGTACCCTATAAAACATAATTGAAAAAAGCCATTAGTAAGGATATTATATTTTTAAGGGAAAAATAAATACGAGGCCGTTACGCATTCAAAAGTAAATATAAAACCGTATAAAATCATGTAGTTTTAATAAAAAAAAATCAAAAAATTGATTTCCTTCTAACAATCACCCCCCCCGCAAACCCACCAACCATCATCTGCAGGTTAATTCAATCACTTTTATGTACCCATTTTCAACTAAAATTAATCTTTGTTTCCAAATATAAGAGATTTTGATTATGTTTTAATTGTTTTTTTTTTTAATCAAAACTAGCTATAGTTTTGGAGAGTATCACATAAGTGTGATGCATAGTTTTAACTTTCCTCGATCTATTTTAAAATACCTGAATTTTAAATTTCTTTTTTAATATGAGATAATTCATCCAGGTTATATGCCGAAAACATATGACAGCTGATGTATCAATAACTACAATAATGTTGATTTTTTTAGGCAGTCAAAATGGCACGATTCAGTCGCTAAAAACAGTTACTTGCGACTGATTTTCATGCTAATTGTCGTTGTCCTATGTTATTTCAGGAGGGGGTTTCTGCCAGGAGAAAGCTTCAGGAGGGGGTGTCTTGGTTCTCACGGAGGTCCGAGTAATCGACCTTGGACATAGCCCCGCAAGGGTAGGTTTACACGTGAGACCAAAGTCGCCTGATCGATGCCGTTCCAAAATAAAAATTGTCGCTGTCCTATTTTTTTCAACCATTTTGACACCTGTCGTAAACCAGTTGCAAATTTTACCGTCTTTCGGCAGTTAATTTCAGTCGCTTACACTCGTTATCAATTGTTACCTTTGGAACACGACAGGTACGATACCAGCTCGGTATTGTGCTATTTGCAAGAAAGCAGGCTCGGCCATATCAAAGTGCTGGAGAGGCGGGTTGCACCATCCGCCATCGTTGTTAGGTTGAGCAGGGTTCGGCGGACAGAAATTGGTTGCAGTAACAATTATGCTACCAGGCAAGCACCATCTCGGGTCATCGTTACATCTCATCTCGTAACAAGACCCACAACTCAACCCGTTGTTGAAAAGGGCGGTACTTAATGCCGCTGTATTGGTACCGTATCCTTGGCTATACAAATTACCATATCCACAAGCACCACCTGCAAGAAACACCATCATACCAAATATCTAAATAACATGCTACAATAAAATATAATAAGCCTATACAAACTTTTTTTTCTTTATAAAAAATATTATACTAGTTGAAGTTGCATTAACCTCTAATGTAACATTTTTGTTACAAAACAACTTTTAGACCAAATAAAACACATGCAACTCTTTAGAAAACAAGTTGCATTATGTAACAAAAATGTTATATTAGATATAATGCAGCTTCCAGCTAATAAAACTGTTTTGGGTAAAAAAAAAAAGTTGCATTAGATTTATTTTCTAATACAGTTTTCAGAGAACTAATGATAGTATTTGTTGAAGAACCAATACCCATGGTGCCTGAGGCATCACCACCACCGTAGAAGGTAGCATGGCCGTTTTGCCAATCTCCGCGGACAAGGGTGCAGAAGCAGATGAGTAGAGCAACGATGGAGGTATGAAAAAAAGCCATTGGATGAGTCTTGAAGAGTTGAAGAGGTCTTTGGGATCGCTTGAGACTTATATATGGCAATTTGGAGGGAGGTTAATTAATGTTGAATTAAATATTTTTTTAATTAGATTTTATTTATGTGACTTTTTTTTTCTTAGAATTTGAAGATAGGATTTTAGAACAGACGATGAAATGGAACATGCAATTGTTTGGTAAACCGAAGTAGGTCCTCACACGCACATGTATTTCCTCAACTTGTAACTTTCATTTGTATTTTGTCATTTTCATTTAAAATTATTTTTCTCCTCATCGTTAGTAAGGTTTTAAAATCTTGTCATTTAAGTTTCTTCAATTTTATGTTAAATCATCATTTAAAGTAAAGGTAAATTTGTAAATTAGCATACCTAATTTTTTTCCCATTTTAAAGGGTCCGGCTATTTAAACACAAAATTTTGATACACACACTCTATACGATCGTGTGGAGCAAAAAGATCGTGTGGCATTTTCACAGAAAACGAGATTGAATGAGTCATATCACCAATTTTTACCCACGGCCATATGTATACGTACGACCATATATAAATATAGTTTTTTTTTTAGATTTAAATTTAGGGTTAGGAATGTTTCTATAAGTAAACTAAAAAAAATTTTAATTTTTTAAATTTGAACCTTACTAAGAAATTAGTTTAAAATTTTTATATAATTTTGAATATTTTTAATTTATTATTACGAATGTTTTGATACTGATTTTTGGTGACAAGAAACAGTAACACACTCTGTAACGTGTTTTTTCTATGATATCCTTGAAACCATTACCACATTCCACCGACACGTAATTCTTGAGTTAAACTTTTTTTTCACACATAATTATTGGATTATTATCTCATACAATTTATTTTGAATACATTTGTTTTGAGAGAAAAAGTGAGGAACATTTTTAGTAATAAAGTCATTCAATTTCCAGAATACACACACAACCTTATAACAAGATTAGAACAAATTTTGAAAATTCCAAACGTAATTGAAGACAGTACAAAGGGTAAAAACGTAAACTCATCCAAACCGTTCTTGAAACTCTATAAGCCTCCTTCGTATATCCGCGGATGCTTCACGTGAATGGTCTCGACGGCTCCTCGGTAAATCTCTGTTGGTGGTGGCGCTTAACTCGTTGCGCACTTTGTACAGGCATATACTCATGTTATCGTCTGTAACGTTGTTAGAGGCTAGGAAACGGGCATCTCCATCGTGTCCTGATGGATGCAATCCCCTAGCAAGATCACGACCAAGGGTCTTTAAGTATAAGCACATGTTGTTGGGATTTCTATACCCAGATCTTACCTGAGGAATGTCATATCAGAAAATACAAACGCATTGTCGTGTAGGTAGTCAACTAGAGTACATGCACCGCTCTCATATCTCCTCCCTGGTAAAGTTGTGAAATGACCGGAATAAAAGATTGTGAGGGTGAAATAATTTGGATTTCGTGAGTATATGTCATCAACAATCAACCCTTCCTCATATCGTACGAATCAACCATGAATGTCTGTTGGTATAAGTCATTGTTTTTTTAGAGAGATGAAGCTTGTGAGATATGAAATAAAACTACTAAAGCTTGTAGTTTTAGTAATATAAAAATATAGTTGTTTGACATTTAATCGTTGGAAATATAGTCGTTGGAAAGATAGAGGTTGTTTGTTTTTGCTTAAAACATCTTCAGGGGAGGTATGTCTGCAGACCCCAGACATAAGCCCTGAAGACTGTTTTTTTTTAAATGAAGATTTTAAATGGGCTTAAATTTTATTTTTAAAAAACCTTATATCCCTCTCCTTATTTCATCTTCACAATTCCTAAAACAAAGAGACATGTGCACCCGCTCCGCCCAATCCATCTCCACCCTTCCACCCTTGCTCCGCCCCCTTACCTTTGAACCCTCGCCGCCACGGCCCCTATGTTAACCTACAACATGTTAGTTTTTTCTTCTTTCTTCTTGTTCTCACGAATCAAGGGTTAAAACCCTAATTTATTTTCTACCAACTATGTTTTTAGTATCTGAATCAAGTTTACGTTATATATTTTCAATTTTTGTAGACAGTATCAAGTTTATAAAACAAACGGTCTTATATTTTCATATTGCAGACCTTCAGACCACATTTCAGCTGCATACATGAAATGAGATGAAATCAGAGTGCGGACAATTTTTTCTGCAAAAACAAACAGCCTCATAGTCGTTGGGAATATAGCCTTTGGAAAAAGGAAAAATTGCATGAAATAATCCCAACTTTTCCCCGTTCGCAAATAATAATCCCACCTTCCGAAATTGCAAGGAGCAGTCCCAACTTGTCAATATTTTGCACCTAACAGACCCTCCGTTAAAAAAAATTAACGGCGTCAAAAAGTGATGACGTGGAAGCTGATGTGGAACTTTTTTTTAATTTTTTTTTCTTTTTAATCCCAAGTTTTCACCTTTTTGCAAATAATAATCCCATCTTTACATTCATTCTGTTTGACTTTTTGGAGTCAAACTTCATGTATTTTGACTCAAAAATTGGACCCGAATTTGAGTTTGTTTGTGTTTGTGATTGATTCCAGTAGTTATAGTTTATCAAAACGAATCTACCGTAGGTTACGAAAACAATTTTCATTGAGTTTTGTTCATAATCGCGAAATGGGGGTGGTGAACGTGTTCTTGAGCTCATCAATGGTGAAATCTTTAATCCTTAACGGTTATCTGCAAGTCTGGTTCCACTAGCTTCGGTTTGAACTCGTGAATTCAATGGTACAATCGGTTTCGAATTTCGTTCATGTTTGTGTGATTCATCATTATCAAAGAATGGTGTTCTTCAAGAGCTCATCAATGGTGAATCACACAAACATGAACGAAATTCAAAACCGATTGTACCATTGAATTCACGAGTTCAAACCGAAGATAGTGGAATCAGACTTGCAGAAAACCGTTACGGATTAAAGATTTCACCATTGATGAGCTCAAGAACATGTTCACCACCCCCATTTCGCGATTATGAACAAAACTCAATGAAAATTGTTTTCGTAACCTACGGTAGATTCGTTTTGATAAACTATAACTACTGGAATCAATCACAAACACAAACAAACTCAAATTCGGGTCCAATTTTTGAGTCAAAATACATGAAGTTTGACTCCAAAAAGTCAAACAGAATGAATGTAAAGATGGGATTATTATTTGCAAAAAGGTGAAAACTTGGGATTAAAAAGAAAAAAAAATTAAAAAAAAGTTCCACATCAGCTTCCACGTCATCACTTTTTGACGCCGTTAATTTTTTTTAACGGAGGGTCTGTTAGGTGCAAAATATTGACAAGTTGGGACTGCTCCTTGCAATTTCGGAAGGTGGGATTATTATTTGCGAACGGGGAAAAGTTAGGATTATTTCATGCAATTTTTCCTTGGAAAAATAGTCGTTGAAAATACAGCAGTTGGAAATATAGGCTATATATACAAGTATTAGTCCACATAATGTTGACATATCATTCATTGCAAATCAAGAAAACAAGGATTTTTTTCTCGTATGGTTTCCGGAAAGCATACAAGAAATTACACAAGTTAACCCTCCACATAAAATTGAAAATAATGATAACAAAAGTATGTTTGCGAATCAGTTTCTACGTATTCTGGCTGAAGAAGAAGCAGCTAACCCACCTTACGGTCATCAGATGAACCCAACTGAGTTGATGGAAATCCCTGACGATTATTACGGCCTTCAACCGGTTAACCCAATTGGGGTAACCCACCACATTCTCCGGTTAACCCACCTCATCCTCCAGTTAACCCACCTCATCCTTCGGTTAACCCACCTCGTTGGTAGTTTATCTTCGTTAACTACAAACGTGAGAACTTTCTGTCCCGATTCTATGTAAGGTCCGTTGTACGTTCGCCAATAATGTATCTCCTCCAGCAGCCATCCGAACACATATCAGTATTGTATCCAATAAAGGATCAAATACCAACCGTGTATACTCCTTATGTAACCTGTGATTAGTCCAGAACCGCAGCATGTCCATCTTTCACATGTCGATCTGACACATCAACCACTCTTCAACCCCGCTAATGTATAATGGAACATACATGTAGTCGACCTCCCAGAATGGAGAGAATAGTTCATCTGTATCATTGGCGTACTTGGCCATTATCTTTGTCTCTTTCTGGCATAGAACTTCTCCAAAATTTTGGGGGTAGAATCGACCAACGCAACCCCGATGATCCGTTTTTCTTTAGTAGGCCCTGTCTTTGACGCATCACTCGATTAACCCAACCCTCTATATGCTGTAACATATTTAACCACTGATCATTGAACCTATGACGTTTCTATAATATTAGATGTTAATAGATTTAACACAAGTATGATTATCTTTAACGACAGCTCGCCGTTATGGTGATAACCAAGCAAAGCACCCCAGAACCCACCATCAAGCTAGGTGACCTCCAGAAATTTAGAATAACAGAAGGAAGCATCTCCGTTGTTATAGAAAGTAAGAACGTATTTCAACCAGTTAATAGAGTTTTTATTTGAAAAAATCCACTTAGTTGGGTTTTCTTTCTATTTCTTCCCACCTCTTCTTGTTTGCTTAATGTCCGCTTGACCAGATTGGTAGATGATTCTCCTTTGGTTTCAGGTGATGGCCTCCATTTATTTAGAACCCACTTCGATGCCTTAGAAACGTATGAAGTGTGTTGTGAATTATGTGATGGGATTTATATATCCGGTATATGTAAGGCAAAGTCCTAACTATTATAAACAAAAGCACTTGTGGCATAATCATAAGTGTCGTAACCCTGTTGGCTATATTGTTGAGACCCAAGGTTGTAACTAGGAACCTCATTACTAGGAATGTGTTGACTGGAGACGTCGTGGAAGTCTAGTCGATCGGAGGACATATGAGTTGCGCCTGGGAGGATCCTAAGTCACCTTCTTGCTCTTAAGCGGATGCCCACGACGTTTTTGGTGTCACACCCCAACCGACGGTAGAGTATGTCGGGGCGCGATGATTTGTCCAGATGCACACAACACTAATTTAATGTTGCGATATTCTTAATCACCCATTTCATAAACATACAAAATAAAGCATAATCCATACATCATTCAGAATAACAAATCAAACAAGATAACATAACAAGTCTTTGATTATTTAGGTCACACTAAAGCCCATGCATCCTATAGTGATAAGCAAACTTGATAAAACAACATCACCTGCAACATGTATAACATATATACGGGACAACTATATATAGTTGGTGAGTAAACATAGGTAGGTGTGATTACATATAGTTTAATGAAAAGCGATCCTTGTGTCAAGTGCTAATATTTATATCATGATCAACAAGTTAATGAGTGATGTGCACCAAACCTAGATATTAAGGGAGCAATCACCCGACGCTAAATACCAAGCAGGCCAAGTGGGTTGTCAGCTACTAGATCTATCATCGTTGTTACGGCTCAATGGTTGATGATACACATGCAATTAGCGATTAAAGACTAACGATTAAAGACTTCCACACATAGATTCCCAACAAGTATCACACATTTAGAATATTAAACATGAAACAACATAGAATCACATAGTAGTTTGAACAACAAGGTCAGCCCTAGAACCAAGAACATACCAACATAAAGGACGATTATGGTAATGATTTTGAGCTTAAATCCACACCAAACGACAAAAATCTTCAAGGGATGATGATCTAAGGTTGGGATATCCAGAAAACGGCTAGGGTTTGATAATGGGAGGAGAAATGGGTGTTTAGGGGGTTATGGATGCTTAAATATGTGAAAAATAGGGTTTTGATCCTCATACATGGTTCTTGGACCGTCAAATGCACCAAAGAAGTTTCATGGTCCGCGAGTCGGATAGACCACCCTTGGTCGGTTTTACCGTTTTCGCTCCAGTTTCTTCGTTATTCGTCGTTTTCAAGTCTCGTTTTCTATGTTTTCACCATTTTTCACCCACCATCATATCAAATACATTCGAGCCAATAGCCATATATTGAATAATGATCAAACAACTAAATTTACGTAACACGTTTTTGGTCGGTTTGACATATATCAATTTTAGGTTAATCACCTACGTTTCGTGACTCGGCTTGACATGGTTTGATAAAAGATGAGATTTAGGAACATGAGACTCATAAGATGACCAAGTTAACACATTAGAACCAAATACGTGATTTCTCGATAAACGACAAATCGCGTACCAAAATCACGTAAAAACCGCGAATTGTTTTATTTTCGATTCGAGGAACCCAATTGGTTCCTAAAGCTTTTAATTAAATATTTTTCTTTGAAAATGATTATGAATTTTTTAAAAACATTATTTGGAGGTATAAATACCCGAAATTCTTCCGGTACTTTTAATCTAAAAATCAGGAAAACACGAAATTTTTAAAATAGGCCGGCTTTCACAATCGGGTAGAATGCAATTGTTACAGTCTCCCCCACTTTAGGGAATTTTGTCTCGAAATTAGTAGAGAGTTAGAATTTTAGAGAAAAAGTAGTATAAGGGTTTTAACAGAACCAAACACATTTTCGACTTCTGAGGCAAAATATATAGGCGACATAAAAGATTTCACTAAGGATAGGAATATATTCTCGATTATTGAATCAGTTCTTTGCGCCAAATCTTCACCTGACCGCAAGGGTTAGGTTAGGAACGGCCAAAAAGAAATCGACATGGTTTTGCGATACAACCAACAACCAGGCACACACACACACACACACACTTCTCAGTCCGACTCGCAGCCCAGCTTAAAAGGACCATTGATGTTTATATATAGGGTGTACCGTAGCTAACCTACCACACCTTTGATACTTAGAGGGAGAACTGGTCACTCACGTAGAACATCCTAACTCACACACCAGGCAACAAACAATTAAACTTTTAGTACAAACATCTGAGATTTCAACAGCGAGACATAGACACTGGGTAGCTTGACACGACGAAACTTAGGGGTTTTCAACAGAAGGTGAGTAATTCATATATGAGGATCACACTATGATTAACCAAAAGACAAACCAAGGATTAAAGACCATACTCTCCCCTACTTTAGGAGTGAAACTGGGGGTCAAGAAACATGAATCAGCCATGGGAGCAACATTTATACCTTTTAAATATTGTAAATGGTAGCTTCACTTAGATTCATGGAGATCATCACCAATAATAGCACAACATAAATTCACAGTGATCATCACAATTGATAGCATAACTTAGATTCACATAGATCATCACAATTGATAGCATGAATTACATTCACATAGATCACCATAATTGATAAACAATGATAAACAGATTTAAAAATGATAAACAAAGATTTAGATTTTCAGACTTTTTTTCAAGAAAAAGTATCAAGTTCTCGTGAACTAGAACTAGATGGGTACCAACCTGCATCCGGTTTACCTTACGAGACACAATACCTGGACAAAATCCGAATCAGCCCTTACTGAAACCCAAGACCTATACCCATGACCAATATCAATCGTATGCTAAGCTAGCATCACACACAATTGTTTGTAGTAGCACATATGAGTCCCTGGTTTAGCAAGAGTAGAATAATGATTAACTCTCGAATTAACGATATACAACCAAAAATTCAAAGTGGTGAAAATCAACGCATGAACAACTAGATTTTAACCAACAAAACGATCGATACCAAAACAAGATCGAGTACCACGGATTACCATGCATTGGATACCATGAGTGAAATAGCACTGTTTTAAGTGTCACGACTAGTATGAAATAAACAGTACATTTCGAATAACATGAATCCGCCGACATGTGATAAATCGCCTAATTCATGACACATGAATGTGACGATATGTATCGAGCAACATGATTCAAAATACATGAATTCGATAACATGAACCGAACAACATGATTCAGAATACTTGAATCTGATGAAATGAATCGAATGACATGATTTAAAGTACATGAATTTGATAATATGGATTAAATAGCATGACCCGAAATACATGCACCCGATAACATGAATCGAATAGCATGACTCGAAATACATGAACCCGGTAACATGAATCGAATAACACGACTCGAAATACGTGAACCCGATAACATAAATTAAACCGCATGACTCGAAATACATGAGACCGATAACATAAGTCAATTCACATGACTCGAAATACATGAACCCGATAACATGAATCAAATCGCATGACTCGAAATACATGAGCTCAATAACATGAATTAATCGCATGACTCAAAATACATGAACCTGATAACATAAATCAAGTCGCATGACTCGAAATACATGAACCCGATAACATGAATCAGACAACACGACTCAACATATATGAACTCGATAACATGAATCGAAAAACATGACTCAAAATACATGAACCCTAATAACATGAATCGAACAACACGAATCAAAATACATGAATCCAATAGCATCAGATGAAAATAAATCGAAAATGAGTATTAACGATGGCAACCACAACCAGAATAACACAAATGAAACCAAAGATTAAAAATTGAACGACACAAGCTAGATTTATAGACATAATAGCTTATTTTGGATAACAATTGTCTAACCAAAGATAGTGTAATGAACGACTGATTCATGACCCGAACAGAATCAAGGTCACACATCAACAAGGAGTTGAATCCTAAAGATTAAATCCATGACCTAAAGGATGGAAATTGAGTCGATGGCTAAATTCATGAACCAATTTTAGGAATCACAAACGAATCCTAGTATTGGTTGGCAAGAAACTATTTCATGATCCGAATATTAACAAAAACCGGGTCATAAGTTTGAGTAGCCAACATTCTCCAGAATTCATTGGTTGGACAAGAATAAGCTCCGGGCAGTAAAATCAAGGGAAAGTTATGAGTAAATTCGTATATCACCAATGGAGGAGATCACGAATTTGAACACTGTAAACAAAGCGTGTGAAGGATCTGCTGAACCGGGTATTACATAGAAAGAATCTATTTCATGAACTGAATATTATATCAACAAAAACTGGGCCATAAGTTTGAGTAGCCAACTTTCCCAAAATTCATTGGTTCGACAAGAATGAGCTACAAGCATTAAAATCAAGGGCGAGTTATGAGCAAATTCGTATATCGCCAATGGAGGCCATCACGAATTTGGGCAGTGGAGATGGAGCTTGCGAAGGATCTGGTGAACCAAGGAAATCGGAACTAATCACAATCGTGCATTTTGAGTAAAGATCCTTGACATAATGTAATGCGGAAATATCCTTACCACTTGCGAAGCACGGTTGAAAGCATCACCATTACGAGGGAGGTAAAAATCCAAGAGTGAGAATCAATCTCGTGGGAGCGAGCAGGTCTCGGGAGTTGAAACATGTACGTAAAAGACCCAATCATGGAGGTTAGTAGATCATAGGTTTCCCGAGGGCTGCGAGACGATAAGGTGACTTGCAACTAGAGTCGCGCGAGACATGGGGTCAATGCGAAAGTCGATTTGGTGAACGGGAGGAAGACTCGATGCGTTGTTGGGAAAAACTTTTCTGGGTAATCCCGGACGACTAGGATGTCTTCGATTCCCCTTTATTTAGTGATGACTCCCATAATTTGGACAAAGAATGCACACACTCTATACACAAGTATTTTTGGGCTTGATACATGACATGAGCTTGAGCCCACAGGCTAGGTTATCGTCGAGTATTGTCGGGACCTGATCGTCCGAGCGGGGTACTCATGAGTTTCTTAAAGCGCACAACTTTAGCAATAACTGTGGTAAAGATCTTGAGACTACTATGAGATGAGAGAAAAAGGTTTGGAGATTTCCAGAGGCGAATAACGCCAAGGCATGGAATTCAATGAGTTGTGTTGTAGTGCAGACATAACTCAGGGATCATGAAAATCTACTTTAAGCGACTACTTTATCTGAGAGGTTGTAAAGTCATAGACTCGTACACATGCAATCCCGTAAACATGTGGACTTGTAAACTCGTAAATTTCCAAACGAGTAGACTTCTAGACACGCATACCTTGAAGATACGAAAGTGAGCTTAAAACGAGAACATTTAAAACTGACAGCATGAATTTTTTTATTAAAACGGATAATGATGTTCATGTAGGTTTGTAGACTCGCTAATGTGCCTATTTGTTGCCTCGTATGCATGGAATTCCGTAACCATGCAACTTGTATGTCACACCCCGACCGACGATGGAATATGTCGGGGCGCAAGGATTATCCAGATGCTCACATCACTATTAAATATGTTGCGATATACTTAATTATACCAACTTCATAATAATAGATAAAGCATATGTCATACAATCATCCAAACAAAACATAAGTTCAACATGAACATAAAAGACTTAATTTATTTAATAAGGCTCACTAAAGCCCATGAAAGTTCTATGGCGACAAGCATCTCAATCAAGCAGCATTACCTGCAACATGTATAACACATAAGTCAACTACAAGAGTTGGTGAGTAATCATAGGTTTAAATACGATCATAACATTAGACAGCGATTCAATGTTAATCAATGAGCATAAGTATAGCAAACGAGTATCGAATTAAAGTACATGGGGGTCGACGTAACCCAAGCCCTCGGCATTTAGGCTTTCAATCATAAGGCGCCAACGCGAGTCAGGCCAAGTGGGTTGCCAAACCAACGGATCCAGTATTGTAACCCCGACTTAAATGAGTTAATGAGACACGTCTATGAAAATGAACATGAGCAACAAATAAGAGCAATACACATAACCATAGTCCATAGCAATGATCCAAACAAGTTCACATACAAGCACATAGATCATGCATAGAATTCCCATGTGGTTTAGAAATAAATAGTTTATGAACATGAGTTGATATGACACATGTTGCACCCCAAAACTTAAAAGGAAAAGAGGCTATGATACTCCCATGTCATATATATCTAACATAAACATGAAATCTCATATATACCTAATTTAAATGAATTTTTTGTTTATTAACATTATACCCCTATCAAATATATTAATCATCAAACCTATTTTTTTGCATCGATCATTTATCCCTTGTTCTTGCAGAAACCGTGGATTGAATTTCTTCCTACCTCCACAAATTTAAATCCAGTCAACTATTGAAAACATCTCAAATCAATTCCGTAATTGGGTTGAATAGATTCAAAAGTTAAATAAATTCCATTGATACTGTCGGTTCTAAATCGTTTTCGATAATGGAATCTAGTTGTTCCGGTACTATGCCGGACTCCATTTGATTCAATCAGTTTGTTTTGTTGACAATCATTAAGAAATAAGAATAATACATGTAATGAGATTTTATACCAAAATCAGGTTCATGCTCTAGAACCCTTAACTCCATGGCTGAACTTTGAGGTCATCCCTATATATCTCAAGTATTCTAGAAATTCCAAATTTGTTGATCAAACGATTATATGTTAAACATTCGATATCTATAATATTAATTTATTGGCTCGATATGAATGGTTGCTTAATCCATATTAGGTTTTTTGTTGTGTTCCGTTTTGTGTGATTTTGACATTTTATCGAGCCAAAATTAACACCTAAGCGGCTTCTACTGTAAACACATCATCACACTAAAAATGGAGAATTGCAGTGTTTTGATTTTATACTTTATGTATTTACACGATGAACAATAAATAAAAAAAAGGTATAGAAGAAAATGAGAGGTTAACTCTTTTCTCACAGAATAGGTAAACATTATATTTTGAGAAAGCTATTGTTTGTTTATGGATGTGCATACAGCAGCGAACTCAGGAATTTTTTTATAGAGTTCGGAACTTTTCAATGGTCGATTATTTATCATCAAATATTTTTTTTATGGTTCGATTCGGGTCGGGTCGGGTCGGATCAAGTCATATTAACATATTTAAATCCAAATCAAGTAATTGACCGACAAACTAATATAAAATTAATAAAATATTTGACAAACAATCTAGTATTCCGGCAAAGAACCAATATTTTAACATTCTAAAAATTTAGCAATTAATCAAATTATCAAATAATAAAGTCAAACTTAAAAAAAGTTACCTAAACAAAAGACTTGAGACTCTTTAGAATCTAATTCGGAAGAAGGGCGACACCGATAGCAAAATACTTTAAAGTTTTAAATCATTTTTTCTTCGTGTCGGTCTAATCAAAATTTCATTGGGTCGATCTGAAAATTTCATGGGGGTCGGTATTAAAGTTTATTGGGGGTTGGTCAGGATTGGATCGTGCATGTCCTACTACTAAAAAAAATTCATACAGTGCGGCCAAACCCTAACCCACTAAGGTGGGTACGCCAGTGTGTGCATAGAATGTAAAGGTTCTAGATATATAAGGGTAAAATGGTCATTTTTAGAAATAAAGTTAATGAAAAAGGTAAATTTGATATTTTAACTAGTTTACATGATATGTATGATATTTTAACTTTTGATTGGGTATATATATGATACTTATCATTTTTATAGGGGTATATATGAAATTCATCATTCTATTTTTACCATCAATGTCACTAAAGCAGATAGCCAAGACGACCCATGACAACAATTTGCTTGAACACAACTTATTTAATGATATACCAAGGGGCATTTGTCCCAATGGTATGGGGATGAATGTTAAAGCTTGGGAACCTTGAGGTCTCAAGTTCAAACCTGACTCAAGGAGGTTTTTCTCAAGTGGTGAGTTTCTTCTTTGATGGTGTTCATGGGTGAGCCAAGCTTAGAGTGTAAAAATTAGTATGGGCGGTTGCAATCCCGTCTCAAGAAGGCTCACTCGGGTATTGGAGATTTGAGGAGTACTTCTAAAGCCGTTAAAAAATAAAAAAAACCACATGAATTCCTAACTTTAAAAACATCAATTTTTAATAAAACAAAGAAGAATTTATCTATTAAGCATATTTAAAATAATTTAATAGATAATCAGTTTCAATAAACCAAACCAAACCCCCCCCCCCCCACCCCTCACCCCCACCCCACCCCCCCCCCCCACCCCAATCGATTTAACTTCTCTATTCAAAATATATACTTTTAACTATCAAATCACGAACAAACCCGATCCATAAATCACCGACATATTTAACGTTGTTACGCTTAATTTATCACACTTTAATCATCAAAATCACTCTCGGCTATAGGTGAGAAAAAAGCTTGTCTAGGGATTGAAAACCAGTTCGAAAGCCAAAACAAGTTTGAAAAAAAAAACAGTTATCGAGAAACCATACGACCGGCTTCTAAACCAAACCGTTGGTTCCAAACAGTTTAGACATTCACAAACCAATTACCAGAAAAACCGATTTCAAACCGGTTAAAAAAGATGTTAACCGGTTACAAACTGGTATGAATCATTTCATATAGGTTTGATATATTTTTGACTAAAACTGGTTTGAAACCGAAACCGGGTTTTGCCAATAACCGGTTTTGACCTCTACTTTCAATGTCCTATAAATTATATTCATCATTATCTATAAATAATTAGGTAAATGAAAGGGAGTTTATGAAATTAGGGGCTACCATGTTATGATCACATGAAGATGCGGGTATTGCGGCCCCCCTTTTGGACAATTTCTCATCTATTTTTGGTAGGCATTCATTTCAAAGGGGAAGAAAATGAGACAAAGAAATGTGTTCTTTTATAAAACCAAATCCTTGAAAGATAATGTTATAAATAGATCGATTTAATCTCAAAACTTGATGATTTCACATATGAAGCAGACCCATGGTCGTGGGAGTGTCGGTCTTGACAAGACGATCCTTTCTCTCTCCTAAAACATATGACATATAACTTAGCATGAATAACGATCCTCGTGACAACAATCTTGTGAACTTGTTCAAAATCCAGAATTTGATAGTGACTGTTTTGTGAAATCAAGATTTTGGGATCTTTGTGACATGGACTCGTGAACGCCCACTTGTTCAAACTTGTAAAATTCAAACAATCAATCATGGTTTAATCAGTGGCGGATCCAGGAAAGAATATCAGGGGTAGCGGGGACTAACGGGGGTTCGGGGGCAGCGCCCCCGAAAAATTTTTTTAGGTAGTTAACGGGCTTTTAATCATATTTTTAAGGGGCTTTTGATCATATTTCTAAGTAAAAGCCATAAAATTTCTTCCAGGGGTCGCGAAAAATTCGTTTCAGGGGTCGCGAAAAACCGAAAACCTATAAAAAAAAAATTTTTTTGCACGTCGGGGTAAAAGTTCAGGGGTAGCGGGCGCTACCCCTGGACCCTTAGTGGGTCCGCCACTGGGTTTAATGATACCCTTAAAGGGACATTAGGCATTGTAAGCAAGTATCACGGAAAAGTATATGTTATGTGGACGTCACCTCATTATTCTTCACTTTCTTACTATGTGAGCGGATGTGTACGATGAATGACTATGAGTGATATTTTAATTGTTTATTAAGAAATTTAAACATAGTTTTTTCCCGCCTGCAGGTTAGTGTCGGAGATCGCCGGTACAGAAAGCAGGATTAAAAAAAATCTCACAGTGTGAATATAATAGCTCGATATAGAAGAAAGTCAATTAATAAAATCTCACACAACTTGTGTAAGACTCCCAACTCGTTGTTACAGCTGATTCGGTTACTTAACATACATGCCAAAAAATTTCGTCGTCCTTACTTACAAAACCGGTAATTTCACCACATTTAACAAAAACAAGTTAACCAGTTTTCAACATCTATTATTGGACTATGCATTGGTGTGACACTACGTTTATCCACAAAACGTCGGCATCCCAAAATCAGTTGGTGTTCGGTTCCTGAAACGCCTTGCTCGATCTTGACCCGACATCAACCGTTCATTCCCTGCCATTAACACCAGTGACACATTAGTATTAGTGACATCTAACTATTCAGCTCACAACAAGACCCTCAAATACAAGAAAAACAATCCAACTTCCATATTGAGTTCCAAGCGTATCGCTTAGAACAACAGTTAAACTAGGCGATACACATGCCCATCAAGCATATCGCTTGCAAACTTCTATGCTCCAAGCGATACGCTTGGAGCAGAATTTCCAGCGATTAAGCTGCTTTCTCCCTGTTTCATATTTAGCCAAATTTTTAACATTTTCAGTTTTTCTCATAAAATTACCATACCACCTCTAGACAAGCAACTCTTAATTTCCTGAAAGTCCATAATCAATAATAGCCAAAAAACATAACAACATCATTCAAATTAGAAAGGCCAACCCGTTAGTCCCTTTCTTACTTACATTTCACTTCAATGACCTCTAACGGTCCAACTCAATCCAATATACTTAAGAATAGTACTTCACATGCAACCACATGAGTTATTCAGCTGTGAACATCAAATGGCCATAATTTCACTCATTCCATATTCTACTACTTAACTTCACATAGGATTCAAAAGCTCCTCTTGGCACATATAATTGTGCCAAGATATCACTCTCACCCGAAGGTGCGATCGTAAGCTTGGTTATTTCAAACCACAATCCAATCCAAGCTTCCTTGGTTTACTTTAATTTCACACTTTAACCCATATGGGTCAATTTTCAATCTAAACCAAACAGGTCATCTAACTATCTCACCTCATACTTTCTTTCATGATAATCCATAGTTGAATTCATTTAGGTATAAGTCATTAACACATATAATTACTTCTAGATAGAATTTGGCCAATTTCACACTCCTATAACATTCATATAACACTCCTATGTTACTCATCTTAACCCCAAGTGGGTCATGCAAAATGCTTTATGTCTCACATTTTATTTTATCAATCATTTTCCTATCAAGTCATATTACACATTTATTATAACACCCTATAGCGTTTCATTCTTACCCTAGCGGGTCATTCATCACACTCATACCCTAAATGGGTCATTCGTTACATTCTTACCCAAACGGATCATTCGTTGCAATCCTACCCAAGCGGGTCATTCGCTACAACCTTACCTAAACGGGCCATTCGTTATAATCCTACCCAAACGGGTCATTCGTTATAATCCTACCCAAACGGGTCATTCGTTACAATCCTACCCAAACGTGTCATTACTTACAATCTTACCAAACGGGTCATTCGTTAAAATCCTACCCAAACGGGTCATTTGTTACAGTTTTACCAAAATGGGTCATTCGCTACAATCTTACCTAAACGGGCCATTCGTTACAATCCTACCCAAACGGGTCATTTGTTACAATCTTACCTAAACGGGTCATTCCTTACAATCCTACCCACACGGGTTATTAGTTACAATCTTACCTAAACGGTTCATTCATTACAATCCTACCCAAACGGTTCATTCATTATAATCCTATCAAAATGGGTCATATTACGCATATTCTCACACAACATACTTCATTTATACATTCTTAACCCAAACGGGCCATATTACACATATTCGCATAAAACATACTTCATTTATGTACTCTTACCCAAACGGGTCATATTATACATATTTGCACACAACATACTTCATTTATGCACTCTTAACCCAAACGGGTCATATTACACATATTCATATACAACATACTTCATTTATGCATTCCTACCCAAACGGGTCATATTATACATATTTGCACACAACATACTTCACTTATGCACTCTTAACCTAAACGGGTCATATTACACATATTCACATACAACATACTTCATTTATGATTTTTACCCAAACGGGTCATATCATACATATTTGCACACAGGATACCTCATTTATGCACTATTAACCTAAACGGGTCATAATACACATATTCACATACAACATACTTCATTTATGCACGTTTACCCAAACTGGTCACTCATTACATTTTTACCCAAATGGGTCATTCAACACAATCATACCCTAACGTGTCATTTAACACAATCATACCTAAACGAGTCAAAACCATTCAACCAAGTATTATTGTTCTTTATCAGATACAACAATTTCCTCTTTTACTTCTAAACCATCTTGGAATATTATCTATGTTACAACAACGATACCATATGCATACCTTGTGACAAATTTGAACACTCTTAAATGTTAGCTATAGTCTTTTGATTGTATTGCTTTAATGGCATGAGCTTCCTCCTTGACCACCTATAACTACTTAAGAATTTAGATTGATCATTCACAACATAACAATCTATTACACTCAAGTAATCCACCATATATCAAATTGATAATAATCATGTACTTTCAAGTTTTAACATCGCACTTACGCACTTTCACAAACACCTTGTGTGCATAAATTCACTCAATTTATCACACACAATTTTAATATATTAATCCATCCCAACATTGCTTACTAGCATTTCAAATCACAAAATTATGCCAAATCAACAATCTTTACTTCATTTATGTACATACTTGGGGTCTAATTAATCAAACCCAAGCCACACATACATCATCAAAATTGTTTACCATACATGGGGGTTTTACCCCATTTACATCTTCTACTAAGTTTCTATTGAAATACATCATGCATAGCAATTTCGTGATTTCTATACCCATACAAGGTTCGTACTACTAGTTTTATTAATCAATTCAACTTATTCGTCAACTTAAACTTTATCTACTCAATGAATATGAACTTACTTGATGATTTAAACAAGATTGAAGAAGGAATCATATATAAATGATAGAATCAAGCTTAGACTTCGAAATCCACCTCCAATTCAACTAGATTTTGCCCCAATTTCGAGTTCTAGGCAAAGCCATAGAATCTCCTCTTTCCAAAATGGTTTCTCCATGGGAGAAATTAAGAATTTTCCTTTTAATTCCCATATTTACATACTGTCCCCCTCTATAATGTCCATTTTGCTAGGTTTTAACCACTATCTTATATTTTACATATAACACCCCCATCTTCTATGACATATCTACTAGTTACTTGTACTTTAGTAAATAATAAAAAAACATTGATTAATTTATATTAGCCATCACCTAAAACATACTTCACCAAATAACCTCACAATTTATAAAATAATACGTTTAAATTCAAAACGGGTTTTGGGTTGTTACAACTCGGTCCATAAAAAAATTATATCACAAATTGATAGATAAAAGCAGGCTAGATAAAATAAATACCTTAACAAAAGTTTCAAAATACAAAATAAAAAAACGTTATAAAATAAATCATCTTTGAACAACTTGTTTCTCACGCCTTACGGCAGAGAAATCACGGGTAAAGAAAACATGGATATATAAAATATCACAACATTGATAAGCGGGTATATAAAAAATTTCATTGATAAAATCTCGCACAATTTGATCCAATAAATATGAAATTGTAATTTGATAGAAGAAACATGTCACTTAAAAAAATACCTCAATAAATATTTCAAAATGAGAAATACAAAACATTATAAAATAGAAAATGTTTGAATAACGTGTTTATGAGGTGAGAGTCGTCATAATCTATTTTGAAATTTAAATAGAAATGTTAGTCAAACGGTTTAAATAACGTCATTAAATAAACTAAAAAATAACTAATCAAATATTGACTCGTAAGGACGTACACACACAAGATATGCACGCGCTTATAATAAAAAGAGCAAAAACAAAATTCAAACTAAAAAATATAAAACGTTATAAAAAATATGTTATAACGTGTTATGCGGTGTAAATAAGCCAAATCTAATTTGAAACATAAATAGAAATGTTGACCAACGGTGTGAATAACGCTACAAAACAAACACAAGGAATAAGATTATCAAATATAAACTTGTAAGAAGAATACACTTATAAAAAAAAAAAAAGAAGACTAACTTAATCACAGTAAAAGAAAGGAAATTTTTAAGTAACCAAGTTTTAAAAGTGTTCCAATTAGTTTACTCGTATAGTTTTTGTCCTAATTAGATAACTTAACATTCAAATCGAGCCAAAAACCCTTAATTTTGATGCAATATGAATGTCGAGTGACCTAATTAAAACACTTTTAAAACTTGAGTGACCTAATTGAAACACTTTGAAACTTGGTTACTTTTCAATAAAGTTACCCTAATTAGAAAAAAGGGGTTCAACCCGGGTCAAAGGTGGTTTAAAGGAGTGGAGGGTTGAACTTTAGCCAATGCGCTACAAGATATGTTGTTTATTAATTCCAGAAGAAAAAATACTTAAGGTAAAACACAACAGGAATAAAGAAAAAAACCCATAGGTTGGGTTTTAACTTTGAACCTAGGCGAACGACGAGCCACAAAGAGTAGAGAGCTGGAGCCAAAGTGGAAAACCACTGTTCCACAAGCAGAATTGATAATTATATATATATATATATATATATATATATATATATATATATATTACATTAACGATTTAAAAGAAATAGTATACTTTAGGGTATTTCTACTTTGGCCACAAGTTGTTTTGGGTTTCAATTTTTTGCCACATAGCCTTTTCATAATTTGGCCACGATAGTTTAAGATTTTGATATTTTCTACCCTGAAACTTTTATGTTTTTTTTTTTGTTTTTTTTAAACGGAATAATAAACTTTATGTTTTCATATTTTAGCCACATATGTTTCGTACTTTTACGTTTTCTACCCCCTAACTTTTAAAGTTTTTTTTTTGTTTTAAGTTTATGGTCTTCTACTTTGGCCATGTAACTTTTAACTTTTCTACTTTTGTTTTTAGTATATTTTTATAATTTTATACTTTCACCACGAGACTTTTAGACTTTTACGTTTTATACCCCTAAACTTTTTAAATTTCGTTTTTTATTAGACTACTTTCATTGTTTAGTATACTTCTAGAGTTTTTAATTTTAAAGACAACTTTTTTTTTGTACTTTTATACTTTGAGGACAACTTTAAATTTTGACGTTTTGTTACCCTAATATTTCTTACTTTCATTTTTTAGTATATTTTTTATAGTTTTATACTTCGACGACACAACTTTTAGACTTTGACGTTTTATTCCACTGAAATTTCCTACTTTTTTTTAGTATACTTTTTATAGTTTTATATTTTCACCATGAATAGACTTATATGTTTTATACTCCTTAACCTTTTTATTTTCGTATTTTAGTATACTTTTGGAGATTTTGACTTTCGTCAATACTTTTCTTATAGTTTTATACTTTCGCCACAAAACGCGGGTGGGTCACAAGATCAAATAACACTGCACAACACTGTTATTGTAGGCACGCCGTAACGCGCGGGCGGGTCTGCAACTTGTTTATATGGAAAACAATTTATATAACATGATAAAAAGGCAAAAAAAAAAAGGAAAATGGATATTAATAATACAAGTTTTGCCTTTTTGGCGGATAATAATACGAGTTTTGAAAATTCCCCCAATTAATACCAGTTTTTTGGGTCTTGGATTCTATTGATACACCGTTAGTTTATTACTAACGGTGTTAGTTTTTACTGAGTTGGCTGGTGACGTGGATCTTATGTGGCATGTTTTAACCAAGTAATGAAAGAATGGGACTTATTTGTAATTTCTTTAAATATTTGGGTACAAAAAAAAAATACTTATCACCGGTCTCCACTTCCCCCCCCCCTCCTGCCATCGGTTGCAACACCCGTGTCCGACCCATTTACAAAACCCGACCCAAATTTGAACTTATCACACAAATCGAATTTTGATCTAACGATTACCGAAAGAATTCGTCTAAATTATACATTTAAATCATGTTCGGGATATTCCATAATCATTTTTGAAAGCAAAATAATAAATTTGGAAAGTTTTAAGTTAAACGATTTGCTTAAAACAAATATAAAGCGATTTTTGGTTTTTACGCGATTTCGATATTCGATTTATCATTTACCGGGAATCTCAGGGTTTTCATCTCAAAATATATACTTTGGAATATCCTACAATCATTTTATAACATTAAAAACCAATTGGTTAAATCATAAACCAATTTTGTTAATTAAAACACAAATAAATGAATTTACCGTTTTCCATGCAAATCCGGTATGGAGTCACGTAATTTTCAAAAATCATATTTTAATGTTCCTTAATGTTTTATAAGATCAATATAAGTTGCTCATAATATTTTAGAGGTTAACGAGTTAAAATGAGCTCGAACGAATAAAAAGAAAATAAATATATATTAAATACGTATTTTTATACCTCGTTATGTGTATCCCGAGACTTAGAAAACCATGAGAAATTATTTTAAATAATATTTGGATATAAAATGATAAGGTTATAAAAGCCTATGGGTTAAAATTACTCAAAAACCAAAGTACAGGGGCTGAATTGCATATAAAAACTTCAGGGACCAAAACTATCATTTAACCATAGTGGCTCGTGGGTCGCGAAGCCCTCCCTTTCTCCCTTTGCGATACGCGAGACCCTCGTCGACCAGAATTCAAGATCAGGTTGTATTTTGACCACACATTCATCATTGTTCTCCACGATATGAGCCTCTACTTGTTGGATCCGGCAAATTAGTCACCATATGAACATGTAGCAACCTCCTGCGCCTCTAATGACTATAAATACCGAAGCAATCCATCCATTGTTTATCACCAATTTCGAATTCTCTTCCTTGAAAACCCTAAAACGCACCAGAAACTTCCTCCTTCAAATTCGATCAAACGGTAAAGTGTTAGGAGCTCAAATTTTGGAGTTCTCCATCATTAAGTATGCTTAACAATAACCTATCTCAGTTTTTGATAATATTGTGTCTAAGTATGATATCTAAAAATGTATAAAAATTAGGGTTCTTGAGCTTGTTTTGCTAAAATCGGGTGATCGGGTTGGAATTAGGGTCTGAATTTTTGTAGATAATCCTAAAATAATGTGTTTTAAGAAAACCCTAAGTTAATTTCAAGTTTCAGGAAGTTTTGGTACTTTATCTAAAAATCGGTCAAAATTAGGGTTTTTGTAATGTTGTTCTGCCCAAATTGAGTAAACGGTATTGAATTAAGGTTTGATAGTTTGAGGTATATTATACTATATCATAATGATTATAACCCTAAGTTTTTATATTTTTATAAAATGTTTTGATATTTATTTAATAAATACGTTAAAATTAAGGTTTTCTAGACGTTGCTTTGCCAAAATTAAACAAACGGGTTAAATTTAGGGCTAATATGTTAAGGTATATTATAAAATAATATTTTAAGTAAAAGCCCAAAAATTATTCCATTTAATAAAATCTTTTGCTAATTATTTGGTAAATATTTCAAAATTAGGGCTTTGAATATAATTATTTAATATTAAACAAAGCGGAAGGTACTAGGACTTGGTTTTTGGTCTTAGATCATGTTTATATATATATAATAAGTGTATATGAGTCTAAAAGTGATAAATAATAGAGTATTAAAAATACCAAGTTAATCGGATACTTAGAAGTTTGTGCGGACTGGAATGGTGGACGCCTGTACTCCGGGGTTTCTGGCAAAGCAAGGTGTCGCATAAATCCCAACTGGGACCTGGCATACCTCACTGGGCGATCCAGGGGTGAGCGTTTAAACTTATAGGAATGCGCGTCTTCATATTATCACTAAACCCTAATTTCCCGATAAAGGGTAAAAATGGTATTCTAATCAAATAAGACCTAACACTCCTTAAGTCCCTCGTATCCTTAGAACTATGATCATTATGATTCCCTATATTCATTTAGCATGTTCGTTTCACAAGGATAATCTCCAGATTGTTATCTCTCACGATTGGTTCTATCTCTCGTTTCCGATCTACTTATCAGGTGAGTATCCACTAAATCACCTTTCTTTAAATAATGTTGGTTATGACTATTCAATTCGTATTATCATTTCTAATGGTGATTCATTCGAATGATAATCCGTATGTGAGAAATCATACTTGCATTATCTTTTAACCTTTTTTGGGGTGTAACATGTGTTGGGTTACGACAGTGGCATTCGGGTCTCGGTAATAGCAATTTTTTTTTTATTTAGAAATAATTATTTACAATAAATAATTTTTAAACGATTACCGAATAAATAGTAAATTAAATTTGGATAATTAAATTAACGATTAATTTAATAGGCAGCGGAAAACGTTTCAATTTACTAACGCGAAAACCAGATAATTAGCGTAAACCTAAAACAACAGGATTCGACAATCACCATAACGCGCAAACACCAAAACGCGTTTAAACAAGAACGCGACTTATAATAAATATAAACAGTCAATTGAATCTAAACTAACTACGAGTTTAGATATACCTGAGCGGTGATTCAAACAAACGCTTGAGACACCGGAAGTCAACGGGTGACGCTTGGGTTTCACAGAAGTGATTCGTCTGACGAATCTGACTTTCCTCGCGGACACGGATTTACTACGCGGTGAATCAAGCACCGAGAAAATCTCGTACGTCGGATCAGGCGCGAACTAGGGTTTCGCGGACGACGGCGGAACACGTGTGAGACACGGTTCTCGACTAGGGTTGTCGGCGGTGGAACCGGCGACAGCGAGGGGGCCGGCGGCCGACAGGGCGGCGGCGAGGTGCGACGGAGATCGCGGCGGTGAGCGGCGGTGCGCTGCGGTCGGGCTGCAGGCGGCGGCGGCTCGGCTTCGGCGGGCTGCTGCTGCGGCGGCTTGATCGCGGCGGGCGACGGCGACCCGGTAGCTGCGGCGGCAGCAATGGAGGAGGGCGGACGGCGGCGGCTTCGAGAGCGGCGGTCGGCGGCAGGGCTGAAACGACAGGGCGGCGACGGTGATCTAGGATTAGGGTTCTCGCGAACAGTTCGTCTGAGAACAAGGAGGCGGCGGCGGGGTGGCCGTCGGCGTCGGAGTCGCAAGAGGGAGGAGGGGAGGCCGAAATTCTCAGTCGGAGGATTAGGGTTTCGTCTCCCTTAATCAGTTATATTTATAACTGATTTAATTCCGTTTAGCCCCTCGATTTTACCTAATCCTTAATCGAACCATTTAATTTCTGAAATTAACATTTAAACCTTTAAATGTTTGTCGCTTGCCGAGTATTAGTCAAACTAATAACATGTCTGTTCTCGTCCATGACGTAAATTATATTTAACGTCTTTTGTCGCTTAATTAAACTTAATAGTAATTAATTATTTATCTATTAAACTATTTAATAAACAAATAATTGATTCCTCTGCGAATTTGCCGGTTATAACAGTAAGCGGTCTTAAATACCCGTTGCCTCCGGTGTAACTCTTACGGGTCTTAACCGGGTCGGGTACTTGATTTAGTCGGATCTGGACACCTAAATCCAACAACATGTATCTTTATTCAAAATCATTGGTCTAAACGTTATGCGATTATATGATTGATTGAATGAATTATATGTGGAATTGTCTATGGAAATCTCTATATGCTAGTCTGCCAGTCTCCCTATATATGAGGAAATTATGATGTGAAGTCTTAGGTGATTGAAGGTTTGTTATGATTACTTGTTTATTTTATTTTATTAACTGATAGACTGTATAGCTAAATGTATCTCTTATCACATATATCGCATTTGTTAAAAATAAATTTTAAAAACTTGTGTTTACTCACCAACTGCTTTTGTACTCGACACTTGATTTTATACATGTTGCAGGAACTTATACTTGAGCTCTGATGTGATCACTATATGACTGCTGGACCTAGATTAAAAATCTTAAATCAGTTTTAAAATGTAACTAGTATATTTATCTTTATTGTACGTTATGTTTAATTGATTAATGAAACAGGACATGTTTAAGTATTGCAACTTATTTTAGTTGTCATGTGCATCTGGACAATCATCGCGCCCCGACATATTCCACTGTCGGTTGGGGTGTGACATCGGTCCCCACCATGGTTGCACTCGCCGGAGCACACAACACAGCAGCGGCGCCGCCTTTACGGTGGAAACCTAGCTGCACCAGCGGCGGAACCGGAGCACACAGACATAGCAGCGACGCCGCCCTTGTGGGTCACGTATTTTGCACTAGGAAATGAAGAAGGAGGAAGCTAAGAAGAACCTGAGTCGAACCTTAGCTCCGCCGTCGGATGGTCGCCGAAAAAACGAGGTCGCTGGAGGTCGCCTGATGTTGCCGGTGAACGAAGGCAGGAGGGGGCGTCGACCTCCTTCATCTTTTCTTTCTTTTTTCTTTTTTATCTTTATAGAAAATTAAAAATCAAGTTTATAGATATTACAAAATCAGTCCCTCTATTATAATAACTTTCTTAAAAAAACACATTGAATGCCACCTCAGCAAAAACTAACACCGTTAGCAATAATCTAACGGTGTATCATTAGAATCCAACACCTTGAAAACTGATATTATTATGGGGAATTTTCAAAACTCATATTATTATCCGCCAACAACGCAGAACTTGTATTATAATATCCATTTAAAAAAAAAGTCAATTTAACTATTAAAGGACTTGGTTTTTGCAGATGTAGTTATGTTCGCGTGTTACGACGGACAACCTTGCGTATGAAAAAGACTGATTGAGGTGACTTACCTACGATTTTAGTTAAATTTCAATAATGCATGTCACCTATAAGATCTACATTTAAGCCAAAACTTAACTTAAGTTATACACCCATTTATTAAACTGCATAAAAGCATTTAGCAATGCATTATGCATAAGCAACTCACATTTACTAAAATAAACAAAACTATTTAGTAATACATTACGTATCAAGAGTTAAGTTCTACATTTAAGTCATAAAATGAACTAAATGTATACATCTACTAAAATGGGTAACAGCATGGGCGTGTCACACCCCGAGAAAATGACTGAATATGGGAATGTGACTGATTTGACATCATGGTCATGGTTATGAATGATAACGTCTAATGAACATTTAATTTAACCATTATCTTTTGAAAATATAAGTTTCACACATTTATTTAAACATCTAAAACTATGGCAGTGGAAATAAAGTAGTGGTTACATGATAAGTTTTCCAAAAGACATAGTCATGAGATTTATAAACATAACTACCCTAGGGCGTAATGCGTCTAAATCTCCAAAATGAGATGCATGAACACACGACAGGCAGACCATGATATGACAAGCAGGATCGGAACGGAAAAACATAGAGTTGCAGTCTTTAATCACCTGAGAATTCAAGAATAAAAAGAGTCAACAGAATTGTTGGTGAGATTCACAGGTTTAATGACACTGAACTGTTTGAAATTATGTTTGAAAATGATTGGCTTGTCTTGATATTAGTTTGTTTGACACTGTTGTTGTAAAGATCAAGCATGAACCTTGAATTCAAAACTAACTGTTTACCCACTCCTGATTTTCTTCCCCAAGAACATCGAATGACCAGAATAACAAACGTACCCCTTGACTATAACCATGGAGTCATGACTGGAGCGACCAAGTCAGGGCAGGGTCGTCAACCCAAATAGATCTACTCACAAGCTATCGTTTCGAATGAACTAATTGAATCCAATTAATAGTGGGACTTAGGCACATAACATGAATCAACATGAATACACAAATTGGGGAAATGAAAAGAACATACAATCATTACGTCGTACAGTTATCATAACATCAGACAAAATGAAATTTGAAAGGCATTCCTTGAATTCTCCCCCAAGTTAGAAAACAGAAAGATAAAAGGGGCCGTGAAGACTCACATGTTTGAAGATGGATGACAAATATGGTTGGTTGAACTTAGCCTAGCAAACGTCTACAAGGTAATGTTATGACGTATTAAGGTTTGCTATCTTGAGTTAGTGAAGACGTCACTCAATGTTCAAGGTTAAGTCTTGACTGTTATTACCCGATGACAGTGATGGAAATCCTAGGACATTATTTATTGGCTAATAAATAATATTGAAGTTGGTGGAATTTATTACCTATTTGAATAAATAAATAATAATTAGATTTTCGCGTTTGAAAAATAAATATTGAATAATATGGATTTATTTTTCATTAAACGTTAGGAGAATTATAAATATTTAATTCACTAAGTATATGTAAGGTTTTGAACCCTTTTGATTAATAAATAAAATCTTTTATTAGTATGAAGAAATGTTTCCAAAAATATATGAAGTTATATTTTGGTAAAAATTAAGTGTTGGTTCGTCCGGTAGTTAGCTGGTTTCACCGGTTTGACCGATTTGACTCATTCTGTGACGTTTTAAGTTTCCTTAACACTTAGGATTTGTTAGTAGACTTGTTCTAATGTGTTTTAGGGTTCTAAGTTGCCAATTGAAATGATAGATGTTTAACTTGCAAAATTTGACGCTTTTCGAGTTACCGAAAGTTACAGTTTTTGTCTGTTTTGCTTATAAAACATGTTTTTCCAATTTTGCACTTTATAAACCATTTTTATATGTCAAAATAAGCATGTTTCATATTCTGGACCAGATTCGATTCTCAACCAAAACTGAGTTATAATTTTTACCGAAAAGTCGTTGTTACGATATGTAACCGTTTTGTTTTCAAGTGTTTAACTTCTCAAAATTATTTTGTACGTTTGGAAAACGTCTTTGGCAGCCCTAATAATATGTCACAAGTCCTAAGTGGTCACAAGTTTGTCACAAGGCTTATACTTAATTTTTCACGAAAATAAATGATATTTTTATCACAAGAAAAATTCAATGTTTACATTTCTTTAGAGTTTCATGGTTGGATCTTTGATAAACACTGGGCTCAAATTCATCCTTAAATAACTTTGGTTTCAGTTTAGGAGTCAAAACTATAAGTGCTTGAAAGATTGGAAAAATGTATATTTTTCTAAAGTGACAGCAGTTTTATGACACGCAAAATGTGTGTGTCATCTCTGATCAGTGTCCATACTACATGTATTTTCCAGGTGACTGTAGCTTTATGACACGCAGAAGTGTGTCATCTCTGTTCAGTTTTTACAAAACATATATTTTTCATGAAATCCGATTTCCAAACATTTTGTTTATGTATTTCCACCAAATCAAACACATTAGTTCATTTAAAACTTAGGTTATGTCATGATTTATAAACTTTGTCACCATTTATGAAACTTTTAACATAAATGTTCATGTTATGTTCATATTTTTATAAATGAATTGTTTCAAACAATATTCTAGTTTTCCATCAAAGAACATAATGCTACTATCATACAAGTTTGCTAGTAATCATCTAACAACACAACCAAGACTTAATCATGAGCATGAAATTGCATGCAAAAAAGCGAACAATGACACACGGTTCATTCTTGACGCACAAAAAAGCGTGTCACAAAAAACATGTCAAGAATGGAAAAATCCTTAGTATAGATGACACGCATTTTTGCGTGTCATAAATTTCTGTCATAATTATTAAAAAAAAACACGAAGGACACTTTTATTTTGCGAGTCAAGAAAATCCATCACTTTATAATTTTTCCCGCCCAAAAAGGCCGCCCAGTATTTAGCCCTAATTTTATATCGGCGTCCCCAAAACACCCGCTCTCTCTCAAAGACACTGACGCGTCTCCACTTCTGCGTTTACGCCGGAGAAAATCCACCGGAGACTCGTCTCCAACCTCGACGCCGCCGCCTCTCCACCGAGCAACTGTTTCGTCCACTGTTCCTCCACCATCGACGCAACTGTTTATCAAACCTGTAGTTCGGTTCATCTTTTTCTCCAACATGTAGTTCGGTTGAACGATTTTGAGCCCTAATTCTCTTTAACAAAGGTAATCTCCTGTCTTGTTTATTGCTTCTTAGGAGGTACGCTGGCGACCCTCGTTGGTAACTTTTTTCACTCAGAATCGTATTTTTTGCCCTAATTTAGTCATTCTAAGTTTCATCTGTTTACAATTGATGTTTGTTGTACTAGTTATTGCACATCAACTGAAGTTGTAATTGTTTGCAATTGTTAAAGGAAGTATACTGTAGCAATCTCTAATTCAATTTTATACTGTGGTAGATTAAGATGGATTCTCTTCAAAACTTGTCTCTTTGGTGATGGCATGTCTGTACTAGTAAAACTATAATCATACTATAAAATGAAAAGCTAATTAAAGAAGAAAGGTTGAAGAAAAAATATGCTTTATATCATTATTCTGTCCTTTATTACTGAATTTTCCATTGCCTATTACATATATTCTCAACTTTCACCTTTATTCTTATCTCTTACATAATGTGGAATATGGTAGTACATAATGTGGAATATGGTAGTAGATAACTATGTTGGTTGGGTGTTCTGATTTAGGTTGGTATGGTTTCTATTTGAATATATTGTACTCATACAGAATCAAACACCTAAGATTCAACATTTTTACGTAAACACATAATTGGATTCATCTAAAAGCACAACATAAAGAGTACCTGTAGTTTAGAGCACGATTATAGTAACCTGCAATGAAACAACATAAAACATGACAGTGGTTATTAGAGAGTAAGAGTATAAGTATAGAACTTAAAACTGAAAATTTATTACTGAGCAAAAAAAAAACTTTAAACATACAAATTCTATTGGTAGGAAAAAATCAAACATTGAGAGAGTTCATTAACTGAACGATAGTACTTAAAAATTTACAAAAATATTCAAAGTAAAAAATGCATCAAAAATTAGCAACAGGTTTGAATGAGAATATAAATTTAACCAGTGAAACCATACTTCCTAATACTAACATGAATACCTCCATAAACATCCGTAAATTTAATCATTCAAAAGCCTATTCAATATTCATGCAACCCAAAATCATCAACTGATTTCAATAGGCCAAACAGAAGCAAAACAGGAGTCCAGAATCATGCAATTTTAAAACTACTACGATAGAACATCATAAATATGGTCTTAAAATCTAAGCTTAAAAAACAATCTATAATTACCAAAAATAAAACAGAAGAAATTCATACAGAATCAAACACCTAAAAAAGACCTCATTCCATGCTGGTTTTTATGGCTTTTTGTTCATTTTCGTCTTACTGCATCTTTTTTTTAAAGTAAGTGATCTGTAACTATGTTGGTTGGGTGTTCTGATTTAGGTTGGTATGGTTTCTATTTGAATATATTGTACTCAATTTCTATTTGTGTCTATATCCAATTGTTTATTTTGTTATTTTCAGTAAATTTGATTAGTTTGCTTAATTTTTTCTTTTCAATCTAGGGTTTTATTTGTGTTGATTATGCTTATGCATTTCTCATGTTTCTATCAGACTCATCAAGGAATCAACTATAGAAGAATTGAGACATACAAAGAAGATGAAGTAAATAAATCACTTGGTGGGACATGGTCTGAATAAAAACCAACTAAGGTATTACTAAATATCCTTTATGATTAGTTACAATAGTAAAAGACAGTAGTGATGTTTAACTGAAATCTACCAGCCATGTTTTTCGATTGTTTAGAGTATTTCATACTCTCTTATTGTGTTTAGTTATTACAGATTTTCATTGTAACAATTTCATGATTCATGACTCTGTTTTCTAACAGATACATCATCATAAATCTGCTTTATAACAACATATTTAAAATTTTATCTTAGTTTTCTAAACATCTAGGTACAACAAGTTCAAATGACTATCATGTTTGGGTCATTTTATCTATTATATTCCTTAGTTATCCGGATTTGATAAACATATGGGTATAAAAAGTTCAAACATATGGGTCATTTCTACCTACTTGTGCACAACATATATTACAAGATATTGATGAGGTTGATCGTGGTCCAAAAGCTTTCTCAATTCTATCTCTTTAGGAATATGTTAACTGTTAAGTATTTTATCATGATAATTAGAGCTTTATTGAACTATGTGTCAACTTGTACTTCTATATATCCTCACTTAATTGATTTAAACACTTTAAGTCTTCCTGAAGTTCTTAAAAATGCTTAGTAGAGTTAAGTCACATGTGTGTCATCAAGTAAATACATAATAAGTTGGCCATGTGAGAAGTTTTAGGATAAGAGCTCCATCCTATGTCGTGCAATAATTTGTCATTGAATTAACAAAGACAAATCTTGAAACATCCACCAATATCTGCAATCATATATTTTCTAATTTAATGAATAGACATATACATATATCTTGCTATACGGCTATACCAATGATACAATCTTTATGTTTGGGAATATATTTAATTGATTTAAATGATCTACCTTTGACCAAATTTATACAAATCCTTTGTTTCCAACCTACACCAAAGAAATTTATCATTCCAGTGAACTAAACTTTAGGTATTAATGAAACAAATGAGATATCAACCTAGGATAGATTTAATAAACCGTTGGTACTAATAATTTTTAAAGAAAAGGTGCTGCCCTCACCTGGAGTGGCAACAAAATTTGCCAACATAACAGTTGGAGCATTTACAGAAGACCAGAACATTCTTATTGACAACCCACATAAGAACACAGTCACCCTACAACATCCCTGTTACAGTATATTATTATGAAAAATACCCCAAATAGAAGATGAAGATTACCGACTGTGGGTTCTAGCACCACCACCGTGCTTATACAAAAAACTGACAACTCATTTTACTTGCCATGTCTTTACTCTTACTCCAGTAATTGTCCCATTAATCTTAGTATTGAACATTGTAATATACAAAACACAAGCCCTCAAATTATCTTTTCACGGCCTCACGGGCTTGGAACACTTATTCCACAACTTGGTCTAAAAATAATTAATTAAGTCATATTCACATTACTTCAAATACACTACATCTACAATAAAAATAATGACATTTCTCTGGGCACAAGTTATAATTGCCAATTGCAGCACATATTTAAAAATGGAATTCTATTAGAGGTGGGACTGAAGATCATGACATAATCTTAATATGAACAGCAGGTGCTGCTTTAGTTTTGCTGCTGTTCTATTTTCTGCTGCTGTTTATAATCTTAATTTGCTGCTGTTTATAATCTTAATCTCCTGCTGCTGTTTATAATCTTAATCTCCTGCTGCTGTTTATAATCTTAATCTGCTGTTGTTGTTGCTTATCTTAATACTTCTTAATATAAATTCTACTGCTGCTGTTCTTATCTTAATATGAACAGCAGGTGCTGTTTGTGTTTAGGTGAGATCAGACTGCATGATTTTTTCCTAATTTTGTTAGAATTTGGGGAATTTTTGTTTTTTAGGGTCAGAAATGGTATGTGTTCAGCTGCATAATTGGTATGGTGAATTGATGTGCCTCACTTCCTTTTTTAGTATGATGTGGTAAAATGGTATTCACTCATCTGTTCCAAATAAACTTTGCCACTTTATCTCTTTGACATTCTTCCCCATAGGACACTAAGTTATGCCACTCATACAAGAGGACTTTTGCTATCCTCTCCTTCCATCCACCTTCATTCACAAAATACAAAATCGGTCCACACCATGCGTGTTTCTAGGCTACCACTTTAACCATGGGATTGCACTTTTGTTTCTATTTATCTTATTTCTTTTTGTATTTTGTGTAGTGTCCACTCCAGCCAGGAACCACAGAGTGTGGCTATTATGTGTTGAAATTCATGAAGGAGGTAGTTCGGCAAGGGCTTGTAGTCCTTGAACAAAACAAAGTAAGTTTTCTCATATTCTAATTAATTAAATTTATTTTTGATGATATTATTTTCTCGTATTTTATCTTTTATACAGATTGGTGGAGATAGTAATGCTTATACAGATGCTGATTTTGATGAGATTCGTGAAGAATGGTTGAGCTACGCTTGCCACTTCATTTACACGGACGAGAAGTAGTAGTAGTGATCCAATATATATGCATGTAAACTTTGAACACTTTACTTTTGTCGTTGTGATCGAATTGCATGTATGAACATGAAATCGAATTATTTTCAATTGCTATATGTATGAAATGCATTGTTTTGGTACACTAGTAATTCTGTATTTTGGTTTGTGAAATATGATTTAATAGAGAAATCAGTAATTTTAGAAAAAAATATAAAAAAAAAACAGTTAAAAGGATGACACGCAAGAATGAGTGTCATAAAAAGCATGACACGCAAATTTGCGTGTCATAATCAGACGACATAAAAAAATATTATAAATAAAAATATATTAATCACAGATGACACCCTTTCTTGACGCGCAAAATGGGTGTCAAGGATGGAGTGTCAAGGATAGCGTGTCATTGTTCGCGCGTTAAGAGCTTCTTGACACGCATTTTGCGCGTCAAGAAGCTTCTTGACCCAGGCTTCCTTGACGCACATTTGCGTGTCAAGAAGGCCCTTTCTTGACGCGCAATGCACGTCAAGAAAGCCAGTTTTTGTAGTAGTGTTGTGACATTATGTGAATAATTCATGGAATAAGTTAAGAAAAAGAAAGAGATTTCTCACTTAAACTTAAATTGGATGTGAATAGGACTTGATGGGTTGTTGAATAAGCTTCCAAGTTTAGCTCCTAACCCACCCTTGATCTTGAATTAGGAAGAAGATGGTGAAAGCATGAGAGAGAGATCATGGATTTGACAAGAAAACAAGAGTTTAGGATGATATTCATGAAAGAATATAAGGAGAAATGGAAGGAGAATGACGAACTAGAGGTTAGAAGTGATTTACCTTGATCAAAGAAGGTATTAGAAGCTTGATTCAAGTGGTGGTTGATGGTGAAAGTTGGTGGTTGGCGGTGGTGTACGGAGGGCCGAGAGGTAGAGAGTGAGAGAGACTAGAGAGAAAGTGTATGTTTCTCTTGAATGGGTTAAGTGAGAAATGAGAGGTTAAGTGTTTATAAGAGATGGTGGCTAGGTGGATTTGGTTCGGTTTTAAGTGAGCCGAGAGAGGGAGGTGGCTCGGTGGTGGTTTCAACCGAGAACAAGAGAAAGAGAAAGAGAATGGACCAAGGCTTGAGTTCTCTTGTGTTAGGAGCTTGAAATTTGAATCCAAAAGTGTGGTTGTGGGTGTTGAAAACTGTCTCAAGGAAGAGAGGGACAAGGGACATGAGGGTGGCTAGGGGGACAAGTGTGTTGGGTGTGTAAGGGTGTTTGTAATGGGTCTCCCAAGACCCCATGATCCCAAGCTCTCCCAAGTTTCCCAAGACCCCAAGCTTTTTTCAAGTAATACCCATCCCAAGCTTCCCAAGACCCCAAACCCTTCAAAACCCACAAAAATAGCCTCTCCCAAGCTCCTCTAGCTCGGGACCCCACTCCCACGGGACTCTCCCGAGCTCCCAAGCACCTCTCCCGAGCACCTCTCCCGAGCACCCCGTCATGGTGTTCCCGCGAACCCGAGGGATCCCGAGCTCGGGATAGCCTCCCAATCTTGCACCATTACAAACACCCTAAGTGGTTAAAACTATTACCCAAAGGTTCTTAGTTTGGTAGTGTACTCTCCCAACATCCATGTCTAGTATCTAGATGACATTGGGTTTGAAACATGTGCTCATTGGGTGTAACACTAACAAGTGTTTAGGAGAGTTGGTTGTGTTGGTTAGGGAATTTCGGTTAGAACCGAAAGAGAGGAGGAGGAAAGAAAACCGAAAGGAAAAGGGAAAAGGAGGGGAGCCGTGGGCTCGAACCCGGGAAAGGAAAGAAGAGAACTGGGCCGGTGGCCCAAACCGAAAGGAAAAGAGAAGGAAACGGGCGGGCTGGGCTGGGCTTGCGGGCCGAAAAAGAAAAAGAACGGGCCGAGGGTTGGGCCGAGAGACGGGTCGAAGGAAAAAAAAAAGGGAAAGAGATTTGGGCCGGTAGGCCCATTGGGCTCCTCGGGTTGAACCGGGTCTCGGGTCGGGTTGGGTTGAGTCCGGTTTGATCCAACGAGTCCAACGACACATCGTTTGAGTCAAATGGATAAACGGTTAAAAAGTCGGTTTTTGGCTCGAGAACGAATGATATATATATATATATATATATATATATATATATATATATTAATAACTAAAATGATTAAGCGTCAGGTTTAATTTGAATGAATGGGAATGTCACAAGTCTTGATTGTTCGTCATGAGATTATGTACGATGATGAACTAAAATTTAGAATTAAATGGTTTGCTCGACGTAAGCGTTTTGTGTTCGAATGTTTTGGCGACAATGTTTAATTGCTTGTTTTTGATAAACATATGGTTGAAAATAGAAATAGTTTTAGGAATAAAAACTGGTCTTTGTTTGAAATGAATTGTCGTTTGAATAAACGTCACGTTTGAAATACATTTGACATAACGTAATAATTTAGAAAATATAAAATAGTCATTTTATATTTAGATTTCACAAAACAATGTTTATGAATTTCTTATTATTGAAGTTGCATTTCGAATAGTTGCGGAACTTTGGTTAATTTCCATTGCGGGTAAATGTTGTCGGACCTAGATTGTCTATGTTTGCACATAAAGTCATCTAATTTAGACAATTTAGCCTAATGCACATAGAATCACAGTTAATTGCACATAATTATAATATTAACGTATACCTGGAAAGTACGAGTTGTCACAGGGCGGAACTAGAAAAGTTTTTGAGGGGGTCCACAATTTATTTTAGGAAGTCACTAGTTTTAGATGTTCAGTTTCATATAAACGTACATAAAGAAATTTGGGCTATTACTTAATGGAGGCGCGCGTTGCGGCACGACATTGCGAGTAAAGAAAAAAATAACCGATTATAAAAAGTCTACATGATTTGATAAAAAATTATATACCGTAACATTGACAAAGATATAGTAAAAAAAATAATAGTAAATGTCTAGAAATGAAGAGAAAAGAAAAAGTAACGCGTGAAAAAAAAAATATGACAAAATGTTTGTCTATTAAAAAAAGTCTATATTTTTATATATTGTAATATTTCATTATAAAAGGGGTCTAGGATGAATGTATCTAAAAAGAATGAGTCTATGATGAAAGTAAATAAAAAAAGAGGTGGAAAATGAAGTACCATCATTTACTCTCTTCATTTATAACACTAAAATTATTAACGAAAGCTGGGAAAAAAAATGTTGAGCACAAGATTTGAACTTGCACCCCTTCAAAATCAAACAAGGGATCTTACTACTATGTTGGTTGATTGCTTTGTTTTATTTTCATAAACTAAGTATTTATTAACTCCTTCTCACAATATTTTTAAATAAAAAACCATTTACATAATTTTCACTTTGTGTACGAGGTTGAGGGGGTCCACGGGGACCCCCTGGGCCTAATAAGGGTCCGCCCCTGGGTAACAGTATATAGTAATACATAACCTATTCGGTTCAAAATACATAACCAAATCCACAAAAGGTTTTTGTTCTTAGATGCACACATCCACTGATCCATCTATTGAAACATGTTTCTAGAGGATTTGATGTATTTCATACAGAAAATACGCGACGTTCCTACTTTTCAATTTTTACAACTTTTTTTCATAAAAATTAAAACTTCTTCATGTGTGAATAGTGAACATCAAAAGTTGTATACATACAAGTTTATTTTGTTTGGGACAAGTATCAATCAACTTAAATGGTAGCCACAAAAGGAAAGTGTGATGTTTAATTAATCCAAATTGTGCATGTTGTTTTAGGGGACCTGTGTAAGGTTTGATCACAAGGGCTTGTCCGGCTTGTCTTTTGGATTTGGATTGAGCAATTTATTAAATTAGGAAAAAAAAAAAAACTTACATCGATAAAGAAATTAGATAAGAAATTTGTATTATCACTACTACAAAAACTGGCATTCTTGACGTGCATTGCGCGTCAAGAAAGTGCCTTCTTGACGCGCAAATGCGTGTCAAGGATGCGGGGGTCAAGAAGCTTCTTGACGCGCAAAATGCGTGTCAAGAAGCTCTTGACGCGCGAACAATGACGCGCGTTTTATGACGTGTATTGCGCGTCATAAAATGTGCGTCAAGGAAGCCCCCGTCATAAAGAGATATGACACGCTTTTTTGCGCGTCAAGAATCTTTTATAAAAATATAAAAAAAATTTATTTTTTTGTAAACCACTAATTTCCACATTAAATGGCAATTAACCTCAATACAAAATACAATACACCTACAACAAAATAATGCATTATATATATATATATATATATATATATATATATATATATATATAGTGAACATTACAAACTTAACATGAGTTTACATAAAAAATAAACTATGAACTAAATACATAATATTATCACTATACTATCACAATACTTTACTAGTTGTTGCTGCTGCTGTCATTAGCAGCATCACCCTCTTTCAGCCTTACTATCCTCTTAGTCCATGAGGAGAAGTTAAATCCTCAACTGCCATTCCCCTGAGTGTTAAATATACAATTTAAGTATAAAGATAAATACCAACATTTCAATGTATGTTTTTCAACCCAAAAAGATAAATATTACCTCTTGACAAGATCCACTGGGAGTGCTTGATCAGTGAACACATACCCAAAATGACCGGTTTCAACCGAACCTGCTTTGACATGTTAATCCACATGAGATGACCCAGACCCAAAATAATGGGTCAAAAGGGTATAAAAGTTAAGAAACTTGACAGAAAATAAAGCAAACATTATGAAGTCGCCCAAAGTATACCAAAGTGTGAGGACAGTTTAAATTTATATATATTTAAAAAGGTGGATCAATGATTTTGATAATAGTTTATGTAATTGTAATCACTATATTAACTGATCTTAAAGTTCAAAATAAAACAAAAGAGTGTTGCGGGACAATCAAACCTGTTTGACCCATTACCCAACCGCCCATTCCATAGAGGACCAGCTTTACCTGTTTGTCAAAAATATTCCACACCTTGAACCCCAACAAATATACATATCAACATGACACTTGTGCCTCTTGAAGAGCAGAAACAAAGTAGATATCCTGCACATAAGAAAACAACTTAGTAAAGAGTGAGTAGTCAAAGGGCAAGGCATAAGAATTATAATCCTGGGAATACACGATAAACATTAGCTACACCTTAACAAATTAGATAAACTTCAAAACCACCAGCTTCTTGGCATATTTGCAGCCCAACACTGATTTCCTTCAACTTAGAGTCCCCAACTTTAATTTAACAACAACTATAGCATCTATTTTCCCATTTCTAGATGATACAGATTCTTAAAAAGTCCTCAAATCATACTAAATGTGTTGATTCAGACTGATAATGCCTCATAATTTAATAGATCCAAACTGAAGACAACATGAAAGACTTACAAAAGCATGCACATCTGAGCCATCTCCCCCAGAATCATCAGTGGGAGAGCCTTGGTCGTCTTTTTCAGCAACAAAATCCTCATCCTGTCAACATGTTAGAAAGTCAAATAAGGGCACCAAATTGATGGGTGAAATATATAAGCAGGTGATAATGTCTGCCTGAGTACTTCAAATAATAGTAAAAATTTATGACTATATTTTTAAAATAATAGATCGATAAACAAGTCATAAACATACCTGGGAAGTAATAACTAACACATAAAGAGATTACCCTCATTATAGAACAAACACTTTCTTTAATTAAGCTAAAGGTGAGGTTTGCTGACCTAAAAAATAACAAAGCATTTCGAATGAATAGAACTATGTGAACAAACAGAATTAAGCATAATTCTATGAAACTGGATTAGCTTGGGTGGAAGAAACATATACCTTTCTCAAGATTCTTAACATTCTTCGAAGAAAGAGTAATTCGAATCTTGTGAATCTGTTCTTGGGGCTCTTCTAGCAACAGCAGTGGATCTTATACACAACATCAACTGAAGTAATCTAACAGTAAACATTATTGCAGCTATGAAACCATCTGCCTATTCAAATCCACCAGTTTCTGCACTCAATTTTACCAGAGATTAGCTATTAACGCTATCAGGGAACGTTATACAATCAAATAACGATTAAGCAGAAATAAGCAAATATGATTATATGAAGCTCAGATTTATACATTATATAACCTAACATACATAGAATCGTAGAAATCTGACCATATATCATCATCTTAGCATGATTTTGAACAAGAACACAAAAATTATTAATAAAATGCTTCGCAGACCTTATATGAAATCGGATGAAATATAAAGAGTGGAAACATGTATAGCATATGTGATTCTAGGCTTATAGATGTAACAAGCTGAGATTAACGAACGGAGTAACAACCTGTGGAGATTTCCGGTGACGAAGACGGCGGCTCTGCCTTCTTTACCACTTGTAGATGTGATGCTCGCGGAAAGTGTAGAGGCTAGATTATAAGGCTTGTAATATTAAACATGTTGGGCTGGGCTTAGAGGGTTTCATTAGAATCATAGGCTAGTTTGCTATTGTATTTAGGCTAGTTTATGATTGGTTTGGGTTTACTATTGGGTTTATGATCCACAAGGGGCCCAATAGTAAACCCATTAGGGATCCTATTTAAACCTCATGTGGTTCTCCTTTGTAGGTTGCTGATTACGATTGAGTGGAGAGCCAAGGAGGTTTACGATTTGTGTTTTGTACCCGACAAGTTTACTTGTGTGCAATATCAAACTTTTATCGTTCATTCATCGTTTTCTTGTGTTCTCTTCATCTTTATTCTTGAATCGGTCTTGTACAAGGATTCCGCACTTGTACTAGATTAAAATATCGTGATTAGGTGAATTTCCCGGACCTACAATTGGTATCAGAGCCAAGAATCACAGATTCGAGGTTCTCACGATATTG
>JBCNJP010000007.1:30548326-30573333 GCA_039602395.1 Deinandra increscens subsp. villosa | reverse complement strand
TAGTTGGGTGGAATGAAACCATAAAGTTTAGACAAAATGTTGAAGTGGCACGAGGCTTGGATGATGACCCAAATCAAGAAGATAATGGGTCAAGTAAAAAAGATGATAGCCCAAGTCAAGAAACGTTGGCCCAACCGAGGAACATTCTGTGACACCTCGTTCGAAAATCCAGGTCAAACCATTGACTTTGACTTTTAAATTAAGTATTAATTGTGCTTTATCTGATCTGATTACTGTTAAACTATTAAATTCCTGTGTCTGACCATTAAATAACGACGTAAACCAAATCCCGCGTTTGTATTAGAAGCGTATACCCGTAAATTACACAAGATTTCATGAATTAATTCCGGAACTTCAATAACAAGAAAAATAAATATAAGATGTATTTTTATATTTTATCCGGAACTTGTGTCGAACATTTATATAACCGACTTAAACAATCATTTTTATGAAATAAAAACATCACAAAATGAAGCCGTTGTCAAGACTGGATCGTTAACCTCCACCGTTAACCCATTTGGGCCCAACTAGGCCCAGTAGGCCCAATAAGCCTAAAATGATAAAACCGAGCCCAGAACTTTGACACATTACTCAAACATGACGAACCGAAGCATCGTGGCAATCCGAAAACCTAACCGATGCACAACGGGCCCAGGCCTCGAGCCGGCACCCCGTTTGGGCCCGTACGGCCCATAACCGATGAACCGGCCCAAATGCATTTTCTTTTAAAATGTTTAGGCCCAATATAAAGCCCAAAACCCAATGGGTTTATTTTTATAATTTTGGCCCATCAACTTTGTATTAATTTTTATAAAACTTATTACCACCTTTTGTGTTTATAAAAATTTATCACCAACTTATATGATTTTTATACTTTTATTACTATTGAAAGTTATGAGTTATATTATCTCTAATCTTTTATATAATTCATACAATATTTTCAAAGCCTAAACTATTTTATAAAACTCAACAAGTTTTATATAAAAAGTAACCTACTTACTTTTTTTTTAAAAAGAAAAGTGTTAGGAGATTTTAATTTTTGAAATTGTGGAGGTTGTCTTGACCACCTCAACACCCTGCCACCCTAACTCTAGACTATCATTGGCAAATAGTGATAGGAGATTTGTACACTCAACTTACCACACCTCCATCTACCAACTCACTTACACACAACTCACTCACTCTCCATCTCTTTCCCTGCAAGACCGGCATCCCACCTCCTACCTCCATTCCTTTCTTTTTCTTTGTGTGAGCATGAAACAACCACCACCTCATTAACCTTCTTTCTTTTTTTTTGTTTTTTTTTTGCCGTGAAATAGGAAGCAAACCCAAACACATTTCCCCTATAATTGTTTTATGAACCAATTCCCCCTTTGCCCACTTTCCTTTCACGGCACAACACAAGCATTTTTTTTCTTATTTTGTTCGAACAGAAGACCCCCACCCCCTTTTTTTTGGTCGCCACCTTTTCCTCCTCATTCGTCCCTCTCGGCAAACAACCGACCACAACCACCACCTACTGCCGCCTCCGTGTTTTGTTGCTGCTGACCGAAGTCTCCACAGCCACCTCGTGCTGCTGCTGCACCGCCACGGTGGACAGCCGCAAGCCACCGCCGAGCACCGCAAATTAACCGCCACCCGCACCGCCACCTTTCTCCGTTTCTCACGGTTTCTAATCCCTCTCCACTGTGAGTCTTTTTTTTAACCGATTCCCTCTATGTTTTACTTGTTTAAAACCGTCCCAAATGATCCCTGCGGTCTTGACAACTAACCGTTAAAAACTCGAGCTTTTCTAATGATCAAAACATCTAAACTTTTTCTATCTCTTTCTCTTTATTTTTTTTCTTAAACCTTAGATTGTATGGTTTAAAAATGTGTTTAGGTAATGTTTTAATCCATGAAAATCAAGTTATATAACTAGTTAACTAACTATGATCATCTTATAATTTTTTAACACTAATATGTAGTGTTTTTTTTATATATAAAAACACATGGTTAAAATTTCTAATTGAATGATTTGGTATAATCATTTAATTATTTGATGATGTTAATATATATTGCATGGTTAATGCTTGTTATTCTCATGTTTTAATATAATTATAAATGGCTAGACTTGTTATTTATGATTCTAATTTGTTAATCATCTCATTATGGAATAATATTTGCTAATGACAAATATATCATGAACTAGATATGGTGCTTAGTGACAAATATAGACATAGTTTGGACATTAGGAAGTGTTACATACAAATTTTGGACATAAAATGATAACATTAAGACCATTTAAATGAATTTTTATGGATAGAATATTAAAATTAGTAATTTTATAAAAATTACTTGGATATTTTAAGCCATAAAATGTCAATAATGAAAGTTGTTATATAAAATGGTCTCATTTTATAAAAATATGATTTCTAAAACACAAGACTTAAATGGCTTGTTTAGGATTTTATAAAAATAAAATGGATAAAAATATATAGATATATTTTTATGATCAAAAATGATAAAATATCATATTTTTGAACATTTGACACAAAAGTATAAATATTGGATTTTATATAAAAAAATGGATAACTCTATAAAAAGTCTTTAAATTTAAAACCCTAACTTTGTTTAATAAATAAAGTTATTTAAAAATGATTTTATAAAAATAAAATCAAAAGACTTATAGAAACTATGAAAAACATATTTTAAACATTTTTGATTATTTTAAAAGAATCAAAATAATCAAAACGTTTTAACCGGATCAAATGTTTATTTTTAAACGTTTGAAATTGAAACGAAATCTTTAAACGATTTAAAAACGTTTTACGACGTAACGAATCGTAAATAATTATTTTCAACAAATAATTATCTTTACGAATTTTAGAAACCCTAATTTGAATTAAAATCATTTTGGTTTGTAAATATAATTATTTTAATGATAATTATATTTATATTAATTCAAAACCCTAATTTTCATAACATGATTTAAATATTAAAATAACTTTTAATATTTACCTACTTATGTTAAATCACTTAACTTGTAATAATTTAATAAAATTATTTCGACAAGTTATAATAATTATTTCAATAATAATTATCAACCCTAGATATATATATTATAACTTAACGCGATTTATTATTCAATCGATCGAGCGAACATAAAAATAATAATAAATATTATTATTTAAAACAATGTTCAAGACTTGATTGAACTGGACTTCATGATACGTTATACACATGTTCATTACTTGTATTTATTTACATTAAATGCCTGTAATACGTGAACGATTCGTATTTACTGATTTTGTAAACTGATTAACTAACGGGTTTTCAAACGCTACAAACGGGATTATACGTCAAGACTTGACCGGTATCATTTGGGTAACGTTCGTTACTCAAATGATTATGTGGACCCTTATGCATGTTGTCTTATGTTTTAATAGGACTTTACTTGCTAGTTGCCACTCGGCAATTCATCATTTCCACTGAATCAAGTGAGTTTCACGGCCCCTTTTCTTTACAACTGTTTTACACTTATGGGGGAGAAATCATGAACTGATAAACTGTTTTAACTTAATGTTATGATTACTGTTAGCCGTATGACTATCTGTTCCCTTACTGATTGCCCAACTGGTACTTTATCGTTATAAACGTTAGTACAACTGAATCCCACCATTTAGTTGATTTCAATTAGTTCTGATCGAAACGATAACTAGTAAATAGATCTATTTGGGTTGACAACCCTGCCCAGATTGGTAGCTCCAATTCTGACTTCGTATATTGTCAAGGGGTACACGTCAGTTATTCTTGCCTGTTCGGTATCTCTCGGGCGAGGATACCATGGGTGGGTAAACCGTTAGTATTTGAAATCAAGGTTCAGGTGAGATCATACAACTACAACAGTAAGCCAATATAACATTCTGAGTTTCCTGAAAACTGTTTTACAATCTTACTATCGAGTCCTAAACCTGTGAACCTCACCAACTTTATGTTGACCTTTTTAAACTCATGATTTCTCAGGTAACTAAGCTGATCATGGAAGCCGTGCAAATGGGACTTCGCCTTTATATTCGGACCTGTTTCGTTGGAGTCCTAGTCCCTATCTATCCTAAATAACTACTTTATGTTTTCAATAAATGAAACTTGACTTTTAAAGTTCAAATGTAAGACAATATCGTTTACTACTCTTTCCGCTGCAACAATTAATGATATTATGTTTTAATTAACGTTTGAATTTAGTAGTAGTTATTATGTATATCTATGACTATGATTCCATCTCGCTCACACCCAATCAATTGTCCGGGGTGTGACACATTCCCCATCGGCCCAACAAAATGCAACAAATAATGATTTTGAAAGCAACACAAATCAAAGTGAAACTATTAACTCTTTGGAGCCGATCAGAGAAAGAAGAAGCAAATCACAGCCAAAACACCTTGCCGACTAGAACGTCCAGCTACCCCCATCACTAGACAATGCACGACCCGTCACCGATCAAGTGTCTTCGACGGTACACCCTCTTGCTAATTTTATTTCAAATAATAAATTTTATGTTTCTCATAAATATTACCTAGCAGCTATTGATTCAAACAATGAGCCAAAATGTTTTGCTCAAGTCGTTCAGGATGAGAGATGGAGACGAGCTATGGAGATAGAAATCAAAGCACATGAAGAAAACGATACATGGATTTTAGAAGAATTGTCAAAAGGAAAGCACGCCATAGACTCTAAGTGGGTCTACAAAGTCAAGTACAAACCAAATGGAGAGGTTAAAAGGTACAAGGCAAGGTTGGTCGCAAAAGGATTCACCCAAATGGAAGGAGTTGACTATCATGAAACATTTGCACCGGTTGCAAAGTTAGTCACTGTCCGGAGCTTGCTTGCGGTGGAGGTTAAAAAGGAATGGATTATACATCAATTGGACGTGAATAATGCATTCTGGCATGGTGAATTGGATGAAGAGGTGTACGTACATGAAGATACCCCAAGGGTTTTGCAAAAATGAAGAAACAAGAGTATGCAAACTAAAGAAGTCGCTCTATGGTTTAAAGCAGGCCTCTCGAAACTTGTACCAAAAGTTCACTTTTGCACTAATCAAAATTGGCTTTAAGCTAACTAAAATGGATCACTCGTTGTTCATTTATAACAATGGCGTTATTTGCATAATGATTCCTCATATACGTAGATGACGTCATCATCACAGGAAATAATCTTGACAAAATCCAAGAGATAAAGAGTTATCTCGATAAAACCTTTAGCATCAAAGACCTTGGGGGTCCTAAAGTACTTCTTGGGCATCAAGGTTGCAAGAACACGAGAAGGCCTCGTCTTAAGTCAAAGAAAGTATATCTTGGACATTTTAAAGGACGGTGGGATGTAGGGATGTCGACCTAGTGACTTCCCTATGGAACAAAATATGAAGTTAGACAAAGAAAGTGGGGGCGCGAAGGTAGATGCTAGTCAATATTGAAGGCTTATGGGCCGGCTCCTGTATCTCCAAGCCACCCGACCTGATATCGCCTATTCGATAAATGTATTGAGCCAATTTGTAGGTGATCTGCGAAAAACACATATGGATGCAGTCACCCGTGTCTTAGGTTACCTAAAATCCACTCCTGGTCAGGGAATTCCGCTTCCAAAGGAAGGCGGGACTAACTTGGTTGCATATTGTGATTCAGATTGGTTGGGTTGCCTATTTACTAGAAAGTCACGAACCGTGTATCTTTTACTTTTAAGGGAAGCACCCATCTCGTGGAAGTAAAAAACAGAATCCGTTGTATCTCGTTCATCCGCTGAGGCAGAATATAGGGCTATGGCCACCACGGTTAGCGAGATATTATGGATGAGATGGCTCTTGAAGGAACTTGATTTTGCCCAAAATAGACCAACACCTTCGTTTTGTGATAACCAAGCCGCACGACATATCGCCAACAATCCTGTGTTCCATGAACGAACAAAACATGTTGAGATGGATTGATACTTTGTACGTGAGAGAGTAGAGTCACGTGAGATCCAACCTTAAAACATTCACACCAAGCTTCAAATAGCAGACTTGCTTACCAAGGTCTTGGGGGCTCAACAATTTTGGTTCTTACTTGACAAGTTGGGCACTCGAAACCTTCATGCTGCAACTTGAGGGGATGTAATGGATGCCTTAATTCTCTCCATTTATTAGTTCATATATTTTCCTTAGTTAGTTTGCCATATATTAGGCATGATTTGTGTGATTGACTTTCTTTTGTTATATCTCGGTGTGTATATTAAAGAGATTGTAATCTCTTTATTATGATGAAATAATACAACATCTCTTATCACAATTCTTACAAACACAAACAATTTTTTTCCTTAACAAACGAATATGAAATTCCGTTCATTTATATGTTGTAAGCGTTAATTTGTTCGTTAAATATTGATGAAACGAAAACAAAAAAGGGCATGTATGTGTCCATTCAGTTTGTTTATAACCCTAGTTGTATGGGTGAGGTGTTCATCGAGTCGAATTCGGGTATTCGAATTTGAAAATTTCAAAACGAATTAGAATTTAACTCAAATTCGGATAAGATTTACATAAACCGATTCGAATAAGCTTATTCAAATTCGAGTCATACTCGAGTCTATTCGAATAAACCAAATTATAAATAAATTAAATAAATAAAAAATATCTATAGCTAATGTCTAGTTAATTCATAAACTTTTAACTCCAAACTAAATGTAAAATCAATGTTGCTCGATGGCATGGCAGGAGCTAGGGTTAAACTCAACAGAGATCATCATTTGATGCTAATAGGAATTGGGAAAGGAACCGGTGGACTAGAGTCTGAGGGGTTTGGAAGTGGGTAATTGGATTCGAATTTTAGTTATATGGATACTAGACATAAATTAAAGGCCCAATAATTTTGCCCTACAAAATATTATGTATAAAATATGTAAAAACTTATAGATAATGCTTATTCGAGTTGAATCAGTTCGAAATAATTAAACTTAGAATGTAACATCCCAAATTTTATGTTAGATATTATATAATATATATATATATATATATATTTATATATATATATAGGAGATGGTTATAATGAAAACCATTCCGAGTTGTGAAAACTATAAAAAAATTTAAAATCAGGGTCAAAAAGCTTTTTTTTTCTCTTCAAAATTTTTATGGTGCTTACAGGCTACCCCTAGGTGCAAAAAAATCAAAAAAATCGCCAAGGGGATTTTTTTTTAGGAAATATAACAAGTCCGCGATGTTACATATGTAACACATTTGTGCACAGATTGTTACATATGTAACAACACCGTTTTTTAAGATTTTAAAAAAAAAATCCCCTTGGCGTTTTTTTTTAATTTTTTTACACATAGGGGTAGCCTATAAATTAGAGAATCGCCATAAAAAAGTGAAGGAAAAAGAAACTTTTGAACCCTTTTAAAAAGAGTTTTCATAGTTTTCCCAACTCAGAGTGGTTTTCATTTTACCCTTCCTCTATCTCTCTCTCTCTCTAGTCATTTTATGTGTTTTTATTTAATTATGTTTGTTTGAGTCTCTCTTATCTTTTTATTTTGTGTTTTGTAGGTTTTACTTGAATTCCCGAGGACAAACGAGAAGTGGAGGATTTGAAGAAGAGACAAAAATGACCAAGTGCTGAACAAGTGGTCCTAGGCGTATCGCCTAGGAAGAATGAAGTCCCCAAGCGATACGCTTGGGGAGGTTGGTCAACAAAAGTCAAGAGGCGGTGCCCCGACTATTTTGTCATTTAATACGCTCTAAGTGTATCGTCTGCTTAGATGATACCTCCAAGCGATACGCTTGGAGGTGTAAAATCAACATGCTTAATGAAATCAATATAAATTCGATCTTAGGATTTGTATGTGACATAATTCGACTTGTTGTCGTCCAGAGGAGATTTTTAGACGGAATTGTTTGCAGAATGTGAGATCCGGAAGTTGCAAACGTATGAGTATGATGATCTCAATGCAAAGTTCATCAAGTCCCAAAAAGAAGTGTTTGATGCTCAACAGAAAATCTCTGAGTTTAGGTTGGAAATTTTGGAGTTAAAAAGGCAAGTGAAGAATTGTAATTTGTTGCCAACATTGTTGAATTTCTTATACAAACAGGATCGGAGTGAAAATAGTTCCAAAACGAATGATATTCACATGGTTCCTCAACCGGTGGATTTATCTGAAGTTACATCTGCTCCACTTGATCTTAAAGATGAATTGCATGATTATTCAAAGTTTGCCACTTCATCAAAGAAGAAGAAATCAAAGGTTGAGAAAAAGCAAAAATCTTTGGGAGAAGCTCCGCAGTTTAATTCAACGTCTATTTTCTTGGAAAATGAACAGGTTTTTGATAAGGTTGCTTCGAGTACTTCGTCTGGAACTGAAGAAGAAAAAGTTTTGGTTGAAAAGAACAAACTAAAAGACATCAAAGCAAAATTCACTAGAGAAGCTAAGGGGAGAGAAGCTTCTAATTCTTCTTCATGTTCATCAAAGACACCTGGTTATAAACATAAAGGTTTGGGTTTTCAGGTAAAAGAAGTACCAGTTCAAGACAATGAAGTCCGTAAAAGTTCAACAGATTTCAAAGGTTAAAGTTTCAAAGAAATCACTTACTTTGAAGGAAAAATCTTATTGTTCTGGAAGGTCATCATCTTCAAGGAGTCCATCTCCTATGTATGATTCTTCTGATGATTTCTTTGATAACTTTGATTTTGAACATTCTTCTGGTTTTCAAAATTCAAAGAATTTTTCAAATGTGCTTAAATTTCGAGAACGACTTTGTTATGCATGTCGTCAACCTGGACATCTTGCTGCTGATTGTCCGACGTCTGCATATATCCACAACACTGCTAAATATGTGGATACAATGTCAAATTTTTAATGAACCATGGTCTCCAAAGGTAAAATCAACTCGTAAGCCGTCTTGGCCTAAACCGAGTACGCCAGTTGACACTGATTCTGGTTCTAATAAAAAATTAAAATCTTTACAAATTTGGAAACCCAAGATTGTTTCCACGGCCAACAACGACTACGTGGAAGACACCGGGCGACCCGACGCTATTGAATCGGGTCGATCCCAAAGCGACTAATGTTTTATTTGGTGTCAGCAGGTATTTCAGGATGACCTATCGGTAATTTGAAATGTTGCTGGTGGTGAAATATCTGTGATAACTTAAATTTAATTTCTAAATTAATTTTGTTTTCAAAATGCTAAACTGCAAGTATTCGTGTTGGTTGATCAATTTCTGTTTTGTTTTTCATTTCATCTCATTTTGAGGGGGAGTTTGTTTGTGCAAAAATACAAAAATAGTGTGTTATTTTTCAAAAGTTAAAAATGAAAATCTATAAATAGAGTGTAGAGACCATAATTTGAGGCTTTTGCATTAGAGATAGTTGTGGGTTAGTTTTAAGTATATTTGGACTTGTTAATTAGTGGGTTAATATCTGTTGTTTGTGTCCAAGTCATATCTAGGCCATCTGGGCCGAATTTTGTGCCTTGTACACCAAGTCTAAGGATTTCCTATATAAGGATACCTAGTCTAGTTGTTTAGGGTTGTTGTTTTGGTGTTTTTGTGAAGAGGTGTCCACGAAATTCTCCTTAGAGAATTTCGAGTTAGGTGTTGCAACCAAGGAGATCAAGTATTATTTTCATTGTGGTTTGTGTTTTCATCTTTAATCCTTCGTTTCTTTACTGATTATCGATTATCCTTGAATCATCTATAATCACCGGATTCCGCACGGTGATTGTAGACTTTGATATTGCGTGTGGGGTTTATTTGATCCTTACAATTGGTATCAGAGCCAAGAAACGCAAGTTTCGAGGCTCTCGCGATATCCGATTCAAGTCTTTGGGAACTAACGATTTGAGTGTTTGTGGTGTTTTTCAGCATCAGCACTGTTCAGAAGTCTTTTTGCAGGTTTCAAGTTCAAGACAGAAGCTTTCGTGGCACTCAGTTCAAGATTCTGAGACTTTTCGACCCTGTTTTTAGACTTTTCGATCGCCCCTTCTGATCGAAAAGTATATTCTGTCGCACTCCCTCGATCGAGAAAGTCCCTCTGTGACTTTTCGATATACCCTAACCCAATCAAGAAGTCCCCTTTGTGACTTCTTGATCAACCATTTCTACCGGAAAGTCCTCCTGTGACTTTTCGATCAGCACATTTCGATCGGAAAAAGTCCCCCTGTGACTTTTCGATCAACCACTCTTTTCGATCGGAAAGTCTCCACTGAGAATTTTCGATCCGTTTGCACCTTTTCGATCGGGAGGTGTGCTTTTCGATTGTGACCTTCTCCGACCGAAAAGTACTTTTCGACCAGGCTCTTCCGACCGAAAACCACTTTTTGACCCAACGTCACTTTGATCGAAAACCTACTTTTTGTCTTTCGGATTGTTTTCAATAGCTTTCGATATGTCAAGTTTGTCAAGTGCGACTCTGGAGATGGACGCAAAGATCGGAACAAACACCAGACCCCCTCGTTTGATGTCTGGAAAATATTTCATGAGTTGGAAATACCGGTTTATGAACTATGTGAATTATAATGATCCCAAGATCATGCGATCCAGAGGTGGGAGACTATGTTCCAAAGGCAGCCCGAGCAGCTGGGGAGGAACCTGTACTCAAACAAAAACTTGAGTGGAATGAGGATGATTGGGAGAAGGTGGAACATGATAGAAAGGCCCTGGCTGCTCTAACCATGGCATTATCTCCAGAGGTAGCTGAAGCCTTCAAGGAGTACACATCTGCTAAGACACTATGGGATGCTCTTGTTGCGGCATATGAAGGAAATGACGACATGAAGGAATCTCGAAGGGAAAACCTAAGAGAGCAATTTAATGAATTTAATTACATCCCTGGTGAGAATATTGAGACTCAGCTTCAACGGTTCATCAAAATTGTGACAGGGATGAAAGATGCCGGGGTCACCTACACACAGGTGGAGGTAAACAAGAAGCTGATGAACTCACTTCCACCAAATTGGGATAGTACTATTGAGTTAATAAAGAAGACGGTACAAATGACTACTTCACCTTTGAGCGACCTCATGTCCACCATTAGAGCTTATGAAGAGAAGAAGCAGAAGAGGGCCAGAAAGTTGGGCAACGAAGCATTAATGAACAAAGTGAATCAGGCTTTTATCATCCAACCAACTGCAGCTCCTAGCAACTCACACTCTAATCCGATGGGTTTTATTGCACAAGCCACTGGGTCGAGCTCATCTAGACCATCTAACATTATTTCTATGGATATGAATAATCTAACCAGAAACCCCAGTTTTACTCTTGGTGTAGGTATCATGAGTTGCTATCAGGCACTCGTTGCAGGATCTCTACTACGCGCTGATCTAACTCCAAATGATATAAATCAAGTTAACCCAGAAGACCTAGAGCATATGGACATTTCCTATCAGATGGGAATGTCAGCCTTAAGAGCTAAGCAGTTCATGGCCAAGACAGGGAAGAAGGATTGGAACGGAGGAAAAGGGATAAAACTGAGTTTAAACAAGGCAAACCTGTGGTGCTACAACTGCAATGAGTATGGGCATTATGCAAGAGAGTGCACCAAGCCAAAAGTTGAGAGAGATGTCGGAACTGAGAATAGAAATAAAGGTGTAAGAAAGGAGACAGGGAAGAATGATAGGGCACTGGTGGTTCAGCACACGCCAGGTTATGATTGGACTACTCAAGTGCAGGATTTGAGTCTGACACTTGGTCATGTGGCCCTCCTTGCAGAAGAAGGAGCTCAGAAGGGAGCTGCTGAAGTCCGTCATCATGCTTTCATGGCAGATATCACTCCATGTTCTCAAGCCAGCAGTAATGAGGTATGCTCGAACTCTAAATGTCAAACTATGCTTAATGAATGTAAAGACTGGAAACGTAAGTTCACTAATGAAACCCTAAATCACGAATCTACTGCTGGAGACCATAGGGAGTATAAAGATAAGAGTAAGATATTCAGAGAAAACTCGAAGCAGCTAAGTTAGATATTAGAAGTCTTCAAAGTCAACTTAGTGATAAAACTGCAGGTCTTAGAATTGCTAACACTGTGGTTGACAGTCTAACCAAGGAAGTAGAGGAGCTTAAAGCTAACTTAGGAACCTCTCAAAACAAAATTGAGAAAAATGACAAAATTGTGTTTGAAATGTTGAAAGCAAGTTCTCTATTTTATAATACTAATGCTAGAATGCGACATGTTAAGGGGCATTCATGTCTAGGATTTGGTGTTGATGACAACAATGAAAAATCCATGCACTCTGTCCCAATGCCTTTAATGCATGAGATGATTCCTGATCATGAAATCTCTAATACCACTCTAGAAGTTAAGGCAGAGATTGATAGAAAACTTGCTGCTTGCCCTATTAAGATATCTGCTCCTGTTCCTAACATTACTAACAGTTCTACTTGTTATGCAGATAAAGGTAAAAAAGAAGCAGGGGTAGTGAGTAGCAAGGAGGTTCCTAAAAGCCAAAAGAAGTCAAATTATGATGATTTTTATAAAATCTTTGATTTTGAGAAACTTGATTCCTCTATTAAGTTTGAGTCAAAAACTTATAAGTCTGTTTTGTGTGATAAGACTTTTAATTGTTATGTTTTTAATTTTGGTAAATGTGATGTTCAACCTGTGAAACCCTTACGAACTGTTAAAAATTTAAGAAGGGGTAAGGGACCACAGGTTGCAGGTCCCAAACTCACAGGTGATGATTTTTCTGGTGTAAATCTTTCTAAAAATAAGAATGACAAAAGTGACCAAAATGTGCAGAAAGTGCGGGACATTAGACCTCATGAATTTGTCCCGTACCCAGAAGTCAATTCTGCCTTTGACCATTTAAAGCCGGTACAACGGGAGTACATTTTGACCACAAAGCCACATGGTAAAACCCTTTGGATCCATAAAAATTGTTCAAAACCAACTTGGATATCCACTAGGCGCAACCAACAACAGGCTTCCGCGTATCCGAAGAAACAGTCATGACATGTATGTGGTAGACCAGGACATGTGGCAAGAAATTGCTTACATCGACCATATGAACCCTTCTATCCCAAAAGGGTTCATCAGAAGCCCATTCCAAAGGACCAAATTCCAAGTGTTCCAACTTCAAAGTCTGGTCCTTCAAAATTTAAGGTGCAGAAACCAGCATCTCAGGGACAAAAACCCAAGGTTTCTAAGCAGCAAGCCAAAGCCTGTGCTTTAAGAAAACAAAATTTTTCAGAAATCACCAAAAGCAGTTCTTAAACCTGTGTGGATTCCAAAATCTGTTGGATCTGCAAAACCTGATCAAAAATCTGCTTCACCTTCAAATCAGTCTTTTAAACCATCCATCCATCCAACACCAACTGGTCTGTTCAAGTCAAATGGTTGGAAGAAGGATGATAGGTGGAACATCCCAAAAGTTGTAAGCCTCTCTTTCAAACCTACTGGTGTGTACAAAAAACACTCCACTACTTTTCAAGAGGTGAATTTTCAAAATCAACACAAAAATCCACCAAAAAGGTTTAAGGACCTTGGGAAGAAAAATCACCATACCAAACAGGTAAAAAAAAAGGACACTCTCAGTCCAGCTAACACAGACCCACTTTCACCCGGACCCATTAAGGACTGGGTACCCAAAACTAATTGATCTCCTTTGAATGCAGCGACAGCCAATGAGGACTTTTAACAACCTTTGGCACGTTGACAGTGGTTGTTCCTGGCATATGACGGGCGACATATCTCAACTACAAGACTTGGAGCAATTTGACGGAGGATATGTATCGTTCGCAGGAGGAGTTGGTGGATATATAAGTTAGAAAAGAACGGTCAGAAACGGATGTCTCAGCTTCCATGACGTCAACTATGTAGAGCACACTACTAGAAACAGGGCCTTCCTTGACGTGCGAACGATGACACGCGCTATCTTTATGACGCGCAAAAACGCGTGTCATTAAAAATCTGTCGTAATTTGGAAAATTATAAGAGTAGATGATGCGCATTTTTGGGCGTCATAATATTTGTGTCATATAATAATAAAAAAATACGGAGGACACTTAAAAATGTGCGCGTCAAGAAGCTACTGTCGTTTTATAATTTTTTCCCCACCAAAATTTTGCCATAAAATTCACTCCTGCTCACTTTTTCCCCAAAAATTTGACTTATTTCCCAGTTATACTCTGCGCCGTTCAAAAATTTTCCCCTCAAGCTACCCACCGTCCCAAATATACTCGTCCCCTCACGCCGAAACGCAACTCTTGATTTCCTTCCAATTTCAAGACTTTCTGGAACGCCGGCTGCCACAGGTCGGACTCCATCTCACCTCACCTCAAAAAAGCGCTAGCTCCATCATTCTAGCCCTAATCTCAATCTCACCTCAGTTCCATCACTCTAGCCCTAATCCGGTCTTGCCACGCTGGCTTTCTAGTCTGAATCTCAATCACCGTAAACCCTAACGACCACACGTCAGACTCCGGTCCGATATACACGCCTCTGATAACCTTCGACGCCATCCACATCGGTCTGCCACTTGTCCCTGGAAATGGACCGCCATATTCAAAAGCCAAACCGAAGTCGATTGGCACAACACTACTCGTGACCACGCCGTCCAAGCACCAGAACTCGTATTCAAGCAAGAACATAAATGAGGAGAGAAGATACGAGAAACACAAATTCGGTCAAACGTCAATTCATCTTAAGAACAGCTGGTCGACACAAATTTCTCTGCCAATTTGAGGAGAAAGGTCAGTGATTCATTTTTGTTGTTTTAATGTGTATGATTTTGTTTGGTTTTTATGAATTTCGTAGTAATTACTTTTTTTTTCAGTTTTGTTCAGTTTTGCTTGGATCATTGGGTTATTTCTGTATCATTTTGTTGAGTTTTTTGCTGGTGAGTTTAGCTTTTCCGGATTATAAAGTCTTGAGTTTCTCTAATTTGATAGTACGTTTTGCTGCGTAGGTAATTTAGGGATTATAAGATTATCTGGTGCTTGCTTGCAACTACTTGTTAATAGCTTCATTGCCTTCAATGTATTGATTCTCTTATATGCAAGATTAACAATTTGTATGTATATGTATATAATGTTTGCAAATATTGATTGATGAAATGATTAAGATTCATCAGAAAACTAGATCATCTTACTGTTCAGTTTGATGGATGTTGTTATGATATTATGTTCTCTTTGATTAAAGATCGGGATCTCGTGATTATTGTTTTCAAATATGTTGTTTGCTTTTGCTATTTGTGGATTTAGAGAAGGTAATCCTTTTGGAACTGATTTCAGAGTGAAAATGCTATCTACTAATTTGCCCATGGAGATATTGAATTGATTATGTAATTATCATTCTGTTTAAACAGGAACTCAAGCAACCCCAAGGAGCAAGGGAGCCGTTGCCAATGCTTAGGTTTGAAGGAATAGGTTTTATTCAGTATTTGATGTTTAAGAAAAACAAAATGTATTTTAGTATTTGACGAATAGAAAACGCCATGACAAGTGATGGTAAATGTTGTCTCATGTAAGAATGTTCTTCATACTGGCCATGATTTTTTTCTCTTTGGTAAAACCTTGAATTCTCATTGTTTCCTGTTTGTATTATAGATCACTAAAAAATGCGTGCCTTTACTCTTGAGGCTGTAATATCTCGAAGACTTTGTTTTGGAAGAATGTTGCGGGATCAATGATGAAAGTCTTGTGTCCCTCAAACAAGGATGGACGTCACTGAAGGTATCCTACTTTAAAAAACAAGTCAAAAATTTTCTTTAATTACGTAAATTAATCTTCAAGAAACTAAGAAATTTATGCTTGTACTCTTAACAGAGATTAAATATGTCACATAGTGAGGATGTTACTCATGTTGGACTGTCTTTACTAACCAGCACCACCGGTCATTCATCTATTCTCAAATATCAATTTTTTGATTCTTAGCTTTTATTATTTTTCATTGTTCATGGCAGAAACTTGGGAGCTTCATGAAGATGTTATTTGGTGGTCGTAATGTACTTCTATTAATGTCACTGTTTTCAATACCTATGCTATCATGAAACAATTTGTTTCTCAGAGAAAGTTGGCCCGTTTAGTTCATTTCACTCCTTTTGGTTGCTTTTTTTATTATTTGTAGGAAACTTTATTGTGCCTAATTATGGACCTGTTTTCCAGGTTTTCTGAGCCTTAAGAGTCCATATTTCATGATTCTAAGAAGCACATGACCCATCATGTTATTTGCTACTCCATCATCCCACAGATTAGTCGCCCTGCCCCACCCAGCAACTGCCCCCAATAGTCCAGCCCAGCCAAGAAGCGCTATCCCACCTCAATTTATGCTTACACGTTCACTCAATATGTTATCTAATACCATCAAACATCTGATTCATAAAGAAACACAAAGGTCATAATTAAACTTAATTTTCTGTGGCATTGAGGTATGCAAATGCATTAAGACTCAATCTTTTTTTTTACTTTTGTTGTCAGATCTTCCATAAACATCATATTGTCTTTGACGTAGAATTCCATAAAAAGGATTTATAATTGATAATATGTGGTGTTAATGTAATTCACGTTGCTTGTCTACTATGGCAGGGAGGTAAGGCAATTCTTAATAGAATTCCATCATACCTCATGTTGCTGGATAGTTTCCAGTGTTTAAATTTGACTTAGATGGAAACTTAAAACAAATAAATAAATAAACGCTAAAATACTTAGATCCAACAAATAGCAACAAGAATTCAGTTACATACATTGTGTATCTTACTAAAATATGAGTTTGACCCAATGATGATGCCCTAAAACCATTATGCATTGATTACTCTGTTATTTTTTGTATGTGCATTTTCATCTTAGTATGATAGTATCTTAAATTGAACTTTCCTATTTTTTGTTACATAGATATAGATATTTTTGTTACATAGATATAGATATTGACAATATGACCGATGCCTAAAGCAATAACAAAAATCTCCTCAACTATGGTAACACATGGAGTCATTACACAGGTGGGTTATCCAATATTTTCTTGAATTTTCAAGTAAACGTGCCATGGTTACCAAAAAAAAAAAATTTAATTTCACTACTCTGATCTATATATATATTTTTCTTGCTTTGCCTTTCAGCTCGATATCCACAGGTGGGTTCTCTTTGTGCGTAAGTTTGTGTATGTCTGAAGTAAAAAAGGTAGTAATTTTGTGTATGTCTGAAGTCAAAAAAGGGAGTAATCTGTCACCATTTGATGTGTTAATACCTGATATGTGCGTCGTGTGAAGTATCAAACAAAGTACAAGATCAAGTCAAACTAGGTCTGGCCGAACTAGGTCCGAAGCTGAAGTTCGGACTGGCCGAACCTGAGGTTCGGCCGAAGCTCGGACCAGCGGGTATATATATAAATGTTTGGTCTTTGTAATGGTAGGGTTCTGAGCGTGCGAGATCTGTTAAGTGTGTGTTTCTGAGTGTGTATTCTCCGAGTCTATTTCTGAGTGTTTACTGATTGTAATTGTTCTTTATTGATCAATAAAACAATCGGTTAATTACGTTTCGATGTCCGATTAGCTAGATCGAGTAGACGATCCGATGCTCACGCATTTTCAAGTGGCATCAGAGCTTTCTGGTTCACTCTACTGATATGTGGTTGCTATTTTTGGATTTTTGAAGCGTTTTTGAAGTTTCTCGAGTTTGTTTTCGTGTTTTTCATCAATTCTATTGAGTGTTTGGTGTCAAATCTGTTCCTAAATCACTTTCTATCGGTTTTTCTGACTCACAGTATCGAGTTTTGTCAAAATCCGTTCATTTTTGCGCGTTTTTGAAAAATTATGCCGAAGTTCGGACTGATCTCGTTAGGTTCGGAGTAACTGCTCCGAGGCCCAGGTTCGGAGTAGGCTCGGTGAGAGTTCGGCGTAAACTCGGTCAAGGTTCGGGGTTTTCTGTGTTCGGTCACTAGTTCGGACAAGGTTCGGGGTTAAGTCTAGGATCGGAGCTAGTTCGGCGGGAGTTCGGCAATTGACATTGGTTCGGTTAAGGTTCGGAGCTACTTCGGAGTTGGATTTGGGTTCGGACAAGGTTCGGAGTAGGTTCGGACTGCAGTGTAAAGTTCGGAGCAAGTTCGGCCGACAAAATCACATTTTTTTTAACAATGTCAGAATTTCACGCGTTTTCTAGTGATGCAAAGTGCTATGCAAACTATGCTGAACTTTGATAATGAAATCGGAACAAGTCAGAAAGTTCCAAAATTGTTGAAGTTGGAGGATTATCATAATTGGAAACAACGATTTTCGGCTTATATAAGTACGAATGATATCGATTTGTGGAATCCAATCAAGACACTTTATCAACATCTGACTCATGCGGGAGATTTCAAGGAAGTTAATACTTTTGATAACACTGAAAGGAAAGCTTATGAACTTGAACAAAAGGCATTTGGTTATCTTACCATGGCATTACCCACTGAGTTGTTACATCAATTCAGCACGTGCAAGAAATCAAAACAATTGTGGGATGCTTTATCAGCAAGATGTGAGGGTAATGATGACTACAAGAAAAGGTCGGAAGAAAGTGCTTAATAAGGAATTTGATAACTTTCAACATTATGACAATGAGAACATTACTGCCTTGGTTTCTCGATTTTCTCATCTAATTAGTGAATTAAAAGTTGTTGGAATTGACAAGTCGGATGCTGATTTGAAGGAAAAGATTATGGAAGCATTGCCTGAAAAGTGAGAAAATCTATGTTTTGCTTCTTACTCATGATAAGGATTATTCTGCATTAACATTCCACGAGCTTATTGGAAAACTTCATGCTCGAGAAATGGAAATGTTAAATTCCAAGAAATCAACTGCTACTTTGCAGAATCCTGCATTATATCATGGTGAGAATAGTGCAAGCATGAGTGCTAAATCTAAGTCTAATTTGAATTCTGCACCAAGTGTTGCTTTCTTGTCGGGAAGTTCTGGAAATTCTGATAATAATTCTTCACGGGGTTGTAGCTTTACAATTCCAAATTCATCAAATCAGAGTGCTTTTTCTGTCGACTCTACATCTGATTGTGCAAATATAATTTCTGTCTTGATTACATCTTCTTTTGGATTGATTATCAAAGATGTTGCTGATGCCAAAATTACAAGAGATGATCTTAATGAGCTTGATGATGATCAATTGATTGAATTAGATTTAGCTTGGCAATATGCTATGCTAGGTCAACGATCGAAACGATTTTTCAAAAAACATAACATGGGTTCAGTTGATTACAATGGCCAATTAGGATTTGATAAGTCAAAATTAAAGTGCTACAAGTGTTCCAAGCTTGGCCATTTTGCCAAAGAATGTCAACAGAAATCTGGTTCTCTGTTATCAAGTAAGCCTGGTATTACTCAACCATCATCCAGTAATGCAGGCAAGGCGACAGCTTTAACAGTTCAAAAAGATGGTGTTTATGATTGGGGTCAACAATTTGGGTATGATTCATCTGCTTTGATAGTTACTCATGATCAACAAGAGGATTTTTGTTCAGATACTAGTTCCGATACTAGTTCAAATTCAAGTTCTTATGAATCTACCGAAAACTTGGAGAGTTTGGTGAAAGAAAATTCTTCTTTGTTGGATAAAATTCAAAAGCTTTATGAGGAATTCAATTTGATTCAATCAGATTTAAAGATTGCAAAAGAACATGAAAAGGAGTTGGTTTTGAAGAATGAGTGTTTGACTACTGAAATCAAAATGTTGAATGAAGTTTTAGAGATTTCTAAACAAGACAAAAGAGATGTTGAATGTGCAAAAGCAAAGTTATGTGAGGAAAGAGATGAGTTGATAAAAGAAGTCAAGAAATGGAAGGATGAAGCGGAGGATACTGCTTCTGATTTCATAAATTTGTTTGATAAATCAAAAGTCAAGCTTGATCTGCTTACAAAGAATGTTGAAGAATCAACTGCTAAAATTGAAGCATATCAATTTGACATAGGAAAGTTGTTGGATGAGAAACGGGAGTTAGTTCGTGTCAATAAAGTTGAAGCCGCAAATTTGGAGATTCAAAAACAAAATGAAGATAAATTGAAGAAGGAATTATTTGAAGGACTTGATAATCTTCGCTTGCAAAAATTTGAAACTCACAAAGTTGCGAAGCGATTGATAGCTAAAGAAAAGGAATTCGCTGAGGCTCAACAGCAAATTTCTGATCTTAAAATTCAAGTTCTTGATGCTCACAGATTGCTCAACAATGTTTCAAATTCTCAAGTGTTCACAAGCTTCTTAGCCAATGATGCAAATTTTGAGAAGATGTTTGATAAAACTGCATCACCCCCTGCTCATATCAAAGAAGCTTTCAAAGATGTGAAGGAACAAGTTGATGCATTTGATCATTCTAAGATTTCATCATCTACTGTTGAGAATGAGAAAGTTGTGACAAAGAAGGAGACCAGGAAGAATAAGAAAAGGAAGGAAAAGAAATCTGAAGTTTCTCCTGCACCAAAGTTTGTATCTGGTTCATCTTCTGCTGATAATGAGAAGTCGGCTACTTCTAGTGACAAGATTCAGTCTCAACCTGAGTTTGATGAAACGATCTTTTATGATCAAAAGAATGTAACCGAAGTAAAAGCTGAATTTTCTCGATTAGCGAAGAATGGACATTGTTCATCTGAGGAGAAGATTTCTGGAAAGCATGAAGGATTGGGTTTTCACGGGATGAAAGACAAAGCTGAGAAGGTTCCAGCATCCTCATCTCAAGATTTGAAGAAATTAAAGATGAAACAAGTGAAGAAGGAAGTTTTTCAAGCTGATAAAATTCAACCCGAGCGGTTTTACAAACTCAAGGGTTCGGATCAATTATTTTCTGACAAAGAATTTCCACTTCATTGTGTTGATGCTCGAAAGATTGCTGAGGTCTTTGTGAAAGCTACCATTTCTTCTGAAAGTTCTCCGTCTCGAAGCCCTACATCCAAATGGGTACATGATCACAGGCATCAGGTATATGAGTCTCATTCTGATCATGTTCGAGATATTCATGTGTGTTCTTCGCAGGTACATCAAAGATGGGACAAAACGAAAAGAATCTGTTATATTTGCCGTCGCCCAGGGCATATGGCAAAAGATTGTCCATCGCCTGTTGATTCACCCCAAGGGTTTCATAAGAAATCAGTGTTTGGTAAATCTGCCCCAACAAAGTTCTTTGATGAACGAGGCAGAGTTTTTGATGACGTTGAACCTACATTCTTTCAAAAACAAAAACGTTTTGTTCCAATGTTCTCAAAGTTTCAAAGTGTAGGTTCATCATCACAGTCACCTGTGATTGTTTCATCAAAAACTGAATTACCAAAACAACAACAATGGAAACCTAAGGTGGTTTCTAAGCAAAACAAGGACACTGGTCGACCAGAAGCGATTTGCTTCGGGTCATTTTTGGACTAATTAGTTTGACCAGTGTGCAGGTACTTCTAGAAGACCTATCGACGATTGCAAAGTGGTTGATGGAGTAGTATTCTGCTTAAATTAAATTTCATGATAAATCTTTCTAACCTACAAATTTTCTGAATTCTAAATCTGCAAACTATCCGTGTTGATTGATCACTTTTCTTTGCTTTCTAACTTTTCTCAACAACCCAAAAATAGAGTTGTGTTTTTGTATAAAATGAAAATCCAAAAATAGTTTTCATTTTAAGGGGGAGAATTGTAAGTAAGGGGGAGTAATTGAGAAAATGCATGTTATGGGGAGAAAGTGAATACATGCCAAATATATAATGAAGGAAGGTGAATACATGCAAAATATAAATTTTGAGAAATTGATCATTGGGAAATGATGGTACATTGGCTTGCGTATCTGACTCATGGATAGAGTAGATGAAAGGGCCATAAGATCATTGTTTGATGTGCTTGGTAGACTCGGCAAATCAGAAAGTATTCAGATGTGATATACACTAAATACTAATGCTTGACAATGTGGATAACATCTTGATGCATATTTCATGATACAAAAAGAAAAATAAGTGTGAATTTCAAAATGAGAAGTCACTGTGTATACATGTATTCATTTTGCAAAGATTTAAACTTGTTTGATTTTCTTTATTTTGTCAAACGATCGGACTTTCTCTGCGTATCGAAAGATCGACCTGATCGTTGTTCGTTTGACGTTCTGCTTTATTTTCTTTGGTGTTTCGTATAACTCATCGGACTTTCTCTGCGTGTACGGGAGTATGTACCTGATTGTTGTTGGGTTATACAATTTCAATTTGTTTTATTTTCTTATTTTGTTAAATCCAAGGCCTTATCTGCGTATCGAAAGATCGACCTTAAGGTAGACGATTTAACGTTCTTATTTCTTTTTGCATGGAACACAGTTGACGATATCATGAAAATATTATGCATTGTAAAAAATCACAAGTGCTGTCACACAAACGGAAAAAGAAGGAAAAACTGAAAATGTCTGATTATGTCTGATAGTGTGAGATACACTGGTCAAAGCAAATCTAATCAATATCTTAACATATCCAGATGTTATGAGTATGATTCTGCCTGAGTTTAAGTTGGACAAATTATACCGGCAATCAGCATGACTTATGTGCTTCGATTAATTGAAAATGAAGTGCAGTTCAGTGCGGTATGTTCAATATGATCCCATATAGTGATCTTTCTCATACCAAAAATAGTGTTTGATTCTGTATTGCGATTTCATTTCATTTTAGAAAAGAACAAAAAGATTTTCAGTGTGTTTTAGCATAATCTTTGAAAAATCAAAAAGATTTTGTTTCTGCTTTATTTTCGATCTGGTCAACACGTGATACAAATCATTTTTCAAAATCATATCTTGGAGTCTCAAAGAGATGTTTTGCACCAAGATTATTTAAATGTTTGAGCAGGTTGCTATGTGCAAGATATCACAACTTCAAGTCTTCTGAAGATGTTGATGAAAGACCAGAGATACACTAAAATGTCATCAAGTATTCAAGATCAAGCTACGATCGAGTTGAGGAGGAGTTTGTTTGAAGATTCATTTCATAGAACGAACGGATTCTACACTTGAGGGGGAGCTTGGTTGAAGATACAAAGTTGATGATATTAAAGAGATACTGCACACGACGAGGGGGAGTTTCTTGATACCTGATATGTGCGTCGTGTGAAGTATCAAACAAAGTACAAGATCAAGTCAAACTAGGTCTGGCCGAACTAGGTCCGAAGCTGAAGTTCGGACTGGCCGAACCTGAGGTTCGGCCGAAGCTCGGACCAGCGGGTATATATATAGATGTTTGGTCTTTGTAATGGTAGGGTTCTGAGCGTGCGAGATCTGTTAAGTGTGTGTTTCTGAGTGTGTATTCTCAGAGTCTATTTCTGAGTGTTTACTGATTGTAATTGTTCTTCATTGATCAATAAAACAATCGGTTAATTACGTTTCGATGTCCGATTAGCTAGATCAAGTAGAAGATCCGATGCTCACGCATTTTCATGATGAATAAATTGCAAGTGTTTAAATGTCATATTTCTGTAATGCAAGTGCTCAAATGTCAATATGCTCATAAACTAGATCTCCTTTTTTTTTTAATTATGATCTGTCTTAAATTGTAATTTGAATATGACTTATTTCAGTGATATATCCAAAAAAAGAAGTCACTCCCAGTTTGCCAAGGATATTGATCTGCAATTTTCGTTGGAAGGTGTTGTTCAACTGGTCAGACATAAATGGATTGGAAAATTGTTTACTTTGAAGGACAGATCTGTATATTCTACTTCGAGTCTCAATTAGTGAAAGAAGGGAGAGCAGGCTACTGGTTGCTGCTGCTTCTGCTATAAACTATACTAAGAACTAGTTATATTTTAGTTTTGTTGTTGAGTTTTTTATAAATGAGATCACACACATCGGATTATTATTAGCATACCAAATCCATTTGTAAACTCATGTTAACTTTGTAATGTTGTTATATATATATGAAATGCATTATTTTGTATAAGTGTGTTTTATTTTTTATTAGGAGGTTAATTGCTATTAAATGTGGAAATTAATGATTCTATTAAAAATATTTTCTTAATTTTTTTTTTACATTCTTGACGCACAAAAATGCGTGTCATGTCTCTTTATGACGGGGGCTTCCTTGACGTGCACTTTATGACGCCCAATGCGCGTCATAAAATGCGCGTCATTGTTCGCGTGTCAAGAACTTCTTGACACGCATTTTGCGCGTCAAGAAGCTTCTTGACCCCGGCTTCCTTGACACACATTTGCGTGTCAAAAAGACCCTTTCTTGACACACATTGCACGTCAAGAAAGGCCTTTTTTGTAGTAGTGGCAGTTGAAACATAGCTTGTTAAGTGTTTCACAAATCTGTGATAGGGAGTACGCAGTGCTTTTCAATAACAAGGAATGTCTGATTCTCAAACCTGGGTACTCCATCCCCAACGATTGGGTCCTGATGCGAACACCAAGATACGGCAACTCCTATGTTCTTAACATGAAGAAACCCCCCACAACTGAGGTAGCATGTCTCCTCTCCAAAACTGCTGAGAACCATGCTCAGTTGTGGCACAGACGATTGGGGCACATGAATCTGAAGAATCTAAATCAACTTGCAAGAGGAGGGCTTGTTAAAGACCTTCCAGTCAAAGAATTTGTGCTCAAGGAGAAATGTGTGGCATGTGCTAAGGGGAAGCAGCACAAACGTTCACATAAGCCAAAGGTTTTTAATAGAATCTCATCTGTACTGGAGCTGCTTCACATGGACCTCTTTGGTCCAGTCAGTATGTTAAGCCTTAACCGATGTGCATTTTGCTTAGTTATTACTGACGATTTTTCCCGTTTCACATGGGTGTTCTTTTTGCCAAAGAAAAGTGACGTCGCAAGTATACTGATTGCATTCCTCAAGCTTATTGAAAACAAGTTGAATCTGAAGGTGAAGTCCATCAGGAGCGATAACGGGAAGGAATTCAAGAATCACATCATTGATGAATTCTGTGCTGAGAAAGGAATTGAACATCAGTATAGTGCCCCTTATACCCCTCAGCAAAATGGTGTAGCAGAGCGTCGGAACCGAACTCTCATTGAAGCTGCTCGTACCATGCTGTGTGAATCTAAGTTGCCGATGATGTTTTGGGCAGAGGCG
>JBCNJP010000007.1:30386420-30547826 GCA_039602395.1 Deinandra increscens subsp. villosa | reverse complement strand
CACTTCTTGTTATGTCCAAAACAGGGTTCTTATCAATGAGCGGCAGCAAAAGACCCCTTATGAATTGCTCTACCATGACAAGCCCAGGATTGGGCATCTTCGGGCCTTTGGGTGTCTTTGCACTGTATTAGTAAATACTTATTTACCAAAGTTTGCTGCTAAATCTTATGAATGTTATTTTGTAGGTTACTCTGCCAGCTCAGCCTATAGGGTGTTCAATAAAACGACCGGGATTGTAATAGAGTCTACCAATGTGGACTGGCTAGAAGAAAAACCATCAGATGGTGGAGTGGGTCCTACTCAAGCTTTTGACTACAACCAATTTTTCTTCCGTTAGTATTGGAACCAGTAATAGCTGAAGAACTCTTTGAGGACACAATCTCAGGACCATCAATAACTCATTCCATCACAAAATCTCCGGTCACTGCCTCTAAAGCCGATACTACACCAGTACAGGAAAATGTCAATACTGAGACATTGTTCAATCTCCGGTAGCTGATGCAGAAGGAGAAGCTGACACAAGTGAAGAACCAGATCAAACCAACCTATCTCCGGAAATCCCTGTTCAAGCCATTGCCGAAACAAGGATCCATAAATATCACCCCTTGGACAACATCATAGGTCCTTTAGCTTCAGGGGTGGTAACAAGAAGTCAATCTGGAGATATCAATCATTGCATGTATTCTTGCTTTATCTCGCAAATTGAACCCCCAAATATCACAATGGCGTTAACTGATCCGAGTTGGGTAGAAGCCATGCATGAGGAGTTGAATCAATTCTCAAGGCTCCAAGTTTGGAGGCTAGTGGAAAGGCCTTCTGACAAAAAGGTCATCACAACTCGATGGCTTTACAAGAATAAAAAGGATGACAATGGTATTATTGTCAGAAATAAGGCCAGGTTGGTGGTTCAAGGGCATAAACAGATTCAAGGGGTTGATTATGATGAAGTATATGCACCCGTTGCTCGACTTGAGGCAATAAGAGTTTTCTTGGCTTATGCATCCTACATGAATTTCACTGTCTACCAATTGGATGTGAAAACTGCCTTTCTATATGCTGAGATGGATGAAGAGGTGTATGTTACTCAACCTCCGGGGTTCATTGACGAAGAACACCCTTATCATGTGTACAAGCTAGACAAAGCCTTGTATGGCTTACACCAGGCCCCTCGGTCATGGTACAAGACTTTGACTGATCATCTCCTAGCACATGGGTACACGAGAGGAATAGTGGATCAGACGCTATTCAGGAAGGAGGTGGAAAATGATATAATCATGGTTCAAGTATATGTGGACGACATCATCTTCGGGTCAATAAACGAAGAATTGTGTAAAGAGTTTGAGAAGGTGATGCGAACAAAATTTGAGATGAGTCAAATGGGTGAGATGGAATTTTTCCTCGCATTGCAAGTGAAGCAGAGTGACAGCGGAATCGTTATCCATCAAACTAAGTGTGTCACAGAGATCCTGGAAAAGTACAAGATGACGGATTCGAAGCCCGTCTCCACACCCATGGCAGCCAGGCCTGCACTTACCAAAGATCCAGACGGTTAGAAAGTGAGCGAGCACATGTACCGGTCTATGATCGGATCCCTGATGTACTTGACTGCCAGCCGCCCAGATATCATGCTTGCAGTGTGCCAATGCGCGCGTTATCAGGCTAATCCTAAACTCTCTCATCTATCTGTTGTTAAACGTATTTTTAAATATTTGAAGGGTCGGCCACGACTGGGCCTCTGGTACCCTAAAGAGTCAGGATTTAATCTGTATGCTTTCACTAACAGTGATTTTGGTGGTAATGAGCTTGACATGAAATCCACATCTGCTGGAGCTCAATTCTTAGGTGACAGGCTGGTGGCATGGCAAAGCAAGAAGCAGCACACGGTGTCCCAATCGACAGCCGAAGCAGAATATGTGGCTGCATCTGCTTGCTGTCACAGGTGGTATGGTTGCAGCATCAACTGGGAGATTACGGTTTGAATTTCTTTGACACTCCCATTTTCTGTGATAATAATGCTGCGTTGCAAGTTGTTAAAAATCCTGTGCAGCACTCGAAAACCAAGCACATTGACATAAAAACGCACTTCATTCGGGACTGCTATGAACGCAGGCTCATTCATTTAGAACGGGTGCAGTCGGATGACAATGTGGCGGACATGTTCACAAAACCCCTTCCCAGTGCCAATTTTGAAATGTGTCTCAAAGGGCTCCGGATGATAGCCTTTGATGAGTAATCTGGCAACTGTTTTTCATATTCTTGTTTAATTTAAAAAAAGTTCAAAAAAAAAATTAAAAAAATTAAAAAAATGAGAAGGAACAAAAATAGTGTTTTTTTATTGTTTTTTGAAAAAATCTAAAAGCAAGGGGAAGATATAAAATAAACATCTGATGTTTCCTCTAAATTGTGTGCTTTTAATTTTTTTTACTGGTTTTGGTTGACCAGGTAGGGAAGTGATATAAATTTCCAGGTGTTTGCTGACTGACACGTGTAAGGTGGATGTGAAAAGCGGTGATTCATGGCCGATATGCTTGGCAGGCTCTGCTGTCAATCAATCAAAAGGTATGCTTTATCACAACACTTGAAGATAACGTATGATGCTTGATAGGAAGCACACACTTAGGTTAGTACAATTTCTATTTGACTGTGTACCAGGAATCCTGAGACACACGCCCGGTTCTGAGTTTTGATGTCATGCTCAAAAAACTCCCATTCCCTCTGCTTTGCGTAAGCAATGACCTGGGAATGTTGTACGTGAGTCAGGACTCCTCTGTTCTGCGAAAGCAGAGACCTGGAACCTCCCTGATCCACGTACGTTTAAGATCACATTGTACATACATTATAAACCCAAAAGATGCCAATGTGCACAACCAAAAGAGACCCTCAAGAGTCCAAAACCCTCAGCCTTTGTCACTGATGAGAGCATTATTAAAAAGTGTTTCAAAAATTCAGTTGACTTTGTATATTATACCCAAAACCTCCGTGATCTATTCTTTCTTTTCTCAACCCAGTCTGGAGCATGATGTTAGGCTTAAGGAAAGGTGTCGTGAAAATTGTTGTACGGAAACAAGGTATACTTGATAGAGTGTACAAATTATACCTAGGACTTATGTGTGTGACCTGGATAGATTTTCATAATTAATAAACCTTAAAATATAAATTATGTGATGAAACTGCCTGAGTAAGCAAAAGCGGCATGAGTTTAAAGATGGAACAAAATACCGGCAATCGCATGAACACGCGAAGTAACTGAAGCTGAAAAGGGTTCCTCAGTCACTGACTATCTGGTTTGATCCCTAACAATGCCTCTTCACTAAAAAATCAGTTGGGTAAGATTTTTAGTTTATTTTATTTTATCTTAATTTTTGTTTATTTTGTTTTTTTCTTATTTTATTTATTTTCTTATTTTTTTCTGTTTTATCATTTATGTTAAGTTATCAGATATAAAATCTCTCGGGCTTGAGTTCATGGGAAGCTTACAATAATGAACATGATTAACTTTGGGTGGTTGATGATAAAATTAAGTTGTTTAAGAGAAAATTGGGTTTTTTGTAAACTTTGGTGTCATGTGTTTAACATTTCAACCAGAGGGGGTAGTATGTAAGTTTTTTTTAAAGAAAAAAGTTTAACAAAAGAGGGGTCGAAATCCCCCTTCTCCCTCATTCCGTATCCAACCCTCTTCTCCCTCTAAATCCTAGCTCCGCAACCACCACCCCCTCCGATCACCATCGCCGGCTACCACCACCATCGCACACCACTACACCCATCGCCACCACTACGCGACCTCACCACCACCTCCCCTATCAATAACCGTCACCAGAACCCCTCCATTACCCACGTCGCTACCGCCACTGTCCCTCTCCAATTCGCCGCCCTCCGCCACCGTCTCCACCATCTGAAGACACCAGTCCAGTCGGAATCACTCACCGAACACCACCCTGGTGTTGATTTGCGCAATGGCTCCCCGTTTGAAGCGTGCGGCTAGACCCCCTCAAGATCGTCTCGAGTATGTGTTTTTTTATTGAGTTTTTTTGGTTGGGACGGGTGAAAAACTGTGATTAGAGGGGTTTAGGACTAATTTAATTATTAAAAACATTCGATAATTGGTTGTTTGATTGAGTTGCAGCTTCAAAAGGAGGAAGATGATACTTTTTGATCGATCTAGGGGCTTTTCGATCAGGCTGAGAAGCTTTTCGATCAACCCCTAGAGCTTTTCGATCACGGGTTACCGATGTACTGGGTCTTCTCGATCGAAAACTAAGCTTTCTCGATCGAAAGCTATGCTTTTCGATTGGAAGATAATGCTTTTCGATCGAGTGTAATACTTTTCGATCGGGACTCATACATTTCGATCCGTACTCTCGGTAACCTACTGCTTTTCGATCGGACAGATGCTTTTCGATCGAGAACCTAGTTTTCGATCAGAAAGGTACCTGATGATGTATTTCAAATGGTTTCTTCTATTTTTAAGCCGTTATGCTGCCCGTTTTTTTTGAAAAATTCATATGACTAATGAATTTCTGTCCGTTTTGGATTTTATCTGTGTTTGTGAGTGCAGGGACTTAGAGTTTGTGAAAGATCACAATACAGTCGCTTTATTTACTAGACCTGCCTATAGAATACAGAGAGAAGTACAGATCAATGAGAGAAGGTTTGAAACGATGTTGTTTACACTATGCCTTCACCGCAAATCCCATCATCTACAAGCGGATGCAACAGGAATTCTGGAAAACCGTGTATGTCTCTGATGATGGAAAGCAGATCATAGCAAAGATACAAGCAACAGCAATGGTATTGACCGAAGAGAATTTCAGACAGGCCCTCAGACTAAAAGATGTTGCTGCTGATCCCATGGCTCTAGATAAAGAGATGGTTACTCAGTGTTTAAAAGAAATGGGATATCACACAGTGTCTCCACCTACAATGAAGGCTCTCCTTCCACCATACTGGAGAATGCTGGCTCACTATTTGCAGAAGTGCATAATTGCCAAGAAAAGTTCAACAGATCAATTAAACCAAGTGCACACTCATGCCATGGTGTAACTGGTCAGAGGAGTTTGTTTCAACTGGTCCAAGTTGATCTTTGAGTATGTCAAGGCTGTAGTGACCAGGGATAAGAAGTTTTCTACAGTCCCTAGGTTCATTCAATTGGCTTTGGATTCTAGATATCCAGCCTTGAGGAAGATTAATGATACACATGATACTAAGCCAATGGGCATTAAGGTCTTCCCCATGATAAACCCCAAGAAGAAATTGACTGATAAAGTTCCCTTTGGTAACAAGTTTGGTGAATTTGCTGAGATTGCAAGAGAGGAGGTTCCTGTACAGAGAAATGCTGTCATTGAAGAAGAACACAATGTGCCTGCCTCTCAGAAGCCAGTTACTGAAATTTCAGATAGTTCAGATTGGGAAGACTTTGACTTAGAAGATGTACAGATTGGAGCTCTGCACTTTGATGAGAGTGATACTATAAACTACGATTCATATCTTGATGACATTGATGTTGAGGAAGTAGAGACTGAGACTGTTGAGGTACCACTGACAAGAAAACGGAAAGCCACAGAGGATCCTCCCCTCAGTGCTTCTGTTACTGATGATCTGACTGAGAAGGCTTGCCACACAACACCTTACTAAAGCCCTAACAGACCCAAGAAGGAAACGATTGGACCCACGAGTGCCTCCATCTTCTAGCACTAGTGCTGGTCAATCATCATCCTCACAACCCACAGCCCAAGACAAAGGGAAAGCAGTAGAAACCCCAGAGTTCAGGTTAGAAAAGGAGCTTAGAGCAGAAATTGAAGAATTGAAAGCCCAAAATGCAACTCAGAGTGAAATTATTGGAGATTTAATTGACATTCAGAAAGTCCACAATACTAAGTTGGAGAACCAAAAGAAGATAAACAGAGAGTTTACAAGGCAGTTCAGAGAGTTACACAAGCTGATCAGGCAACTTAATTCTGCTGACTCAAGCAAACCAAAAGATGATAAGGGAGATCCAGGCAATAAAGAGAGCGGTTCAGGTGCCAGTGGTTCCTCACAATCACCCGTATTTGATTTTGAAGCCGATATTCCAGAAGCATCAGGCCCTGTGATGCCTGAAGGTACTGATGAAGATAGAGATCCGATGATTAGAGATTATATGACTGTACCTGCTTCTGAGTTTGATGGGGGTTGGGATGCACAGACTTTTGCTTATCCTCCTAAGAAGTACTTGATTCAGCTTGGTGAGCATTATCATGATAGAAGAGGAATTATTGTAGATGTTAAGTCCTGGATGTTTGATGAGGAGAAGAATATGTTTGTGGTTAGAAGGAAAGGTCATTATCCATTGGAATACTACAAATGCTAGACTCAGTTTTACTCCTGGACGACGGTGGATCTGACAATGCTATATAAGGCACCTTTCTCCAACCCATCTCAAAATGAGTATGCACAACATTTTTACAAGAAGTTGCAGCATGCCGTACTCAGCAAGTTTAAGAGGTTTGAAGACTTTCCGCAAAAGAATTCTTACATAAAGAAGTATCGTGGTGTGTTTAAGGTGGACACAAAGAAGGATGGAAAGAAGGGAGGAAAGAAGAACTTTACCAATACCTTGTATCCGCCAACAGAGAAAACAAAAAAACATTCCTCTGCCAATGAGACATATGGAAGGATGTTTAGATGATTTCCAGACATGGGCATACAGTGATTATACCGGGGAAGCCAAAATAATTTGTTAGTCGAAAACCATGAGTGTCATGGAAGTTCATGATTTGTTGCGGTTTTACAAGAAGGACATACTGGTGTTGTCTAAGCATCAGATTGAGAGTTCCAAAGAGACTGAAGAATATGCTAAGAGCTACACTCGAGCCGTGGCAGAAATTATGGAGAAAGAGCTGTGGTATGATCCACCTACTGTGCATTTGTCGAAGAAGTTCAGAATGTGAAAGCAGTCTAATGCTAAAGCCTAGGGGAAGATTGTAGAGACCATAATTTGAGCCTTTTGCATTAGAGATAGTTGTGGGTTAGTTTTAAGTATATTTGGGCTTGTTAATTAGTGGGTTAATATGTATTGTTTGGGTCCAAGTCGTATCTAGGCCATGTGGGCCGAGAATTTTGTGCCTTGTGCACCAAGTCTAGGGATTTCCAATATAAGGATACATAGTCTAGTTGTTTAGGGTTGCTGTTTTGATGTTTTTGTGAAGAGGTGTAAGGAGAATTTTGAGTTAGGTGTTGCAACCAAGGAGATCAAGCATTATTTTCATTGTGGTTTGTGTTTTCATCTTTAATCCTTCGTTTCTTTACTGATTTTCGATTATCCTTGAATCATCTATAATCACAGGATTCCGCACGGTGATTGTAGACTTTGATATCGCGTGTGGGGTTTATTCGATCCTTATATAGAGTTGTCATTTTTAGGGGGAGAAATGCAAAAATTCAAAAAAACTTTGAAACATGAGAAATTGTATCCGACATGATTAGGAAATGATGGTACATGGCTTATGATGTCTGACTCATGGATAAAATAGATGAACAAGCCATAAGATCATTTGATCGATGTGTAAGGTAGGCTCGGCAAATCCGAAAGTATTCAAATGTAATATACACTAAATCTGATGCTTGACCTAGTGGACAACATCTTGATGCGTATCTTAAGATATATCAAGGAAAAGAGGTGTGAAAAGAAGAATGAGAAGTCACTGTGTATACATGTGTTCATTTTGCAAATATTTAAACTTGTTTGATTTTCTTTATTTTGTCAAATGATCGGACTTTCTTTGCTTATCGAAAGATCGACCTGATTGTTGTTCCTTTGATGTTCTGCTTTATTTTCTTTGGTGTTTCGTATAACTCATCGGACTTTCTCTGCGTGTGCGGGAGCACAGACCTGATTGTTGTTGGGTTATACAATTTCAACTTGTTTTATTTTCTTATTTTGTTAAATCCAAGACCTCATATGCGTATCAAAGATCGACCTTAAGGTAGACGATTTAACGTTCTTATTTCTTTTTGCATGGAACACAGTTGACTATATCATGTATACGATCATTATGTGATAAATCATCTATGAAATCACAAAATCTGATATGCAAAAGCATATCTGAGTATGTTTGATAGTGTGGGGTATATTGGTCAAGCAAATCTAATCAATACCTTAACATATCCAGATGTTAAGAGTATGATCATGCCTGAGTTTAAAGTTGGACAAATTATATCTGCAATTGATATGACTTATGTGCTAAAATAATTGAAATTGAAGTGTAGTTCAGCATGTTATTTCCATTATGATCCCAAGTTGTGATTTTTCTCAAAAAAGATAAAAATAGTGTTTGTTTCTGTATTGCATTTACTTTTCTATATCTGAAAAAATACCAAAAAGATTTTAGGTGTGTTTTGATATAAAGTTTTGAAAAATCAAAAAGATTTTATTTCTTATTTAGTTTTCGATTGATCAACACGAAATACGAAATCAATTTCAAAATCAAAATTTCTTGTAGTCTCAAAGAGACGTTTTGCACCAAGATTAATTATGTTGGCAGGTTTCTAAGTGGAAAGAGAATATCACAACTTCAAGTCCTTCTGAAGCTGTTGATAAAGAGTTTACACATGCTGTAATATCAAGTATTCGAGATCATGGTTCCTGATCGTTATGTGAAGTATCAAATACAAGACAAGATGATGCAAGTTTACTATGGGCCAAACCCTAGGCGAACTCAGAGTTCGGACCCAGACGAACCTGGTCCGAACTTGAGGTTCGGCTGGTCAAGTTTTGTCTAGTATAAATAGTTTGTCTTATGTTATGTTTAGGAGCTTCTTAGAAATTTCTTGTTCAGATCATAAGTGTGTGTACTCTATGGTTTCTCTGTGGTCTAATACGAGTTTCTTTGTATTTACTCTCATGTTCATTCTCGTTTCACATTGATTTCGATACGACCGAGTAGATGATCCACTGCTCACGCACTTTCACATAACAAACAAGCTTAACTGCATGTTTCATTCCAAGATGGAGAAGAGCTCCATGCAAGGCTCTTCTCCACATGGTTATGTCATTAAGATGAAAGTGTACCAGTATCACCTGATTCAACTAGGTTACCCTACGAGCATCTGGGTTTATACCTTTTCACCACCAGTACAGACTAAGTGCTTTAGTGGAACAGTTCAACCAGTTGGTAGCATTATGCACAATTAACACTTTACGTGTCATAGGTGATTGCTACCGAGTTAAGAAGCCCCGTACCAAGAAAAGAGTATTGACTCTAAGGGCAATAAAAGGCTGTTGATATTGCCATGCCGAATTGGCACCAACACCCATGGAAAAAGATTTGTGCAACCATTGGTGCCTCATCATGACAAGTACCAGTGCTCTATGTACAACAAAACAGGTACTACACACTACCTTGTTAAGCTCAAACAACATAGAGAATGATTAGACTTCCCTGTCGGTATTCAAACTAATGTTATCAGATTTTCACGGGTTTTCCCCAACACATGCATGCATGACATCTAGAATGCCTTATAGGAACGTGATAAATAAGAAAAGCTTAAATCGAGGGACACATGATTTGAATTACCCTTTTAATGCCATTTGCTTTCGATCATGTCTTTCACCCCTTGATAGTATTTAAAACAAATAGTTGTTTTGACCTGGCTCGTCTGGGATTAATACTTTGCTCTTCACTGATTTTATATCAGACTAATAACATAAGTTAAAGTTTCTTTATGAAACATACCTGGTTTTAATGATTCTTATTTGTGACTTATTCGTGTAAGCAAGACATGCATAAAAGGATACGGTTAACTGGATCCTATGATCCACCATGGGATTAAGTTGCCTGAATGATTGTGCTTTCACGAACACAAAACCAAATCCTTCACTCATTCGAGTGAAAAATTAAATGTTCTTCCTAGGCTTAGACACTCTTGTGTTGGCAAGCCTGAAAAGACTATATAACAAGAATCATAAAAGTTACTTCATAACTATGACGATAATCATAGTGAACATGCTTATGGCTATAAGCATCAATGAAATTCTTGAACTGTACAAGAACATTTCAAAATGAAGTCAAAGAACCAGCTTTAGAAATACGATCAAACAACTGTAGGTCTGATCGTAATAAATAATACCTAAGCTTGACGAATCCTAAAATCATCTTAAGATATGTGAAAGATGTTTTTAACTAATCTGGCACTACATGAACAAGCCCTATGGCGTGAGCACATGATAGGAATTAAACAATGCTTGTCAACGTTTGAAAGATGATATATAGGAAATATTTGCCATACTCACCCCTATAGAGTATAACTCTCTTCATCACCACTCGCTTGATAAATCTAGTATCGAATGTCTTTTCACAACGAGAATTTAATCTCATTAGATACTACATATAACAATGGATAATACTTCCACCATCCATATGGAATTCTAACTCCACACAGAAGATAGAACGTTGTATTTTGGCTTATGAAATGGAAGGTTAAGTTCCTAAGTTATTTAACTGGAACTAGAAGTAAAGGACATTGATCTTGAAATAGTTCAAGAGTCACAAATCCATTAGTCGCATATTTCCTGGCCAACAAAAGGTTGTTGCATTAAGTAGGAAATTCATATTTAAACACACTTGCAAATTCAAAACTGCAATATCAGATCTTTAGACGCAGAATGGCCTAATGCCATAAATGATGTGTTTACATAAAGGCTAGTGGGAGCACTATATCAACCCTCACCCGTATGACGATGTTATACTGAAAGGTAAAACAAAATCCTAATGTGATTATACATAATGTGGATTTTATGGTACAAAGAATTTAAAAGAAGTTTCTTAATGGACAAAGATCCACACTTATAAGAAACTTTTGGGGCAATATAAATCACACATTGAATATGTGATTAAACAAAGATGTCACTATACAGAGTTACACTGACATCAAAAGGAAAAGATCACTATACAGAGTTACACTGAAGTTGTCACTGTACAGGGTTACACTATGGACACTAAAAGGGAAAATCAATGTACGCAAGCTACATCGATATCATGAATTGTTGAACACAATGCACTAAGTTGCATTGGTGTTAACATTCACCGTGTAGAAATACACTACTACAAGTTTTCATAATTGACTAAGACATCTCTTGCTCATAATGATAAAGATTTTGCATTGTGGTAGATTCCACAACTATATCTAAATTAAATAGCCAACTCAAGTGACATTAAAACCGCTGGTTGTCTCAAAAGGTTCAGAAAGATTCTTGACATGGTTAGAGTTTTAACCAAACAAGACATTATGATCACACAGAAACTATAGTGAATACCAAGGAGCACTAAATCACAAAACCAACACACTTTTAGGAAATTCCACTAGTCAGAGAAATACCAGAACTATGAAATATTAGATAACCAAAATGATAGCACATTTCAAAACCTGGTCGGTAAAACAATGAATTGTGAGACTCATTAATGTCATATTAATGATGTTCGACCAATATACACTAGATGTATGTTTTGAATTAGTATTTGGATGTATGAACTCTAACAGTTATACATTATCATTCAACTTCCTCTAAAAGGTTAGACGTAAACACTGAATACTATAACCGTGTTCGATTTCAATACGTTTAAATCCATGAATAAATGCATATTATTCCTCACAGTCTATCAGAATCGTGGACACGAACCTAAGGTAAGACTACTTATGACTTTGGACTCAAGACATTGACAATCCAAACTCACAAGCAACATTTCATAATGACGTTGAGGAATTAATATATTATTCTGAATTGTCCCTAGTCGATCAGAATTGTGGGAACAAATCTGAAGTAAGACTATTCTGACTCTGGACTCAAATGGTGGCAATCCAGACTCACATATCATTATTGAATGACGTTGGACGTAACTCGCATCAAACCATCTTCATAGATTCAATCATAAGATGGATTTGATTATTGGTATACTCATTAGTATCCTTAGACCTGAGATACATGAGCGACATCCCCTTTACCAAATACTGTTCTTTGATTGTAGCTTAACGCTGTCGCGTAATTGCTAGTCATAATGGCTACTTTTGGGAATGGATCTGAAGTTCAGTGGCAGCTGCATGTAGTCAAGATGGGATTCTGTACTCTTGCACTAATCATGCAACATCTAGACATCGTGGCGCGCTCGTTGATTCCAAGTGTAAAGTGTAAGGCCTTACCTAAACCTACTGTGTGTTTGTTTTGGACCTCTTCGAATCTATATCGAGAAACATAATGATTGAACATTAGATGAGAATGAATTGAGTCCATGTCCATCTTCAGTTGATGTATTATACGGAAGGGATACAATAACTTCGGATTACCACAAGTCTAATATCAGTTTCTTTACAACGAGATATACCTTGGTTGTTGATTTGAAGTGTCATAAATGGTTGGGACAGTCATGTGTAGCTAGAGCACCTCTATCTGTTGCTTAGATCTTGTCGCGATCAGTCCATGTGGGAGACCATTGGATATTATGTGTCAAGACCCCACAAATCTTAAACCCAACCCGGTTACGACCTGTAAGAGTTACATCGGGTTCAACGTACTCTAAACCCGCTTAAATGGTTAACCGGTAAAAAAACGGAAACGTTTGATTATATATATATATATATGATAACGTTTGATATATATATATATAACGAAAACGTTTGATATATATATATATATATATATAATTTATAGTAGTTATAAATAATTAATAATCAATATTATTATTATTAACGAGCTTAATAATAATTAAATAAAAATGGTTTTATTTAAATTCACGGCCGAGTTATTTGTTAGTGAAATTTTTTACTAACCTTGGATCGTGGGCTCGCGTACGGAAATGAGCTTTATATTTGAGAGGGGCCCGATTATCTAATAAATATTAGATGATTAGAGATTAAACCCTAATGACCCCCAAATTAATCTCAACGGTAGGAAAATGAAAAGAAATGAACAATCTGTTTTTCATTCTCGACGCAAAACCCCAGAAGAAAATCAGCAGCCGCCGATTTCGTTTTCGCCGATGGCCGCCACCGGATTTTTTCCGGTGGCCATCTTCGAGCCACCATATCTTGATGGTCGTTTCTAGTCAAGGCGTTACGTCAGTCAACGCCCGTAGACCACCTTATGGACTAGAGATCGCCACCTCATACACCCTGATCCGATGTTCGGTTAGCCGCCAATCACTGCCACAAAACCCGCCGATCAACACCGTGAAAGTTTCCAACCGTCGCCCGTCGACGCAAGCCCGACGCCTTTTGCCATGCGCCGTCTCCGGTTTCCATCAAATCTAAATCTGATTGATCTCGTAGTCTCGCAATATGCGACGTCTGTCAAGACGTACTCTCGCGATGCGGCGTCTGTCAAGACGTACTCTCGCGATGTGTAATAACCATAAATCATTAACGTAGTACCGTAGTGGTACGTGAAACCAGACCATGAGAATCATCGTAATACGTGACAACCGTTGGAGATTGAAAGTGGTTCGTTCCGTTTCAAGCTAGCACCTCGTTCGTTGAAACTCGGTGTCTTGAATGTTTGTTCAACACCGGAAGGTGATAGGAATATTGGGTAGTTGGGTTCGTTATTGAATTAGGATAACGTTGCGTCGGGAGAGGGACGCCCTAGGGATTTAGTTAACTTGCTATGTCGTGTTAATTGTGATAGTTAGTGGTAGCTCCTGCTATCCTAAGGTGTCCTAGCTTACTTGAAGGTGGTTAGTGTCAGGCCCCAACCGATGGCAGAATACGTTGGGGCACGATGATTGTCCAGTTGCATACAACACTATTGAAGGTTGCGATATTCTTAATTATCCCATTTTATCCAATCAAATAATATAACATTCTATCATCATATTACAATACTAATAGCACATTATCTCGTTATGATTAGGTCTCGCTAAGTCCGCATGCATCCTAAGGTGTCATCATCATGATGTCATCATCTTGCAATAAAACCTACAAAATGTACAAAATAAAGGTTAACTATGAATAGTTGGTGAATAAACAGAGGTTTGATATACTACGATAGATTTAAACATGCGATCTACGAGTCATATGAAAGTGCATGAGCATCGGATCGTCTACTCGATCTAGCTAATTGGGAAGAACACGAGTAATTAAAGATTGTTTTATTGATCAAGAAGAACAATTACAATCTAGAAAACACTTAGACTATTCACAAAGAATACACACTCAAAACACACACTTAAGCTCAATCTCCTCTTTCTCGTTTATGAATTACAAAGCACAAACAACTATTTATACACGACTGTCCGAACTCAGATGAACTGGTGGTTCTTTGTTGATACATGGTCCTGTTCGTCATGTAAAGTATCGAATACAAGATGAAAACTTGCAAGATTAGGTCTGGCCGAACCTTGGCCGAACCTAGAGTTCAGACATGGCCGAACAGGTCCGAACCTGAGGTTCGGACCAGCGGGATTCAATGTGTATAAATAGTCGTCTTGTAATAGATTTGATAAGCTTTTGAGTCATATCTTCTCTGTGTACTATGTGGTCATCTCAGTGGTTAATACAAGTCATTTGTATTTACTCTTTGTGTTCCATCTCGTATTTCATTGATTTCATAACGATTAAGTAGACGATCCACACGCTTAAGCAATTTCAAGTGGTATCAGAGCATTTGGTTTGCTCTACTGGTCGGAAACCACTGTTTCTCGGAGTTTTGAACGTTTTTGCGAAAATGAGTTGTATTTTTGAGATCGTTTGATCTTCTCGAGTGTGCTTCACGTCAAGAATTCATTCCTAGTTCGTTTCTATCTGAGTTTGCTTGATTTCCTGTCGAAAATTCCAGTCAAAAACACTGAAAATCGAGAAAATGGTGTCGAGTGAGCTTGGTCTCGTCTGAGGTTCGTACAACTTCGGAGTAACCGGTCCGAACTCGAGGTTCGGACGGAGTTCGGTGAAGTTCGGTCCAAGTTCAGACACCGTTCGGCGAGTGTTCGATCTTAGTTCTGTTTGTTCTTCCGAAGGTCCAGTTCGGAGGGAGTTCGACGAATTTAGGTTCGGACGAGGTTCGGAGTGAATAGTAATCAATTTTTCAAAATGTCCGATTTTCAAGCGTTCGCGGCTATTCAGAATTCGGTTCAAGCAACAATGCAAACTATGATGAATTATGATAATGAAATTGGAACAAGTCAGAAAGTTCCCAAATTACTCAAGTTGGAAGATTATCATAGTTGGGTCAAACGATTTGAAGCTTACGTTGATACAAATGATATTGATACGTGGTTATCTTTTACTGAACAATATGTTTATCCAAAGGATGAAACTGGTGAACCTATTCTTCAAAGAAAAATGTCATCTGAACAAAAGAAAGCATATCAAGCTGAAAAGAAGGCTTATGGTACTTTAACGATGGCTTTGCCTAAAGAGTTACTTCATCAATTTGCTGGTAACTACACATCGAAGAGTCTATGGGATGCTTTGGAAAAACGATGTGAAGGCAATGACCAAAACAAGAAAAGTCGCCAAAAAGTTTTGAAGAAAGAATTTGATAGCTTCAAGCATTATCAAAATGAAATGATTCCCAATCTGATTGCAAGATTACCTCATCTGATGAGTGAAATACGGTTGGTGAATCTTACTAAAGAAGAAGCTGATATGAAAGAAAAGATTTTGGAAGCTTTGCCTGAAAAATGGGAGAATTATGTGATGATGATTACTCACGGCAAGGATTTTTCAGGATTGTCTTTCAATGATTTAGTTCAAAGAATTCAGGCTCGAGATATGGAGTTAATGGTGAACAAATCACTTCATGCACAAATTCAGAATCCTGTGGTGTATCATGGTGAAAATGATTCTACTATGAATGCTAGGAAGTCTAATATTCTTAGTTCTGCACCCCATACAGCATTTCTGGCAGGTAAATCTGAAACTCCTAGTTATTCTGCTGGTTGTACTGTGTCGATTCCTAGTTCTTCGACTCAATGTGCATTGTCTGCTCAAACTGTCGATGATTATAATGCTTTGATGTCTACGTTAGTATCTTCATATTTTGGTGTTATCACTGGTGTGTTGTGAGTAATGCTGAATTGGCAAATGAAGATTACGATCAAATTGATAATTATCATTTGGAGGAAATGGATCTGAATTGGCAGTATGCTATGTTGGTTCGAAGAACGAAGAATTTTTTTAATAGAACTGGTAAGAAGAGATTGAATCAGGAGGGTAAAATTGGTTTAGACAAGTCGAAGGTGAAATGTTATAAGTGTTCCGTCTATGGTCACTTTGCACGAGAATGTCCAAGTTCAGCAGATAACAAACTGAAAATTGGTCAACATGCACATTTAGTTTTTCATCCATCAAATGAAGCTGATAAGGTTGAGAAGAAATCTGTTACTTTTGCTAATAATATGACATTCACATTCTGGCATCCAGATGAATTTGTCTGGAATGCAGATTTAGCAGCTAAAAAGAATCATGCTCCATTTAGCACTGCATTGACTGCTCGTTATGATGATGATGACAGCTTGTTGACTGATTCTGATTCTTATTCAAGTAAATCCTTGGTACAAGAAGGTTTACCCAAAGTTGCTGCTAGTTCAAAGGTTGAAGAATCTAAAAGTCTTACATGTGTAAAATTATACAAGGAGATTGAATGGTTTGAACAGTGTTCTAAAACATCAACTGAAGAAATTGTTGTGCTTAAGAAGGAGTTGGAAGATTTTCAAAAGAAGTATTATGAGTTGGTTCATGTTCATGAAAATGCTTTGAAGGAAAAGGCTCAATTGGCTGAGGAATGTGAAAAAGCCAAAGCTGAAGCTTTAGACGTAGCTCAAGATTTTGAGAATTTATTTGAGAAAAGTTAGCTAGTTCAGCAAAAGTATGAGGAAGCTACTACTCTTATTGCTAAAACTACTGTTACTGTTGAAAAGCTTCAAAATAAAAATTTCTATGCTTCAAGATGAGAATGTTCTTTATCGAGACAAGAATGAGGTATTGACTAAAGATGTTGAGATATATAAGCAAAAGAGAGAAAGTGTTCTTGAAGAATTATTTGCTGAATGTGAGATCCGAACGGTACAAACTTATGAATATGATGATCTTAATGCAAGATTCATCAAGTCACAGAAAGAGGTGTTTGAAGCTCAACAAAAGATTAATGATTTGAAATTGGAAATTTTGGAGTTAAAAAGGCAAGTGAAGAACTGCAATTTGTCACCAACATTGCTAAACTTCTTATACAAGCAGGATCAGAGTACGAAGAGTTCTAACAAGGAGGATGTTCACTTGGTTCCTCAACCAGTGGATTTAATTGAAGTTACTTCTGCTCAGATTGATCCAAAAGATGAATTGCATGATTATTCCAAATTTTCCACTCCCCCCAAGAAGAACAAGTCTAAGTCTAAAAAGAAAGAAAAGCGTTTGGGTGAAGCTCCAAAAATTGTTTCAAAGTCTGTTTTATTGGAGAATGAAAAAGTTTTTGATAAGGTTGCTTCAAGTTCTTCATCTGCAACCGAAGAAGAGAAAGCATTAATTACGAAGAACAACTTGAAAGATATCAAAGCCAAATTCACTAGCGAAGCTAAGGCGAGAGAAGCTTCGGGCTCTTCTTCAAATTCTTCAAAGAATTAAGGATTCAAACACAGAGGCTTGGGTTATGAGGTAAAAGAGGAACCAGTTCAAACTAAGAAACCAGTGAAGGCTGAGAAGGTTGTTAAAGCAAAAGTTGCAAAGAAATTATTACCTCAGATGGAATTTTCTTATTATTCTGGAAGATCGTCATCTTCAAGGAGTCCATCTCCTAGGTATGATTCTTCTGATGGTTTCTTTGATAACTTTGATTCTGAACATTCATCTGGTTTTCAAAATTTAAAACAATTTTCAAATGTTTTTAGAGCACGACTTTGTTATGTATGTCGTCAACCGGGACATCTAGCTGCTAATTGTCCGACGACTGCATATATCCACAAAACTGCAAAATATGTGAATAACAAAGGTCAAATTTTTTATGAACCCTGGTCTCCAAAGATCAAATCAACTCGTAAATCGTCTTGGTCTAACTCAAGTACGTTGGTTGAAACTGATTCAGGTTCTGATAAAAAATTGAAAATTTACAAATTTGGAAACCGAAAGTTGTTTCCACGGCCAACAAAGACTATGTGAAAGACACCGGGCGACCCGACGCTGTTGAATCGGGTCGGTCCCTAAGCGACTAATGTTTTATTTGGTGTCAAACAGATATTTCAAGAAGACCTTTCGGTGATTGGGAAATTGCTGATTGTGAAATATCTGAGCTAACTTAAACTGAATTTCAAAATCAAATTTTGTTTTCAAAATGCTAAACTGAACGTATTCGTGTTGGTTGATCAATTTTTCATTTGTTTGATCTCCGTCTCATTCTAAGGGGGAGTTTGTTTTTGCAAAAATACAAAAATAGTGTGTTGTTTTTCAAATCGTAAAAATGAAAATCTATAAATAGAGTTATCATTTTTAGGGGGAGAAATTTGAAAAAGACAAAAACATTGAAAAATGAGAAATTGTATCCGACATGATTGGGAAATGATGGTACATTGGCTGACAGTGTCTGACTCATGGATAAAATAGATGAATAAGCCATAAGACCATTTGATCGATGTGTAAGGTAGGCTCGGCAAATCAGAAAGTATTCAAATGTGCTATACATTAAATCTGATGCTTGACCTAGTGGACAACATCTTGATTGCGTATCTCAAGATATATCAAGAAAAAGATATGTGAAAAATAAAATGAGAAGTCACTGTGTATACATGTGTTCATTTTGCAAAGATTTAAACTTGTTTGATTTTCTTTTTTATTTTGTCAAACGATCGGACTTTCTCTGCGTGTCCACAAGACCGACCTGATCGTTGTTCGTTTGATGTTCTGCTTTATTTTCTTTGGTGTTTCGTATAACTCATCGGACTATCTCTGCGTGTACGGGAGTACCGACCTGATTGTTTTTGAGTTATACAATTTCAACTTGTTTTTATTTTCTTATTTTGTTAAATCCGATGTCTTATATGCGTATCGAAATATCGACCTTAAGGTATATGATTTAACATTCTTATTTCTTTTTGCATGAAACATAGTTGACTATATCATGGTTACAATCATTATGTGATTAAAATCACAAATAAAATCACAAAATATGATAAGCAAAAACATAATCTGAGTATGTCTGATAGTGTGGGGTACACTTATCAATGCAAAATTAATCAATATCTTAACATATCCAAATGTTATGAGTATGATTGTGCTAGAGTTTAAAGTTGGACAAATTATATCTACAATCGGCATGGCTTAGGTGCTTCAATAATCGAAATTGAAGTGTAGTTCAGCATGTTATGACCAATATGGTTCCAAGTTGTGATCTTTTTCGCAAAAGACAGAAATAGTGTCTGATTCTGTTATGCATTTACTTTTCTTATCCGAAAATACCAAAAAGATTTTAGGTGTGTTTTGATATAAAGTTTCTAAAAGCCAAAAAGATTTTGTTTTTGATTTGTTTTCGATTGATCAACATGACCTACAAAATTTATTTTCAAAATTAAAATATCTTGGAGTCTCGAAGAGACGTTTTGCACCAAGATTATTTATGTTGGCAGGTTTCTAAGTGGAAAGAGAACATTACATCTTCAAGTCTTTTGAAGATTGCTGATAAAGAGATTACACATGATGCAATATCAAGTATTCAAGATTGAACTCATTGTCAAGATCGAGGAAGAGTTTGATTGAAGATACAAGATACAAGTTTTAATAGAGGATATGATACTGCACATGCCGAGGGGGAGTTTGTTGATACATGGTCCTGATCGTCATGTGAAGTATCGAATACAAGACGAAAACTTGCAAGATTAGGTCTGGCCAAACCTTGGCCGAACCTAGAGTTCGGACATGGCCGAACAGGTCTGAACCTGAGGTTCGGACCACGGGGATTCAATGTGTATAAATAATTGTCTTGTAATAGATTTGATAAGCTTCTGAGTCATATCTTCTCTGTGTACTCTGTGGTCATCTCAGTGGTTAATACAAGTAATTTATATTTACTCTTTGTGTTCCATCTCGTATTACATTGATTTCATAACGATTAAGTAGATGATCCACACACCCAAGCAATTTCAGGTTCGTCTGGTCTGAACCCATCGAACCGCTAGTTCGGATGACCCTGGTTCGTTCCAGTTCGGACCTAGTTCGTGTAGCAGCTTTGTCTTGTTCAGATCTTCACACCGTCTTGTTCAGATACTTCACACGACACACATATTTTTTACCAACAAACTCCCCCTCGACGTGTGCAGTATCTGTTCACCAGTTAGAACATATTCTTCGAACAAACTCTCCCTCAACTTGATGGTAGCTTGATCTTGAATACTTTGACGATGCACAATGTGTTTCCTTCTTTTATCAGCAGGTTCAGAAAACTTAAAGTTGTGACATCTTTTTCACTTAGGAACCTGTTCAATTCAAAATAATCTTGGTGCAAAGCGTCTCTTCAAGACTCCAAGATATTGATTTTGAAATTTTGATTTGTATCACGTGTCAATCAGATCGAAAACAAATCAAAAATAAAATCTTTTTGCTCTTAGAAAGTTCATATCAAAACAAACCTGATTTTTCAAACTTATGCTAAAACACACTAAAATCTTTTTGAATTTTTCTGAAATAAAATGAAAATGCAATACAGTTGTTACAAACTCTATTTTTGGTATGAGAAAGATCACTATCTGGGATCAAATTGAACATAACGCACTGAACTACACTTCAATTTCAACTAATTAAAGCACATAAGTCATGTTGATTGCTGATATAATTTTTCCATCTTAAACTCAGGCATAATCATACTCATAACATCTGGATATGTTAAGGTATTGATTAGATTTGATTTGACCAGTGTACCCCACACTATCAGAACATTTTTCTTTTTCTTTTGTGATTACACTTGTGATTATTACATAGTGATTGTATTCATGATATCGTCAACTGTGTTCCATGCAAAAAGAAATAAGAACGTTAAATCGTCTACCTTAAGGTTGATATTTCGATACGTAGATAAGGCCTCGGATTTAACAAAATAAGAAAGATAAAACAATGTGAAATTGTATAATTTAACGACAATCAGAACCTCAAATGAACAACAAGCAGGTCGGCCTTGTGAGCACGCAAAGAACGTCCGAACGTTTGAGAAAATAAAGAAAATCAAACAAGTTATAATCTTTGCAAAATGAACACATGTATACACAGTGACTTCTCATTTTCGTTTCCACGTGAAATATGTTTCAAGATGCTATCCACATGGTCAAGTATAGTATTTAGTATATATCACATCTGAATACTTTCTGATTTGCCGAGCCTACCAAGCACATCAAACAATGTTCTTATGGCTTTTTCATTTACTCTATCCATGAGTCAGATACGTAAGCCAATGTACCATTATTTCCCAATGATCAATTTCTCAAGATTTTATATATTTTGCATGTATTCACCTTCTCAATATTTTGCATTTTTCCAAAACATGCCATTTCTCCCCCTTAAAATGAAAAACTCTATTTTTGGATTTTTCAATTTATAAAAACAAGACTCTATTTTTGACTTTTTCAATTTTCTCCCCCTAAACTACAAACGAAATGTAAGAAAGAAAATTGATCAATCGATACGGATACCTTTTTGTTTTAAGTTTTAGAAAAAAATTTCAGGTTCGAAAGATGAATCATGAAATTTAAGTTAAGCAGAATACTCATCCATCAGTAACTTTTTAATCATCGATAGGTCTTCTAGAAGTACCTGCACACTGGTTAAACTTGTCAGTTTATAAATGACCCGAAGCGAATCGCTTCTGGTCGACCAGTGTCCTGGTTTTGTTTTGAAACCACCTTAGGTTTCCACCATTGTTGTTGTTTTGGTAATTCAGTTTTTGATGAATCAGTCACAAATGAAAGTGAACAACAACCTACATTTTGAACCTTTGAAAACATTGGAACAAATCGTTTTTTACTTTTTGAAAAATTTAGGTTGAAATTCATCAAAAACTCTGCCATGTTCATCAATGAACCTCGGTTTGGCAGATTTACCAAAAACTGGAACTTTTTGTTTAGTGTAACTAGAAGCAGCAGGAGCCGAACAATCTTTTGCCATATGCCCTTTTTGGTGACAAATGTAACACAAACGATTGTTTATGTTCTTTCATTTAGGAACCTGCAAAGCTTCACTAAAATGATAACCTTCAAAATGATCATAAAAAGAATCATATACCTGATGGCTATGATCATGAACCCATTTGGATGTTGGGCTTTTTGGAGTAGAACCAGAACCTCCAGAAGAAAAATTAGCTTGTTGCGGCTTCTTGGGTCTTGGATCCTCTTGCTTCACAAAAACTGTAGATATTTTCTGAGCATTCACGCAGTGAAGGGGAAATTCTTTGTCAGAAAATATTTGTTCTGAACCCTTGAGTTTGTAAAACCTCTCAGGTTGAACTTTTTCAGCCTTGAAGACCTCCTTCTTGACTTGCTTCAGTTTCATTTTCTTCAGATTTTGTGTTTATGGACCTTGAACCCCACAATCTGCAACAATCTTGATCTTAAACCCCAAACCAATACTTTTGCAAAAAATCTTTTCTTCAGAAGTAGATGATTTATGTCCATTCTTTGCCAAACGAGAAAACTCAGCTTTGACTTCATTGACATTTTTCTGCGCATAGAAAATCGCTTCATCAAAATCAGGTTGAGTACGAATCTTCTCGGAAGATGTAGCTGACGTGTCATTCTTAGTCGAAGAAGAACCAGACACAAAATTTGGAACTTTAGTACTTTCAACATTCTATGCCTCCTTCTTGTCATTCTTTTTGTGTTTCTTTTCCTTCACATTCTTTCCTTCATCCAATTTGGGATCAGCAAACTTAGAATAATCAGAATTTTCTACGTTTTCCTTTACCTCATTAATAGCTTCTTTGATACTTCCCGGGGGTGTCACTGTCTTATCAAACGTTCTTTCAAAATTTTCATCTTTTGCTAAGAAGCTTGTAAATGATTGTGAATTTGTAACATTATTTAGAAGGCGATTAGCATCAATCACTTAAATCTTCAAATCAGAAATCTTCTGTTGTGCTTCAGCTAATTCCTTTTCGGTAGCTATCAATCTTTTAGCAAACTTGTGAGTTTCATATTTTTGCAATCGTAGATTATCAAGCTCAGCGAACAACTCTTTCTTCCACTTATCTTCATTCCTTTTCTGAATATCAAGATTTGGATTTTGCTATTTATTCACTCTTGCTAACTCCTTCTCATCAAGTAGCTTCTCCATATCAATTTGATATGCTTCAATTTTGGCAGCATACTCATCAGAAGTCTTGTTAAGCATATCAAGCTTAATCTTTGACTTTTCAAACAAACCATTAAAATCTTTTTCAATGTCTTTCGCTTCAGCTTTCCATTTCTCAACTTCTTGAACTAACTCATCATTCTTTTTAGGAAATAATTCGACAAATTTCTGCTCAGAGTCTTTGAATTCTTCCTTGGATGCCGTCAGATCTGATTTCACTAACTTGAGTGCTTCGGTAAGTGAACTTATTTCTTTTAATAAATCAGCATTCTCCTTCAACAAGCTTTCAATCTTAGACTCAGAATTTTCATTTTCAGCAGATTCATAAGAACTTGAGTCTGAATAATAATCATCTTGTTCATGTGTGGCAATCAAAGTAGATGTGTCAAAATCTTTACCCCAATCATAAACTTTCTCATTTTGTGTAGTGAAAGCTGTCTTATTTGAAGTACTCGATGATAGTTGAGAACCATTGGTAGTTTTTGAATCAGATGTATTTGATTAAGATTGCTGACACTCTCTTTGAAAATGACCAAATTTTGAACATTTGTAACATCTGACTTTTGATTTGTCTAAACCCAAATTCTCGTCTTGAATAATAGTCCTCCTACCAGTTCTCTTGAAAAACCTTCTTGCTCGTTGTGACAACATAGCCAGTTGCCATGCCATGTCCATTTCTTCTAAATTATTTTCATTAATTTCATTGAAATCTTCTCTACTAATCTTAGCATCACCAACATTGTTGATTATAAAGCCGAGAGAAGATGAAATCAAAGCAGATATTAGAGCAGCACAATCATCAGTTGTTTCAACAGAAAAAAACATTCTGATTTGTTAATCCTGGAATTGTAAAACTACAACCTCTTGATGAACCAGTATTACCAGAAACTCTAGACAAATTTCCAATAAAAGCAGTAGCTGGTGCAAAACTAATACCTGGTTTAGCCTTAGCAGTTATGCTTGCAGCATTCTCACCATGATATAATTCTGGATTTTGCAATTTAGGAGTTAACTTGTTGGAATTCATCATTTCCATTTCTCGAGCATGAAGTTTACCAGTTAATTCATGAAATGATAATGTGGAAAATTCTTTGTCATGTGTAAGCAATAACACATAATTCTCCCATTTTTTTTGGTAAAGCCTCCATTATCTTCTCTTTCAACTCTTCATCGGTTTTCTCAATCTTGATACAAGAGCCGTGATGTTTTCATTTTCATAATGTTGAAAGTTATCAAACTCTTTATTCAACACCTTTCTTCGACTCTTCTTATATTGATCATTTCCCTCACATCTTGCCGATAACGCATCCCACAATTGTTTTGATTTCTTGCAAGTGCTGAATTGATGTAGCAATTCTGTAGGTAAAGCCATAGTAAGATAACCAAATACTTTTTGTTCAAGCTCATAGCTTTTCCTTTCGGCAGCATCAAAATTGTGAATTTCTTTAAAATCTCCTTGATCAGTTGGGTGCATGTAGAGCTTTCGAATTGGAATCCACAAATAGATATCATTTGTAATGATGTAAGAAGAAAATCGTTGTTTCAAATTTTGATAATCCTCCAACTTTAACAACTTGGAAACTTTCTGGCTTGTTCCAATCTCGTTGTTAAAATTAATCAAGTTTTGCATCGCGTTCTGCATAACAGCAAAAGCTTGTAAATCCAACATTTTGAAATTTTTTACAATCTGGTAGCCGAACTGAACCCGAACAGAATAAGGTTGATCCGAACTCAAACGAACCTGTCCGAACTCAGGTTGGTCCGAATTGAAAACTTATCCGAACTTGTGCCGAACTGAAAAGTAAGCGAACTGAACCAACAACACTGAGAAATCTCTGAACTAAAGCCGAACCTATCCGAACCAGTACTTCGGATAACCGAACAGAACCGAACCAAACCTGTCCGAACTGAAAGAATGAAAGTGTCGGAACCTAGACTTCGTATAAACCGAACTAGAAACCGAACCTATACGAACTGGGAGTTCGGATGACGTTTAACCCGAACTGAAAGTTCCTTAGCCGAACCAAAACGAACATAATCATTTTTCACTCAAAACTCACGATTTTGGACAGATTTGAACGTGATTTTCAGCAGTGGGCCAGAAAAAGTGATAAGGAATGATTTAGAAGCAAATTTTTTGCAAAACTCTCAACTGAAATGATCAAAAACTCGCAAAGACACTACAAATTTTCGAAAACCGACACTTTTAGTCTCCAAAAATCCGAAAGTAGCAACCAAAGATCAGTAGAATGAACCAGAAAGTTCTGATACCACTTAAAAGTGCGTGAACATCGGATCTTCTACTCGATCTAGATAATTTGGAAGAACACGAGTAATTAAAAATTGTTTTATTGATCAAGAAGAACAATTATAATATGGAAAACACTTAGACTGTTCCCAGAGAATACACACTCAAAACACACACTTAAGCTCAGACTCCTCTCTCTCAGTTATGAATTACAAAGCACAAACAACTACTTATACACGACTATCCAAACTCAGACAAACTGGTGGTTCGTCTGGTCCGAACCCATCCGAACCGCTAGTTCGCATGACCCTGGTTCGTTCCAGTTCGAACCTAGTTCGTGTAGCAGCTTTGTCTTGTTCAAATCATCACACCGTCTTGTTCAGATACTTCACACGACGTACAGATTATATACCAACGCATTCTGATATGATAAACAAGCATTGATATAGTACACATAGAGTGGTGTAATCCAACCCTTGACAAATAAGGCTTCCAATCACCCAAGCCAGTTACCAGTCAAGTTAGGTGGGCTGCCAAACCAATAAATCCATTATTGTAGCCCGACCTTTTTATGTTAATAATTACCCCTTGAAATTGACATTGACATTGACATTGAAATAGATTCCATTCACAACAATATTAATCCACACAAGTTCAACATACTAGAACACACATAACAATCATAGAGTTCGCATGAAATTTGAAAGTAATGAAATAGATATTTGAGATTGATACGGTGTACATGTTGCACCCCGAAATGATAAAAGAAAAGGGGCTATGAATACTCACATGACAATGGAGACGCTGACAACTGTTCATGGACATTCTGGGGAAATCCTTTACGAAGGAGATACATTAGTTACATTTTTATATGAAAAATCAAGATCTGGTGATATAATGGACAATGACACCAACTAATGAAATAGCTAAACCCTGAGGATAACCTTGACAACTGGATGACAATAGAGAATAAGTGAATTCACCTTACGACACACATTGTTACAATCGACACGACACATGTTGGTGATGGTGATACGTACGGTATGAGGGTTGATCCTAAACTAAGGATGTAAATATAATGTCCTAGAGATAAGCATTTTCTTCATGAAGGTCAATTTAGGTCAAAATATAGCTATAACACCACATGCATGACTGTTCATATAATTTCAACATGAGAAACCCTAGATCTAACATCAAGATACATGCGTGTCCTAGATTTAGTCATATAACCACATAAGGATACAATCATGATCATACTTCACATAGATCTACTAATAACAAATATGTATGGTGTTAGAGCATAATCCTATGCTGTAATATGTCTCGTGTATTGTATCTAAATGAGCGTGTGTGCATGAGTCTTAGTGTCAACTTACCTAGGACAGCATACCAATTGATATATAAGTTGGTATGCTGGTTGGTAATTTGGTCACTATAAATACTTTGTGTTAGAGAGAACTCTTAGAACTTCTAGTCATTTGAGTCTTGCTAAGTGTGTGTTTCTGTGTGTGTGTTCTAGAGAGAGAAACCATAGCTTATTCTTGTATCTTCAAGTGATCAATAAGAATTCAAGCTTAGTTACTTTCTCGTGTTCACTAGATCGATTGATTCTATCAGTAATAAGATCGTTCCGTGTACTTACAAGTGGTATCACAGCTCTGTTTCCGATCTACTTTGGGTGTTTTTGAGTCAAAAGAGTTCACAAACTCATTTCTTTTTTCATTCATTTTCTTTATTTCTGTAAGTGTTTGTGAAATTCTGATTCGATAGAATGGTTCTATTTAACATAAAGATGCAATCTTGATCATGAATCACATAGATCTAGCAAGAACCAACATGCATGACATAGATCTAACCCTAATTCAACATAAAGATGCAATCTTGATCATGAATCACATAGATCTAACAATATTCCACATGCATGTCATAGATTTAAAAGGGTTTTTTTATTAATATTCACTATACTTTGATATTTGAGACGAAGCATAGTGACGACATTTATATTTTCACCAAGAATGGAAATATATCTCAGTTACTGAACCTATTACGACATTACCATTTCTTTCCCGACTACATGGGTTAGGTTAGGAACGGTAACAAGAGAAAGTGGTAGAACCAATCACCAGAGACATAACCAAACACACAAACACACACACACACACACACACACACACACACACACTATTCCTTGTCCGACTCCCAGTGCAACTTAAAGACATTACCGATGCTTATATATACAGTGTACCGCAGCTAACCCACTACATCTTTAATATCTTTAGGAGAGAATTGTTCGCCTTCGAAGAAAATCCTATTCCACCTACCAAATCAACAACACAACTCAACTACCTGGCAACATTAACAGCGAGGGATTAATAATTCTAAGGACACACTATAACTGATTTGAGAACCATCCTAATGACCAACCAAAGATAGGGAGAGCACGTCTCCCCTACTTTAGGAACGAGTCTAAGGAAGGCTTAAGGGACATGGTGAGTATTGGGTGCAACATATATATTAAGGCAAGTACTGACATCACATAGGTTCGCTGAATTCATCACATTTGGCACATAAAATCGATAGGGATCTTGTCAATTGATAAACAATGATTTGTAGGGATAGTCACATTTGATAACACATAATTGATTCACAAGATCATCAAAATTTATAACGTCACATTGAATTCACAAACACCATTCTCCATCAACTCCTAGTGCAGCTTAAAGACAATACCAATGCTTATATATAGGGTGTACCGTAGCTAACCCACCACATCTTTAATACCTTTAAGGGAGTACTGTTCGTCTTTGGAGAACAACCTATTCTACATCTAACAACAGATATCTAACACAACATTGAAATATTGACATCACTATTGATAACCAAACCCACATTGATAAATTGAGATCACCATTGATAAAATTTGGAACTTCGGGCTTCTTTCCAACGCAAAGTGTCAAGCTATGGTGAACTAGATGGGTAGCGACCCACATCTGGCTTACGTTACGAGGCACAATGCTTGGACAGAATCCGAATCAGCCCTTGTTGAAACCCAAGACCTATACCCACGACCAATATCGATTGTATGCTAAGCTAGCATCACACACAATCGTTGGTAGTAGCACGTACAAGACCTTGATTTAGCAAGAGTGGAGCAATGATCAACGCTCGAACTAACAATATACAACCAAAATTTACAAGCGATGAGCAAAAAGGCATTTACAACACAAAACAATCGATACGAAAATGAAGTCGAGTACCACGAAAGAACGGAACATCCCACATTGGGTGCCGTGAATCGAGTAGCACTAGTTTGAATATCACGACTAGCGCGAATTGAATTGTACGTTTTCAAATAACATGGCTCCGTTGTGTTGGAATGGGCCCGTGATTCGTGATACATGAAATTCGGTACATGAATCGGATAATAGGATTTGAAATACATGATTCTGATTAATATGAGACGAATAACATGATTTAGAACACATAAACCGTACAACAACATAATCTTGAAATACACATCCTGCTGGATTGAATGACATGAGAGGAAGAATAACTCGAATAACTGGAATTACCGATCACATCCACAGATAGAACCATACAATTGAGAGTCTGAATGCATGAAGTGCACAGATCAAAGATTTTTGCCGCAAATAACGGGGAAAAATCAAACGAAAAGGACGATAAGGTGACTTGCAACTGGAGTCATACGATGCATGAGTTCGATGTGGAAGTCTATTTGGTGAATGGGAGGAAGACCCAATATTCCTTCAGATGTCTTCGATTCTCGCTTCGTTATCATAAACTTCCACGATCTGAGTCCTAGGTGCACCCACTCCATACGCAAGTAATTGTGGGCTTAATGCAGGGCATGAGTTTTAACCCACAGACTGGTTTATCATCGAATATTGCCAAGACTTGAATGTCCGGGCGAGATTCGATGGAATTTCTTGACATAACAAATAATGAGATAAAACTTCGAGGGTGCGCTGAGATGCGAGGAGAGGAGTTCGGAGATGCTAACGGTGAACGAACAAACCACAAAAACCAATGAGTTAGGTCTCTAAGTAGACATAACTCAATGATCATAAAGGTTTATCTTGGGTGCGTATTTCCGGAATCGGTACATGTGTAAAATTGTCTACTCGAGAGGTCATAAAGTCATGACCTCATACACATGTAATCCCGTAAGCATGTGGACATGTAAACTCGTAAATTTCCAAACGGGTAGACTCTATGACACACGTACTTAGAAGTCACGCAAGTGAACCCAAACAAGAACATTAAGAATAAGCGACTTGAAATTCCTAGGATACTGATAGTCTTGTTCACGTAGGTTCATAACTTGCCAATGCGCCCATTTATCGCCAGGTATACATGTAATCCCGTAACCATGCAACTTGTAGACTCGTGAACCTATTGACGAGAATTCACCCAACATACACACAACACTAATGGTAGCATGAAAGAGAATGATTCAAAACTAAAGAGACCACAACACATATTTTGGAACATAAAACATGAAAGCCAAAATCTGCCAAAGTTGTAAACATAACCATAAGAACAAAACAACTACTTAAAACATGACAAAATTCCAAAATATTAGTAGATAACAGTACGATTACTCATCAAACGGCATTATGATCAAAACTTCAAGCTGGTGCACCATGGTAGGTATTGTTGGCAAGAGAGTTGACATTTGCGAGTCTTGGGCATGCATTGCGGAGATGTCCAGGAGATCCACAGTGATAACAGGCTCGGACTTGCACTTGAACATTTGGAGCTTGAGCGATCAAAGGTTAGGCAGGCTGTTGCGCCATCGGTTGAGCCTGCAATGGTTGAGCTTGAATAGGAAGGCGACAAACGTTCGCGCGATGACCAAGGCGACCACATTTGTTGCATTGCCAGCAAGGGGTATGAGTGGGGTGGTGAAGAAAGCATCAGTTACATAAAGGATAGGGACCAGTGTAGGGCTTCTTGATAGGTGGTATGGAAGGAGTCCATTAAGCCATGGGAGGAGCAATGACGATAGGTGCTGCTAGAGTTGCATGAGTAGCGGCCACAACAAAATTCTTCCCCTTTTGCTTCTTTTTGTTAGATTTCTGAGTAGAGGAAGGCTCTGCTTTAGTCTCCTTTTCAGTGGCAGTTTCAATCTTCTCAGTCACAGCTTCCCTTTTAGAACTCCTTCTCTTTAGATCACCATCCATCACATGATTATCCGTCAGACGAGCAGCAAGGCGGGTAGCATCCGCGAGAGTTTGAGGGCTACACGCCCAGATAGCATCCTGAATGGCCATGGGTAGCCCACCAATGTACCTTCGATAGCCTGGATTTCAGGGGTAACAATGTTGGGCACCAGAATCTTCACTCATAAAAGCGCTCAGTGTAGTCTTGATTCTCACCACTGAATTGCTTCAGCTCCTGGAACTCATTTTTGAGTTTCTTGAGCTCGCTACGGGGGCAATACTTCTACCTAAGCAGATCCTTGAGTTGTGACCAGGTTAGGGATAGAGCTTCATTTGCCCCACGAATCATTTTCTCGCCATTCCACTAGGTGAGGGCTTTTTCAGTCAGAGTGCTAGTGGCACAGGGAACCTTGAGTGCATCAGGGCAATCGCTGTTGACAAAAGTGTTTTCCATCCCTTCGAACCATTGGAGTTAACCAATAGGGCCTTCAGTACCTTTGAATCCAGGGGGGTTGCATGAATTGAAAAGCTTGCCATTTGTTTGGCAATCACCGAGGCCATTTTACGACCGCTATCGCCCTTACGATGACCATTGAGACGAGTCGACATTCTGAGAAGAAAATAGATAGCTAAGAGATACAAGATTGGATGTGATCGATAATCAATGAGGCCAATTGTAAAACGCGTGTATTAGTGAATCATGAAGTAATGTGACATAGAACATTCTAATCAGTAAGAATCATACCAAAATAATAGCGAAATCGATTGATTTTAGCAAAACATAACGGAGTGGTCCTCATTTCCCAAGTGGGAAACTAGGACAAGTTGACTAATAAGGGTAAGATCCAAGTAATTTATGTGCTTTGGCCTAATAGGTTTCGGGACTATCATTGGGGAGTCCTTGGTGAGCGTCCAGATTCGTCAATTCGAATTAGTATGCAACGCTTTTCCAATAAGAGACCCTGACTACCGGTGCTTCCACCCTTCCAGTTACTACACATCAATCACCAAGATCCCACTTCTGACGAGATTATACATCCAGGAAACTAATACTCCTAAATGGTATGTAAGGCATCATAACTAAGGAAAGAGGCTAGGAAGCCTCAAGTGATTTGTGTATAAGTGTGTGCTGATCGACGTAGACAGTAATTCAAAACATGCATAATTAAGAAGCAGATATAGGACATATAAATCATATAGGCATGCTATGCATGAGGCACTCATGCAGGACACTTAAGACATAAGTCTAGGTTAAGCTGGTTCTAATAACCTAGATCTCTACAGTCGTGGCTCTGATACCAATCTGTCACACCCCAACCGACGATGGAATATGTCAGGGCACGATGATTGTCCAGTTGCACACAACACTATTGAAGGTTGCGATATTCTTAATTATCCCATTTCATCGAATCAAATAATATAACATTCTATCATCATATTACAATACTATAGCACAATATCTCGTTATGATTAGGTCTCGCTAAGTCCACATGCATCCTAAGGTGTCATCATCATGAAGTCATCATCTTGCAACAAAATCTACCACATGTACAAAATAAAGGTCCACTACGAATAATTGGTGAGTATACATAGGTTTGATATACTATGATAGATTTAAACATGCGATCTACGAGTCATATGACATTCTGATGGACAATTACACCAACTAATGAAATAGCTAAACCCTAAGGATAACCTTGACAACTAGAGAACGATAGAGAATACGTGAATAAGTGAATTCACCTTATGACAAACATTGATACAATCGACACGACACACGTTGGAGATGGTGATACGTACGTTATGAGGGTCAATCCTAAACTAAGGATGTAAATATAATGTCCTAGAGATAAGCATTTTCTTCATGAAGGTCAATTTAGGTCAAAAGATAGCTATAACGCAACATGCACGACTATTCATACAATTTCAACATGTGAAACCCTAGATCTAACATCAAGATACATGCGTGTCATAAATTTAGTCATATAACCAGATAAGGATACAATCATGATCATACTGCACATAGATATACTAATAACAAACATTCATGGCTTAGATCTAACGCTAGTTTAACATAAAGATGCAATCTTGATGTTGAATCACATAGATCTAGCAAGAACCAACATGCATGACATAGATCTAACCCTAATTCAACATAAAGATGCAATCTTGATCATGAATCACATAGATCTAACAATATTCCACATGCATGACATAGATCTAACCCTAATCTAGCATAAAAATGCAATCTTGATCCTAAATCGCATAGATCTGGCAGCAACCAACATGCATGATGTAGATCTAACCGTATCCATCATAAAAATGCAATCTTGATCATGAATCACGTAGATCTATCAATATTCAACATGCACGACATAGATCTAACCCTAATCTAGCACAAAACGTAATTTTGATCATGAATCATAGAGATCTATGCTTAACCTTCATGTAGCATGTAGATCTCATCCCAAAACATAATAAAGTTGCAATCTTTGATCAAATAAACCATCGATATATCATCATACATCATGTATAGCACCATTCTAACCTAAATGCATGATAAAGCTCAAATCTTGACATGTAATTTCAACAGATTGTATGAAACTTACCAAAAACCGAAAAGAAGGGATGAAATGGGGTGAAATAAGCTTGGATCCTTGATGATATGGCTTCAATATGAAGATGGGATGATGAACATATGAAGAACAGCTCTCTACAACCGTTTTAGGGGTGGAGGATGTGAGAAATGAGAATGGTGGAGGCTAGTGGGGTTTAAATAGGAGAAAAATTAGAGTTTGCTGGAAACCAGGTTTTAGGCATATCGCCTGGGGCATAGGCATGCTCCAAGTGATACACTTGGAGCTCCCCCAAATCTTGGGATGCCAAATTCCTCGTTTCGTGTACTCATTTTTGTCATTTTTTGATGTTTTTGAGTCCCGTTTCCACCCAAATCACCCAATTCATCACTCCATCATGTTAACCACATTCAATCCACTTAAAACAAATATAAATACGTCACATAACACATAACGATGAGCAAATTAGGTCAAATAGCACATTTTGGTCAGTTTTGACATATGCATCAATTTTGGACAATTCACCAACAATTTGTGACCCGATTAAAAATGCGAGAGCATTGAATCGTCTACCCAATCTAGCTATTTGGAGATCAAAACGTAATTAACCGATTGTCTTATTGATCAAAGATGAACAATTACAACCAGTAACACTCAGTATACAGACACAGAGAGACACTGTACAAAACACACACTTAAGATCAGTTCAGACTATCACACGTATGTAAAACAATGAACAAGCTCGCTATTTATAGCGGCTGGCCAAACCCTGTCCGAACTCCAGGTTCGGCAGGTATGAACTCCAGGTTCGGACCAGGTTCGGTAGACAGTGAACCTAGCCTTTAACCTTGGACTTGAACTCTTAGATCTTCACACAACATTGTCTGGTTAGATACTTCACACGACGCACAAACTATGTATCAACAAACTCCCCCTCGTCGTGTGCAGTATCACTTTAACATCTTCAAATCTGTATTTTCAATCAGGCTTCCCCTCATGTGTAGATTTCGTTTATCCAATGAAATGAAGCTTCGAACAAACTCTCCCTTAAATTGATCGTAACTTGATCTTGAATACTTGACGATGTTTAGTGTATCTCTGGTCTTTATCAACAGCTTCAGAAGGCTTGAAGTTGTGATATCTTGCACTTTAGCAACCTGCACAATCATTTAAATAATCTTGGCGCAAAACATCTCTTCTAGAATTCAAGATATGATTTTGAAAATTTGATTTTGTATCACGTGTTGATCAGGTCAAAAATAAAGCAGAAACAAAATCTTTTTGGCTTTTAGAAAGTTTATATCAAAACAAACCTAAAATCTTTTTTGACTTTTCAATAATTATGCTAAAACACACCAAAAATCTTTTTGTACTTTTCTTGAACTTAAAATGAAATGCAATACAGAAATCAAACTCTATTTTTGATATGAGAAAGATCACTATACGGGATCTTATTGAACATGAGGCACTGAACTACACTTCAATTTCAACTATTTGAAACACATAAGTCATGTTGATTGTCGGTATAATTTGTCTATCTTAAACTCAGGCAGAATCATACTCATAACATCTGGACATGTTAAGGTATTGATTATATTTGCTTTGACCAGTGTATCCCACACTATCAGACATATTCAGACATTTTCTTTTTCCATTTCTTTTGGTTTTTCTTTTTGTGTGATTACACTTGTGAATTGTCACAAAGTATAATATTTTCATGAGATCGTCAACTGTGTTCCATGCAAAAAGAAATAAGAACGTTAAATCATCTACCTTAAGTTCGATCTTTCGATACGCAGATAAGGCCTCAGATTTAACAAAATAAAAATAATAAAACAAGTTGAAATTGTATAACCTAACAACAATCAGGGCGGTACTCCCGTACACGCAGAGAAAGTCCGTTGAGTTATACGAAACACCAAAGAAAATAAAGCAGAATGTCAAATGAACAACGATCAGGTCGGTCTTGTGGACACGCAGAGAAAGTCCGATCGTTTGACAAAATAAAGAAAATCAAACAAGTTTAAATCTTTGCAAAATGAACACAAGTATACATAGTGACTTTTTATTTATTTTCACATTTGTTTTTCTTTTTGTCATGAAATACGCATCAAGACGTTATCCACATGATCAAGCAATAGTATTTAGTGTATATCACATCTGAATACTTTCTGATTTGCCGAGCCTACCAAACATATCAAACAATGATCTTATGGCTCGTTCATCTACTCTATCCATGAGTCAGATACGTAAGCCAATGTACCATCATTTCCCAATGATCAATTCCTCGCAATTTTATATTGTGCATGTATTCACCTTCTTTATATATTTGGCATTCACCTTCTTCTCATAACATGCATTTTCACAATTCCTCCCCGTTACATGCAGTTCTCCCCCTTAAAATGAAAACTCTATTTTTGGATTTTCATTTTACAAAAACACGACGCTATTTTTGGTTTTTATCAAGTTAAGAAAGAAAAATTGATCAATCAACACAAATACCTTTCAGTTTTAGAATTGTCAGGAAAATTGCAGAGTTAAAAAGATATATCATGAAATTTAAGTTAAGCAGAATACTCCTCCATCAATAATTTTTCAATCGTCGATAGGTCTTCTAGAATTACCTGCACACTAGTCAAACTTATCAGTTTTTAACTTGACCCGAAGCGACTGCTTCCGGTCGACCAATGTCCTGATTTTGCTTCGAAACCACCTTTGGTTTCCAACGTTGTGGTTTTGGTAATTCAGTTTTTAATGAATCAATCACAGATGACTGTGATGAAAAACCTACATTTTGTACCTTTTGAAACATAGGAACAAAACGTTTTTGTTTTAGAAAGAATGTAGGTTCACATTCATCAAAAACTCTGCCATGGAAATCAAAGAACATTGGTTTGGCAGATTTACCAAAAACTGGTTTCTTTTGAAACCTTTGGTTGGATTCAACAGGAAATGGAAAATCTTTTGCCATATGCCCTTTTTGGCAGCAAACATAACATATACGTTCAGATTTGTCCCATCGTCTAGGTGCCTGCACAGAATCACACACATGGATATCACGAACATGATCAAAATTAGAATCATATACCTGATGACTGTGATCATGAACCCATTTGGATGTGGGGCTTCGAGAATAAGAACCATCAGAAGAACATGTGGCAGTTTGATTCTTCAAGGTTCTTGAATCAACCTTCTTCTTAAACACTTCGGAGATTTTCCGAGCATCGACACAATGAAGAGGAAACTCTTTGTCAGATAAAATCTGATCGGAACCTTTAAGCTTGTAGAAACGCTCCGGTTGAACCTTCTCAGCTTTATAGACTTTCTTCTTCACTTGTTTCATCTTCAATTTCTTCAAATCTTGAGATGATGATGCTGGAACCTCCTCAGCTTTCACATTCTTTGCCTTAAAACCCAGACCAACATGCTTTCCATAAATCTTTTCCTCAGAATGTAAATTCTGGTGTCTATCTTTTGCCAACTTAGAAAATTCAGCTTTGATATCTTTAAGATTTGTTTTTTCAAAGAAGATCGTCTCATTAAATTCAAGTTCAGAACGAATCTTGTCACTTGAAGTAGCAGATTGCTCATTGTCAGTAGACAACGAACCAGAAACAAATTTTGGAGCTGGAAGAATCTCAGATTTCTTGCCTTTCTTCTTCTTAGGCTTTTTATTTTTCTTCTTCTTCTTCACAACCTTCTCTTCTTCAGAATTAGATAATGAAACCTTTGAATAATCAAACTCTTCAACCTTCTCTTTCACTTCTTTGAATGCTTCTTTGATATGAGCAGGAGGTGAAGCTGTTTTATCAAACATCCTTTCAAAATTTTCATCTTTAGCCAAAAAGCTTGTGAACACTTGAGAATTAGAGACATTGTTCATCAAACGATTGGCATCAATCACTTAAATCTTTAAATCTGAAATTTGCTTTTGAGCATCAGCCAGTTCCTTCTCAGTAGCAATCAAACGCTTTGCAACTTTATGCATCTCAAATTTTTTTCATGCGGAGATTTTCCATTCCCTCAAACAACTCTTTCTTCAATTTATCTTCATTTCGTTTTTGAATCTCCAAATTTGCTGTTTGCACTTTATTCACACTAACTAGTTCCCTCTTTTCATCCAAATACTTTTCCATTACAGCTTGATAACTTGCAATCTTAGCAGCAGATTCTTCAGCATCCTTTGTCAGCAGATCAAGCTTAATTTTGGAGTTTTCAAACAAATTCTGAAAATCAGTAGCAGCATCCTCTGCTTCATCCTTCCATTTCTTAACTTCTTTAACCAACTCATCCCTCTCTTCACAAATCTTTGATTTTGCAGCTTCAACATCTTTTTTATCTTGTTTAGAAAGCTCTAAAACTTCATTCAGCAATTTAATCTCGGTTGTTAGACATTCATTCTTCAAAACTAATTCCTTCTCATGTTCTTTAGAAATCTTCAAATCTGAATTAACCAAATTGAATTCCTCAGAAAGCTTTTGAATTTTATTCAACAACGAAACATTTTCTTTCAACAAACTCTCCAAGTTTTCAGCAGATTCATAAGAACTTGGTGTGGAGCTTGTATATGAACTTGTCTCTGAACAATATTCTTCTTGTTGATCATGAGCAACTAGCAAAGCAGATGAATCAAAATGTTTTCCCCAATCATAAACACCATCATCTTAAACTGTTAGGGATGTCTTGTTTGTATTACTTGAAGATGGTTGAGAGATACCAGTCTCGCTAGCATATGTTTGTTGACATTCCCAAGCAAAATGTCCAAGCTTTGAACATTTGTAGCATTTCAATTTTGACTTATTAAATCCTAATTTCTCATTAAAATCAGAAATATTTCTTCCAATTTTTCTTGAAAAACCTTTTCGATCTTTGACTTAGCATAGCAAATTGCCAAGATAAATCCAATTCATTCAATTGATCTTCATCAAGTGCATCAAGATCATCTCGAGTTATTTTTTGCATCAGCAACATTCTTGATAACCAAGCCAAACGATGATGAAACAAAGCAACAATCATTTTGGCATAGTCATCTGTTGATTCAGCTGAAAAAGCATTCTGACTTGATGAATTTGGAATTGTAAAACTACAACCCCATGATGAATTGTTATCAGAATTTCCAGAAACTCCAGCCATGAAAGCAACACTTGGTGCAGAACTCAAATTTGGCTTAGCTTTAGCATTCACGCTTGCAAAATTCTCACCATGATATAATTCAGGATTTGGTAAAGTAGCAGTGAAATGTCAATGTAGAGTATTCTTTATCATGAGTGAGTAGCAAAACATAGTTTTCCCATTTTTCAGGCAATGCTTCCATAATTTTCTCCTTCAAATCAGCGTCAGTTTTCTCAATTCCAACAACCTTCAATTCACTAATCAAATATGAAAATCTTGAAACAAGAGAAGTAATGTTCTCATTGTCATAATGTTGAAAATTATCAAATTCTTTATTCAACACTTTCTTCCGACTATTCTTGTAATCATCATTCCCCTCACATCTTGCTGATAAAGCATCCCACAATTGCTTAGATTTCTTACAAGTACTAAGTTGATGAAGCAATTCAGTGGGTAATGCCATCGTAAGATAACCGAAAGCTTTGTGTTCAAGCTCGTATGATTTCCTTTCAGCAATGTCGAAGGTATGAACTTCCTTGAAATCTCCTTGATCAGTCGGGTGTTGATAAAGTTTCTTGATCGGAATCCACAAATCGATATTCATTCGTACTTATATATCAAAAAATCGTTGCTTCCAATTCTGATAATCTTCTAACTTCAACAACTTGGGAACTTTCTGACTTTTTCAAATTTCGTTATCAAAGTTCATCATAGTCTGCATTGCAATCTGCATTGCGGCAAAAACTTGATATTCCGACATCATTGAAAAATTTAAGATTCTGATTGTCCAAACTCTATCCGAACTTTAACACTTTGTCCGAACCTCCTCCGAACTCTCTCCGAACCTCAAAAAATAGTCCGAACTTCAAACAATTCGAACTATGCCGAACTATAAACGAATGTCGTCTGAACTTATACCAAACCACTCCCGAACTCGTTTCGAACTACAAACTAATCCGAACCTCGACCGAAACCCTCACGAACCAGAAAACTCCTACCGAACTCACTCCAAACTATGACCGATCCACGTCCGAACTTGAACTTCAGAGCGGTTACTCCGAACCTGACCAGAAAGTTCCGAAACCTCAATATAAATTTCTCAAAACTCTCGATTTTTTATCGATTTTGACGAAATTTGCAGTAGTAGGACAGAAAAACTGAAAAGGAATGATTTAGGAGCAAGTTTGACACGAAAAACTACATAAATTTGATTGAAACCACGTAAACAAACTCGAGAAACACCAAAACGTTTCAAAAACTCCAAAAATAGCAACCACAGATTAGTAGAGTGAACCAGAAAGCTTTGATACCACTTGAAAATGCGAGAGCATTGGATCGTCTACCCAATCTAGCTATTCGGAGATCAAAACGTAATTAATCGATTGTTTTATTGATCAAAGATGAAAAATTACAACCAGTAACACTCAGTATACAGACACAAAGAGACACTGTACAAAACACACACTTAAGATCAGTTCAGACTATCACACGTATGTAAAACTATGAACAAGCTCGCTATTTATAGCGGATGGCCGAACCCTGTCTGAACTCCAGGTTCGGTAGGTCCGAACTCCAGGTTCGGCAGGTCTGAACTCCAGGTTCGGCAGGCAGTGAACCTAGCCTTGAACCTTGGACTTGAACTCGTGGATCTTCACACAACTTTGTCTAGTTGGATACTTCACATGACGCACAAACTATTTATAAACACCGATCAACTGTGTGATGACTCGAGACATAATAATTAACCATTGGACCTCTAATTAAGCCTAATTCGACATATGATACACAAATTCGAGATTCTTGGTAAACGATGAATCGCGTAGAATTCACAGATTTGCTTCATCTTTAATTTAAGGAATCCAATTTGAATCCAATTGTTTTCAATTAAGTATTTCATATTGACAAACCGTTAAAAGTCATTTAAAAACATTATTTGTACTATAAACGCCCGAAAATTCACCCGGTTCTTAATTATTCATAAATCATTAAAACACAGGGTTTCAAAATGGGCCGGGTTTTATAATTGGAAAAGTGCAGATGTTACAGTTAGGAATAGTTGAAGTGGGATGAACTCAAAAGGTGAACTCTTTTTCGAGCGTTATAATTGTCAGATAGGAACAATCCAGGAGCTGGCCTAACCGCCATCAGAGTTCTCATAGCCTGTAAAGTTGTTAGTGCTGATTAGGGTTCTAGGTCTAGGTGGTACCTTTCTCTGATCTTGATTTTCTCATAAGTTTTCCTATTTTCGGTTGTTAGTCGATTTAGTTAGTTAATTTACTTTAAATCTCTATTCACCATCAAACCAGTTTACTCATTTTTCCCATTCATTAAGTCCTTAATTAAGTCTAGTTACATAGTGTCCCTAGGGTTCGATCATGGTCTTCTATAGCTATATTGCGGCCGATAGGTACACTTTCCTTAGGGTTCTGTTTAGTTTTAGTCGTCTAGGTAAAATTAGGTGTGTCTAGGTCTAGGATTAGGTCTAGGTATAAGTAGTATTTTTAGTAGCCGTTCTGAACACATCAAGTTTTTGGCGCCATTTTCGGGGATACTTGGCAATAGCAAGATCAACTTAGGTCGTCTCTAGGAAATCTTGAGTCTTTTCGGTTTCCGTGTCTTGAGTTTTAGGTTTCATTCTTGAGTCTAGAATTTTAGTTTTTAATTTTCTTAGTTATTTTTCTTTCGTTTTATGCCACACACCCGTTCACGATGTCAGCCTGAGCTTACACCTTATTCAGATCCCGATCGTGTTTTCATGAACGGTTCTGTGTGCTTCGAGCCGATCTTGAAGCTTTCATATTTTCCACCACTCGTTCTCAACCACCTGCTTCTTCACAAATCATCCACGACACTACACCACTTCCATTTCCAGATCTTGACATGGTTGCACGAGTCACTGTCCATCAACAAGCCAGCGCCAGCGACAAAGACACTAGGTTTGCTATCGCCCAAACTACCATTTCTAGTACCGCTAACTAGCAAGTTCCATCTCACGTCATCAATGCACTTTCTAATTCCATTCAACTCAGTGGAAGTGATGATGAAGACGCATCGGATCACCTCTCTAGGTTTGTGCATATTTATAACACATTCGGGCTCACGGGAGTGTCGAATGATGTTATATATCTTCGTTTATTTCCATTACTTCTTGCCACACGGGCCTCTGTTTGGTTGGAGACACTTCCTCCTAACTCGATTGCCACCCGGACAGACTTGAAGCAGAAATTCCTGAAGAAATATCACCCTCCAGCGAAGGCTTCACGTACTCAGGAGGAAATTCACTCTTTCTGTATGGAAACCGATGAGCCTTACTCTATAGCCTATGATCGCTTTAACACCCTTCTCAGCAGATGTTCGTAACACGAGTTGATGAAGTGGGCCATAATCGAGAAATTTTATAATGGTCTCACGTATGCTATGCGGAGAGAGTTCAATATATCATCTGGAGGGCATATGAGGGAGAAGCTCATAATCAATGAATGTAAAAATCTTTTCGAGAGCTTCGTACTAGCCGAGCAGCAGACTCCTGGGGACCGTAGGGCTGCGACCTTAGCACCCACTAGATCGACACTTTCCACTCCCCTACAACTCAAACAGAATGCAAAATGTGAGTTGTGTCGGGGGGATCATGACACCCGTGACTGCCCGCTTGCCTCTGCGGAGCAGGTAGACTATATTGGAAGCCAAGCCCAGTTCGGTAATTGATTTCAGTTCGGGTGGAAGAGAGGTTAGAATGATGGATGGAGAGATGGTAACCCACCTAGGTTTCCACAAATGAAAAATTAGTATGGTGGAGGTGAGGAGAGTTAAAACACGAAGGTGATAAAGGAGATGATAGCAGGTCAAACAAACTTGCTCAATCAGGTAGCTATGGAGGATGAGGCCGCTCAAAAGAAGCTGCTGGAGCATGATTCGCTACTTAGGAATCAACAGGCAGTGACGTTGCAAAGAAGGTAAAGGAGCTAGGGCACCAAGGGGGTCAATTTTCTGGTAGCACATATAAATACCCCAATGCCTCGGTTAATGTTTTGACTACTTAAAGTGGTAGAGTCGTTGAGGGACCATCACCGACAATGGTAGTTGATGAGGAGTCGGTTGTTGAGGAGATAGAAATAGAGACTCCGGACGGGAGGGTGCACGAGATCCTGAAGCCAGCAAGTACCGCACCAACCTCCGGATCTAAGCCGTTGAAGTGGGAGGAAGAGAAGAAAAAGAAGAAGGTGAGATTCGAAGTGAGGCCGATAACTGTAGAGGACCTGAAAACGGGTGCCATTTCCTCAGCGCTTGATCCAACAGATACATGCGCATGTGTAAGTGCGTGAGCAGTGGAATGTCTACTCGATCAATACGATATCAATGTAATTCGAGTATGAAAACTATGACACGAGATGTAAATACAAAGTGAATTGTATTGCTAAACCATAGAGAGTACACACTCAATATCACACAGTGAATTTTGCAAGAAGTTATCAAACTAAACAAGAACTAGTTGTTTATACAAGATCACGACTGTCCGAACTGGAGCTGACACGAACTGCCACTTCGGGTCAGTTCGTGTCCCAGTTCGTGTCCCATTTCGTGTCACTTCGGACATAGTCTTCCATGTAGCATTTTCTTGTTCTTGATACTTCACACAATGAACCAGATAATGCTCTAACAAAATCCCCCTCGATGTGTGTAGTATCTATGCAGTATCTATTTTGCCACATAGTGTTTTATCATCAATCAAACTCCCCCTCAACTTGATGGTTAGTCTAATCATGAATACTTTGACATTGTAATGCTTGTAATCTCTTTATCAACAGTGTTAGAGCATATTCCTATGCTACAGTGTGTCTCGTGTATTATATCTAATGTGAGCATATGTGTGAATCTAGGGCAGCGTACCATGGTCCATACCATGATGGTACACTAAACAACGTATCAATGGTACGTTGGATAGTTGGTACGACGGTCAGGTTTATGTCACCTATAAATAGGTTGATCTGTTTAGAATGGTAGAACTTCTTGTCATTCATCTACATTCTGTTAATCTGTGTGTGTGCTCTCAAGCTTTCAAACAATACAAATCATATTTGTATTTACTTTTGATCTCGTCTCAATCTCGATATCACTAGATTAGCAAACGATCCATCGCTCCATGCAATACAAGAGATAAAAAAATTTAAAAAAATATTAAAATTGAAAAATTGATCATCGGGAAATGATGGTACATTGGCTAACGTTTCTGACTCGCGGATAGAGTAGATGAAAAAGCCATAAGATCATTGTTCAATGTGCTAGGTAGGCTCCGCAAATCAGAAAGTATTCAAATGTGATATACACTTAAATCTGATGCTTGACCTAGTGGACAATATCTTGATGAATATTTCATGATATCAAGAAAAAGAAATGTGAAAATAAAATGAGAAGTCACTATGTAAACATGTGTTCATTTTGCAAAGATTTAAACTTGTTTGATTTTCTTTAATTTTTAAATGATCGGACTATCTCTACATGTCCACAAGACCGACCTGATAGTTTTTAATTTACGGTTCTGCGTTATTTTTCTCGGTGTTTCGTATAAATCATCGGACTTTCTCTGCGTGTATGGGAGTACCGACCTGATTGTTGTTGGGTTATACAATTTCAACTTGTTTTATTTTCTTATTTTGTTAAATCTGATGCCTTATCTGCGTATCAAAAGATCGACCTTAAGGTAGACGATTTAACGTTCTTACTTCTTTTTGCATGGAACATAATTGACAATATCATGAGTTCAAAATACTTTGTGAAGTTAATAAAGTGTAATCACATGAAATGTATGTGAAACATATCTGAATATGTCTTATAGTGTGGGGTACACTAGTTATAGCAAATTAATCAATACCTTAACATATCCAGATGTTATGAGTATGATTCTGCCAGTTTTTAAAGTTGGACAAATTAAATCTGCAATCGACATGGCATATGTGCTACAATAACTGAAATTGAAGTGTAGTTTAGCGCGTTGTGACCAATATGATCCCAGATAGTGATTTTTCTGAAACCAAAAAATAGAGTGTAATTCAGTATTGCATTTATGTTCTCATTTCAGAAAATTCAAAAAGATTTTCGGTGTGTTTACATAAGTTTGAAAAATCAAAAAGATTTTAAGTTTGTTTTGATCTAAAGTTTCTAAAAGCCAATAATATTTTATTTCTTATTTGTTTTCGATCGATTGACACTTGATACAGAAACAAAATGTCAAAATCAATATCTTGGATTCTCAAAGAGAAGTTTTGCGCCAAGATTAACTTAATCTTGGTACATTGAATGGAAAAGCCGCACTTTTGTCTTCTAAAGTTGCAGGTTCTGTGTGTCAAGACCCAATCATGGTGAAAGGGGGAGTTTGATGTGTCTTTCATAAGTGGATCTTGAAGTTCAAAGATTGTTTAAGTCTTGATCCAGTCATGCAAGCTCTATTTCTGACATGATTTCAAGTTGAAGATCGGATGCAGCAATGTTGAAGATTGAAGACTAGAGATTTAGTTAGAATATATACACTACACGTTAAGGGTGAGTTTGTTAGAGCATATTCCTATGCTACTGTGTATCTCGTGTATTGTATCTAATGTGAGCATATGTGTGAGATTAGGGCAGCGTACCATGGTCCTTACCATGATGGTACGCTGGCCAACGTACCAATGGTACGTTGGATAGTTGGCACGCCGGCTAGTTTTACGTCACCTATAAATAGGTTGATCTGCATAGAATGGTAGAACTTCTGGTCATTCATCTACATTCTCTGTGTGTAATCTGTGTATGTGTGTTCTCAAGCTTTCAAACAATACAAATCATATTTGTATTTACTTTTGATCTCGTCTCAATCTCGATATCACTAGATTAGCAAATGATCCATCACTCCATGTCTTTACAAACAACTTCAGAAGACTTGAAGTTGTGATATTCTTCTTCTCAGAAACCTTCCAACATAAATAATCTTAGCGCAAAACGTCTCTTCGAGACTCCAAGATATATTGATTTTGAAATTTGATTTGAGTCCCATGTTGATCAATCAAAAACAAACAAGAAACAAAAAAAAATTTGGATTTTCAAAACATTACATTAAAACACACCTAAAATCTTTTTGGTATTTTCTGATATGAAGAGTAAATGCAGTACCGAATCAGACACTATTTTTATCTTATGCGACAGAGATCACGACTTGGGATCATATTAGATATAACATGCTGAACTATACTTCAATTTCGATTATTGTAGCACATAAGCCATGTCGATTGCAGATATAATTTGTCCAACTTTAAACTCAGACAGAATCATACTAATAACATCTAGATATGTTAAAGTATTGATTAGATTTGCTTTAACCAGTGTACCCCACACTATCAGACAAACTCAGATATGCTTTGTTTGTCACATTTTGTGATTTCACCTGTGATTTAACACGTAGTGATTATATTCATGATATAGTTAATTGTGTTCCCTGCAAAAAGAAATAAGAACATTAAATCGTCTACCTTAAGGTCGATCTTTCGATACACAGATAAGGCCTCGAATTTAACAAAATAAGAAAATAAGAACAAGTTGAAATTGTATAACTCAACAACAATCAGGTCGGTACTCCCATACATGCAGAGAAAGTCTGATTAGTTATACGAAACACCAGGAAAATAAAGCAATTAAATGGGAAACGATAGAACAATCAGGGTTCAATTTTCTAATTAACCATGCATAAATACTATATATTAATTAATTGTATGTAGTTGATATCTAGTTTCAATGTATTAGTAGGCCCAACCGATCTTAAAGCTTAAATATCCTTATGTGTCGGTTATGAAAAATGTATACTTTAGTTGATAAATCAGGATGCTTTAGTGGGTTCCTGCGTTCTTTTGATTAATGTAACTGAAACTGTCAAAAATAGAAGATAGGTACATTAGTATTTATATATGTATACGTCTCCTAAATATAAGCACACTTCTATCTTTTTTCGAGAGTAAATCCTATATTAGTGGCGCTGGCATATTTCCCTGTTCCATTTTCCATTTATTTTGAGGCTTTTGGTTGTTAATAGATACCAAAGCCTATGTGTTTCTCTTCGGGTAACGACTTGAAGGATATGCCTCTAGGTCAGGTAATCGAGTTTAGATTTACATGCTACCCATCGGGATCACTACTTAGTGGATGCATCCATGAATCGACGCTCTAATTTTTCAAATTGCTCAAATTCATTCATCATTAATCCATTACTTTTTAGACATCTATATATTAAACTACTATGGTAGGAAAACCTATACAGTTTAACCAAGGCCTTGATATCTTGAGACAAGATTAGGGTAAAGTTGCGAGTTTTAAGATAGGGATCCATTTAGGCTGAATGATAACACAATAAATAATACTAATTGATGCATTTGGGGCTAAGGATTGGTGGTTGGGTTTAATCGGATCGAAATACCGGTAATCAAGCTAGAATATGGGTAATTGAAATATGAAATCTGAGAAATTGAAAAGTTAGAAATTGAGGCCCTGATTATGATTCCATTGAGGTAGTTTTCGAGAAAGAAAAAAGAGTAAGTGTGGGGGTGTTTGATGTGTTGCAAACACATCCTAATTATTAGTGTAAATTGTATATCATTTGAGTCAGTTTTAGTCGTAATGGACTCATTTTATGTGTTTTTAGTTAATTATGGTTGTTCGAGTCTCTCTTATGTTTTTTTTATAGGTTTTATTTAAATTCCCGAGGCCAAACGAGAAGTGGAGGATTTGGAGAAGAGACAAAATGACCAAGTGTTGAACAAGTGGTCCTAGGCATATCGCCTAGGAAGAATGAAGTCCCCAAGCAATACGCTTGGGGAGGTTAGTCAACAAAAGTCAAGAGGTGATGCCTCGACTATTTTGTCGTTTAATACGTTCTAAGCGTATCGCTTGCTCAGATGATATCTCCAAGCGATACGCTTGTAAAATCCGCAAACTTAATGAAATCAATATAAATTCGATATTAGGGTTTGTATTCAACATAATTCGACTTGTTTCCGTCCATATGAGATTTTTAGACGGAATTGAAGACAAGGAGGAGGCTGGAATCGCAGGAAGTCACGGGAGATCAACATATCAACACCAAATATTTGTTCGGTTTCTCGTTTCTTCTTTGTTTCTTGCAATTACTTTAGACTCAGCCATGTTTACTGGTCAAGACTTAGTTTTTACTTGTGTTTCTGCTATGAACATGGTCATAGGCTAAGCAACTAGTGCCACGTAGACCGTAGTGCTGACTTTTTGATACCATTGACTTTATTTTGGTTTATGCAATTTGATTGATGTTAACAATTCTTTAAATTCCATTAGTTGTCTCAGTTGAATGCATATGCATGTATGATTTAGGGTTCCAATTAATATTCTATACTTGCTTAACTTGTGGATGTCTTCCGGTTTGGGTTGGGTAATTGATTAGTGTGACTGTTTGTTTGCTTGTCAATTTGATTAGCTACTCTAGGTGGTCATAATATAGATTATTGATTGTTACTTTGAATCTTATGTGATGCTATTTCTAGACATTCCGGCAGGTGATAGGAATATCGGGTAATCGGATTAGTTATTGAATTAGGATAACATTGCCTCGAAAGAGGGATACCCTAGGGATTTAGTTAACTTGTTATGTCGTGTCAGTTGTGATAGTTAGTGGTAGCTCCTGCTATCCTAAGGTTCCCTACATTATTTCAAAGGTGGTTAGGATTAGTTGAAGTGTGAAGGACTCAAAAGGTGAACCCTTGTTCGAGCGTTAGAATTGTCAGTTAGCAACAATCCGGGAGGTGACCTGACCCCTTCAGAGTTCTCATAGTCGTGTAAAGTTGTTAGTGTTGATTAGGATTCTAGGTCTAGGTGGTACCTTTCTCTAATCTTGATTTTCTCCTAAGTTTTCCTATTTTCGGTTTTTAGTCGATTTAGTTAGTTAATTTAATTTAAATCTCTATTCACCATCAAACCAATTTACTCAATTTTCCCATTCATTAATTCCTTAGTTGAGTCTAATTACATAGTGTCCCTAGGGTTCGATCCTAGTCTTCTGTAGCTATACTGCGTCCGATAGGTACACTTGCCTTAGGGTTCGGTTTAGTTTTAGCCATCTATGTAAAATTAGGTGTGTCTAGGTGTCGGATTAGGTTGAGGTTTAAGTAGTATTTTTAGTAGCCGTACGGAACACATCAATATATATATATACACACACACACACACACACACACATATATATATATATATATATGCATATATATATTTAGACATATGTGTAAAGAATACGTGTTTAATAATTGTGATGTTAGAATATTGATGCATAGGTGTCTGATAGTTAACGGGAAAGAAAATGTGTAAATATGTAATTTATATAGATATATGCGTGTTTATATTTCTCGTTTAACATGTCCCGAACCTTAGAAACCCATGAGGAAACATCACAATTTAGTTTTGGGCATAAAGTAATAATTTAGTAAAGTAAATGGGTGAATTATGTACATAGCCAAAGTTGGAAGGGGCAAACAAGAAATCTGGACGCCAGGTTGTCCTCGCGGATCGCGAGTTTCCCGACTACAAACGTCGCAACCCACGATGGACACATACAGCGCATATTTTTGTTGTTCGAACTTGATGTCCAAGTTTAGGCAAAATACGCATCAATTTCTTCTAATTATCACCATACAACGTGTCCATAGCCAGAGGCGACCTATTTGGGTATATATACATGCTTCCATTCAACGTAGTTCTTCGTCAGTTCATAGATTTAGATCCCCAAAAGCCTAAACCACATCCGAATTCACGGAGTCAACCAATATATATATATATATATATATATATATATATATATATATAGGGTAAGTATCATGTAAAAACCACATCTTTTTGCGAAAACCTAAAAACTAATACTAAAACCTTCATAACTTTTTCGTACGATCATATTTTTAAAAAATTTGCACCAAAAACCTTAGAATTATGAGTTCTTTAATTCTGGAAAAAATTTAAAAAAACTTTAACGTCTCGCCGTTTTTTTTATTAGTGCACATGTGCACTAATAATAAAACTCATACATATAGTATGCGTTAATGTTTTTTTTTTTAAATCACATCAAATACGTTATAATTTTGTTAGTTTTTCGTGGTTTTTTATTAGTGCACATGTGCACTAATAATAAAGCACTTTATACGTGTCGTATACATTAATATTTTAAAAGGTAAATTGCACCATAAATCTTATAATTGTGTTATTTTTAACTCTGAAAATATATTTAACGTTTTAATTTTTTTTAAAATTTTATGCTACACATGTGCACTATAACTAATAGTTATAGTGCATATGTAGAATTATCATTAGTTCTATGAATGTTTTTAGTTTTTTAAATGTTTTTAACCTAAACAATATGTTTTCGCATGACAATTCTCATTTGTATAGTACTAATGAAAATGGTGCACATGTGCACTAATAATACACATGTGCACTAATTTTTTTTTTTCGAAATATCAATTTCTTTTCCAGAATCAAAGACAATAGAATTTTAAGATTTTTGGTGCAAATTTCATAGAAAAATATTAACGTATGTAAAAGTTATGAATGTTTTAGTGTTAGTTTTTAGGTTTTCGCAAAAAAAAAAGAGTTTTCGCAGGATCCTTACCCTATATACCCTATATATATATATATATATAGAAAAATATTAACGTATGTAAAAGTTATGAATGTTTTAGTGTTAGTTTTTAGGTTTTCGCAAAAAAAAGAGTTTTCGCAGGATCCTTACCCTATATACCCTATATATATATATATATATATATATATATATATATATATATATATATATATATATATATATAGGGGAAGGATCCTATGAAAACCCTTTATTTTGTGAAAACGTGAAAACCACTTTAAAACCTACATAACTTCTTTATACATTAATGTTTATTCATGAAATTTGCGCCAAATGTCTTAGAATTACGTTATCTATAACTCTGGAAAACAATATTTATAAAAAAAAAACGTAAAAAAAAAACGTTTTTTTTTTTCCGTTTTTGGTACACATGTGTACCATCATTACTACTACTACACAAAAACGAATTATAAAGTATAAAAACACTCCTTATGTTAAAAATATATTAAAAACATACTAAAAACAATAAAACATTTATGTTACGAATGATAATTAAACATAGTACACATGTGTAGCAATACTTAAAAAATCATAAAATGTTATTTTTTTCTTTAGATATAAAGATAATAAAACTATAATAATTAGGGTGCAATTTCCTTTTAAAACTATTAGTAACTCATATTAAATTTTGAGTTTTTTTATTGTGGTACACATGTGTACCAAAAACGGAAAAAAAAATAAAAAAAAATAAAAAAACGTTTTTTTTTTGTTTTTGGTTTTTATAGAATTAAAGATAACGTAATTCTAAGACTTTTGGCGCAAATTTCATGAAAAAACATTAACGTATGAAAAAGTTATAAAGGTTTTAAAGTGGTTTTCACGTTTTCACAAAATAAATGGGTTTTCACACGATCCTAATCCTATATATATATATATATATATATAGACATACATATACATATAGGGTAAGGATCATGCGAAAAATTTTATTGCGAAAACGTAAAAACAAATATTAAAACCTACATAACTTCTTCATACGCTAATGTTTTTTCAAAAAATTTGCACAAAAAGTCTTAGAATTATGTTATCTTTAATTTCTGAAAAAAATAGAAAATAATTAACATTTCGTATTTTTTTCGTGTGTTGCACATGTGCCTCATTACCATTAGTACTTCACAAAGACGAATTATCATGGGAAAAAACACTCCTTATGTCAAAAACTTATAAAAACACTAAAACATTTATGGTACTAATGATAATGCTATATAGTGCACATGTTTCTAGACGCACCAAAACACATTTTTTTGAAAAACCAATTTATTTTTTTTTATTTATTTTTTATTTTTTGGCGTTTTTTTTGAAAAAATAATAAAAACGACATAAAAATTAAAAAAAAAGGTGTTCCAGAAATAACATATAGCGATTTGACATATGATGTTTTTTAAAATTTGTTTTTTTAAAAGAAAGTGTTTTTTGGTGTTTTTTTTGAAAAAAATAGAGTGGATGTAGAGGATGTAAGGAATTTGGTGGATGTATTCTACCCCAATTCTATATATATATATATATATATATATATATATATAAATATATATATATATAGGGTTAGGTTCAAATGAGAACTTTTTGTTTTCAGAACTAACTCTCAACCACTTATCTGAGGTGGGGACCACTATATATTCCTTGCCTGAAGGAATAGACGACTTTGTTATGTATTGTGATGCATCACAATAAGGTTTGGGTTGTGTGTTATGTAGTGAGAGAAAGTGATTGCCTATCCGTCTCGAGAACTAAAAATTCATGAGAAGAATTACCCGACCCATGATCTAGAACTCGGAGCTGTTATGCTTGCTCTAGAGGTTTCGAGACATTACTTTACGGACAAAGTGTACCATTTACACTGATCCTAAAAGTCTTCAGCATATCTTTAGCCAGAAAGAGCTAAACAAGTGACAAAATTGATGGGTGGGAATACTCATAGATTTTGATTGTGAAATCCGCTACCATACTTGAAAAGAAAATGTAGTTGCTGATGCCTTGAGTATGAAAGACCAAGTAAAGCCTCTTCGTGTCTGAAATCTTGGTTTGATGATCCAAACCAACCTCACTTCCCTAATCCCTGAAGCTCAGCTCGAAGATCTAAAGGAAGAATGCAAGCGAGAAGAATGCATGTGCAACATGTAAAAGCAATTGGTAATGAAACCAAATGGAGCCCATTTTTTCACAAATAAACCTTGGGGTGCCTAAATCCGTGAATTGGAAAGGAATTACGTTGAATATTTGGTCATGATTGAACCTCAATTATTACTAATTTATCCTTATTGGTCCTATCTAAAGGTTATTGGTCCTAGTTATACTATCATTGGTCCTAATTACAATTTACTGGGCCTCATGGGTCGTAACTGAGCATCAACGATCCCAACTGACCATCATTGTTCCTAACTGACCCCAATATTTGGTCCTGACTGACCCTTAATTGTTCCTAGTTTATCACTATTGGTCCTAATTAAACCCTGTTGGTCCTAATTACACTTTATTTAGCCTCATTGGTCCTAACTAACCATCATTGGTCCCAACTGACCCATATTATTCCCAATTGACCCCAATATTTAGTCCTGACTGGCCCTCAATTGTTCCTAATTTATCCTTATTTTCCTAATTTAACTCTATTGGTTCAGTTATACCCTAATTGGTCCTAATTACACTTTATTGGGCCTCATTGATCCCAAAACTTCTTCAGTAACTTTCTCCCACTTATTCTTGAATATTTCAACATCCTTTGTTAAAACTTCATTCTTGTCTCGAAAAAGAACATTTTCATCTTTAAGTGTAGAGACTTTTTTTTGAAGTTTCTCAATTGTAGCAGCAGATTCAACAACAAGTGCATTAGCTTTTTCATACTTTTATTAAACTGGATAACTTTTCTTAAATAGATTCTCAAAATCTTGAGCTACATCTAGAGCTTCAACTTTAAATTTTTCACATTCCTTACGCAAAACTTTCTTTTCTTTCAACAAATCAGCATTAATCTTAGCAAGTTCAAAACACTTTGGACATATTAAGGAAATTTCATTATGAACTTATTCAATATCACTATCATCCCCTTTATATATATTACGTAGGAACTTGTTTCAGAATCAGAATCAGTAACACAACCAACAATTTGTTCAGTCTTGAAAATAGTATTACAATCCTTTTTGGCTGACAACTCATCACTTCCTGATTCTAAACCACTCGATGCTGAATCATATGATTTTGAATCAGTAGATTCTAATCCAACCTTCATGATCTGAATGTGTGCACATGTCTCACCTTTTTCTTTCAATGCATTCGATTACACTACGTCAAAAAGTGGCTTTGGCCACGGTTTTTTTGATACCGCATAGCCACTGTTTTGTAAAAAAACGTGGCCAAAGGTAAGAAATTCTCGTTTTAGCCACATATATTTTGTACCCGTGGCCAAATATATAGCCTTTGGACCCTTTTAGCCACGTATTTTTTTGTTTATGTGACAACACCAATCAGTTGTAGTGGCTTTAGCCACTGTTTTACAAAAACATGTGGCACTTATTTGTCACACTTAAAAAAGAGTGGCGAAATGCACCAAACGGCGACGGAATTTTTATGATTTTTTATTCGTGTGACCAAAAAGGAATGTATGGCCACGCTTAAATAATGTTGTGTGACGAAAGAGTAGATTTTATTACTTAGTAAATTAAAAGAAAACAAAACTATTAAGTATATATTATGTGTGGCTAAAGGTGAGCAATGGCCACGCTTTTTACTTAGTTATGTGGCTAAAAGCTAGTACATATGGCCACTGTTATTAGGTTGTGTGACTAAATATTAGATGACTAATGGTCACGGTAGGTTGTGAGTGACAAAAATCTATTACCTATGGCCACATATATTAACCGTGACTAAATGGTAGGTTGTGAGTGACAAAAATCTATTTTATGGTCACGGTAATATTAAACGCGTGGCGAAAAAGAGAAGATTTGTGTTTATATGTTTATCATTTTTTATTATCTTGTGATATGGCCACTCATATTAAACATTGGTTGCGTGACAAATTATGACAAATGGTCACGGTATATTAATTTTAGGTGGCTAAAAGAAGAATACCAACAGTGTACGGCGCTTGTAATCATTACTATTTCATTTACTTTTTCATTTACTTTATCTTTCAAATCTCCATCTACCACGCCCCTCGAGTATTGATATATACTTAATTATCTCTGTATCAGTTTTCATAATCATCTCCCCCATGACCCTTTTCTCCCAGTCTTTCTCTCTCTGTTTTTCGTCCATCATCGCCATCAAAAAATGTGGAATTGGCGTCATCCGTATGTGGAAAACGGTAAGTTATCATCTTCACCACTGAAGTTCGATTGAAATTTTCGTCTCAGATTTGGTAATTTTTTCTTATGCAGGGAAAGATTGCGCTCTGTATCTCCTGGGAGCAGATTTTAAGTTATTGTGGAAACCATGGAGACGAGGAGTCTCTAATGGTTCATACAAATGCTTTACTGAGAGCAGATTTTTAGTTATTATATAATTTTATAACAATCAGCAGTAAGGACCCATGATGAGGTTTGCATGCCCTGTTTGTTGCAACCCTAAACTTGAACAAGGTATTTGATCTCACTACCCTCCTTTCTTTATTTTACTCATTCCTTGATTAATTTATAATGTGCTTGATAAATTATGATTTATTATTGTTATTAATAATAGAACTAACTTTAGTTGCAACATTGGGTGGTACCAATCACTCAAATGGCCCGGATAACGATGTTGGATTGTGGAAGGGGAACGATGTAGGAGATGTAGCAAAAGAGATGCTTCTTCACGATTTTCTGTTCCCTCAGCCCCAGACAATCTGAAAACGAAAATGGCGGACGAAGGCGGTAGGAAATCAGGTACTGTGAAGTGGTTCAACGACACCAAGGGTTTCGGCTTCATAACTCCTGGAAGCAGATTTTAAGTTATTATATAATTTTGTAAAGTCAGCGGCAAGGGCCGGCACATGTTGTGGTTTGCAGCACCTGTATTGTCCAGGTGCTTCTCTCGCTTCTGGCCCCATGAACCTGATTTCTTCCAGCCACTTCTTCACCATTTTCAGTTGATCAGAAGCAAGTGCATGTGAGAAAGCAACAAGTAGCCGTTATATGATGATTCTCAGACAATCTCTCTAGAGCACCATGTGAGAAGCAAAGAGGGATTTGTCTTCAGTCGCTTCTTTTCCCTTTAAGTTAGTAGTTTTAAAGTTGTAATTTTATAGATCAATGTATTAATGGAATCATACCCCCTTTGGATTATGTGTATGTAATTGTGTTTGTTAAAGCAACCATGTGAGAAAGCAAAGAGGGATTTGTCTTCAGCCGCTTCTTTTCCCTTTTATGTAATGAATTGATTATTAATTTAATATAATGTATTTTCATCCATTTCTGTTCATCTTCTCTCAATCCGGATGAAATCTTCTCCCTAAGGTTAAAGTCTTCTACATATATATATTAGGTTGTGTGACTAAATATTAGTGTATAAAGAATTGTATTCAACCAGAATGATTTTAATTCACTAGATAATGGGTTTAAATACATGGGAATATCCAATAGACTACGAACAGAAATAACAACTATAGTATATATAGTTCATCCTGAAGAACTCTAGTTTATCCGGTTCATCCTGAAGAACTGTAGTTCATCCCGTTCTATTACTGAATAATTACTCTTGATCCTGAAGAACTCTAGTTCATCCGGTTCTATTCTTCCTGTTCTTCCTGAGGAATTATAGTTCATCCGGTTCTGTTCTTGTTAGTTCATACGGTTTTGTTCTTGTTCTAATTTATTGAAGAATTAAAATCTAGCCAGTTTATAAATCCTGTCATCCACTATTAGACAATAAAAAATTATAAATTGTAGCAAACAAGGCTTGAACCTTCATACGGTTTTGTTCTTGTTAGTTCATACGGTTTTGTTCTTGTTCCAATTTATTGAAGAATTAAAATCTAGCCAGTTTATAAATCCTGTCATCCACTATTAGACAATCAAAAATTATAAATTGTAGCAAACAAGGCTTGAACCTGGGTCAGTCAAAAGAAAGAAACTCACTACAAGATTAAGAAGAACCATTGAGATAGAAGTGTTAATTGGTTATATTTTAACCAGAACTTATTTAATTACTCCCATCACATAAGAAATAATTGATAAACAAAATTTGGGTTGCTAAAGGTAATAAATAGACACGGTAAAAACAGGATTTGCGTGGTAAAGGTAATAAATATACACGGTTATCTTGGCCTGACCTTTCCACTTCTTCCCACCATAGTTGGTAGCGTGCCCTGTCTGCCTTTAAATTTCCACTTTTTCACCACCAAAATCTTCTGTACGAACGTATTTCCTGATCAACAAGAAAAAAAAACTTCGATCGATTAATGGCCGCCTTTGGTAAACAATGGAGGATTAGGGGTGTTAATGAACCAGCACCCTACTACGGCAAGACTCCCCGTAAGTGTATTTTCACTCAACAATGGCTGTACGTTTATATTTTTAGGGTTTTATGTTTTTTAGTTACTTACTCTCTACTCTGCATTTGGGTTTTTTACAGGTGGTCGGAGGTTCACCCTAAAGGTCCATCACTGTGGCGATTTCCACCGGAATGCCGCCGACCAGGATGTGTGGAAGGGAAAGGTAGATTATGTCGACTATGTCGATATTCGCAAATTTGATTGTCATGATCTGAATCAAACGGTGCAATACCTAAACCACACATCGATTGGGTATTTCCTCATTTACTGGAGGATCCCACCTCTGTCCATCAAATACGGGCTTGAGTACGCTGATTTCATCACTCCCGAAGTTGTAAGGGATATGAAACTTCATCTCCAGGGACCAGAGGGGGAGAGAGAGCTGGATGTGTTTTTAATCCGGAACAGGGATTCCACATACAGAACCTCCGAGTTGGGACCGAGATTGTCGCCTGGTCAAAAGCTGTTTCCTGATGACAGCAGCAGCAGCAGCTTCATTGATGATGAAGACTATATGTCGGATGCTAGGTCTTAGCTAGTTAGATAGATTTTTGTATAGGATCTGATGAAAATCTTTGTATAAAGATCAATATATATATATATATATATATATATATATATATATATATGAAAGTTTTTGTAAGCCTTCCTCATGTTTTGTTTTGGTTAACACCATTAATTATATAGACAGATTTTATCTCAATCATTTAAGTTGATTTTATTCTAAATTTGATTGTTGCAAGTAGATTTTACAGTCAACTGATGTGATTTTATCCAATTTAGAAGTAAAATTTATCCCGTTTATAAATCATCTCATCCAACCATATCAAAATGCCAACATATACTAACATAACATATGAAAATGTGTATGTATTTATAATAGAAGAAAACTGGTTAACCATCCTGAAGAACTTTAGAACTCTAGTTTATCCGGTTCATCCTTAAGAACTCTAGTTCATCTTCTCTCAATCCTCATGAACTCTTCTTCCTGAAGAATTGTAGTTCATCCGGTTTTCTCTTCTTCCAATTTACTTAAGAAGTAAAATTTATCCTGTTTATATATCATCTCATCCCACCATATCAAAATGCCAACATATACTACACTAACATAGCATATGAATATATCCTTCATGTAAGATCACAGTTATGAGTGAAATGGAGGTCTGCTATGATTCATTGAAAATGTGTATGTTATTAATTATAGATGAAAAGTGTATGAATAAAACTGTAACAACTATCATGTTAACATACAAACTGGAACAACTTATGCAATTGTACACAAATACTGGGATCAACTCTTCTTCCAGCCAAGTTCATCCGGTTCCCATCTTGTTCTCCTCTTCAATAGCTTGTAACCGAAATTTGGCCTTGTTACATAGGAGACTTTCATGAAAGGTCCGTGTCATTATTCTGCTCTCAGTATCACCAATCCTGATAATATCTCGTATCTCATCTTCAGAAAGCCCATTTAGAGCATCCTGTAAGCTTCTAATTGTCTCACCTTCACTGGTGAAAATGTGATACATGTTTGTTTCTTTCTTATACTCCCAGTTGGTCACCCTTTTTCTCTTAATAAAAACCTGATGAAGCCTGTTAGTTATCATTATTAAATGGATTCGGTCTTTGTCATCCTGGCTCCATTCTGGATCTGGAACTGTACTATGCGTTGTGAATGACCCATCAGCTCTATAGACTACCAAATTTCCATCCTTATCAACTTCAAGTGTCGAAACAGGATTGTCAATGCTGCGTTGTGTGGCTTCGTCTACTTCCACGTATAACTCATCCAAATACATCCTTATCCTCAGCATTAAGGATTCCTCTTGTGAACACGCACCCTTCATATCACCACGTAACTGCCTAACATCACCCAACTCATGGTCAATGAGGTTGTACATAGCTTCTTCAGCTGTAAACTTTAGTACCTCACATGAACTGGTTGTGAACAGGTATACTTTCGCTTCATCATCATACCTCCAGGAGATGATTCTTCTCCTTTCAGCATGGACATCTCTGTATTCATCCTCCTCATTGATCAGTTTTCCTTTTCCCTTCCTAGCCACTGACTTCATTCTCTTGGTGGGTGGTTTTTCTGGTGACTTGGGTGGAGATGAGGGTTTTCGGGGTTTGTTTAGGTGAGGATGTGGTACAATGGGTGTGAAGTTATCTACTCTAAACTTTGGTGGAATAGGCTTTAATTTTACAGGTTTAGGATTTTTTTTCTGGTCTACTAGTTCTAGCAGCAGGGTTTCTTCTGGGTTGTTGTGAGGCTAGAGTTCTGTTCAGACCAGAAAATGCACCTGGTCATGAGGGAGCAGTCGGTTGTGAGGCTGTGGTGGAGGGTTGAGATGATGAGAGATGAGGATCAGAGACAGTGTCAAACATTTCCTTGATAATGTCGATCCTTGGCTTCTTTTGCTGAGTAGTTTGCACATGAGCTTTACTCTTTACATTCATCTCATTGGCTTGATCAGCTCTGATGACTAGGATCATGTACATCCATCTGATCAAGTCATCACCCTTCATTTCATCAACCCATGCATCAGTAAAGCATTCCTTGCTTCTGAGCATCACACTGAACTGACATAGGAAAATTTTGTTATCTTTATTTCTCTTCATCCGAATCATCCTATACTCATTACATAAGAGCTTTATGTACATCTCAACTCTGTCTGAAAGACCTTTCTCTTCGGCTTTGGCAATTCTTTCTTCTATGTACAGATCAGATCTTCTCCTTGCTGCATTGATGAAGAACATTAGGTCTGCATTGTTGATGACATACTCATAAATACCTTCTTCTATGAGTAGTCGTTTATATTCTTCAAACTCTGCAATTTCCTTCTGTTCTTGGAACTTCTTTCATATCTCAGCATTCTCCTTTTCATACTGATCCAACAGAGCCTTTGTAACAGGGTCCATGTCTTCTCTCTGACCTCCTGTGCTCAGATTATCATCATCCTCCATGTCAGTGAAACCAGAGATACTTCTCTCATCAAGAGAATCATCATCATCAGGTTTTGGAGACTCATGAAGTGAAGTTGCAGCATTGGGACTGGCTTTCGAGATAACTTGCTCAGGAATTTCCTCAGCAGTGATTGGCTTTAAAACAGGAATGATGGGCAGAGATGGAGCACTAGGCTTTAAAAGAGGAATGGTGGGCAGAGATGGAGCACTCCTAAACCAAGTGCAGTTAAGAGTATTCCTAATCATCATTTTTCTCATGAAAGATAGAGCTTCAGGAGCTATATCCACATTTGTGGTTTGCAGATCACTTATCATGCTTGTGATAATCTGATTATCAGCAGTCACTTGCACCTAATGAAGTTGTTCAACCGGATCAACTAGTTCAACCTGATCAACATGGCCTTCTTCCTCCGGATGAAGTTGTTCAACCGGATCAACTAGTTCAACCTGATCAACATGGCCTTCTTCCTCCGGATGAAGTTGTTCAACCGGATCAACTAGTTCAACCTGATCAACATGGCCTTCTTCCTCCGGATGAAGTTGTTCAACCAGATCAACTTGTTCAACCGGATCAACATGGCCTTCTTCCTCCGGATGAAGTTGTTCCACCGGATCAACTTGTTCAACTTCATCAACATCTGAGGAAGACACCCTGTGCAAGATCCTATTTTGAATTAAATCTAGTTTTGCATGTGAATTTCATTTCAACGTATGCATGGTTGACAACCTTACCTATCAGTGGCTTTCACAGATTGTCCTGCCTTCAACCATTCAATTTCTTCTCCTTGAGCTCTCACAATTGCACGGAGAGCTGCCAATTCATTTTCAGGTTTTGTACATCAAACCGTCAATTCATGCTCAGCACCCATGGTTTCTTGGCACCTGGGATTCCTGTTGTCAATCAAAGGTTCCTGAATAGGTTCCCTGACAGAAACAGTTGTCGTGGATTGGGTCTTAATGATGTTGGCACTGTCCTCAGGGTCCAGTGGGACTTCATGAGTAGTGTCAGCCCTTTCCACCTGACTTGCTTCATCACTACTGCAAGTCACCTTATCACCAGAATGTCGGTTGGGTGATTGAACCAAGTCCAGCAGTATATTCCCTGCAATAAGGGTTGGGGAATCTACTTCACGTGGCCTAGGTGATATACCACCCTCATTCTGAGGTAGTCCTGTGGAGGGTCTAGGTAAAGGAGACCTAGTCCTCTTCCTTCTGGGTGATTGTGGAGTGCGTGTGGTATTTTTGGGTGTGGTTTTTGATGTGGACATCCTCTTCCTTTTGGTGGGAATGGTGGGAATTTGTATATCAGTGGAAGAGGATGGTCAGTCTGGTGTGGGCTCAACACTTGTTGGTGTAACAATGTTTTCACCAGGAGCAGTTTGCTCAGGAGCAGTCCTGGCCTTAGGAATAGGGTTTGATGTGTCTTTACCAAGGAAAACAGTTTTGTTCACTTGCATGTTAGAAAATGTTTTACTTGTAAAAGATTTTAGTTCAAGATGTTGATCAGAGATTTGCAGATTTGGAAATTCACAATTGAGAATGTGTTGGATGAATCTGGGGTACATGTAAAAGATCCTTTTAGGTTTTAGATTTTCCAGCATTCCATCAAATATCATTTTTGAAAAGTTAAAGTTGAGCCCATTTACCAATCCATGAAAAGCGGATGATTGAGGTACAGCAAGTTCATCCCACGCAGTTTTCTTGTGAGACAGGCAGTGGAGAATGGTATGAGCAAGATATCGCCAAACATAGGGTAGTTGTCCCTTTTTGATGGTCCCACAAGTTAAGTCACCCCCATACCCAATTGCTTCGTACATCTTCAAGTACAATTCAGACTTGTAATCAGGATCACCTCCTGCATCATTGAATTTCATGTGCTTCCGGATCACTTCTTCAGTCAAACTAATCTCATTCCCATTGACTCTAGAGTCAATTTTACCAACCCCGTTGCTATCAACAGATTTTTTGGCTGAGTCCCAAAATTCAGCAATTCTCTGCTTGCATATTACAGGATTCACAGTTAAAGCAAAATGAGTGTTGGATTTCTCGAGGAAATCGTTCATTTCATCAAATAGCTTTGACTTATCAGACTTCTCGAAGTACGCTACAACATAGTGTTCGGCGAAGAACAGTTGAGTAGCCTTTGATGCAGCCTTTCGATTCAATTTGGGTGCCATTTGGTAGAAATTAGAGAGTAAGGTTTAGGTTTAAATCGCAAATTAGAAACCTGGAGAGAAAATAGAGGGTAACTGTTTTTCGAAAATGCAGTTTTACACTAACGCCAGTTCTTCTGGATCACAATGAACCCTAAGAATTGAAACAGGGGAAGTTATTGGAGTTTGCCCATTTAGTTGAAATTGGGATGGGGGAAATTTTTGATAATTTAATTTGGTTTAGAAAAATATTATTAATTTATTTTAATTGAATCCACATCAATTAGGGTCGATTAAGACCGATGAGGACAAATGAAGATAAAGTAGGACCAATTAGGACCAACGAAGCCACGAGGCCCAATTAGGGTAAATTGGGGTCAATTTGGGTCAATGGGGATCAATTAGGGTCACTAATGAAGACCAGTTATAACTAATTAACGAGGGTCGATTTTGCTCAATGTCGACGCCTTATGAGGACCAAATATGACCAATTAGGGTCTATTAGGCCGATTGAGGGCCAAATTACGCTCAATGAGGACCAGTAGACTGAATTAAGGTCAACCACGGTCATTTATGACAAATGAGTACCAATGAGGGCCAGTGAACACTCAGTTAGGATGAATTAGGGCCAATGAAGGTCAATTATAGTCTATTCGGCTCGGTTAGGTTCAATGAAGATCACTTACGGTCAATTACGATCAATTAGGCTTATTTAGGACCAATTATAATCAATTGGGGTCAATTAGGCCTAATTGACTCAAATTTGTTGTACTACAAAGTAAATGGTAAACGATAAGTCTAGTAGGTCCTTATTGAGGTTAACTGACACTAATTGGTCCTTATTGGTCCATTTTGTGCAAATTGCTCCTCATTAACCCGAATTGAGCCATATTGGTACTTATTCTGTCTAATTGGCCCTCATCGGTGCTAACTAGCCCTAATAAGTCATAATTCATCCTTATTGGTCCTAATCGAGCATATTCGACCATCATTGGTCCTAATTGGTCCTCATTGACCCTAATTGAACCTAACTGGTCTTAATCGACCATCACTAACCCTGATTTACCCTTATTGGTATCATTGGTCCTCATTTTAACTAATTGGCCCCAATTAGTCCTAATTGGTCATACTTGATTATCAATCCTCATTAGTCACTTCCTTCATGCTCTGTCCTTATCGGTCCTATGAGCATAATCGATCTTCTCATTGAACTGGTCCTAATTCGTATTCATTGACCATATTAATTGACCATAACTGGTCTTCACTAAAGTATCTTAAATGACGCTAATTGTCAGTATTTAGTCCTCATTGAGTCTAGTTAGTCCTAATTGCTCCTAATTGCTCCTCACCATCCTAATTGGATGTCGTTTAATATTTTTGGAAACAAAATTATTATACATGAGAAATTCACAACATGGCGGTCTTTTGATATTTTTGTTCTGAATTGCATAGTAATTTATCATTTTCATTTTTGAGTTGTGTTTTAGTAATGTATCCGTTTTTTGTAGTTACGTTATCACGGCCACAAGGCACGTGTTATTAAAATCTTGTTTATTATATCTAAAAGAAAATAATAAAGTTATTATATATTAAAACATAATTTTGTTAATTAGGGCTTTTAACTCCGATCGTCATCCAGATCTGCTTAAAGGATCACATTTATGAATTTCATCTTCAAGAAGAACCCGCTGGAAGAGCCACGTCGAGACATTTAATTAATTAATTAATTATGTTTATGTTTAATTTTAGGTTTAATTATGTTTAATATACATATTGTTTATATTAATTTTGGGTTTTATTATCAGTTTGAACAATTCCCCCCCTTACCAACGAAAGAAACTATTCTTATTTGCTTGAAGTTACAACTTAGAATAACCTCAGTTGATTGAATTATGATCCAAATAAGAAAAAGAATCGTTGTATGATGAAAATAGAATAAGCGCCCTTTTTTGTGTTGTGTATTTACAGGTATACACTATACAATCAACTATAAAAAATTGGTTATCAATTTGTATTTTTAATAGAATATAGATAGGATAAGGATTTTTGTTGATAACTCTAAAATGGAAATGTGAATTTCCCACCATTAGTTCAAACTACACCCAAAATTTCGAACTAAATTTACTTATTATCGATTCATCAGATATTTTTCCCTCTCACTTTATCAGAAATTTCCAATTAAAAACCTCCAGCGAATAACTAGGTCTTCTTTCTCATCCATATCATTCACATCTTCCATGGAGCTTCAACAACGAATAGCTTCAACAGACAGCGCTAGCGATTCTTCAGAAGTGGGATGTGATTTGGGAGACCAATCAGTCCAGAAAACGGTAATTGTCAAGTTATTCCGTTTCATTTATTACAATCTGTTTTCATAAAATTGTTTCTTTTGTTTATTATTGATACACGTTTAACTTGGGATCCCTGTATTTGTGTACAGTTACAGTTACAGATCGATAAAATTTTGTTTCATACAGAATTGATTAGGAAGGGGTATATATTGCAGATATCCTCTCCACTCATTTCAACCCATTCATTTTATGCTAAATTAGTTATTTACCTTCTTAAATGACTGGGGGAGCATGCTAAATTAGTTATTTTTATGCTAGGAATGTTGAGGTCAAGCATATGCACATGTTTGTAGATTCATGTTACTGGTGAACCTCCTTTCTTCTTTATGTACATTGCTAGAAATGGTGAACTGTTTGTTTAATTATATCCACTAAAGACATGATGTGTTCTGCTCTTCCCTTTGGATGTCTTTAATTTGTGTATAACATATCAAATAATTAGTCAATAGGGTCTTTATGTGATGTATTAATAACTAAGAACTAATTTACGTTACTCTGGTCATTACTAGCTAGTAAATGATCCTAGAGGACATATATAGGAATGTTTCCAACATTTTTTGTAGGTTCATGTTAGAGGGGTACAAAATAAAGAAATTGTAGTTTAAATCCCCTGTAGAAGAATAGAAGAATGTTGATGTCATGCATCTGCTACTTTGCTAGAAATGGTGAATTGTTTGTTTATATCCACTGAAGACATGATGTGTTCCACTCTTCCTTTTAGATGTCTTTAATTTGTGTATAACATATCAAATAATTAATCAATAGGGTCTTTATGTGATATATTAATAATTAAGAACTAACTAAGAGATAATGAATCAATAGGGTCTGCATGCTTTCCTATTTATGTACTTTGTTAAAAAGCATCTAACTACATTCTGTTTATTGTACAAAATTCAAGGATCGATCCAACAACACTGATGGTCAATTGGAAAAACTTGAGTTCGAACTTAAAGAGTAGAGACTTCTCAGGGATGAAAAAAATGAACAAATTAAGGCCCTCTTCTTGAAGATTCAAGAATCGGAGAAAAAACTTGATCTACTTATAGCTCATCTATCTGCAATTGGACCACCGTTACCACACAAACTTAATGCTCCGGCATCTACAGAGGTGAATTCTTTACATCACAACTTAATCATACTATTTTCAAGTACCTTATAATAACATACACTCTTGTTCATGAAGAACACAATCCGGATGAACTCTTGTTCCTGAAGAACACAAATAGATGCAAGTTCCTGGTACATAAGAATATATACTTCATGTAAGAACAAAGTTATGAGTTAAATGGGGCCCTGCTATGATTCATTGAAAATGTATGTTAATATGAAAAAAATATAGTATATACATAATCTGTATGAATAAAACTGGAACAACTTATGTTAGATTAAAAAAACAGAATAAATACTTTCATGATAGGTCTGCGTCATTCTTCTGCTCTAACTTTTTACCAATTCAAAAACATTGTTCTAGGAAAATTCTAAGGAGATTTTTGTTGGATCTAGCCACATCACTAATCATGCTGACATACACACAACGGTTAGTATTTGTCAAACTCATTATAGGTTTGATTGCTCATTTACATAAAGTAATTAATTGAACTGTAGGGCGTGAAATCGGTGGTCGATCAACCTCGTCTGAAGCGGTTGAAAAGAAAAAGGTAAATATTTGCCAGTCAAGTTTCATTCCGTTCTATAGTTTCATAGTAATCTGTTTGGTAATGTCATGTAGTCCCATTTTAAATGTTATTTGGTACCTCAAACACTTGGGCCAGCTAGGGATTGTTGGAACAAATGGTGAGATGTGTAGCAAACAAAGTTCAACTGACTTTGAAGTTGATCTGGAACTTAATGTGATATTCATCTGGATGTTTTAAGTTCATCTGGATATCTAATGTTCATCTGAAAATCAATTGAACTGTAGGACCTGATGACCCATACTACTTGCAATAAAATGGCACTCCTCAGTCCATATCTATCATTGTGGTAAGTATTTCAAAATTGCTATATATATTATGATCAATTTCCATAACCTAATTATCAATTATATGTTTTGGTATAGGAAGGAATACAATAAAAAATGGTCCTAATTAAGCTCAAATCTGGACAGTTGAAGATGAAGAACACGTACGCGGTAGTGTTGTTGACTTGTAATTGACTTAGATTGAGAATAATGCTTGTATGCAGTGTAATTTTCTTTAATTTTTTATTTGTATTTCATTTGTATTGACTTGTAATTGAATTTTATTTAATTTGTAATTAATATTTTGTAATAGCTTTTAAATTGGCCACGGGTATAGCAAGGAGCCATCTGATTTCAACAACCTTTTGGTTACTTTTTCTTCTTCCCAAATATATGTGGCTAAAACACAAATATACGTGACCATATAATACCAAAGGCCACGTTTTTTATATTTTAATGTGGTCGTTGCCACCCTTTGGCCACCCGTATTGAGACAAAATGTATGATTTCAACTACCCTTTGGCCACTTTCTTTTTCCAAATATATGTGGCTAAAACACAAATATACGTGACCATATAATACCAAAGGTCACGCTTTTTATATCTTAATGTGGCCGTTGCCACCATTTGGCCACGCGTATTGGGACAAAATATCTGATTTCAACTACCCTTTAGCCACTTTTTTTTTTCCAAATATATGTGGCTAAAACACAAATATACGTGACCATATAATACCAAAGGCCACGCTTTTTATATTTTAATGTGGCCGTTGCCACCCTTTGGCCACGCGTATTGGGACAAAATTTATGATTTCAGCAACCCATTTGGCCACGTTATTTCATATCATATGTGGCTAAAACACAAATATACGTGACCATATAATACCAAAGGCCACGCTATTCATATTTTAACGTGGCGGTTGCCACCCTTTGGCCACGCGTATTGGGACAAAAATTATAATTTCAGCAACCCATTTGGCCACGTTTTTTTATAACATATGTGGCTAAAACACAAATATACGTGACCATATAATACCAAAGGCCACGCTTTTGATATTTTAACGTGGCTGTTGCCACCCTTTGGCCACTCGTACTGTGACAAAATGTATGATTTCAGCAACCCTTTGGCCACGTATTTTTATAATGTATGTGGCTAAAACACAAATATACGTGACCATAAAATACCAAAGGCCACGTTAAAAAAACACATGTGGCCGTTGGGACCCTTTCGCCACGCTTTTCTGAAGAATTGTTTGATTACAACAACAAATATTGGTACCCTTTAGCCACGCTTATAGGTGGCTTCAGCCACTGATATTGTAACGTGGCCGTAGGGTACATATGGTCACGGCACCTATGGTGTCGGTTGGAATGGAAAAAAAAATGTGACCAAACACCTTTTGTCACGGTTTTTTTCCGTGGCCAAAGGTGAATTTTGACGTAGTGTTAATCTTTAGCAGTGTAATACTTTGTGATTTCAAAAAATAACTCTTTTGAAAGAGCAGCTTTGATAATGTCTCTTGCTTTTTCTTCATTATTTGTATAATCCCTTTCTACTAGAGAAAGATGTCGATGTATTATTACATCTCCTCTTCCATCAGTAGGCCATTTGAATTTCTTATCGATTATCTTCCAGAAATATTTGAAATGTTTGTTGATGTAAATCTCAAAATCAACTTTCCATTCATGATAATCTTCCGATTTCATCAGTGTAGGTATCATAGAACTAACTTGTGATACACTCATTTTTGAACAATTTATGAAAACTCAACTCAATGTGCTTGAATCACTCTTTTCCAAAACCGAAAACTAACACTCCAAAAACTTCAAACCCAAAAACAAAGGTCTTAGAAGTGGATTGGGGGGGTCGAGATGGAGGGTACTAGCAATTAGGCAGTAAAAGTGTAGATCTCTCCGAGACGGTCTTTTTGGCTGGTATTAGCTCCCGTAACTCTTTACGGTTCTCAAGTTACGTTAGTTTTAGTAACCCTCTCAAAAATCCTGATCACTATTTACCCGAACCCAATCCGAACTAAGTATTGCTTATTCGAACTCTGCCGAACCATGACTTCAGATGGACGAACTAAATCCAAACTTGAAAGTAGCTGAACCTTATCCGAACCCTGACTTTGGATGATCCGAACATCAGCCGAATCAGAATATTTCCGAACTAGAACCGAACTTAAACAGAAAGTCCGAACTCGAGCCGAACTATATCCGAACTCGGTACGAACTCTAGCCGAACACTTCTGAACCTAAACTTCTTTTGAAAATCATCCGAACTGGATCCGAACTTGAGTTTGTAGCAGTTATTTTTAGCAATACCCGAACCTTAGACGAACTGAAACATTTTAAACTCGAATTTTGCGATTTTCAGTGTTTTTGGAAGAGATTTTCGACAGGAACTCAAGTAAAATCAATAGCAATGATGTGGAAGAAGATTTATCACAGAATGCACACTCGAGATGATCAAATGAATACAAACTCGATGAGATTTTGTAAAAATCTTGGGATTTAGACTCGAAATGATGAAAAACCAGATATTTCCGACCAGTAGAGAGAACCAAATGCTCTGATACCACTTGAAAGTGGGTGAGCGGTGGATTGTCTACCCGGTTGTATCGAAATCTATGTTAAACGATGAACACGAGAGTAAATACAAAGACTTTTGTATTAGACCACTAAGAGATTACACAGTAAAACACATAGAAGATTTGACAGGAAGTTGTAACTCTATACAAGACAAGCTATTTATAGGATAAACATCCTAGACTAAAACACGATCAGCCGAACTCTAGTTCGGACAGAGTTCGTGTGAGTCCGAACTGGAGTTCGCCTAGAGTTCGGCTCAGCACAAACTTGCATCACTTTGTCTTGTATTTGATAATTCACATGACAACCAGGAACCATGTATCAACATCTTAACCACTCATATATAAACATCTTAAACTTGCCCTAGCCCCCACTTATCACTTTTAACTCTCAAGAAACTCCTATCTTTCTCTCCCTCTCCTTAACCGTTGGCTTCTCTCTCTCTCTCTCTCTCTCTCTCTCTCTCTCTACACTCTCTAAATTTCCAAGTAAACCTCATATCTCTTGGTGATTCAAGGAAGCTAGGAAGCAAGAGGAGTCAAGAATAATCATCATCATCACCATACTCGGCCTACATCACCAACTTGTTAACCTACACTTTTCTTGTTAGAATCTTGTTCTAGTGTTCCATCTTAGTTTCTTACCATGTCTAAATCACTCCCATAACAAGTCTTGACTTCTATTGGTGCCTAAACTCACTTTAGTGTCACAAAAGCTTACTTACTTGTAAATATCTCCATGTTTTTCCATGTATAATGCTACTACATGATTTTTTGAGTAATTTACTTGCAATATTATGCACAAAACTTTGTATGATGAAGTTATTACACAAGCATTTGTTTAGAAAACACAAGTAGTTACTTACTTTGACCATAATGTGTATTTTATGGCCATATTGTGATTTTGGACCCTTTGATGCCTATGACACGTTTTGGACCTCCCAATATAGTCAAAATATGTTACTTTGAACATTAGGAAGTTTACTTGTGCTCAAAATCACCATAGGGACTTTTAGGAACAAAAACTACACATTAAAACACTACAAAAATCCATTTTTATTTCAAATCTGTTTTGCCCAGAAACTTTAGGCTTGAAAACAAAAATTTTTGATGGTTAAAGTGATTCCAAAGCATAGCCAAAAGATTCCTTAACAAAATACTTGAATTTAGGCACAAACCGGGACTAAAACCGACACCAAAAAGGACCCGGAAATGTCATTTTTGTGAAAACATGCAAATCTGGTCAAAAATGAACTTAAGGAAATGTTTTAATGGTGAAAATATATTTATAAATATTTATGATGAATTTAGGGACCTAACTGTGTCATGAAACGGACAAACGGGACCAAAACGGCAAAGCTGGCTCAAAATCGACAAAACCGGCAAAACTGTGAAAACCGACACATGGAAACTTTTATTCCTAGACTTTTGGCAGAAGATAATCATATTTTTATTATCTAAATTTATTTCTGACAAAATTGAATAAATAACGCGTATTCGGCAATTATTGCGAAAACGCCTGATTTTAACTATTATGTCAAATTGACCCAAATTCCTATGAAATTTATTATTTTGGTATAATATTTATTTCCATAAATATTTATCAATTGTAATTAATTTTGGGAGTTTTTATATATTTTATTTAATTAAAATATATATATATATATATATATTTATATTTATATATATATTACGTTTTTCCAATCGTTCAAACCCTAAGGCTACCATGACGTCAAGACTTGACCAACCTAATTGGAGTGACTTAGATGTCAATTCAATTATCTAAAATTGAGTGTCCTATAATTATTAGGACATCATTTCTGGTTAACTGCATCATCATTTCCGATTTCCGAAACATGTGAGTTATTCACGACCCTTTTTCTCTTTAGTTGTATTTAACTATTTGGGGGAGAATTCATACTTACTTTTACTATGCTAGAAAGTTAGACATTGTTAACCTATCTATTACATGTGCCTTTCGGTTGTCCACACCTGTTATTCCATGTGTTATTCATGTTATAACCAAACCCCACTATTAACCAAATCCGATTAATTATCATGTGAAATAGTAACGTTTAAATAAATCTATTGGGTTAACGCCCCTACTCTGATTGGTCGCTCTAGTCCTGGCTCCGTTTTATTAGCCAAAGGGTACTAATTGTTATGTCTTGTTTTGGCGGTATTAACTGGACAAAAGATACCGAGAGTGGGTAGTCAGTCAGTTTCGGTATTTAGGGTATATGGTAACATTTCAACAAGTCTTATCCGATATTGTCAACAATTAGCAAAAAAAAAAAATTCACAACAACTTTTGCATAACTTTTACTGCTAGCAACTTTAAACCTGTGGAACTTACCAACAAAAATTTTCTTGACCGTTTTCTTATATGAGTTCTCAGGTACTTGACTTTACTGCCATTTATCTGCCTGGACTTGCATGATGCCTATTGCATTTTAGGAGCTTTGAATAAATTCTGGAGTATGGTAGTTAGCCGTTGGAGATTTTCTTGGAATAACACGTGACGGTGTCATATTCTAAAAATCTTTTGAAACTAATGTTTTGTAAACTTAAAACAATTTGTGATGCTCATTACTTATATTCCGCTGCGTAATGATTTGAAAACTCCAATTTACTCCAAAAAAATTAACAATTCCAAATGGCTCTAGTTGTTGAATCATCCAGAGCGCGTTGTTAACCTTGACTGTGATAACGCTGGTTCACATCCGGACATGATTCTTACAAGGTGTGACAGGTCCTAACTGACCATTATTGTTCCTAACTGACCCTAATATTTGGCTGTAATTGAACCTCGAATGTACCTAATCTATCCTTATTGGTCCTATTAAACTCTATTGGTCTTAGTTATACCCTCATTGGTCCCAATTACACTTTTATTGGGCCTCATTGGTCCTAACTGACCATCACCAATACCAACTAACCATCATTATTCCTAACTGACCCCAATATTTGGTCCTGACTAGCCCTTAGTTGTTCCTAATTTATCATTATTGGTTTTAATTAAGTTCTATTGGTCCTAGTTACCCTCATTGGTCAAAATTACACTTTGTTGGGCCTCATTGGTCCTAGCTAACCATCACTGGTCCAAACTGACCCTCATTGTTCTTAACTGACCCTAATATTTGGTCCTGACTGGCCCTTAATTGTTCCTAATTTATCCTTATTGGTCCTATTTGAACTCTATTGGTCCTATATATACCTAGATTCATCCTAATTACACTTTATTAGGCCTCATTTGTCCTAACTAACCATCACCGGTGCCAACTTCCATCATTGTTCCTAACTGACCTCAATATTTGGTCCTAACTGGCCCTCAATAGTTATACCTTCATTGGTCCTAATTACACTTTATTGCACCTCATTGGTCCTAGTAGACCATCCTTGGTCCCAACTGACCCTTATTGTCAATTCCTAACTGATCCCAATATTTGGTCTTCACTAGCCCACAATTGTTCGTAATTTATCTTTATTGGTCCTATTTAAACTCTGTTGATCCTAATTATAGCCTCATTGGTCCTAATTACACTTTATTGTTCCTAAATGACCTATTTGGCCCTAACAGGCCCTCAATTGTTCCTACTTTATCCTTATTGGTCCTAATTAAACTCTATTGGTCCTAATTATATCCTCATTGGTCCTAATTGCACTTTATTGGGCCTCATTGGTCCTAATTGACCATTACTGGTCCTAACAGAACCGTATTGTTCCTAATTGATCCTAATATGTGGTCTCGACTTGCCTTAATTGTTTCTAATTTATCCTTATTGATCCTAATTAAACTCTAATACCCTCATTTGTCCTAGTTACACTTTATTGAGCCCCATTGGTCCTAACTGACCATCACTTACGTAACTAACGACTAATATTTGGTACTGACTGGCCTTCAATTGTTCCTAACTTATCCTTGTTGGTCCTAATTAAACTCTATTGGTCCTACTTATACCATCATTGGTCCTAGTTACACTTTACTAGGCTTCATTGGTCCTAACTGACCATCACCGGTCACAAGTAACCATCATTGCTCGTAACTGACCCCAATATTTGGTCCTATATTGCCCTCAATTCCTCCTTATTGATCCTATTCGTCTTATTTAAACTATATTTGACCTATTTATACCCTCATTGGTCCTAAGTAAACTTTATTGGGCCTCACTGGTCCTAACTGACCATCGCTGGTCAAAGTTGACCATCATTGTTCCTAAATGACCCTAATATTTGGTCCTGACTGGGCCTCCGTTGTTCCTAATTAACCTTATTGGTCCTAATTAAACTCTACTGGGCCTAATTATACCCTTATTGGTCCTAATGAAACTTTATTGGGCCTCATTAGTCCTAACTAACTGTCACTGGTCCCAACTAACCATAATTGTTCCTAACCAAACCCAATATTTGGGCTTGATTGACCTGACCCTCAACAGTTGTAATTAACCCAAAAAAATAACACGATGAAAATTTTCATTCAGATTTCTTTATCCCTCTATGTTAACCTCGTTACCACTTGCAAGGGTTTGCTAAACAAGTTATGTTCATGGGTTGGCAGGTTAACCCGACCCAAACCCGTAAAATTTGACATGAAGCCGAACTCGAAAATCAAGTCACACACATTATTCCAAACACACCATGAATATTTCAAAAATCTATTTCTAGGATTAGGGTTGATCCACTATGTTTTATGGGTTTAGGGTTTTTGTTGATCGAAATGGAGATTATGCAAATGGATTAAAGATTTAGCAAAAAGTTGCCATTATTGATCGGAATGCAGATTGTGCTAACAGTTTTCTGGGTTAGGGTTTTTGTTAAAAAAAATTGTGCAAAAAATAATTTGTTTACATTCAATTGATTTCATACACAAAAATGATTCCATCTGCTTGATCAACTCCAGATACCTACGAAGAGCCTCCCTCCTCAATTCTACCAGCTTTTCAACCCTGGCATTGCAGACATGTAGTTCTTCTACAAGCAAAGTTTCCATCTGTTATCTATATGGACTTGGTGGTTCTACAAGTAGTTGGTTAAGCAGGGTGACCACTTCTGTTATAGTTCGTCTCTCGGCCGTCACCATTACTTCGAACTGGTGCAGCAAATCGAGAATCCTTGTCTGCAAATTTTTTTGATCATTTATCTCAAGTTTGTCATTTTATGATATATTGATAAGGATGGATTTGATTAATTGTGGTGATAAAATCTGATTAGTTGGCATGATTATATACTAAATCATAGGGTATTCCAAAGGTCTAATGTCTAATACTAATAGAGTATGCCAAAGGTCTATTTATCTTTCACACATTCTCAAAACTAAACTAAAATTACTTCCACACGCTCAAAATACAACTAATATTACTTTCACATGATCTCAATAAGTTAAATCGTTAAACCGATCAGGAAATGGCATATCTTTGAATTACAGAATACATGTATAAGTTCAAAAACCATGTCTCTTATCAGCTTCTCTTAAAACACAAACAAAAACCTAATCTTTGAATTCACCATCCCTAAATGCGATACATGCCGCCTCTTTCAGAGTTTTAGTCTTCATCTTGTTAAGTGTCTCAAGACTGGCTTGGGCTAAATCAACTTTTTTGATGGTTGGAAAAGAAGATTATCGAGTTTCTGGAGTTCTTTTTTTAATTCACTGGAAACTTTTTTGATATGTGCATTAAATTTTCGCAATAATAGCCTCCATCTTATGTAGCTGGGAAAAGAAGGGTGAATCTATCAGAATTTCAATTGAATTGGTGTGATGTTGTTGGGAGAAGAATGGTGAATTTTAGAAAATGGTGTGATTTAATTGGGAGAGGTAAAAATAGGTAATGGAGAGTTAATGTTGGTCAAATATAGTAAATGGCCTCAACCGATTTTTTTCGAAGAACATTCATTTCGGATGAATGTTAACCTTCCAGACCAACTTAATTTCAAGAAAAACATTACATTAATCCGGAACACCCTGTAAAAGTTACTTAAAAACATTACTTAAAAATACTATTTAAACACTAACTTAAAATATAATACATTACATACCAAATAAATACTAAAATTAATAACATTGCATAAAAAATATAGTGTATTCATTAATCAACTCCCAAGCCACTTAAAGGTTGAAAGCGGATCCGGTTTCATATCAATAGTGTTTGTGCGCAATGAACAACATGTCGTCAATCCAAAAGGGTCTGGTGTTTTCATCTTTATCACCTTTGTGAAAGAAGAAAGAAACATACTAGTTAGGCTTTCGAAGAAATGTCAACCAAAATCAAACTTTACAACTGATTAAATAGTTACTATAGTAGAAAAGAAATACACATACTAATTAGGTCGTTTGATTTAACCTATACTTTCTATACTTTGTCTCCAACCAGGCTTGGGCCAACGCTATTTCTTTAGTCTGACTCCATGCTTGTGTCATCTTGATCGAATAGTATAAAATTTGATGGGGAGAAAGAAGAATGTAAAAGTGGTGGTCTAAATTAGTGGTTGATTAAGTTGTTTATATATAGTGGTTGAAGGTTTTGAAATTTAAAAGCTCTAACAGAAAATGGAAAATAGTCGTTACATACATAAATCACCCCTGCAGTAAATGACAGTGAACCATTTGGGTTTTTGAAATTTTGAAAGATAAACGGTTAAAAAAGGGACAACAGGACTAAAAACGGGACATGCTAAATTAATCACAAGCGCCTCAACCGTTTGAGCAGCACCCTGAAATCAAAAGTACTCTGTATTATAATTTATTTATATATATTTTAGACTGGGCCCACTAAATTCTAAAAGAGGCGGGTTAAATACTGCGGATTTTGAGAGAATTCAATTTATATTTCGATAATCTCACTCTCCATTTCCCCAATTCCCCAATTCCTTGCTCTCCATTTCTCCATTGCTCAATCCACAAAATACTCTCCGATAACTTCCTCTATTTCTTTCAATCCCTAAATTTGTTTGTGTAAGCAGGTTAATAGTAAAGATTTTTGAAAAGGGTTTTCCATATTGATTGTTTTTAATAATCTTTGTTGTTGTATCTGTTAGAAAACAAACATGGATAAGTCTTGGATGACAACCGATAGAACCAAAAAACCATATTCTAATGGAGTTCAATCATTCATAAACTTTGTAGTTTTCGTTTTGAAGAAAACCCAAATTCCATGTCCTTATGTTAATTGTTTGAACCATTACTCTCTTCCTGTTGACGAGGTAGATATGCATTTGTTCTCGAAAGGATTCAATCTGCATTATACAAGGCGGATTTAACATGGAGAGAAAGACTAGCCTACAAGACAGGAGCTTACACAGAGTCATCTGTTGACTCCGACATCCCATTTGATGCCCCAGAAACAATAGAAATGGTCAGAGTTACAGAAGACAATTTCACATAGGACCATAAGAAGTTTCAAGAACTACTGACAGACCCTGAGAAGCCCCTATATGAAGGATGTCCAAACTGCACGAAGTTGTCTGCCTTGGTTCCACTACTGAACTTGAAGAGTAAGCATAGAGCATCAAGTAAGTTCTTTAATGAACTTTTAGTTTTGTTGAAACATCTTCTTCCTCAAGGTAACAAAATGGTGAACAATACTTATGAGGCGAAAAAGATTATGAAGTCTATGGGTCCAGGGTACACAAAGATACATGGGTGTATTAATGACTGTATTCTTTACACGAACGAGCACATGGACCTAAGTGTATGTCCAACTTGTGGTGAGTCAAAGTGGAAGGTGGATGAGAGGACTAAGAAAATGTACACAATATTCCTACAAAGGTAATGTGGTACTTCCCCGTCATTCCAAAATTGAAACGACTGTTTCAAGTGAAAACCACATCACAACATTTAAGATGGCATGCCACCAGTTCCAAATACCCGGTGTGTCATACCACCCATCCGATTCACCGACATGCAAAGCCATAGATGACAAATACCCGAAATCACTAACGATCCTAGAAGTCTTCGTCTTGGCATTTCAACTGATGGGGTTGACGTCAATAGAGGCAACATAGATCATAGTGTGGTTGGTTTTATCTAACATTTACAACCTTCCACCATGGTTGTGTGTGAAAAGAAAGTTCATCATGCTTTTATTATTAATATCGGGAGCGCCTAGAAATGATATTGATGTGTTTTTGGAACCCTTGATTGGTGATTTAGTGTTGTTGTTTGATGCGGAGGTCGAAACATATGATGCATATGCACAAGAACAGTTTATGGACGATTAATGATTACCCTGCACTTAGTACACTTTGTGGTTGCCCTTACAGTGGATTCAATGGTTGTGTGGTCTGTCGGAAACAAACTCAATGCTGTAGACTTCCCTTCTCAGCCAAGCAGTGTTATGTTGGTCACAAAAGATATCTACCAACTAACCATTGCTTCCGAAAGCAAACAAAGGCCTTCAATGGTAAACAAGAGTTGGGAGTTGTTGCAGATCCTATGAACGGGGAACAGATATACGACGAAGTTATACATGTCATAAATAAATGGGGAAATGGATTAAAGTGTAATGATTCTGTATCCTAGAAACTTCAATCGGAAGAGGGGGAAGCTAACTAATAAGAGAAAAAGAAAATCAGCACAAGGAAACAACAAAGAGCCACAACCATATTAGAAGATATTCAATATATGGTTTCGACGAATTAGATATTGGAGGCATAACAGACTCCAACATTGTAGTGATTTCATGCATATTGAAAAGAATGTGACTCGGCATCTTGTTGGAACTCTGCTAAACCTTTTGGGAAAGACAAAAGATGGACTGAATACTAGAAAGGATCTTAGTCCTTTTAGGTTAAAAGAAGAGTTGCAGCCTAAACAGTTAAACAAAAACACAATACTTCCTGCAGCGTGTTACACGTTAAAGAAAGAAGAAAAGCAAAAGTTTTATGACACGCTATACAACTTGATGCTTCCACAATGGTATTCTTCTAACTTTTCTAGTTTGGTTAGTCAAAAGGACAAGAAACTTGTGGGTCTCAATTCATATGATTATCATATGCTGATGCAACAGTTTTAGCCCATTGCAATTCAGTCTATCATGCCTGAACCAACAAGATATGCTATTGTTTAGGCTTTCTTGTTTTTCAAATCAATATGCACCAAAGTGATCAATGTTGAAGAACTCGATAAGTGCAAGAAGATCTTTGTGTGATACTATGCTTACTTGAGAAATATCCCCCCCCCCCCCCTTTCTCAATTTTTGATGTTATGATTCATTTGACGGTGCACCTTACTAGAGAGGTGATCTTATGTGGGCCAATATGCTTTTGATGGATGTATCCATTTGAAAGGATTGAGTTCTTCAGGAAATGCCAAAAAAAGCATCTTGACTATTGGTATTCCACCAAATAAGCATAACAATGAGAAGGGAAATCCTGTGTCTGTCGGTAAATCAATTGAATTTTTTGTAGACCTCTTCTTGAAAGCGCATTTTTTTGCCTTGCAAAATACGTCTAAAACTGAGCCTTATATTGAGTAATTAATTTAAATTATTAACCTTTTTAATCAGTTTATAAATATTTTATAGATAACTTACAATTTATGTACTTGTAGTGAACACATGAAGTTTATGGCGTAGGAAAATACATGTCAACGAAAAGCATGGCTGACAAAAGAGCATAGCAGAGCATTTGGTGACTGGTTACACAACAAGGCTAGCTAAATTTGTTTATTGTTTTTATTCTGGATGAACTAAAACTTTCCAGAACAACTTAATTGAGCTGTCCGGAACAACTCGTTAATTGCTTTCCAGATGAACTATAACCCCCGTGATGAACTTTCCTGATGAAATCCAGGTTGAAAAGGAGATGGCGGAGTCCCCAGAAACTATATCAGAGACATCAAGTGGATTTCACATGGTGCAAACATAAACGTGATGAAATATAAAGTATATGACATCAATGACTATACATTTCGTACGAAATCTCGATACGGTAGGGTTAACTAGAACAGCGTGGTTGGTGTAGAGGCAACTGACATGCATATCTCTAGAGATCAGGTAGTAACCTACAGACAAAACTTTTACTACGGGGTTTTAAAAGAGATATGAGTAACAGATTACCATACTAAAAAACCCCCACTTTTCATGTGCGACTTGGTTGATAATCGACGTGGGGTCAAACATGATAGTCTTTGTTACACTTTTGTCGAGCTCATTTTACTTGATCACAAGAAGGACCCATTCATTTTTGTCTTATAAGCACGACTGGTGTTTACATCAAAGAGCAGCTGGAGAAAAGTATGTCTATTGTCTTTATGACACCTCATAGAATTTACAGAGATTCGTATGAAGACGATGTCAATGAGGAATTTAGTATTGTAATTTTTCCTCACATTGATAATGTATTGCCACCTTTAGATCCACATGACATGGCTAGTGAATCCTGCAATGACTACTTCAGACCTGACTGTAAAGGGAATGGTTTTACATAATATGGATTGATCCCTGTACATGAGTATGATCATTGTAATGTTTTTTAATGTTGACTATACTTTTAATTAATGAATGGCTATCACTGACACAACAATGGTTTACCTTTCTTTATGTATTCTGGAATATTATGGACCTTTTTGTTTTAGTTGTAGAGGAATAGCTGAGATTGGGTAGTTGTCAATTCTTGGTAAACATACAGGTCTTATCTCTTTGACCAAAACAGAGTCAACAAAAGTTAAAATTGACCAATGCAGAGTCGAACACACATCGGATGCAATATAATTGCTCCAATAAACAAAATCAACTACTGGTATAATACACAATAATTACATATATAATCCAAAAGTTATGATTCCATTAATACATATTTTCATTAATTAGCAAGTATTACTAGTATAATCTAAAAATTACAACTTAAAATCTGCTAACACTAGAGAAATTGTCTGAATCATCATACCCAAAACTGCTCAAAACATTCTTCCCTTGGACATCTTCATCTCTTAGTCTAACTAGAGCAAAAAGGTGAAATCTTCACCCCCCCCCCAAATCTGCTAACACTAGAGAAATTGTCTGAATCATCATACCCAAAATTGATCAAAACATTATTCCCCTGGACATCTTCACCTCTTAGTCTAACTGGAAAAAAAGTGAATCTTCACCTCCTAAACCTGCTAACACTAGAGAAATTGTCTGAATCATCATACCCAAAATTGGTCAAAACATACTTCCCTTGAACATCTTCACCTCTCAGTCTGACTGGATCAAAAATGTGGAACAAAAATCAGACCAGGGAGGTGGATGGAAAAATCGGAGACTGAGGGACCAACTGAAAAGGGAGAAGAACAATGAGGGTGAGTTAGGACCAATGAGGCTTCATGGGGCTGGAACAGAAAGGTGGAACAAAAGATTACAATGAATATAGCGACTGAAATCAGCAGGTAACTTCCCCAACATTTGGCCCTTGCTGCTCAATGATTTAAACTTACCACTAGAGAAGGAGGTAACCTCGAACTCATCGAAGTAGCAAACCCTTCTGTTGATATATTGTCTCCGGCCATCGAGGCTCGCAAAATATAAGGTGAAGATGATGATGAAAACTTGTAGAGAGTTAATTGTATCTGATACTCGAGGAAAGTAATCATATATAACCGACATCGTCTATGAAGTCTATTAGTTGTCTCTGCTTTGCTTTCTAGGGAAAACACAACATTACCTTTTGCCACACATATAATACTTAAAAGCGACCATTAGTCATCTTTAGCCACACATAAATTGTTTAACTATCACCATTGATAACTTTTGGAGTCACAATCAAAATTTATATATGTGGCCATAGGTAATTGCTTTTAGCCACTTATAACTTATAAGTAAGTGCATGCAACACTCTACTCTTTAGTCACACAAACTAATAAAAGTGGCTATATGTACTAGCTTTTAGCCACATCAATAAATAAAAACAATGGTCCTTCCTTACATTTAGCCACGCATAGTAAATAGTTGCCAGTTTTGTTTTTCGAATTTGCTAATTACTAAATCCTACTCTTTAGTCACACAACATAATATAAGTGGTCGTATCTATTACCTTTTAGCCACACTAATAAGCAATATACCATGATAGTTCTTCACATTTAGCCACACTTTATTTAGTGTGGCTCGTAATTGTCACACTTGTTTCCAAAAGTATGGCCAAAAGTATCCTATATGTATTTTTAGTCACATGAATAAAAAAGAGTGACAAGTACCATGACTTTGTCAGGATCGGATTTGAGCAAAATGCCTCATCCAATTCATCATACAGGTGCGGAAATCAAGCATGATGATCATCCATGGGTGGATTGCTCATTGCAATCCTTAGATTTGTGAAGAAATCATACTGAAACTCAAGAACACCAAGAACATACACACACACACACACAGTGCTCCCAAGTGGCTTGAATGAATGAAGCGTTGTTAGGGTTTCATCATTATGTGTATTTATACTACCTGGGAGCACAAGTGTCGATGCACTTATTACAAGAGAATATTCTGAAATTCTGCAAAAACATTCTAAGTGTCAGCTCCATATCGTATGGAACAACTCTAGGTTGTATAGAGTAAATCCTAGATCGTATGGACTAGTACTGATGTTCTAGTTCGTATAGAACAAACCCTAGATCGTATAGTACAAGTCTAGATCGTATGGAGTTAACTCTATCAAACAGTCTGCCTAGATCGTATAGAGTAACTTGGACAATTTGGGTTCTAGATCGTCTAGGCATACTCTAGATCGTATAGACAAAATCTGATGTACAGACCAAGTGTTCCAGATCGTATAGCTTTAGTTTAGATCGTATATACTTAAGTCTATATGGTCTAGACTTAAGTCTAGATCGTATAGACTAACTTAGAGATCAAAACAGTTAAAACATACAATGCTAGATCGTATAGAAGAACTTTTAGATCGTATAGAACAAAGGGTAGATCGTATAGAACAAAGAGTGTTAGTTCAAATTACAAGTCCAGATCGTGTTGTACAAACCTCTAGATCGTATGAAAACTAACCTATACAATCTACACTTAGAGAAATTTCATAAAAAGTAAAATTACAAGAAATATCAAAATACAAGTCTTCTGATTTCATCTGTTCAGCATTAGTCCTTTAGGAAGGCTTCACCAGTAAGTCTTAACGGTGAATTGTTTGAGTTTCCACCATCATATAGGTTCCAATAATTCCCCCTTTGTTGGCAATACAAACCTTGAGGCAGCATCATCTCATTTGACCAAGAAGCTTCAGCAAAAACCTCTAATATTTGCGAGCCAGGTTATCATATTTCTTGTCAGGACACAGAATCTGAGTATCCTGTAACTCCCAAAGGTCTTCAGTTTTGAACTTCTTCAAATCAGAGTAATGCAACAACTCAAGCTTCCTTTCAGCACCACGAGTTAAGTGACAAAACCCACGACCACTTATTATCCATGCCTTCACATTTTTCAGACTTTCGGTAGACATCTTCCCGGTGTTAATATATTCCCAGCTCCACCATTTAAGGAAGATTAGGAATTAATTTGCATCCACTACCTCGTAGGGATTTAGCCAAGACAGAATTGTCTCCATGCGACCATAGAAGATCCACTTCAGATAGCTTCGATGTAGTAATCTTATCTCCATAGCAGCAAATAGTCTGATTGTTTCAGCACCTTCTCTTTCTATCACCAGTTCATGTGTCTGTCTATTGTAATATCAGTCCTTAATGGGGAACTCACTATGCTTTCCTAAGATTTTCTTCGTCTTCACTGCACTGCTGATGTTTGAGTAGATTTGTCTGTGCGGCACCATGGCTCGTTTCTTTAACCACTTGTCATAATCTGCTTGTTCTTTTTCGCTGGTTTGCTTCTCCAGTAGTCTTCTGAGAGCTGGATGTATCATCATTTGAGCATTTGTACCCTTTTCAGCATTTGTATGATTGCTAATATCCAATTATCTCAACTGCTTCAGTTCCCACAAGAAAAGTTTCAGCAGATCAACAATTTCGGCAAAGAATTGTACAAACCCATTTCTCCGCTTGACGATGAATGCATCAAACTCATGATTGTACTTCCAACCCAGAATTTTCATCCCATCAGTAGTTTCAGCATTGGCGGGCATGTATTTGAGCTTCTTGGCAGTGAACAAAACAAGAGCTCGTCTGTGTGGTAACATAGGCTTCAAACCATCCACCAATGTAGGGGCATCCTTCTTTCTGTGCGCCTTAACTTGCTCCTTTTCCCATTCATCAATCCTACGTTTCCTGCTGATGCTTTCTTCGTTCATGTATTCAGCCACCATTTTACGAAGACCAGGAAGTTGCTTTCTGATATAATCTTTTCTCACAACATTCCTGACAGCAAGGAAGTCTCATAGCTTTTCTGTTGTTAGTGTTTGAACATTTTTCTTGATAGTCTTGGGACTGGGAGGAGGAGGGATGAAATCTGCAGGATCTTCAGGTGGAGGTTGATAGGTTGAATTCATTTCATATATCATCTCTTTAAAATTGTCATTGAATTGGACATATTCAATGTTCTGGTTTGTGTCAGCATATGGGTTGACGAGAGGATCTTAAGGTCTTAAATTAGCAGGGTTATTGAGGTGAGTGTCCATTTCATGTTCACTAGTGAATAGTTTAACGATCTGATATGTAGTGAGCTGAATGAGGTACATAAAAGCTAATCCCCTCTTCATTAGGGCATGAACATAATCTGCTGCTATCGAGGTATCTGAAGGATCTACATCGATGCCATCTTCATTTGGAATGACATCAATCAGGGGATCAGTGTGGTTGCCATTCGGCTTGATAGGAAAAGAGTCTCGCCTGATTCTCATAGTGGAAGCGAGAGCCTCAGCTTGTCTTTAAATATCTTCATCGTGTTTTAGAAAAATCTCAAGCATCTCCCTATCTCTAGCTTCACGTGCTTCTCTAAATCTGTCTTTTTGGCCTTTTTCTTCAATTCCTCCCGATCATATACCTCCTAGGGAGTGAGCGTTTTGTTCCCTTTATCTTGTGCAGTCAGTCTCCAAGTACTGCCAGATGGACCTACTTCTCATGTGTTGGGATTCAGCAGTTCTGGATCCACCACATTTACTGGTTCATTAAGTGTTCTCAGATTGTCTTCAACACTCCAGATAGGTGGAGGAGAAGCAGCTCCTTCCTATTAAGATGCAAATCTTGGCCTAATTCCCATGTTGATCTCATGGTCTTCTTGAGTCAGAGGATGAACGCCATGATTACGGTTAATTTCACTTCCTTCCTCAGCCAGTTACTGCTGGGATTTTATGGATGTTCATCAGGCTCAGGACCAAAGATGTCCTCTCGAAATGGTTGGTGCTAGATAGGTTCTTGTGTGGCTGTCACAGACGCATTTAGCTTTGATCAAGGAAGGATCAGAAGATGTATCCAAAATTTTGCCTTCTTCAACATCAGCACTTGTTATAACAGTGTCCGGTGCATGGGATGATGTTGACTGAGACAATAGAGTGTCTTCAGCTTGCCTTACCTCAGAAAACACTGGCATGGACTGAATGGGAGTTGGGATTTCAAGAATAACCAACTCATCATCATCAACCTCCTGATCCTTGATCTCATAGAGGATCTCCTCATCATATTCATCATCAGCAATAAACTCTAGGTCAATGAAGTTCAAGGGGTTAGATCTGTTAACCAGCAAGTCAAGTCGGTCAGCTAGATCTTCATTGCTGTGTATTTCATCCGGATTTACTGAGATGGGCGAACAATATGATCCGCTTCATTTTCTTCATTGACAACCACTATAGTTATGCTGTTGGGATCAGAAGCTACGATTTCAGCATAAAAATTCTCTGAAAGCAGCAGATCAACATCCGGAAATGAGGGATCTAAAAACATGTGTTGGACTCCTTCAATTATTGGGGCAGAGAGATTTGTAGAAGAAATTGGCTCAGGTTGAACTGGAGGAGCAAGTTGCAGCTGTAACGAGAGTTCTCTAATTTGCTCAGAGCTTGTGCCAGTCTCACCGGTAGTGATAGCCAGTGGTGTTTCTGAAGATGAAGCAAATTCTAGTGCGGCCTTATTAAACTTTGGAAGTTTTGGGTTCTGAGGCACTAGCACTAGAGACTTTAGACTTTCATATATCTCGTCAACATTTTCTTCAACAAGTTCATCATTGAGAAATTAGTCACCATATGAAGCATCCACATCAGATTGAGTTGGATAATCATTAAGGTTGACATCGAAGTCGCTACTAGACTGTTAGAGTCAGCACAGGTGTTTCCTAGATCTTTTTCCTTGTAATGCTGGACCAGGTTGGTCAGGTTGAGCATCAGGTGTTTGAGCAGCAGCACCACTATTGCCTTGATTGTCAGCACATTCATCTGGCTTTTGCAATTGTCGGTCTGCCTCAGACTTAGCCAGAAGTTCCCTAAGCTTCTTAATCTCTTCAGCTTGTTTAGCAATGATTTGATTTGCATGTCTTAGCTTAGCATCAAGTTGTACATTCTGACCATGAATATTTTCAATTTCAGTAGTATGCTCATCATAATTATATTCAGAGCTTTCAGAAGATTCATATTGGGAGGCTCCGGCTACTACTTGCATTAGCTAAAACCTCAACATGAGCAACAGGAGATATAATATGAGTCTCCATATTATGTTCAATTGGCTCGGCTTAAGGGACGATGGTAGCTTCGTTTGTGACAATAGTAGGCTTTGATTCAATATTTTGCATCACTGGTTGCTCAACAACAACCTCAAGTCTATCATCAGCTTCGGTCATAATCTGATATTGAACTGCATGTTCAGAATGTTCTGTAGATTCTTTATTTCCAGGCCTATCAAAACAACTCTTAACCCTCCTTTCGTCATCTTTTGCAAGTTCTTCAGGATTAGGGTCTTCAGGGTCATAAGATAAGGCATTATTCTCTTGATCATTTGTGCGAGAGAAGCTGGTTGTGTTAGTTCCGGTCTTCTGCTTTCTCTTAGGAGGGGCCCGAGCATCAGAAGATTTCGAGTCAGATGATGACTCAGAAGCTTGAAATTGTGAACCACTTGCAGGCTTGTCATTTGAATTTCTGGGAGATTCATTATTTGCATCATCACCAGATCCAGTGTTAGAAGCACTGCCAGATTCAGCAGTTTCACTTTCATTATCTTCTTCTTCTTGTGTAAGTTTAGGAAAGGAATCTTAATTTCAAATTGACAAATATGAATTTAGAAATCCATGAGTAAGCTTGACAAAAACCAAAAAAATTGAAGGCTTTTAGGTAAAACTCAAGGTTTTTACCTAAGCGAACTCAGTTTAGTTTAGTAGGGAACTAATAGAAATTTATTCCCCCTAAACAAGTGAATTCCCAATGCATAATCACTCAAATCACAACAACCATGATTCAGTCAACAAACAAATAAAATTTGCAAGTTTAAACCTGTAATGACAATCCGAGGCATATATCAAGATCAACACAATCAAAGACTAATTGACATAGACATATTTGCTAAGACTAGCATCAATTTCACAAATTAGTCAAATTTGAGAACCCTATATGGATCATAATTCAATGCTATTTGTGGGATTTACTGGGTACGGTTGTTGTTTTTGTTGTATATGGATCATAATACATGCAAGGCATCATAGAGGTTTGACGGTTACACCGTTGGTTGCTAATTAAACATGATAACTATGGTGTTTTATATTTGCGTAATTCTGTGAGTTACGATGACTACGTTGAATAGTATGTTTGCATGTAAGAAGGAGCTTAAACAAGGGAAATAAAGATACAAGAAGAAATGGACGAGATGGATTCAATATTGAGCAAGTACAAAGCACAGAAAAAAGGAGAAAAATCTCCTGCCAGCGTAAGCTACGCCACCAGCATAGCTTACGGTGGTGGCCAGCCTCTAAAATGCTCACCATGGGTCAGCACGTTGCCAGCGTAAATCATCACAGAGCCACCGTAAGCTACGGTGGCAGCGTAGCTTACGGTGGAGGTGGGTTACCAGCTCCGTAAATGCTCGATTAAAGGGATTTTTTAGGGGTCTTTTCACATTCAATCATGGGCAGACGATTAGAGACGAACTAGGGTTTGCTGGGGGCGATTTTTGAATGAAAAAACAAGGAGATAGAGCAATTCTAACATCAGAATCATTGAAGAATCATCCATGGCATTCAACATCATCATCATTGCAATCGATTTCATCATGAGTGGCTAATTCTCTCGTGTTCTTCTCGAATGTAAGGTTTTTATGTAAACAACAATATTAGTGTGTTTTATTTCGGGAATAATGATCTAGGCATGATGTTTGTGTGATTGGTTGTAAACATTTAGTATTTTGCTTAATTTAGTTTTTGAACCATACGTTCTTGGTGCCATTGGCAATCAGGATATAGTGGGGAGGGAATTGGGTTACCAATTGCTAATTGATCATCGGGTGATAGCCTCACGTGTGGAACCCGAGTACTTTGTCCCCTTTTATCACAACTGGTTACACTAGCATGAACCATGTCTATGTGGTTCTTTCCAGTTTACACTTATGTTGTTTGTTTACATAAAACCTGAAGTTCGAGAGGATCACTTTTATTTAACTGTTAAGAAAACCACATTTCCACATTGTTATCTAATCACTAGTTGGTAATTTAGTATCTAGTTCATAAAACTCAACTTATCAAACGCAACTTTTTGTCACATTTACATTTAAGCATTTAAATTTAGTCTATTCCAAGTTACAAAGTAGCACATTCTCCACAATCTCCCTGTGTTGGACACCCGCTTACCACTATCTAATAAGTTTTTTGGGGTTTTCTTTGCGTGAGACTTCGACCTCACGTCAAATTTTGGTGCCGTTTTTGGGGAGACGTGCGCAACGTGTGTTTCTTTGGTAGCAAATTTTTCTTATTTGTCAGTTTTACACTTGGTTGTGCTAGTGTGCAGGTTTTCGCAGGTGCATGCGTACTAGAAGTTCGCAGTCGTCCTCACCACTAGCATTTGATCCTGAAATTGAAAGGACAAGCAGTCGTAATCGAGTTCTTTACCGGGGACACAAAATTTTTGGATCACCGGGTATAAACAGCAAAGCAATGAAACCACAAGGTAACCTGGAAATGCAACCAGTGGACTCATCGGTTCCACCTTCTGATCAACAGATACCACCAACCACTCCTCCACCTACTTCAACTCCTTCTCCATTCAATGTGCTTACATCATCTAGCACTACCGTTTTGACAAGTTTTCCTAAATCAAACCCATCCAATTTTCCATCATATTCAGGCATTCCACCTTTTGGCTATTTTTACCCCATCTTACGGGCAATCATCTCAACAGGGTCAACCGCCATTGTTTTAACAAAAACCCACCCATAGCCCATACCACTCCAAGTCAACCGCAAATTTACACTACCCCAAAGTTTCAACAACAACCTCTACAAACCATTTACGGGAGGATAATATAAGGGGTACGGTGATGGTTATGAAGGCAAGTATGAAGAATATGAAGAAGAATATGAAATGGAGGGCGATGTGAATCAAGGGGCTACTGAAGAAGAATTTGCATATCAACAAAGACAACCAATTGGTCAAGTTCAACAAGGGTATGTTAGACCTCTAATCATGCCAAGACAACAACCACCTCCACCTCGAAGGCAAGCACCAAGGCAAAGGGTTCCACCACAAGTTCCACCACAAGTTCCACCACAAGTTCCACCTCAAGGTCCTCCCTAAGGCCCACCACCACCACAAGGGCCACCACAGGGAGTACCAATTGCAGTCCCGAGAAGGCATAACCGTGATGCGAATCGAAGAATTGAGTCACATTTCAGACCCATCATTACAAATAATTCATCACCAGTGGTAATTCCTCAAAATCGTGAAGGAAGAACATTTGAGGTAAGGACCAATTCATTGCAAAGTCTACCTAAGTACCATGGGTTGGCCACCGAGGAGCCTTATTTTCATTTGGAGACATATGATTCTATTTGCAACACTATTGGAGGGCAAGGTTTTTCGCCTGATGCGATTAAATTGGTGTTGTTCCAGTTTTCACTTGAGGATAAAGCTAAGAGATGGTTCCATACATTGCCATCCGCTTCCATCTACACATGGGCTGAAATGCAACAAAGATTTCTAGATGAGTTTTACACCAATCAGAAAAAAGTGATGCTAGAAGGAACTTGAGGAACTTTTAACAACAACAAGGTGAGTTATTTCATGAAACCTTCGAGAGGTTTAATTTGATTTTGAAGAATTGTCCTCACCATGGGATTGACTTATGGGACTTATTGAATGCTTTCCATGAGGGAGTGACACTCGAAGATGCTAGAGACTTAATGTCCATCTCTAATGGCACTTTTGGTACAAATTATGAGCAAGATGATTAGGCATACTTAGAGTAAATGGCGGTAACATCAAAAAGGAAAGCATAATCTTCTATGAGAACTAGACATGCCATTGGTAGATCTCATGTTCAAGCCGTATCTGATGCACCTGTTCAAGCCCCTAATCAAGTTTATGATGTATGTGCAAGTTGTAATGGATTGGGGCATTCAGCTAATCAATGCTAAATTTTTCCCGAGCAATTTGAAGAAGTCAACCAAGTTCAAGGTCAAGGAGGGGGGCGGTAGGAATTATAACATGAACTCAAACACCTACCACCCGGGGTTAAGGAACCATCCAAACTTCCGGTATGGTAATTTCACAAACCAGTCCAACCCAAACATCCAAGGAACCAACCAATCCAACTTGGCACCTCGTCAATCTTATGCAAATCAAGGCAACTTCCGGGGTGGCAACAATCAAGGATATCAAAGGCAAAATCAACAAGGTAATGAGCCAAGTGGGTCATCAGTACCGGGAAATTCAAGTGGTAATGAAGTCATGGATATGCTCAAGACAATGCAACAAGAGATGTAGAAGAGGAATCAAATAGATGATGAAAGGCTTTGGAAAGATGAGGTACAGGATAAAGCTATTCATTCTTTGACTACTCAAATGGGTCAACTTGCTACCGAGGTAGCGGATTTGAAAAAGAACAAAGGCTAACTTCCGAGTGACACCAAGGTAAATCCTTCCCATACTACTAGAAATATTCAAATTAATCAAGTAAGTGCATTAAGAAACGGGAGGGAATACAAGAGTGGTCCACCACCCGATTTAATTGACGGTGTGGTTGAAGATGTGACGGGTATGGAAAGTAGTGATGATGAGGAAATATCCCCTGTTAAACCTAATCAAAACTATCACTTTTCAAAAACCTTTACAGAAACCGGGTCAAGCTAAAATTTCAAAAGATCAAAAAAAGGACGTGGAACCTACTCTGGTTCCATTTCCTTCGGCTTTACTTGACCCGAGTAAGAAAAATGTGATTTCAAAAAGTGGTCCTCAAAGTGAGGAAATATGGGAGGTTTTCAAGAAAGTTAAAGTTAACTTACCTCTACTAGATGCTATTAAGCAAGTTCCCGCATATGCATAGTTTTTAAAAGAGTCATGCACCCAGAAAGGCAACAAAAAGTGCCTAAAAGAGTCAATTTAACTGAAAGGGTGAGTGCAGTTTTGAAAGGGGTTCTTCCCCATAAACTTTAAGATCCGAGGGCGCCTTTGATTAATTTACAAGTTGGGGATTTTCAAATGACAAAGGCGTATTTAGATCTTGGAACGGGGTGAGCATTCTTTCTGGGAGCTTATATGACCAATACGATTTTGGTCCATTGAGACATGTTGATACCATAGTTGTCCTTGCTGATTTGACTCATAAGCTTCCCCGGGGGGTTGATCCAGATGTAATTGTTAAAGTTGAAGAATTCTACTTCGCGGTTTATATTCTAGTGTTGGATTATGCAACGGTAAATACCAATCACCAACAAAATGTCATTTTCGGTATACCATTTTTGAACACCGCTCATGCTATTATTGATTGTCGATTTGGTACAGTTGATATGACTTTTGGCAATAGAAAAATACATCTTTATGTTTTTACTAACATTGCTAATTTTTTGAGTGGTGATGAGTGTTTTATGGCAGATTTAGTGGACCAATGTGAACCACATGTCTATGATGACTATGTGGTGGAAGTTTGTGTTTGTAATAGCTCTGAACAGGTACACTTTAAAGCATTGGAAGAAGAAGAAAGAAAGTTGGAGCTTATGGCCATACAAGATGGAAGGCCACCATGGACTCATCAAGTCGAAAGTTTACTAATTGGGGTGCATTCGTATATCAAGCCATCACTAGTTTGTCCACCCAAGGTAGAATTGAAGGAATTGCCAAAAAATTTGAAGTATGCATTCTTGGGTGAGGATGAAACGCTTCCGACATCGTTGCCTCTACTTTAGAGGAGGCTCACGAAAAACAATTATTGGAGGTATTGAATGCTCACAAGGCGGCGATTGGTTGGACAATTGCGGATCTAAAAGGTATTAGTCCTTCCATTGTTATGCATAAAATTATCACAGTTGATGATGCCAATCCAACCAGAGAGACTCAAAGGAGGTTGAATCCCAATTTACGAGAGGTTGTGAAGAAGGAGGTTATCAAGTGGTTGGATGCCGGGAACATTTACCCAATCTCCGACAGTGCATGGATAAGTCCTACACAAACCCTGCCAAAGAAGGTCGGCATTTAGGTAATCAAAGATGAAAAAGGTAAGCAAATTTCCACTCGGCCGGTAACCGGGTGGCGAGTATGTATTGATTATATAAAATTGAATGCTGCTACCTCAAAAGACCACTTCCCTTTACCATTTGTTGACCAAATAATTGAGAAACTTTCAGGTCAAAATTTTTATTGCTTCCTAGATGGGTATTCGGGGTACAATCAAGTGGCAATTCACCCCGACGACCAACATAAGACCACCTTCACTTGTCCCTATGGCACTTTTTCCTTTAGGAGGATGCCCTTTGGTTTGTGTAATGCCCTGACCACTTTTCAATGATGTGTGATGAGTATTTTTTTCAGATATGGTCGGGGAGTCACTTGAGGTCTTTATGGATGATTTAACCATATTTGGGTCAACTTTTGAGTCGTGTCTTGGTGAATTGGAAAAAGTCTTGAAACGATGTGTCGAAACAAATCTTGTCCTAAGTTGGGAGAAAAGTCATTTTAGTGGTCCAAGAGGGCATTGTTTTGGGTCATGTGGTCTCAAGTCAGGGAATGGAAGTGGACAAGGAAAAAATAGAAGTAATTTCATCATTGGCACCCCCGAAAATTGTGAAAGGGGTAAGGTCATTTTTAGGGCATGTCGGTTTCTACCGGAGATTTATTAATGGTTTTAGTGTTATTACTAAACCATTGTGCAAGTTGTTGTTAAAAGATGTTCCATTTGACTTTACTAATGAATGTTTGCGAGCTTTTGATGTTTTGAAGGAACATTTGGTGCAACCTTCAATTTTGCAACCACCGGATTGGACTCGACCGTTCGAGATCATGTGCGACGCAAGCGATTGTGCAATTGGAGCGGTTCTTGGTTAAAGAGTGGATAAGAAGCCGGTGGTTATTTACTATGCAAGCAAAACATTATCGAAAGCACAATTGAATTACACAACAACGAAGAAAGAATTTCTTGTGGTGGTTTATGCTTTGGACAAGTTTCGATCGTATATTTAGGGGAGCAAGGTAGTGGTATATTTCGATCATAGTGCGGTTCGTTACCTAATGGAGAAGAAAGATGCCAAGCCTTAATTGATCCTGGGGGGTTTTATTATTGCAAGAATTTGATTTAGAGATCTGGGACAAGAAAGGTTGTGAAAATGTGGTGGTGGATCACCTATCTAGAATCCCGTTGGAAGGTGTAGATGACACAAGAGAAATTAATGAACAATTCTCGGATGAGCACATTCTAGTAGTCTCAACCGCACCGTGGTATGCTCATTATGTTAACTATTTGGCTACGGGTGCGATGCCGGCACATTGGAACAAGAAAAGAAGGCATCAATTTTTAGCCCAAACCAAGCAATACATTTGGGATGAACCATGACCTATTCAAAATTGGAGCGGATCAAATCATTAGAAGGTGCATTCCCGAGTCTGAGGTTCAAGATGTATTGACCCATGCTCATTCTTCTACTCGTGGGGGTCATTTTGGCGGTCAAAAGACGGGATATCGAGTTTTAACACGTGGGTTCTATTGGCTTACAATCTTCAAAGATGCTTATGAGTATGCTGGACGATGCTTGAATTGTCAAAAGATGGGTAGTATTTCAAAGAGGGATGAGATGCCCCTACAACCGATTTTGGTGGTTGATATTTTTGATGTCTGGGGCATCGATTTCATCAGCATGTTTCCTAATTCCAATGGGTGCTTATACATTTTGGTTGCGGTTGACTATGTGTCAAAATGGGTGAAGTCGATTGCAACAAGAACAAATGATCATTCGGTGGTGTGTAAGTTCGTCGAAGCAAACATTTTTGCAAGATTCGGGATTCCTAGAGAGATACTAAGCGATGGAGGCTCACATTTCAAGAATTTTAAGTTTGGGTCTTTGTTGAAGCGATATGGAATCAACCACCAAGTGGCCACACCTTACCATCCACAAACGAGTGGCCAAGTGGAAGTCTCAAACCAGCAAATCAAAGAAATCCTTATAAAGACGGTTCCCACTGATAGGAAGGATTGGTCCAGGAAACTTAACAATGCGTTGTGGGCTTATAGAACCGCATACAAAACACCAATGGGAACAACTCTGTATCAACTTGTTTATGGGAAAGGATGTCATTTACCGATGGAGTTGGCACATAGAGCATTATGGGCAATCAAGAATGTCAATTTGGATTACAATGAGGCCGGTGAGTTAAGGAAGCTTAAATTGTGCGAATTGGAAGAAATTCCCGAACTATTTGGTGGTTTGGGATAGTGTTGGAGACAACACAAATTTTTCAAGGGGGGGGGGGGGGTGCCATTGGAAAGCAAAAAAAAAATTTAGAGTTGTCCAAATTTTAAGAAGTTTTCTTTTTTAGAGTTTCTAGTTTAGAAGTTTTAGAAGCTATAAAAAACATATTTTCTGAAAAAACCAGTGCCCACCGTAGCTTACGGTGGGGATACTTCTCTTACACCAGCCTTGTGCTGTGCCATGGTGCATTCTTTTTGTTCCCAGGTCCACCATAGCTTACGCCAGGGACGTAGCTTACGGTGGATACTGGGAAGTCGACGATCAGCAGGGCCTAGAAAGAAGTTGCAGTGTTGTTTTCTTTTATTCACTTGTTTTCTAATATAAATACAAAAGAGAAAAAAAAATGAAAATTACTCACAAAAAGTTGTATCCATCGACATCACCACCACTCATTCATCTTTTCACTTTTCTTCCTCCCCACCTCTCAAGAACCCTAATTTCCTACACTCACCATTTTCTCAAATCTTAACTAAATCAAGTGATTCTTGAGCCTAACCTGAGTGGAATTTCAAGAGGAATCACAATATCACCTTGGTTTCTTCTCATTGCGCTGTCTAGGTCAGTTTTCTAGAGAGTAAAATTCCGACAATTTTAATAATTTTTGGGGGTTTTGTGTTTTCTTCCATTGTTGTGCAAAAAGGCTTCATCTTTCACCATTCAACACTTCAAGGTATGATTTTTCCTCTATTGTTTGTTGATATGCATTATTAAAGAGGTACATGCCTATTTTTTCTTATGAATTCTAGTTACCCACTTGATTGTAGTCATGAAATTGAGATTTATTTGAAGTAATGATGTTACATTGTTGATATGGTTGTGATTTTGTGACATGAACCAACAAAAGGCAGAATTTTGGTTATTAAAGTTTTTAAATTTGGCTTGTCATTGGTCTATGGTTTAATTAGTGGTTTGGATGTTGATTGTTAAAAAGTCACAACCATAGTTGCAAGCAAGTGTGGGGATTGGAAAATTTTTTATTGTGAATACTGATGAGCTCACTTGATGAATTTGCTCATGTGTGTAGATGAAAAGATGAATTAGGGGTAAAGGAAAATTTTGGGAGCCAACTGGGCATATGTGGATGGTGACACGAACCATGTTTTGAAAACATTGAAGGGTGATAGGAAATGGTCAGTATTGAAAGAGTGTAATCAAGAAGATTATGGGGAAGAAGAAGTAGTAGAGGGTGGAGAAGGATTTGGGGATGCGATGGAAGAGGACGATGAGGATGTAGATCAGCCAGAGTTGAATGTTGGTGTTGCAGCTGGTGCTGCAGGGTCTAGTTGGGCTCCTAGATCTGGAATACCCTTTGAATATGACATGATGAACTTAGACCTGAATTGGGCATTCGGGGGTAGAATGCAAGAAATTATTAGAAACGCCCAACCGGACCAATACTACCATTGGCCGGAGTTGACACGTGTTATGTTTGATCACAACACATGATTGGGGGCGAGTCAGGAGAGGGCGACCAAACAGCTACACGATCGATAGGAGGCATGGAACCATGCCCATGCTTACGCTTTCCAGCAAGAAATAAACTACATATATGATGATGACAGGCAGAGGAGGATGCACGATTAGTGGCATGCTAGTCAAGAGGTGGTGTTAGACCCGCCTGTGATTGACTACACCACATTGCCATCATACGACGGGAGTACTACATATCCAACTCCGCTGATGCATCATTCATCATGGGTTTATCTGAGGCAGTCTCAGGCACCACCACAGCAGTAGCAGGGAGGAGAAGCAGGTGCTTTTGGATTTGGAGAGTTCAATGATATGTTCACACAGATTTTCGGTCCACCTCAGCCGAGATATTATTGAAGGTCGTTTCTCTCCTTATCTTTTTCAGTTTTAGTTGTTAGTTTGTTGTTCTTTCTTTATCTATTTTGGAATGTGGGTATGTTTGGTGGAGTTCTAATTTTGCGTGTTTAAAGTCATTAGTTGTGTGCTACTTTGTGTGGGTTAGAGGTATGTTGGTGGTGTCATTAAATATATTGGTGTGTTTGCACTTATTACATCTCAAAGGAGGATTTTGATCGCTTGTGCTAAAAAAGAAAATATTTTGGAAAATGAGGATGATTTGTATTTTCCGTCCATCCTTACAAAGCCTCCAAAACCATACATTGGGGACAATGTATCCCAAGTGTGGGGATGGGAGAAATTTTTTAAAAGTTTGTCGAAAGTCTTTACCTAAAAATTTAAGAAAATTGTGTTGTTCGGTTTGCGGTTTGATTGGTGGAGTTGAAGTTTTAGGTTCCTTATCATGGTCATAATTCCCTTAAGCATAATGGGCCTCACTAGTTTGGTAGAAATTTAGTCAAGGTTAGCATGCTTCCGGTATAATAGCTCATGCAACAAGCCGGCAACCCAATTGATGTGTCAGATTTGAACAAGAAAAACTAGTCAAGTTTAAAATGGTAAATACTGAGTGACCAAACCACACACTAGGGCAAGCGTACCCGTCGTATGCAATATTGTATCAATAAGTACGGAGTATCAATCCACGGAAGCGTAATCAGTCTCTCGATAATGTAACATCACTAATATTTAACTGATGTAATTGAAATGATTTGACAAAACTAAAGAAACGGATAAACAAGAATAACTAAGGAATCAAAGCAACGGGATCTAAGATTAAATTCAGATGAGCAAAAGAGTACTACCAGGTAAGGAATCCTTTAGGTCTAAAGATGACTTCTAAACTGACTAAACCAAGCGACACTCCGTTCAAATGACAATCACCGGGACAACTACGACTATAGGCACATCCTCGCTATCTAGGCAATCCTGAAATGAAGTCCGGGTAGCTAACTTGATTGTTAAAGCTAAAGAGTCAAACCGCTTCGGTCAAAGCAAATCAGACTCACACAAAACACAAGCCACTCGAGAGGTCTCTCAATGTGGATCCTATATCGTGGTAAAATTCTAAATTGGAGTCAATGGAACCTAGGAAATGCTCAACACGTACAAACGGGTCAATACCTTAAGTTCTCAAATATTCTAACATACTGACAATGTCAAACAACCACCTAGTGTGCTAAACAAATTGGTCAATTCAATTCAACACAAATACCATGCAAGATCAGCCTCAAATCATAATCGCAAGATCGTGTAGAAGGTCTCCTATCATGCATTTGAATAAAGACTAATAAAAGTCAAAGCAGACAATGATCAAATCACTAATTAGGTTGAAGTTCTTCAATCCTAAGCAATCTAATCACATAAATCAATCACAATTGAGGATAAACATGCTAATATGATCAATTCATCAATCCAAATTAGATTTCATAGCATCAAAATCAAATCACATGGAAAAGTCAAATTAAAAGTCAACAAAAACCCAAATTCAATCCATTACCAAGTAGTACTAAGAAATCTAGCCTAGCATCATGAACATATACAGAAAACAAGTGAAATCTAAGATCAACATGGTGAGAGAACAAGATCTAGATAGAAATCAAGGAAGAATGATGAATCTCAAACCGAAATCTTCACTTTTCCAAGCTCCTTCTTCCAAAATCCTTGCTCCTATGGCCTTGATCTCTTAAAAATCAATCTCAGAACCCTCAAAATGTGTAATCTGATCGGAATGGTGGAGAGCGTGTGTAGAAAAACGGCTTTCCCCTTTTTATAAAGGTTTATGGGGGGTTTTTAGTATCTGGTCGATGATGAGGACCCCGAGCCTGTGAAATAGAAATACCATGCAGTCCTCGCGCCGCCTCTGACAGGTCCATGAGGACCGGGAGCTTTGTGCTGAAGAGGATCCATGCGGTCCTTGCGCCGCCTCTGACAGGTCAATGAGGACCGCGAGCCTTGTGCTGAAGAGGATCCATGCGGTCCTCATCGATGTAAAAACAGCAAAAATACTTGAAAAACTTCTATCTTCCAAATCCGCTCACCACCAAGCCTCCTCTTCCATATTTCTAACCAAAATCAACAAACGACCCGATCATAACCTGTTTTTCATAAATTTCACAATTAAGTAGTAAAATCCAATAAAACCTAATCAAAACTTGGTTAAAAATGTAGGTGTTCGATAATATGAATATATCCAAAATGCAACGATATCATAACCGAAAATTTCAACCCAATTATTCTAAACTAAACCTAACACTAAACTTTACTCATGCGCTAAAGGTGAGTACTGGTATTTCGGTCCGAATAAACCCAATCGCCGAAAACCGAAGCCCATGAACATGCTTTATTCAATTTTATTTCCAATTATGTGTCCCACACAAGCAATTTCACAACTAGGCCTAATCCAATCTCAAAGCATGAATCAGCACGGGTAAAACTGGATAAGGGCTTTTCCCACCACAATTGAATAAAATATTTATGATTCGAAGATTATGGAGAGTGGAATGGATGGAATGATGGCTAAGCTTCAATTAAATTTATTTATTTAATCCTAAACTAGGGCGAGTCTCCACCCAACATTACATCTTCTGAGTCCCTATCCCGAGAGGTAGTAAGCAGGCTTTGACCCTCGCACACAAAACCACATCACCCAATAGATCATCTCCGGTGTCACTATCCCTAGAGGTAGAACGTAGGATCAGCGAATTTTACGCACTTTGTTCAATTTTTTTTTTGTTTTTTGTTTTTACATATATACAAATATTCAAAACAAGCTCAAGATGGATGGATGAATGGGGCGCCACAGCCACTATTTCTCATAAAAAATACAAATGTTAAAAAAAAAAACTATAACTCAAAGTAGTGTGAATACAATAAAGATATTTTTGGTCCATTTACTTCATATTTAGTTGCAGTTATTAAAAAAAATCATCAAATAGTCAAATAACCCTTGCAATTTCATATATAATTACAGTTAGTAAAAAGAAAAAAATCATATAGTCAGATAAGCCCAAAAGAACTCTACATTGATCAAGGTTGGCAAGGACTTTGACAATGTATTATTTTATATTCATTGATGACTACAGTAAGATTTAAAAATGTATGCAAACACCAGCAGAGTATCTCTACAGAGTATCTCTATTGAGTATCTTAATGCCATGTAAAACTAAAATGCTTTAGATTTCTAAACACGGAGATATGAAGAAAAAAAATCAGCAAATCAATAGATTAGTATTCAAACTTCATAAACCAATAAAAATAATCCCTAATTTGGAATACCTAACTTTCATATAACGGCACCAAACATGATTGAAGCACTTGCAAAAGTTGATAGGAATAGGATAGTTACTAATCAAGGCGAAGTAGTGCCCGCTATCTCATGTGCATGCGTCAAACATAAAAGGTTGTTGGAGAAAAGAATCCGGTCCGTGTCCCTAGTAAAAACAAACGCCATTAATCGTAAGAATCATAAACTAAGAACATAAAGGAACATTATTATAATGTTACAGTTGAAGCATATATGACCATGTTTCCCGTTTAAAGATGTTCTTCGATAGGATAAGAAGGAAAAACCTCATAAAAAAACATCTAAAATTCCCAAAAATACATTAAATAAGAACCTTAACTACCAAGAATGATACATGAATTGTGATAGGAATTTTTTAGAAGCATCACCAATGATAGCTAAAAAAGAAATTTGAAGCAGATTATGAGCTCATGGTTATTTTGATAAATCATGATATGATATTAGTTGATAACAATGGCGAATTCTTACACAAGATCACATATACATATAGCTTTATCTTCTCTTTGAAGATTTAGTCTCATCTTTGGGTTCATACCATATATGTACTGTAGAATCTGGATATCTTCAACGATCGGATAGGAAATCTAGGACGGATTGGAGAGGATATTAGACTACAAGCGAGGGTGAATGCAGAAGGTGATTGTCTTCTTCGTCGGAATCTGCACAGGTAACAAACCGTTGTTCTTGGAACGCAGGACAGGGTGTCCTGCGACCAAGCTCCGGCGTGAGAATCAGTATGGATTCCGATAAGAGTAAGTGAGGAAGAAGACAGTAATTTTAGGGTTAGAGAACTTGTGTTTTTACCTGGTGATTGATGAGTATTTATACTCATCAATCCTTTGTCTTACTCTGTGTAATGCGCCTACCACTGAGAGGTACGATCCTTGCTGACGTGGCCGTCCTTGTGTCCCCTCAGTGGAGGCCGTTAGTGGCCGTAACAACGTTGTAGGAATGTTTCTGACATTGTCGTGTGAGCGTTGGTCTGTTTGTGTGAGCTTCGGTGGTTCGAGTATCGACTGGCCGAAGTGAAGCAACATCTGTCAAGTACTTCGGTGGGTCGAGCATCGACTGGCCGAAGATGTGTACTTGTGTATAAGTCAGTGTGTCGGAAGTTGCTTGCTGTATGGTCGACCCTCTTGTGGAGTTTGGAGGTTCGACCCCAGTGTTGCCGAAGCTGGCTTCGACTGTAATACGTGGTCGACCTTGCTTAGGTCGACCCTTGTGTGTTGTATTGTTCGTTGAACATACACACGTCATCAGTCCCCCAGTCCGATGTGTGATGGTCTGGACTTCGCCATCGGACTAGATTCTCGTGTCGATTGGCCGAAGCCTGGCGCCGAAGGTTGCGTGGGCCGCCTAATGGGCTTTGATGGGCCTGTTTGGGCGAAAAAGCGAGTGGGCGACAGCTGTAGGGCTCACGTGTCGGGCCGTCGACGGTTGATGGGACGGGGCAACTGAAAGGTCGCCCTAGGCCTATAAATACTCGCCGATGGTTTCATTTGATCTTTTACACCTTCCCAATTTCTTTCAATCTTATTTTCTCTCTGCATTCCTGCTTCGGTGCGACGACCTTTATAGGAGTTTGCTTGTTTCGCTGCCGTTTTCGATAATCATCGTCTGACTTCGCGATTGCCTAATCGTCTTCTTACTGGTACGTTTGTCATCTGTTTTCGATTTTTCTTGCTTAAATTTCATGGCCAAGAAAGGGGGTAAGGGTGAAACGTCGGAGTCGTCCCGACGAGGCATTAGGGAGTTCCGTTCGTCGCTAACGGCGAATCTGTTAAAAACCCATTGTGAGACCTATGGGATATCTCGGAAACTTGGGCCGACCTTGCCGACGGCGACGCAGTCGATAAAGGATGCCCCTGACGGCAAGATAGGTGTTTATACCAAGCATTTCAGCGCCGGTATGCTTCGACTCCCTGTGACAAAGTTCTTTCGGGATGTCCTTCGACACAACCGCGTGCACTTAGGGCAACTGCATCCGAACGCAGTACTTAGGGTTACGCACTTCGAGGTTTGTTGTAGAATTGTCAATGCCGAACCTTCTATCGGGGAGTTTCATGCGTTCTACCGATTGACGCATCAAGGTGATTGGTTCTGCTTCGAGCAGCGAGCTATAACGTATGAGGATGGGACTTTTAGCCCTCGTTATTTGACGAAGCTGCCGACAAATTTGAAGGATTTTAAAGACAAGTTTTTCTTTGTTGCCGAAGAGGTGCTGGGGTTGGGGGACATTCCGTGGAAGCCGACGAAGTACAAGAAGAGAACTCTCGAGGAGCTGCCCTTTGATGAGGATATTGTGACGAAGCTCGTTGCGCTACAAGTGCCGCTGGTACAATACCCAGAGAGAGTGCTGATCCTTACTGGGTTAAGCCGAAACTGGTTGTCTCTGACTCAAAAGCCTGCCCTCTTTCTTGATGGCCAGGGTATGCCCTGTTTGTAATTTGTTATGTGTGTTACTTCGACCTTATGTTGTCTTCTAACGTATTTGTTTGCCTTTGCAGTGATGGATTTGCTGGAGTTTATTAACTTGGAGGATGATGAGGAGGTGACACAGGGTCAGGTACCCTTGGAAAAAGATGAGCCGACCCCTGTGGATGCCGGGTCGAAGCACCGATATGAGCATTTTACCGTGAAGGTGGGTGAGACTGTGGTGTCTGGGAAAGATATTGGCGGGGCGACAAATAAGCTTGTGAATGTGGAGGAGGATAGGTCGAAGGAGAGGGCTGCCAAGAAGGGTAGGGGCGACGAACGTAAACGCAAGGCCGAGGGTGGCGAAGATAAGGGGGTTAAAAGATCCAGGTTGAAGCATGCTGCGTCTCGTAGCAAGGACTCTGCTTCAGCCACCGAGTCTGCTGGCGGCGAGTCGCCCTTCAAACTGGTTGACGAAGATGTTATATCTCCGGAGGCACAGAGGTTGTCTCCAACTGCCGAGATGAATGTTGGGGGTGATACCTCAAGTGGAAAGGCAAAGGTTACTCTCGACCCGGCCACTGCTATTGTAAGTGTTTCAGCCAAGCCTCTGCATTCGATTATGTCTGATGATGCGTTTGACGATTTCGTCCGTCGTATGCAGGAGAATCCCATTCTGAGGGCGAGGGGTGGCTTTACAGCTGGAGGTTTGGGGAAGCTGTCCCAGATGAAAAAGGACCTTGGTCGAGGTAACATGTCGACTGAGAGGCCAACTACCGAGGCGTCGGATGCAGAGCCTGGGACCGAGATGGATGACGCTACTCGGGGCCACATCTTTTATCCCAACTGGGGATTGAAAAATGAGTCAAAATTCGACTCTGTGGAGCTGTGCCGGGAGTTTGCCCGCTTGTCCATACCTCCGGGTGAGGTAGCGGAACTCGAGCTGGATGACCACGCCGAAGCTCGCCGAAAGGCGTATGTGAAATTAACCATGGCTTATGCTTCGGGGGTTAATATGATCAGCCGAAATGCTCGCCTGGAATCTAGCCTTGTGAAGGCGAAGGCTCGGTCCGAGGAGCGTCGTCAGGGGCTGCGCGAGGCTAGGGATAAACTCGCTGAGTATGAGAGTCAGATCAAGGTCTTGACTGCTGAGAAGGAGAATATGGCGTCGGCTAATGCCAGGGTCGCCGATGTGGAGCGGGAGCTGGAGGCGGCGAAGAAGGATAAAGCCGAGGCCTTGGCATCTTATGCTGAGATGTCGAGGTCGTTGGATGAGGCTCGTCTTGCCGTTACTGACCTTCAAAAGGGTCGGCAGGACGACGCCACTGCTAGGGCCTTGCTGGAAGCCGAGGTGACTAGGCTGAAGGAAGAGAAGGAGAGGGTCTCCAACTTGTATGCTGGTGAGCAACGGCTTGCCAAGCAACTTGGCGATGACCGCCAGTGGCTGATAGAGGAGGGCTTTAACTATGTCATGGGCCGGCTTGCTAAGAGCAAGGAGTATCGGCTACCTTTGGGTCGGTTCCAGAAAGCTGTGGCTGCCCGAGCCGGACACTTGGGCTTTTTGGAAGGCTACGAGTTGGGTCGGCAGGGCAAGCCGAAGGAGGAAGGGAAGAAGTTCGAACCGAACTCCGGTAGTCTCCTTAAAAGGGCTGCCGAGGCGTACTCCGGCATATCATACCCTTACTTTGACGACCTGGCGCTCTGTACTAATAAGACGCTGGAAGATCTGAGGTGTGTTATGCCTGACCAGCATCTGCCTGCTGATGCCGAAGGTGGATCAGAGCCTCAAGCCGAAGGTGGGCCTACAAGCATTACCAGTAGGGATATGTTGCTTTAGATTTTTTGTCTGTATTTTCCTTAGCGCGAAAGCGCATGTACTGTAATAGACTTCGATCTTTTGTAATGAAAATAATTTTGAAATACATTGTGTACTTTATTTATTGCATGTGTTTGTAATTTTGTAGAACTTCCTATGGTAGAAGTATTGGGGTTGGCCTTCGGCCTTCCGAATGTGTACATGTATACGACTAATGCTCGTCAGCTGTAGCCTTTTTACATGAATATTTGAATTGTTTGGACTGTGTCCTTGTTTCGGCATACATGCCTTTGTATTTGAACATTTATTTTGCGCAATATAACCTAGGTTCGACTATAATATTTATAGTCTATGTGGTCCGGTTCGGTCAGAAGGCCTGTATATCTAGGTCGTTGTGAGCACACCGGTCGGCCACTTTATTGAGTTGTGAGAAATGAACAAATTAATGTTTTCCTGTATAACCCGGTTCGGATAACCTTCTTACGAATTTCGGCGCCGAAGCGCTTAGGGCAGGGTTTGTGTTGGCCCTGCCTTCTTGCCTACTTATAATTATCTAAAAGAAAAATATAACATGACGAAGATGAGATATATATCATTTCATTAAAGATGGGACTTATCAAATGCCCAAGTGATTACAACTTAAAACCATAGAAATCTGTGCCTACATGTAGCATTTCTTTAGTTGCATAGCATTCCAGTGCCTAGGGACTGGCTTTCCTTCCAAAGTGGCTAACTTGTACGAGCCCTTTTCATGAGCTTCGAGTATCTGGTATGGGCCTTCCCAGTTAGGTCCCAGTTTGCCTTGGTCCGCCTGCCGACTGGCTTCGTTGTTTCGGAAGACATAGTCTCCTGGCCGATAGGTCACACTTCGAACTCGTTGGTTGTAATAACCTTCCATCTGTTTCTTGTATCGAGCTTCGCTGATAGCTGCCAGGTCTCGGCGTTCCTGCGTGAGGGCCAAGTTGACTAGCAGCTCTGAGTCATTGGTGTGCTCCGATATGTTCTCGATTCGGTAAGTGGGCATCCCTATTTCGGCTGGTATGACGGCCTCGGATCCGAAGGTGAGACTGTATGGAGTATGGCCGTGGCTCGTTCTTTCCGTCGTTCGAAGTGCCCAGATGACACTTGGAAGCTCGTTCAACCAACTTTTGCCATGTTCCCCGAGCCTGGCCTTGATGCCTGTGACGATGGAACGGTTAGTGCGTTCGACCTGGCCGTTGGCCTGTGGGTGTGCCACAGATGTGAACACTTGAGTTATGTGCAACTCCTGGCACCACGACTTAAATGGGTTGTCGGCGAACTGCTTGCCGTTGTCTGAGACTATCTTCCCTGGGAGACCGTATCGGCAGACGACTTGCTCCCAGACGAAGCTTACCACTTGCTTCCCAGTGATCGTGGCGACAGCTTTAACTTCGATCCATTTTGTGAAGTAATCGACTGCGACAATTAGGAACTTGATTCGGCCTGGGGCTTCAGGAAATGGGCCAACAATATCGATACCCCATTTGTAGAATGGCCATGGTGACGTCACAGGTATCATGTTATGCTTCGGCACTCGCTGTACGCTGGCATGCATCTGACATCCACGGCATTTACGTATTTCGTTTTCGGTGTCAGTGTACATAGTCGGCCAGTAATAGCCCATATTCATCATTCGAGTAACCAGTGACCGAGGACCTGAATGCGTTCCGCAGATACCTTCATGCAGCTCACTCATGACGTAAATGCCTTCTTCAGTCGTCAAGCATCGCAACAGGGGTTGGAGATATGACTTCTTATAGAGTTTGTCATTGTGGATGGTGTACTGAGCGGCTTGGGCTTTTAACTTTGTGGCTTCGAAGGTTGATTCCGGCACTGTGCCGTGTTTTAGGAAGTCAAAAATTGGCTTTATCCAACTGTTGCTAATGTCGGTTTCAGTTGCGAAGATTTCTTCTATTTGATCTGTCCGACTGTGTATAACTTCAACAGGGACCTGTTTCGTCAGGTGCGCATATGCCAAAGAGGCCAATTTGCTCAAGGCATCCGCCTTCTTGTTTTGGCTCCTTGGTATCTGACAGATCTGAAATTCGTCGAAGTGGGAGATTAATTCCTTGACTTTGTCCGCATACCTTTGCATAGTTTCGCCTTTAACTTCGAACTCTCCTGTGGTTTGATTGGTTACCAGCAGGGAGTCGACCTTGACTGATAGCTTTTTGACTCCCATACGCTTTGCCAGGCGAAGGCCTGCGAGAAGTGCTTCATACTCGGCTTCATTGTTGGTGTTTGGAAAGTTTAGCCTGATAGCGTATGTGACTTCGACTCCTTGAGGGTCGATTAAAACGACGCCGGCGCCTGACCCTTCACTGTTTTTCGCGCCGTCTATGTAGAGGGTCCACGCGTCGGCACTAGATAAAGGCCCTGGAACCTGTAAATGGAACGTAGCGTTAGTCATATGCTCGTAATGATCGTTTTGCCGAAAGGCGGATCGAGCTTTGCGGCAAAGGTACCTTCGGTTCAGCTCGCATTGTGCCGAGCTGACTGTCTGTTGGCTGCCCCGGATTGTCAAGGACCTGTGAATTAGGGACAAAGTTAGTCGGGTTTCGACTATGTTTGCGAAAGGTGTGTGTGAATGTAGGATTCGAGGTAGAGACCTGTAATTCAGAGACAAAATCTGCTAACACTTGGCCTTTGATGGCTGTTCGAGGCTTGAAGTGAATATCGTGTTCACCCAGCTCGATGGCCCATTTGATGAAACGGCCAGAGTGTTCGGGTCTCTGAATGACTTCCTTTAGAGGAAAGTTGGTTAAAACTGTAATCTTGTAAGCCTGAAAGTATCGGCGGAGCCTTCTTGCAGTGTGCAGCAAAGTTAGCAAGAGTTTTTCCAACTTTGTATACCTTGTTTCGGCATCTTTCATAGCTCGGCTGACGAAGTAGATAGGGACTTGCTTGTCCCTCCTTTCGGCACACAGTACCGAGCTTATGGCGTTGTTTCCCACCGAAAGGTAAAGGACCACGTCTTCACCAGTGTCTGGTGCCGTTACCGGAGTCAGCTGGGACAGGGCCTGCTTCAGATCTTCGAAAGCTCGGTCAGCTTCTTCACTCCATAAGAATTGCTTAGTTTCGGTAAACTGCTTCAAAGTTTTGAAAAATGGCATGGATTTTTCTGCGGATTTAGAGATGAATCTATGTAAAGCTGCTAGCCGACCGTTTAGCCTTTGCAATTCTTCCAACGACTGGGGAGGTTTCATTTGCCTAATGGCTTGTACCTTGTCAGGGTTGGCGATGATGTCTTTGCCAACAACAATGTGACCCAAAAAATTTCCCTGCTTCATGCCGAAAGAGCACTTTGCGGGATTAAGTTTCATGTTAACTTCTCTCAGTCTTCCGAAGGTCTCTTCTATATCCCTGAGCATGTCAGCTTCGGTATGGCTTTTTATGACCAAGTCGTCGACGTATGCCTCCATGTTTCGACCGAACTGGGCTTCGAAGACTTGATCGATGAGCCGCTGATAAGTAGCTCCGGCATTCTTCAGGCCGAAGGGCATCTTGCGGTAGCAGTAGATGCCTTTATCAGTGTGAAAGGCTGTTTTATCTTCATCAGCTTTTGCCATCTTTATCTAGTGATAGCCTTTGTAGGCGTCGAGGAAGCATTTGAATGTGTAGCCCGATAGGGCGTCTACCTTGGCGTCGATGGATGGGAGGGGGTAGCAATCCTTGGGGCAAGCGTTATTTAGGCTTGTGAAATCCACACACATGCGCCAAGATCCATCTTTTTTGGCTACCATGACTGGGTTTGCAACCCAAGTTGCCCACTGGAGGGGTTTCAGAATTCCTGCCTTCACCAACTGTGTCACTTCGTTACAAACTGCTTGACTTCGGTCCCGAGCCATACCTCTTTTGCCTTGCCGGATTGGGAATTGTTTAGGGTCGACCTTGAGTATGTGTTCTGTGATCTTTCGTGGTACACCGGTCATGTCGGCTGGTGTCCACGAAAAGATGTCGGTGTTGTTTCTCATCAGGTTGTATAGTTTCTCCCTTACGTGGTTTGAAATATCTGCTCCAATTGTAATCAATTGGTCGGGATGTTCTTCATTGACTCGCCACTTATCATGAGTTAACTCATCGGACACATCCGCCGTTAGATCGCATTCAACCTGTACCGATCGTATTGAGGCTACTCCGGTTTCTGTTGGGAATTTCATTAAACTGTGGGCTGTGGAAACGACACAGCCGAACCTGTATATGGCTGGTCGGCCGAAAAGGATGTTATATTTCGATGGTCGGTCGACAACCAGGAAGTTCACACGTTCCGTCCGCTCATGGGCATTATCGGATAGTGTGACTGAGAGCGCCACTTCTCCTGTTGGAATTACAACTTCGCCGCCGAAGCCCATTAATGTGGTCTTGGAAGGACGAAGCTGCTGTTGGATATTAGGTGCGAGCTTTGTGAAGCAATGCTTGTACATGATGTCTGAGGCACTGCCTCCGTCAATGTACACACGATAGACATGGTGACCTTCGACTTCAGCTCTTATGACCATCGGACTTAGGGTCGGCGCGGCGGTGTCTAGAGCCGGAAAGGAAATGACTTGATTTGCCCATGCTTCTCTTCGCAATTTTGGTCTCTTTGCTTTCGAACTTTGTGTCATGTTGACTACTGGAAGATCTGCCTTCTTGTCTTTCTTCTGTTTCTGCTCTTTTATTTCTTTCATCAAATGTGCTAGCTGTCCTGTCTTTACAGCTTGAGCAATTTCTTTCTTTAGCTGGTGACAGTCGTCCGTATCATGGCCTCTGTCCAGATGGAAGTCACAGTATTTGGACATGTTCCGATTGGTGGTGTTGGGGCCCATATTTCTAGGTTTGCTGAACTGTCGGCTAGCGTCTTCCGTCTGTAAGATCTCTTTGGGGCTTTTTGTTAGGCTTGGGTATTCTTTCCTTTCGTTGCCTCTGGTATTTGATGCCGACGGTCGGTCATAGGGTGTGAACCCTGAATGCCGTCTGTCTTCCCTTTGATTGCGGTCGCTGCCTTGTTGCCAAGGGCGGCGACTGTCTCTTTGATTCTGATTTCGGCCACCCTGCCTGGGTGGGTTTGCCGAAGATCTGTCTCTAGCTTGTGCTGCTTCTTCCCCTCGGATGAAAGCTTCGGTTCGGTCGAAGGCTTCCTGAATTGTGAGGGGTACCCGCGCGCTCATTTCCCTGAGTAGTTGCCTTGTTCTTATACCGTGTATGAATGCTGAGATTCGTTGCCTTTCATCAGTGTGACCGATGTTTAAGGACTCTGACTTGTACCTTTCCAAGAACGTACGCAATGACTCTTGGTCACCTTGCCTTATGTTGTGCAATTCGATGGGGTCTTTGGTGCATTTTCTCTGCTGACCGAAGTGGTCGGCGAAAAGCTGCCGAAGCTGGACATAGCTATCGATAGATTTATTAGGTAGTGAATTGAACCATACCCTTGCCGGCCCTGTGAGTGTTTGGACAAACATTTTGCACCAGGTGGGTATTAACCACTGTAAAATGCTACAAGCCGACTTAAAGGCATGTAGATGATCGTCCGGGTCGGTGCTGCCGTCATAAGTTTTCACGACGGTTGGCAGTTTTGCCTTCGGCGGGCATGGGGCGTGTTCCACTCTGTCCGTGAATTTGCTCTCTTCATCAGGTATATACGGCTTCGAGTAATCGTCCGCAGCGGTGGTTTCATCAACAGTTGTCGGGACCGACGCGCTTTGGTTACCGAGAATCAGCTGTGGCGCAGGGCCTGTGCTTGTGAGTACTTCGGCGGCAGAGGCCGAAGGTGGCAAGGATGACGATAACGGCAAGCTCGTCGGGAACGGCATGTAATAAGGCATCTGGTAACCTTGCGGCCCATAGGGGCCCATGAACTGTTGGGGAAAGTATTGCTGACCTTGAAACTGCGGGAAGTATGGGGGTTGTTGCTGAAAAAGCATTGGCCTTTGCAAACCTTGCACCTGGGTTGCAACCGGCGGCGGCGTTGGCTGCTGTGCTGCATCGACGGATACTCGAGTGCTGTCTGTCGTTACGGCTCTCAATGTGGCTCCGCCGGAGCTGCCAGCTACCGTTGGAATCGGCGTATGCATGCGATCATCCGTTGGATCATCGTAATCCAAACGGATGCACACGCCCTTCATGCGCTCCGCGGCTACATGGTCCTGCATGAGTTGCCGGAGATGGAGAAAGTTACGACTAACGACCTCCGGCGTCAACTGTAGAACGCCGGAGCCGCCTCCGTCTGCGGCGTCGTCGATGACATGACGACCGCCGGGAGATAACGGCTGTTCCTCCATCTCTAACGCCGGAGTGTTGTCTTTTCTTGCGTTTTCTTCTGATTCATTCATGATTGATGAATGAAGGACCGTGTGATGGCGCCAATGTAGAATCTGGATATCTTCAACGATCGGATAGGAAATCTAGGACGGATTGGAGAGGATATTAGATTACAAGCGAGGGTGAATGCAGAAGGTGATTGTCTTCTTCGTCGGAATCTGCACAGGTAACAAACCGTTGTTCTTGGAACGCAGGACAGGGTGTCCTACGACCAAGCTCCGGCGTGAGAATCAGTATGGATTCCGATAAGAGTAAGTGAGGAAGAAGACAGTAATTTTAGGGTTAGAGAACTTGTGTTTTTACCTGGTGATTGATGAGTATTTATACTCATCAATCCTTTGTCTTACTCTGTGTAATGCGCCTACCACTGAGAGGTACGATCCTTGCTGACGTGGCCGTCCTTGTGTCCCCTCAGTGGAGGTCGTTAGTGGCCGTAACAACGTTGTAGGAATGTTTCTGACATTGTCGTGTGAGCGTTGGTCTGTTTGTGTGAGCTTCGGTGGTTCGAGTATCGACTGGCCGAAGTGAAGCAACATCTGTCAAGTACTTCGGTGGGTCGAGCATCGACTGGCCGAAGATGTGTACTTGTGTATAAGTCAGTGTGTCGGAAGTTGCTTGCTGTATGGTCGACCCTCTTGTGGAGTTTGGAGGTTCGACCCCAGTGTTGCCGAAGCTGGCTTCGACTGTAATGCGTGGTCGACCTTGCTTAGGTCGACCCTTGTGTGTTGTATTGTTCGTTGAACATACACACGTCATCATGTACTAATAATATATATGAATATCTCTATGGTTAAGAATAATAAGTCAAGAAGTGGCTAATAAAAGTGGGTAAAATATTCGAATTTTCTGACTTAAGTTCACACCCTAATTTATAGATTAGAGTTTGACCTATTATGTTAAGTCTATATTAAGTTCTAAACAGATGTTTCTCTAATTCTCTTACCCTGTTATAAATAAAATACAATATAGATTTTGACCTATTTGTGTTGCTTAAAAAAACCACCATTTTAACCCAAAAACATACGAAAACTAAAAATGTGACTTAGATCAGGCTTTAAAATGTACCTTAATTGTTTTTCATTGCAAGCAAATTGTAAGCAGGTGACACCTGCATACAGAAAACAAAAAATAGGGGAATAATATACAGAAAAAACGTAAGCAGCAAGACATATAGGTCGAAAAGAACATACAAAACACCTAAAAATAACCTACATCAATAATATATGATTAAATTGCCGGTTGGAAGTTTTGACAATCACTTCAAGTATTGAGTGTCTTAACTCTCAACTCTAAAACAATAGAATACATCTTCATATTTTGATTATTTCACCCATCACCTAAAGGAAATTTCAATGGTAATGCACACAAAGCAAATCAAATGCATAATTACCAAAAAAAAAAAAAAAAAAAACAGACCCAATTTTACAAAAGAAGGGCATGAAAACAACAATTACCTAAGAAAGCAGAAAACTTAACCCAACATAAAAACACCCGGACGAATAGGAAGGTTTACATTATATAACCTGTAATAGTCTAGATTAAAAGCAAGACTTAAATAGCCTGAATCTGTAAGTAATTCAACACACGATAGAACGCCAACAAAACTTGTTACAAATAGGAATTCTTTAAGTTGATTTGTAAACAAAATTAAACTGTTATTGGAAATAATGCAGACTTCTTGGTATGCAACAATAAAAGGTTTTACATTTAAACCCAAACCAAAAAACATATTTCCTATCTGCAATTGTATTGATGCAACAACCAAATATGAAAAAATATTCCGAAATACACAGATTATTGTAGAACATGATAAAATTGCTTTGGAATGCAACAACATTTGGTAGAAACAACATATTTATCAAATTAAAGTACATTAAGGTAGAAACAAACATATTAGATAGCATAATGTATATTTGGTAAAAATTAAACTTATATTCTCAAACTTGTTAAATCAATGTTACCTCCAAAACTAAATCAGTTTACCTTGAATCATACATATGCTTCTAGGCATATGCCTTACTCTTGTTAGACGGAACCCGAACCATAACCATCTAGGAAACTCTAAACCTCTCTAGTTCATCCTTGACGAATCAAATCAACAGCTGATATCAACTAAACTAAGAAAGGCAGAGGTTAATTTCAATTAAAAATATACAATATGCAATGCATCCAAACACCGCATAAATCCAAAATGTCAACAAAAAAGGAAGACAACAACATGATCATAATCAGAAAATGGTATACGATGTAGAAAAACAATAAATATTATTTTTATGCACCAGAAAACACCAGTAATATCAAAAGCTTATCAACAAAAGAGGCAAACAGCAGTGGTAAAGAGGACCCTAACTCAAGTTTCATATGAGCATCCAGTCCTGTTAATCAGAAATCGATACAAATAAGATCCTATGAAGGCTAATCAACACAAATGAAACAGTCTAAACAAAATCAAGTTTCTGGAGGTTCATTACATGATTATTTGTGATCCTTTTACACGACCTAAAATTCAGTTGAATTTGTTTACTACTGAACTCCTTATAAACCCATGAAAAAACAATTAATTATTACAAATTGAGTATAAATAAACAAAATTAAATAGCAAGGAAGAGAACCAAAAGAAAAGGAAAGACCACCTAAAAATTGCAACTTGCTTGTGCTAACCCTATAGCTTTTGAAGACCGGGGGTTCCGTAATTCTTCTCAATAAACGCCCTCTCACCAATAATGAATTTGATTTTGATAACAAAGATTAGGGTTAGGACACAAAATAAAAGATGATGTTGTTGGAAACGATACCTGGTGTAGAAGCCCCCAAATTGAGAAATACATGAAGAGTTGTAGGTTGAAGAGATTATATACATGCTGATGGTTACGATTGGACTTCCATTTTGCGATCTGAAGCGTACATAGAATGCGATTGAAATTCCAGTTTTGATGAAGAGTGAGATACAAGTTCATTTAAGATTCGCTAAAAGAAAAAGGAGCGACAGATGTGGACAGATAATGGCGCGAATTTGAGATAGGGGAAGGATGGGAAGATGACACGTGTCAAGAAATATGTTTACTTATTAAAGTAGTGGATAGTGTGCCGGGTAATCTCCAAATCATAAACATTTTAAAACAAACGTGGTACCTATCAATTTTTTCAATAGTTTCGGCTTTGCTACTACACTAAAGCCGGGAACCCACAATAATTATTTATTTGGGTTTATTCAAGTAGCGAAATCAGGATTTTTAAGCTTTCCGAAGTCAGTTGGGCCTGCCAGCACATCACTATTTAGGCACGCTTTCAAACTTAATTAAATTATTTATATACATACTTTTTTTATAATGATAATATATACATAAATGGCCAAAACTTCGGTTTTTCAATCATTTCTCATTTTAATGCAGACAATTTCAAAAATATTTAAACAATTTTCTGGTTTCTTCAACCATTCCCCTCCACACACTTGAATCGGACGTCGTCCTGAATGTAAAAGAAAAAAAGATAAAGAAAAAAGGGTGAAGGGAACTAGAAAACTCCCCTGATCGAAGATATGCAACTCTTGAATGATATGGTGCCAGCACTGCCTGCAAATAAACTGTAGGGCTCCAAAAATCTCTGAAATGCAGAAATAACAAATCTCGACAACAGGTGCCAGAAATGTGTCATGATGATGCTCCGATGCTCAAAAAAGGAAAACAGCTCTCGACAAATTCCAGAACTGCCTCAGCAAATCACTATCATAAATACAAAACAAAGCATCAATCACCGCCTAGCAAAATAGACATCGTTAAATGTATCCACAATGTGCATCGAACCCTTATACACAAAAGCCCGAGTTTGTACGTCAATATAAATACATGATAAGGAAAGAAATACAACTCGTTGAGGGAAGGGGGCAACCAAACGATCACGTTTGTGGGCCTGGTGGCGGCGGCAAGTGGACTCCGGGAATCCCGGTAGCAATGTCAGTAAGAGCCTGGGTCATCCATAGTAAAGTCTGCCTCAGATGAGCAACCTCAGCCTGGTACGTCTGCCGAAAATTTGTAACATCAGCCTGTAAAGTCTTAATGGCCTGGTTACACTATTGTACGAGCTGTACGAGCTGTTGTCTGGGTGGTGGGGGCACAAACGCGCGACCCCGGCTCTGCTGCTCCCTATGGTGGTCTGGCGGAATCAGCTGCCTGCATGCGGTCCCTAATGGCTCGAACCGGAAAGCCCTGCCCTGGTAATCTGACGTGAGCAATGGGTCGGGGTGCTGGCTGCACGGGAATCTGTGGTTGCGCATCATCAGCAGCACCCTCTGGGATCACAGGTGGAATTTGAAGCTCACTGACGGCCATCAAACGAATACCTCTATCTGGGTTAGGCTCACTAATGCTCATGTCGGAGATGGCGCTGACATCTAAAATGGATGACCGGGCCTCTACGACCTCGGTGAACGCCTGTCCTGCAGGAATCTGATCTAGCTGGCGAGGATCAAGGAGCAGCCCATAACTCTCAGCAAGGCGTGTAACATATGCTACTCCGACGATACCTCCATGCGCACTAACAGAGCCTGGAACTTGAGAAATTTCGCAAGCGCATGCACAAGATGGTAATCGACACCCCTGATAAGTGAATATAGGAAGCAGGCATCGATCATTGTTACCTTCTCGGTGCTGACCTTCCAAGCTTCTATAGTGCGAGAGATCACTCGGTGAAGGTAACGATGGAAAGGGTCATAGAACCAGGACGCTCTCGACTTAGACCCTAGGTCGCCACAACCAATGGTCGGCCACCACTGTGTGAGAAGTGTCGAATCAAAATTAGTGGCCGCCTCGATAAACACTGCATGTGAAATCTCATCCCGAACATAAATACTCGTCCGAATGCCAAAATCTACCAAAGAAAGCCTCCTCAACTGACCTCCCAGCCTAAATGTAATCGCGCCCTCATAATGATAGTCCGCGAGCAAACCCGGATAATGAACTATGGAGAAAAACTCTAAAAAAAGCTCGCAAAAAACGGGCCGGTCAATGTCTAAAAGACGGCCCTAGGGAGGTGTAAGCATGCCTCTCACCCTCTTATCTACGCTAGGTGTCTCCAGCAGCTGCCAGTCAATGGTACGGAGGTGAAGGAAAGGGATATCAATCAGTAAACGCAGCCGCTCGTATCACACTGAGTCGGGGTGGAAACTCAGCCAATGGTAGGAGTGGAGTGGTACATAAGCATCTATCTCTGCGGGAACAGGCTCTCCCTCCACTGGTAATGGCATCATATCTGTCGGTGGTGGTGGAGGCGGAGGCTCCGGTGCCTCCTCAATTGATGTAGCCTTTCGCTTTCCGCGCGATGACGATGTTTTCACTATATATGCAAATTCTTAACACACAAAAGTTAGAACATCGAATAACATGAGAAGATAGAGTTCCAGACGGGTTAAGGCTGAAAAATATGGCAAATCAATGAAATTTGGTCGAATGTAAATTGCGGGAATGGAGATTGAGTACCCGACAATTTGCATTGACCAAAACCAACCAACCCGTGCGAAACCCTAACACGAACCGCCCATTTGTCATTTATGAAGTCGACGGTTCGCGTAGCGGGAAAATATGAATAAGAAATCAAAGTTGTGAATCGTCAAAATGGAGATTGAGTACCAACGATTCACAGTCTTGAAATCCGATGAAAAGCTCCAAATGACCATTCTACGGGCCGCTGGAATGGAGATTGCGTACCAACGACCCGTATTACGGTAAGATTTTCAGAAAAATCGGGCATGACCCCACTGTAAATTGGACTAAACCAACACTCACATGAAGTGTTCAAAATCAAACAATATCAGAGAAAGGCAAATCAGATAGGCTTAAACGCGTAACCAGAATGAGATTTCATGAAAGTAAATCTATAATACCTAAAAGAAAGAAAGAAATAACAATAAAAAAACATAAATCCTAAAGTAATGAACCTACAAAACAATAAAAAGTGAACATATATCTAAAAGAGAACCAAAAAGATTAAAAATAAGAACTTAAAGTTGAAACTGAAAACCATAAATGATTAAAAATATTTTTGTTATATATATAGTGAGAGGAACATTTGAGAAATAATTGGGTTTGAGAACTTTTGAGAACCATTCCAAACCACTAATTTATATATACGGAACCCCTCCCCCCCCCCCCCCCCGAATTATAGTGGTCCCTACCTGAAATTAGTGGTTGAACAAATTAAATCCGAAAGGAAATTAACTAACCTAAAGAAAATATCACCTACTTCTAAATAATACTCTAGCTAAAAGGCTCTAATGTTTGACACTTGAATCCAAAATAACGTTAAAATGTTTTTACCAAGTAATGAAACCTAATCACAAATATGTAAACAAAATTAAGCCTAAATTACTTGTAAGCACAATGAGCCTATACTAATTAATGAAGTCGACCAAATGCAATGTAATTCTATACTACCTAAACCAGAAACACAATTGTACATTAGAAAACTATTACCAAGTCAACATGATATGGCAATGATGCATCCAAATGGAGAAAGATCAACCTACTAAGAAAACAACCCAGACACAGAAACTTAGCTAAATTTTTGAAAGAATAAGAATGAAGTGTACTAACTTTTTGAAAGAATAAGAATGAAGTGTACTAACTGCCACGCAAATGTTTAAATTAACACAACTAGACTAAATACCACAGCCGGTTTATGGATTGAACACTAACAATATGCAAACTCACTAAAAATTTGCAAACTCAGATTCATTCTCAATTTTAAGATTAATCAAGGTATATACCCAAACTTTTAATCATCTTAATAAATGTGGGTTTAGAAACACTAACCTGTATTGTTGAATCAGAAACAAACAAAAAATTGCAGAATGATGATGATCGGAAACTGTGGTGGCTGTTGTTGTGGTCGCTAACAGAGGATGAATGGTGGTGGAGGAGAAAGGTAGGGGTGGTAACGGATGTAGACGCTGGGAACTGGAAGTGATGGGCCGAGAGGAAGAGGGAGAGGGGTGGTCGGAGAATCGTCGGGAGTGGGCTGAGCTGAGGGACGGTGCTGGTAGCAGGTGGTTGAACTTGGGGAAAAAATGGTGGTGGTGTGGTCTTGATCGAAAAAAGGAGGAGGGGCGGGGTGTACGGTGGTTATGGGTGGTGGCAAGGGGCGGCGGGGCTGTGTAGCGCCACGGCGAGGAAGAGGGGGCGGGGCGAGAAACCGGCGATGAGAATGTGGGGGCGCGGGGAGGTGGCTGTGGTGCTTGGAAATGATGGGCGGCGAGGAGGATTGCGTGGATGGAGAGCAGCATTGACGGGGCTGTGGTGGTTGGTGATTTCCGGATGAAGGTGGACAGTGGTGATTGATGCAGGTCGACGGGAAAGAAGGGGGGGGGATGAATTAGGGCAAAAATTTTATTTGGGGAAAATAAGGAGAATGTGATCTTTATAAATAAAGAGGACCGCGAGAGATAGAAAATTTATACAGCATGCGGTCCACATGCTTTCTGGCAGACAAAATTTTATACTTTATGAGGACCACGAGGGATATGTTTGTTGAAAGGCATGCGGTCTTCATGCATGTCTCCACTAGCAACCATATTTTTGCTAAAAAGTTCCAAAACCAACCAAATCAATTTCCGTTAATTCCGACCATCATCAATCATCATCAAACCACACCTGGGACTTTTCGGGACTTACTAAGACTATCATAAACCTTTCAACAAATAACTTACCCGGCGTAAGTCCAAAACATCATAATTTGCATAAATAGACAAAGACTTCAACTCAGCACGCATTCCAATGTAATAATCAACCAAATGAACCTGTTTTCAGCCCCGAATGTTCCCACGAACCTGCAAAACTCAAAGGCAACCATAAAATGGAAAAAGAAACGAAAACAAGCAACTAATTTAACTAAAAACTAAGCAAAAGTCAAAGTTGACTTCAAAAAGGTCAAACTAGGCACAAAATAATCAAAATGAAACATAAAACACCAAAACTAATCTAATCAACTAAACGGGTTGCCTCCCGCAAGCGCTGAAGTTATTTACGAGTCGTCAGCCAGACTCGACCCCGCAATCAATGCGGCGGGGCCTCCAATCGCGTAACGACCTCCTCGCTCGTGTTAACCGGACCTGATAAGTAATGCTTCAACCTGTGTCCGTTAACCTTGAATGAGTGGCCATCAACTCCCTCAATCTCAACCATCCCATAAGGAAAAAGCTGTTTAACCACGTGGGGACCGGACATCTAGATTTCAACTTACCCGGGAATAATTTCAACCTCGAATTTAAAATAAGCACCCGATCTCCCTGTTGTGACTATCATGAATCCTCTTGGTCCGTGCTTTGTATGAACATGATGTCTTGTACGCGTGATCGCATAGCTCATCTAACTCGTGTTACTGAAAGAGCCGTCCTATAGTCGCCTCATCCAGATCTAGATTGACGGCCTTCATGGCCCAATACGCGCGATGCTCTACCTCAACTGGTAAATGACACGCCTTTCCGTAAACCATCCTAAACGGTGTCATGCCCGTAGGTGTCTTGTAAGCCGTACGGAAGGCCCATAATGCATCATCCAGTCTCTCTGCCCAATCCTTACAGTTCTTGCTAACCGTTTTCTCTAGAATTCCATTAATTCTGCGATTCTTGACCTCAACCTGCCCACTCGTCTGGGGGTGATATGGTGTAGCCAGTCTATGTGTAACCCCATAACGCTGTAACGCCTTCTCCATCTGCGTGTTGTAAAAGCGGGTGCCACGATCGCTAATCATTGCCTTCGCCACTCCAAACCTCACGAACAGTTTCCTTAAAAATCTAACACCAACTCTGCATCATTAATGGGGAGGGCTTGTGCCTCGACCCACTTCGAAACATAATCAACCGCAACAAGAATGTATTTGTTCCCTCGCGAAGGTGGTAACAGACCCATAAATTCGATACCCCAAATATTGAACACCTCACATACCTGAATACTAGTCTGGGGCATCTCATCTCTCTTACGTAAATTGCATGCGCGCTAACAATTGTCACATTTGCTAATCAACTCAAACACATCTCTGAAAATGGTCGGCCAGTAGAATCCTGACTCAAATACCTTATTTGCGGTGTAAAGCACTGCGTAATGTACTCCAGTCGGATGACAATGTCTCAAAATCTGGCGTGCCTCACATCCATGCACGCATCTCCTGATCACTGAAACATCTCTAACTTTATACAAATGAGAATTCTCCCAAATGTAGTGTTTTACATCCGATAAGAGCTTCTTCTGCTGAAATGAAAGTGCCTTCTGCAAAACACCAGTCGACAAATAGTTCGCTAAATCGGTGAACCACGGCTCCTCCAGATCATCTCTCGCATCCACAAAATCAAGCAACTCATGGGGGAAATAGTTATTTATGGGAATCCCATTGAGTTGATCATCCTCAGAACCCTCTAAACGTGAAAGATGAACGGCCGCAACATTCTCGGCCCCTTTCTTCTCTCGGATCTCGATATCAAACTCTTGAAGTAACATAATCCAGCGAACGAGACGTGGCTTGGCATCCTGTTTACTAAAAAGATATTTAATCACCAAATGATCCATGTAAACAATAGTCTTGGACATGACAAGATATGATCTGAATTTATCGAAGGCAAATACAACAGCTAGGAGCTCTTTCTCAGTCGTGGTATAATTCTCTTGCGCATCATTCAGAGTCCTGCTGGCATAGTAAATCAGATGGAAGTGTTTGTCCCTCCTCTGTCCCAAGACTGCCCCTACTGCAAAATCACTCGCATCACACATCAACTCAAAGGGTTGCGACCAATCGAGTGCAACCATGATCGGGGCGTTCACCAACTTGTTTTTGATCAAGTTGAACGTTGTGAAACAATCCTCAAAAAACACAAATGGGACATCTTTCTCTAAGAGTTGCGTTATCGGCCTAATGATTTTAAAAAATTCGCGTATGAATCGGCGGTAAAAACCCGCATGGCCTAAAAGACTCCTAATCGCTCTAACAGAAGTGGGAAGTGGAAGTGTGGAAATAGTATCAACTTTTACTCGATCAACCTCAAGCCTCGCACGTGAAATCTTGTGCCCAAGCACAATACCCTCGCGAACCATGAAATGGCACTTCTCCCAATTAAACACCAAGTTTGTCTCCTCACATCGAGCTAGCATCCGCATTAAGCTCGTCAAAAACTGATCGAAGGTAATCCCAGAAACAGAAAAATAATCCATGAAAACCTCCATGGAGTCCTCGATCATATCATGAAAAATCGCAACCATACAGCGCTGAAATGTCTTTGGAGCGTTACATAATCCAAACGGCATGCGTCGGTACGCGAATGTGCCATAAGGTCATGTAAAGGTGGTTTTCTCCTGATCCTCCGGTGCGATGTGAATCTAGAAGTAACCTGAAAAGACATCAAGAAAACTATAGTAACTGTGATCGGCTAAATGCTCCAACATCTGATCAATAAACGGGAGGGGGAAATGATCTTTCCTCGTAGTATCGTTGAGTTTGCGATAATCTATGCAAACTCTCCACCCCGTAACCGTGCGCTTATGAATCATCTCATTCCTCTCATTCACAACAACTGTCATGCCCCCTTTCTTGGGCACGACCTGCTCTTTCTTCACCACATCCTGCATGTTCGGGTTCAGTCGTCTCTGCCTCTGCACAACAGGCTTAAACTCATCATCCATCAAAATCTTATGCGTGCAGAAAGAAGGGCTAATCCCCTTAATATCCATAATCTTCCACGCAATAGCTTGTTTGTGCTCTCTCAACACATCTAACAACCTCGATTTCTTATCAACCGTCAAATTCGAAGCAATGATAACAGGAAGTCTCAAATCCGTCTCCAAAAATGCATACTCTAAGTGAGATGGTAACTCCTTAAGCTCTAATGTGGGCGGATCCTCGATAGACGGTCTACATTCGGCCCGTATACTCTCAATCACCTCCAATACCTCTAGGCTCAAATCTAATGCACTAGTATCCTCACTAGTCACCTTACACGCAGCAGCAGCATACACACCAAGTTGCGGGTCAACTCTACCCCAAAGATGCGTGTCCAAAACACCTAAATCACAGATATCCTCAAAATGGTCACTCACATGCGGGTAATGGTGTCAATAAAGTAGAGTATATCATCCTGACCCTGAGGACGTCTCATCGAATCACGAATGTCAAAGGTCACCATCTCGTCCTCAACACGTAATGTAAGCGTACCACTGAAAACATCAACTAAAGCACGTGTAGTAGCTAAAAATGGGCGACCTTAGATAAGAGGCACGTGCTCGTCCTCATCCATGTCAAGGATTACAAAATCGACTGGGTACATAAATTTATCAACTTTAACCAACATGTTCTCCACTATACCCAGGGTTGCAAAAGTCGGCCGAGGCGGCCGATTCCTCGGCGTTGAATCGCACAGCGGAAGACAGCCGTAGCGACTTCAAAAACTCGGACTTAAACTCGTTGACTAAGTCAACGATCTAACTTAAACGGGGTTTTTAACCCTAATCGTAAGAAATCTGGGTAGAATCAGCAAGTAAATGATCTCACTTAGGGTTACCTTTTACCTTCTGGTCCACTGCGTCCTCTGTCGCCCATTGAAGCATCTCTGGCGACCACAAAATTGAAGCATCTGACCTCCGATTGAAGTATACTGAAGTCGATTTAAGCATCCATGAACAACACGAAACATCAATTGAAGCATTGGACCTCCGGAACTCTTGTTTGTATTGTGTGTGTGCGAGTTGTGTTTGTGTGTGAGATTGTGTTCACAAATGTCGATGCTCTGATTTTTTATTAAAGATATTATTTTAACAAAATAAAACAGTAGGTATTACTTATTAGGATTGTGTTGGGACATTTTCTTGTTCAAGTTCTTTTTTATTTTATTGTAGATTTGTAAATTTATGTTTAATTATATAATTTTATATATATAATTTATATATTTTTATTTTAATATTAAATAAGTCCGATCCGACTTCTCCCGATTCCTCCCCGAGGAATCCGAGGAATCCCTCCAAGGATGTCGACCGCCTCGACTCCGACTTCCGACTTCTGCAACCTTGACTATACCGCTCGGATACTTAACCGAATGGTCAGCAAACTGAATGCTCATGCGCGTGGGTGTCAACTCACCTAGGTCTAGTCTCGCGAAAGTAGAATATAGCATTAAGTTTATATTAGCACATAGATCAACAAGAACATTGGTGAAAAATAAACTACCAATCAAGCATGGAATCGTAAATCTCCCCGGATCCCTCATCTTATGCGGAAGCTTGTTCTGAAGAACAGCCGAACACTCCTCATTCAATGTAACAGTGGAAAGCCCCTCAAGTTTCTTTTTGTTCGTCAACATATCTTTCAGAAACTTGGCATATTTGGGCATCTGAGCTAATGCCTCCACAAATGGAAGATTGATATGCAACTATTTAAACAAAGCCAAAAATTTACTATAGTTCTCCTCAGCTTTCTCTCTCCTCAATCTCCCGGGATATAGAACTGCAAGTGTGTAAACTCTGGCTGGCTCCTTAGGACGTGTTGTACTTGTTTGGCGTAGCCTCAGTTGCACCTGCTCAAGAACATCAGTCTCAATCACCTCATCATCTCTCTCCTCAGTAACTGGCTTAACAGTGACTGTTGGTTCTGGATCTCTAGTGGTTCTGCCACTCCTTGTCGTGATTGCCTTTGCTGCTTGGTGTGGATTTGTCTCGGTATTTCCTGGCAAACCTCCCTGCTCGGGCTCTGACATAGATTTGGCAAGCTGGCTAACCCGTCTCTCCAAATTCTGCATATGAGTGCCCATGTTCCCCGTCTCTTTAACAACATAAGAGATATCATGCGCATTCTTTGAAACACCCAAATCCTGCTGTAGAGAATTCTTCTCACTCTGCTTTATGAACTGAGACATCATATCGGTCAGGCTCTTCATTCCAGAATCCTCGGTTTGAATCAGGACCGTCCTGGTGCCTGTAGGGTTGTAGAAACCCTGATGTCTCTATGGCGGTCGTGGCTGAAACCCTGGCGGGTTAGAACTGCTCGGCTCCTACCTCCACCCTGAATTTTGGCTTGGTCTCCAAGCCTAATTGTAATTTTATTGGTTAGATGGTGGACGGGCTTAGCCAACCATGAAACGACCTACTCCGATAGGTCGGTGCTACCTCCAATCGGGCATATGGTAATATTGTGAGGTCCCGCACATAACTCGCATTGCTTCACCTGCTGTGAGCTCCCCTGAGCCTACTAAACGTGATACTGATCCATCTTCTTGGACAACACCTCGACCTATGCAGCCAATGCCATAATTGAATCAATCTTATGAACTCCACGTTTCTGAGGCTTCCTGCTGTGCGTAGCAGACCATTGATAGCCATTTAGGGCTAACTCCTCCAATAACTTTTGTGCCTCCTCAGGCATTTTGCTGCTCAGAGTACCTCCAGCTGAACTATCCACTGTCTAACGCGTGAGTGGATGAAAACCACTGTAGAATATCTAGATCCGCGGGAGCTCAATGCCATGCGACGGGCATTTTGCCAATAACTCTTTGAACCTCTTCCATGCCTCGTACAAACTCTCCGAATCCGCATGTGCGAATTAATAAATTTTGTTATGATACACGGCTGCCTTTGAAGGTGGAAAGTACTTTGAGATGAATTTCTGCGTCAAAGAAGCCCATGAAGTGATTGAACCAGGAAGTAAGGATTTCAGCCACGTCTTTGCTGCACCACGAAGATAAAATAGGAAAAGTCGCAACTTAATCGCCTCGGATGGAACCCCGTTTATCTTGAAAGTATCAAAAATCTCAAGAAAGTTCGTGATATGAGCCATCGGATCGCCATTGGGCAAACCATCGAACTGAACGGTGTTAGTAATCATCGTGATTTTTTGTGGATGGATCTCGAAGTTTGTGGCTTCAACGACGGGTCGAATAACGTTAGGTTGTGTCCCATCAATGTCTGGACGAGCATAATCGGCGAGTGTACGTCTCGGCGGATCTGCCATCGGAACTGGAACTGGTAATGCCTCCAAACGTCGAAGTCTATGAAAAACCCTCTCAGGCTTGGACAATGGTGAGAAGTGACTCCTTCTCAGATAACGAATGCGCATAAACAGACGAAAAGACGGAACAGAAAACAGAAACAAAACAGAAAGAAACTAGACTAAGCTAATAAACTAACTAACACGAAAGCAAACACAGAAATAAGCAAACATACTAGAAACATGCAAATAACACAAGTAACAGAAAAACAAGTAAATAGCTAAACTACTAGCTCTGATAGGTCTCAAAAACTGACGTGTCCCCGGTAACGGCGCCAAAAACTTGATGTGTCAGATTTAAACAAGAAAAACTAGTCAAGTTTAAAATGGAAAATACTGAGTGACCAAACCATACACTAGGGCAAGCGTACCTGTCGTATGCAATATATTATCAATAAGTACGGAGTATCAATCCACGGACGTGTAATCAGTCTTTAGATAATGTACAATCACTAATATTTAACTGATGTAATTGAAATGATTTGACAAAACTAAAGAAACAGATAAACAAGTAACTAGAATAACTAAGGAATCAAAGCAATGGGATCTAAGATGAAATTCAGATGAGCAAAAGGGTACTACCTGGCAAGGAATCCTCGAGGTCTAAAGATGACTACTAAACTGACTAAACCATTCGATACTCCCTTCAAATGACAATCATCGGGACAACTAACACTATAGACACATCCTCGCTATCTAGGCAATCCTGAAATGAAGTCCGGGTAGCTAACTTGATTGTTGAAGCTAAAGAGTCAAACCGCTTCGGTCAAAGCAAATCAGACTCACACGAAACACAAGCCACTCGAGAAATCTCTCAATGTTGATCCTATAACATGGTAGAATTCTAAACTGGAGTCAATGGAACCTAGGCAATGCTCAACACATATAAGCGGGTCAAAACCTTAAGATCTCAAGTATTCTAACATACCGACAATGTCAAAAAACCACCTAGTGTGCTAAACAAATTGGTCAATTCAATTCAACACAAATACCATGCAAGATCAGCCTCAAATCATAATTGCAAGATCGTGTAAAAGGTCTCCTATTATGCATTTGAATAAAGACTAATAAAAGTCAAAGCATACAATGATCAAATCACTAATTAGGTTGAAGTTCTTTAATCCTAAGCAATCTAATCACATCATTCAATCAGAATAGAGGATAAACATGCTAATATGATCATTCCATCTATCCAAATCAGATTTCATAGCATCAAAATCAAATCATATGGAAAAGTCAAAGTAAAAGTTAACAAAAACCTAAATTCAATCCATTACCAAGTAGTACTAAGAAATCTAGCCTAGCATCATGAACATATACACAAAACAAGTGAAATCTGAGATCAACATGGTGAGAGAACAAGATCTAGATAGAAATCAAGGAAGAATGATAAATCTCAAACCGAAATCTTCACTTTTCCAAGCTCCTTCTTCCAAAATCCTTGCTCCTATGGCCTTGATCTCTTAAAAATCAATCTCAGAACCCTCAAAATGTGTAATCTGATCGAAATGGTGGAGAGCGTGTGTAGAAAAATGGCTTCCCCCTTTTTATAAAGGTTTATGGGGGGTTTTTAGCATCTGGTCGATGATGAGGACCCCGAGCCTGTGAAAGAGAAATACCATGCGGTCCTCGCGCCGCCTCTGACAGGTCCATGAGGACCGCGAGCTTTGTGCTGAAGAGGATCCATGCGGTCCTTGCGCCGCCTCTGACAGGTCAATGAGGACCGCGAGCCTTATGCTGAAGAGGATCCATGCGGTCCTCATCGATGTAAAAACAGCAAAAATACTTGAAAAACTTCTATCTTCCAAATCCGCTCATCACCAAGCCTCCTCTTCCATGTTTCCAAGCAAAATCAACAAACGACCCGATCATAACCTGTTTTTCATAAAGTTCACAATTAAGTAGAAAAATCCAATAAAACCTAATCAACTTGGTTAAAATGTGGGAATTCGATAATATAAATATATCCAAAATGCAATGCATCACCAATCCCACAAATTGTGAGTTTGTGCCATATACTCTTGATTAGCATAGAAATATTAATTCTTTGAGTGTGGCTATGTGTTTATCACTTTAGAACTTGTGCAACTGTTGCGTTCTGAGTTCTTGGTTATCATATGCATGTGAAAATGATTTAGACATTTAGGTGAAGCCTTGTCTCGATGTGCACGAGTGTGGGATTTGGGGGTTGGGACCTCATACATTATACATATGAGCTTGGTAAAAGTGAGGGGCGGGGGTTTGGGTCCATTAGAAGCCATTTTGTGCTTATTGCCTATCAATTGACCACCCGAGCCTATTCCACTCATCTTATTACCCGTAGTGTTCAACCCGGCTTATAGTTTGTTTACCATTTATAGATAGATGTTGAATAGTGTAGTTTGGTGAAAGTTGTTATATTCCATTGTGTAATCTAAGCGTTCGACGCTTTTTACACCAACATCCAAAAAAATGATGAAAAAGAAATGGCAAAATATGAGATTGGTTGATTGAAATATGATCCTACAAAAAGAATGTGAAGTTATTGTTTAGCATAGTGTGTATATATTAGTTGTTTGTTTCTTATGTAATAAATAAGCCGGATTAAATCATTTGAGCCACTTCAAATATTCTCATTCCACACCCTACACCTAGCCTCGTTACAACCTATTGTAAGTCCTTTTGATTTACATGCATGTTATAGCAATTATGAAGGAGGTTCGAGAGTTGTGCAAGCTTATGATAGTGAAATGGCACATTTGTCAATTGAGTGCATACTAGCTCACCATGCTAGCTTCTAAATGTTAACCGAGAGGAGCGTTTATTGTGAGGGGTTTGTTGCATGTACAAAAGGTCGAGTGCATGTTAGGTTTGGCTAAAGTTCTTGAATTTTGATTGTTATATGTTGTGTTGGCTAGCAAATAAATAAAACATTAGGAATGGGGTATGACTTGGAACCTTAAACGAAACTGGGTTTGTCTGGATTGATTGGAGGAATAACAAAGAAATTAGTTTTGAGTTTCTTGGGGTCAAGCAACGGGTAAGTGTCGGGATGTGACGGTTACACCGTTGTTTGCTAATTAAACATGATAACTGTGGTGTTTTATTGTATATATTTGTGTAATTCTATGAGTTACGATGACTACGTTGAATAGTATGTTTGCAAGTAAGAAGGAGCTTAAACGAATGGAAATAAAGATACAAGAAGAACCATACGAGATGGATGCAATTTTGAGCAAGTACAAAGCAAAGGAAAAAGGAGAAAAATCTCCTGCCAGCGTAAGCTACGCCACCACCGTAGGTTACGGTGGTGGCCAGCCTCCAAAATGCTCACCGTGGGTCAGCGCGTTGCCAGCGGAAATCATCACAGAGCCACCATAAGCTACAGTGGTAGCGTAGCTTACGGTGGAGGGCGGTTACCAGCTCCGTAAATGCTCGATTAAAGGGGTTTTTGAGGGGTCTTTTCACATTCATTCATGGGCAGACGATTAGAGACGAACTAGGGTTTGCTGGGGGCGATTTTTTAAGGAAAGAATAAGGAGATAGAGAAATTATAACATCAGAATCATTGAAGAATCATCCATGGCATTCAACATCATTATCACTGCAATCGATATCATCATGAGTGGCTAATTCTCTCGTGTTCTTCTTGAATGTAAGGTTATCATGTAAACAACAATATTAGTGTGTTTTATTTCTGGAATAATGATCTAAGCATTCGATGCTTTTCATTATGATGTTTGTGTGACTGGTTGTGAACATTTAGTATTTTACTTAATTTAGTTTTTGAACCATACGTTCTTGGTGCCATTGGCAATCGAGATATAGTGGGGAGGGAATTGGGTTACCAATTGCTAATTGATCTTCGGGTGATAGCCTCGCGTGTGGAACCCGAGTACTTTGTCCCCTTTTATCACAACTGGTTACACTAGCATGAACTATGTCTATGTGGTTCTTTCCATTTTATACTTATGTTGTTTGTTTACATGAAACCTGAAGTTCAAGAGGATCACTTTTATTTAACTATTAAGAAAATTACATTTCCACATTGTTATCTAATCACTAGTTGTAATTTAGTATTTACTTCTTAAAACTCAACTTATCAAACACAACTTTTTATCACATTTACATTTAAGCATTTAAATTTAGTCTATTCCAAGTTACAAAGTAGTACATTCTCCACAATCTCCCTGTGTTTGACACCCGCTTACCACTATCTAATAAGTACTTTCGGGTTTATCTTTGCGTGAGACTTCGACCTCACGTCAAGGTTCAAACAAATTGGAAAGTCAAATCAACGGTCATATATGAAACAACATGCATGCAAATTGAATGATAACCATTTGAGAGCAGAGTTAGAGCATTTAGGCACTATTCAGTCAATCTAGACAAGATTCCAACTTTGCATCATCAAATTATTTTCACTATTTGCAAAAGACAGCACACTATTCTAATTCTGATCATTACATCAAATAACTCACAAACACAAATAATAATGAGTAGATCACAGCTTATCAAGCAAAAGACACATTCAGTTTTAGGAATTTTGTCCTATCTTAGAAACAGTCAACTTGTATCAGTTTAAGCTTAATCATGCAATATATACATCTGAGTTGAGAGAGATAAGCACTAAGCAGTGAAATTAACAAGATATGCAATCACCGAGCTAACTAATAGAAGTAAACTCAAGGTAATGACTTCCCTTGTTGATTCAGGAGACAAAAACCAAGAATTATACAAGAAAATAAGATGACATACCTCTAAGAAGATCTATAGTAGACTAAGATCTAGTAGAGATATAATAAATCTTTGGTTAACAGCTTCATTGATGAATCTGTTTGATATCCAGCATAATTCATTAGAATTTGAACAAAATTAAAGACATTTCAAAGATAAATAAGTTAATTAAATGCCCCTGTGTAGCTGAATTTTTGGTTAAGTACAAGATGCATATAGACAAGACTAACATACCTCTTTGACGATCTACATTGACTAAGATCAATCTAGAGATGTAATAATCTTGTAGTATCTGAACAGAATCTGTTTTAGGATCAGACAAATGATATTAGAACCAATAAACTCCAACCCATAGTTTTGGAGACATTCAATTTAATAAAATCATGAGATTGACTTAATTTGACTCTGAAAAGTCAAACATATGACTTTGAAGTTCATAAAATACAATTCAGGCTAGCATATTACCTAAACATAGTAAAAAGCAAGATTACATGCATGCATATAGTTTGGATCTTCAAACAGTGACTTTTAGGTCAAAAATGAAGTCAAAAGTTAACAAGGGAGATTTAACTTTTCAAAGGCTACTTTGAGAGTATAGATGTGCTAGAAATTTAGTAAGATAAACCTATTCAGCACAACCTAGTGCAACATTCAAATTAGTTTCTTGTAATTAGCTAATTCCCAAGTCAATAAGCAAAACAAGTTTAAGATTCAAAAGTGAGTCCAAAAATAGGTCAAAGAGTTAAGATGCATAAGTTTCGTTCAAATGGTACATAATCTTTACTCAATCCAACAATTTTGACTAAAAATCCATGAATTTAATCAGTCATCAACATTAAACTGGTTAAACTCCCACTCATACCAATCAATCAAGATGTAACAGTGCTTATTTAGGTTAAAAATTTGAGATTAAGACAAGATGAACATAAATCATGTAAATGTCTAAACCTAGTCTCTAAAATCTATCAATTAATCCTTAATCAAACTCTGTTATAACAGTATTGAAGATTTATGAACCCTAATTTCATTCAACAACAACACAGACACTGCCCATGTACCAATCCGAGACCGAATCACTCAAAGTAATGCAAAATCAACAATTTCATACCTTAATAGTGCCCTAATGATGATGAAGAGCACAATGTAAGGATTGAATTTGTATTTTATAAGCAAGAATGAGTGAGAATGAGGGAGGCGAATTTCAACCCAAGGGTTCGTGTTCGTGAACCTTGAATCTGAACTTAATTCGATATCAGAATCGGTGAAGGAGACTTACCGATTGTAGTGTGAGCGCCGTGCAAACCAACCACACACACTTAGAGAATTAAGGTTGAATCAGAATTGGAGAAGAAGGGGAGCAGTGGGTGAATCGCCGATCGTCGGGAGGGAGAGAAAGAGTGTTTGCGTGTTTTGAAAGTGTGAAGAAAAAGAAGGGGTTTGGGTCTTATATATATGTTCGGATGGAAAAAGAAAAAGGATAAATTTTAAAGTGTAGATCGTATTGTTTAAATAAACCCTAGATCATTTAAACTCTAGGTCGTATAGACCAAGTTCAGACGATCTAAAGCTTTCTAGATCGTATAGATCAAAGTCCAGAACGTCCAGATTAAACATACAGATCCACAAAAATACTAAGTATAAAGTCTAGGTCATGGGTTTAAATTCATATCGTATAGACCAAATTCACACAACCCAGAAACTTCACAAAAATTTCTAAGTGTCCTAGATCGTATAGAACAAATTCAGAAGATCTAGAACATTTGTTCTATACGATCTACCGTTGGACCGGATTGACAGCATGTTACCTGGATCGTATAGAGCAAAAACAAAACTTTAAAATATTAAACTAAGGATCCTAGATCATATAGAACAAAAATCAGACGATCTAGGATTTTGTTCTATACGATCTACAGTTAGGCAAGACAGCTAGGCTTTCTCCTGGATCATATAGAGCAAACACCAAAACTCGTAAAAAATAATCTAAGGGTCCGAGATCGTATACAACAAAAATCAGACGATCTAGGAACTTGTTCTATACGATCTACAGTTAGGCCAAACTGCAGAACTTTCTCCTGGATCGTATAAAAGAAAAATTAAGAAAGAACAAAGAGTCCTAGATCGTATAGAACAAACATTCAAACGATCTAGGAGTTAGTTCTATACGATCTACAGTTAGTCCAAACTCACTGGCTTTATCCTGGATCGTATAGAAGAAATAAATAAATTGATAATCAAAAACTTTCCAAGTACTGTAGCCAGATCGTATAGAGTTATTTCCATACAATCTAGCAATTGAGCTATACGATCTACAGTTCCACAACAGTCCATTTCTAGACCGTGTAAAGAGAAATCCAGATCGTATAGTGCAATTTTTCAGAAGATCATAAAATTTTCTAAGGAAAACTGATTTTCAACTATGAAAAATTTTATAAACTGAAATTTTGCACTCAAACTTAAATTTAACAAATAAACACCGTCATGCCTGCACAATACCTACCAGGAAGATAAATTTTGTTAATAAAAGTTTAGTACTTGACAATTTCAACAAATTTGATCATATTTCAACAAACACCAAAGTTTGACTTTTAGCTGGTCAATTTTCCATCAACCACTTTAAAAACTCATTTTCATTCGAGTCGGTCAATTTTTCACCAGACTCAAGAATTCATTTTCATTTTAAGTTGGTCAATTTTATACCAGCACAAAGTTTGACTTTTGCACAAGTTGGTCAATTTTTCACCAAACTTAGAAATTTAAGCACTTCGGCTTTGATTCAGTTATTCTTATTTAAATTCAGGTAAGTGCATACAAATCATTTATTTTTGCATGGTTGTGGTCAGACTATGTTTAGAATCATACCGGTCCATTACGTGATCGATAACACTTATAGTTCAAATCACCTCTCAGATCCTGTAACCTAAGTCAGATTGTTGGTATTGTTTATCCACTTAAGCTCAAACATGGTAATTCTCAACAATTTTTTGTGATGTATTTATCATGTTTTGTCCGGTTAGAGAAAGATGTGATTAACCTTTTATTTAACATAAGTCACCAATATTCTACCATGGGCCATTTTTGCACTTCAGATACAGCCTACACACAAAAGGATTTTAAAATGGCACATACAAAATTTCTTCAACATATGATAATTTTTATTATTCCCCCTAATTATTTAGTGTTAAGTAGTTGATTTCATGAGTGGAATTAATGATGGATCGTGTGAACACAAGGTCATTGATTTCGCAAAGTAGATGTGTCACGGATAATGATTGAATCGCGTGGGCACAAGGTCATCACTTTCACAAAGCAGGTGTGCCACAGATTTATTTATGGATGAAGCGACACCAAGGTCTTTGCGTAAGCAAAACAGATGGTGTGCTGATGGTTGAAATCAGGGACTTAATGCTAAAGAAATATTCGTGTGTGTTGGCATATCGTACTTAGCTCAGACCTAGGCAAATTTAAAGAATTTTGCACTTCTTCACTTAAATGTTCACATTTTCATGCAATTAGTGTGTAACCACATATATAGTCTACTTCTAAGTATGATGAGCCTACCGAAAAATCAAATGATAGAGTTACCGGTCGATTGGATCTTATCCTATGGTTAAATCGATAAGACCAGAATCATATCATGTTCCTCACAATTTGTCCGACCACAGACCAAAGATTTTGATTTTTCAATGTTTTTTATTTTTCTAAAAGTATTTTGTGCATGTGTATAAAAACACTTATTGGGTCACAGAATAGACACTATTTTTTGTGCTTTTTCACATTTTCATGTTTTTGGTTTATCTTCCACATTGCAAGCACGGCAGACATACTCAAAAACAAAAATGAAACATGAAAAATATGTATGGTCTTTTTCTAGAAATTTTGACACAAGATAACCATAAACAAAGGTTTTTGTGGGTCAATTCAAGGTCAAACAAAGCAGGAAACTGACTCAAATGAGTCAAAAGAGAAATCTTTTTGAAATTTTTTCAAGAAATAATATGCACAAAACTCAAAAGTAAAAATCTTTTTGGTGATTTTCGCGAAGGGATAATATGAACATGCAAGCGGGAACACAGATAACACTTCTAAGTACCTAAACCTAAGAATTCAAGACACTAACATACTAGGGATTGGAGAAGGCTTAGTCATAGTTAATCATGCCTACAGCACTAATCAAAAAGTTAAACCTAGCCAAATAAAATGACTTAGTGAAAAGGTCCGCTAACTTATCCTCTGTGTAACTTGAACTAAGTTAACTAGCTTCTTCTCAGCATAGTCCCTAATGAAATGGTGTCTAATTTCTATATGCTTAGTCTTAGAATGCTAAATAGGATTTTTCACAATAGAAACAGCAGCAGTATTATCTATATGAATAGGGGTACCCATGAAGTTCAAACCGTAATCCAGCAATTGATTCTGAATCCAAAGCACTTGCCAGCAGCAAGACGCAGCAGCTATGTACTCCGCTTCAGTTGTCGAAACAGACAGAGTGGTTTGCTTCTTGCATTGCCATGAAACCAAGCGGTTACCCAAGAACTGAGCACCTCCCGTCATAGACTTGCGATTGAGTTCACAACCGGCATAATCACTGTCAGAGGAGGCTCGAAGACCAAAGAGTGAGTCTTTTGGATACCATAGTCCTCTGTAGGGATTTGACTTCAGGTATCTGAAAATTCTCTTCACAGCAGTCAAATGTGATTCTTTCAGCTTGCTCTAGAATCTTGAACAAAGACATACCCCAAACATGATATCGGGACGACTTGCTGTCGTATACATCAGGGAGCCGATCATAGACCTGTAGAGATGCTCATCTACACAAACATCTTCCGGGTCCTGATTAAGCTTGTGACGAGTGACTACGGGTGTTGAAAATCCATTAGAATCATGGAAACCAAATTTCTTCAGGGTTTCTTTCACATGTTTCCCCTGGCCGATTAAGATACCTTCCGGCATCTGTTTCACTTGAATTCCAAGAAAGAACGTGAGTTCACCCATTGCGCTCATCTCAAACTTCTTCTTCATTAATTCCTTAAAAGCATGGCATAAGCCGACATTCTTTGAACTGAAAATGATGTCGTCGACATATACTTGCACTAACAGCATGTCATCACCAACATGGCGAATAAAGAGTGTCTAGTCAATTACACCCCTTTTGTACCCATTAGATAGCAAATAAGTTGACAGTGTACCACTTCCTCGGAGCTTGATGGAGGCAATAAAGGGCCTTGTCCAATTTTTAACACTTCTTTGGAAAAGACTTGTTAACATACCCCGGAGGTTGTTGCACATACACGTCTTCGTTCAGCTCGCCGTATAGGAACACGGTCTTCACATCCAGTTGGTGGACCGTGATAATCATTGATTCAGCATACGCCAGAAAGATTCGTATTGCCTCTAGACGAGCGCCGGGCGCGGAGACATCATTATAATCTATGTCGTCTTTTTGCATGTACCCCTTCACTACCAATCGGGCTTTATTTCTGATAATAATACCTCGTTTGTCTCTTTTGTTTTTGAAAATCCACTTGACAGGTATAGGCTCAACACCCTCCAGAGAATTGACCACGTACCAGACATTGAGCACCGTTTGAACTGGAGTGACTCTGTTCAGCATAGCTTCAATCCATAGTTATACATACTAAACGAAGCAGGGCTAGTTCAAACACGAGGTATGAATCATAGTCTTGAAATGAAGCATGACGAACAAGCACGAATTAGTTATCCTGCGCATTGACTACATGGGTGAGTCGATTGTCAACTGGACTAATGATTCTCGACTCATAGGTTAAATCTTGTGAAATCAAAGGCTCTTCAACAGCCAGGCTAACCTGGAACGGATGAGTCCTTAGCGATCTGCCCAAGTTTGAAGATCATCGCCAAGTGTCAATCTAACGGCTGGTGAGTTCACAGTGGGCTCTGTCATACATTGGCTCTGGATCATGATCATCATGCGTGTACAACATGCAATTTCAACAGTATTGTCAGCTGTCAAAAGTAATGCTCGTGAGCAGGTCTCTGTTTCTACATTATTGGGTCCGTGAATCTGAACGGTCATGCGGGTCAGGTACTAGTACAGATAATAGTTAAAGGATCCAATGACATCGCGGGTAGCTAATCCGTTGTTCCATGCTCTAAGGAAGTTTGTACCAAAGCTGACTTATTTTGTGGGGGCCGAGCCATCCCGTACGGTGCGGACCTAGTCATCGCGGTTTCTGCCTCCCCCGTGTCCTCTCGGGACCACGGTCAAATAGGCTGATATTGTTCCTCCGTGCACTTCCCGTGCCACGGGGCGGAGTTTGTCAAACTCCAGTAGATCTACCCAACATCCCCTCGCTTTCACAAATTAATGGCACAATTAAGTTGAGGACTTTTAAGTTATAAGGCATCCTTAGAAAACATGTGATATCATATGGTTTAGACTTTAACCTACACTAGCCATATTAAAATGTTTTCAGTTTTGTTTTAAAAAGCAGTTTGTTCAGAGTTCACAAGTGTTCCCATGAAACACTTCAGTTCATCAAGTGGGTGCCAAGCATCCCGGGTTCTCATGTTCATCCGTGAGGTGCCTAGCACTCTCGAGTTTATCCAGCATTGTTTTTCGTTAAGTTATTCGGTGTGGCCCAATGGACTCACGGTAAGCGGGTTAGTGACACTCACCTTTGGTTGCACTGCTACACTTCAAGTAATCCAAATATTGTTGTTTAACGAAGACCTAGAACACGTTTAGGTCTTAAGTATTAGTTTCGTGTCTATTCCTTACTTAACGTCACTATGGCCCATAACATAGCACGTTGCAACTATGACTCGACATACCGACACACGACACCAATGGTTGATCATAGATAAGGGTTCATATAAATCAGATATCAAACATGTTTCATCATGGCATAATCATGTAAGTCATGGCATAACACTTAAGCAAATTTCACAAGTTTGGTTTTTTATTTTTTGGTCAAGTCTTAGTTTCGCTAGCATAGTTTCGCTAGGCAGTTTCGCTAGGTGCACGGGCAGCACTTTCGCTAGGCAATGCCCGGTGACTCAGTTTCGCTAGGCTAGTTTCGCCCGAAACTGCTGACGCAGTTTCGCTAGCCTAGTTTCGCAGAGAAACTGGTTTGAACTTTCGTTCAGGTATTTCGCTCGATAGTTTCGCTCGAGCTGGTCTGGTCAGGTTACCCGGCGACACTATAGTTTCGCTGGTCAGTGTCGCTGGAAGGAGATATAATTTCGCTACTTAGTTTCGCCCAGAGAACACACAGTTTCGCTGGTCGCGAAAAACATACGGATTTGCCTAAAAATCAACCTAACAGCTTCTGATCATACATGCAATTCATTATCTAGCATCCATAGGCATTTACCAACATAAATCAAGCAGCTTTAACACGTTTAACATGCATTTTAATCATCAAATCTCTAAAAACACTTCTAAACCCTAAAATGGCCAAAATTGCATAAATCATCATCATGGTTTGTTTATAAACGTAAAGTTGCTGACTTTATGGTAGATCTAGCATCCCTAAGCATTATCTCAGAAGCATACAAGTTTTCATGAAGGTTTGAGCATACTTTATAAAGAAACACATAGAAAACACATAAGTAAAGGTTTTTGGGACTCACGTTTGGTTCAAGAATCGATAGACGAGATGAGATGGTGGTCTAGAGGCTAAGATCTTGGTCTCTTGATGGTATTCTCGGCTGACCAGGTTCCAGAGAAGTGTATGTGTGTGTTGGTTGTGAAATGAGGCAAATGAGGCTACTAGGGTTCATTAAGTTTATTTATATCAGAGGCTAGTTTCGCTGGCAGTTTCGCTGGCCAGGCGAAACTAGCTCTGGTCTCGGGTACTTTGATCAGTCTAACCTGCTACCGGGCGAATCTGTAGTTTCGCTCGGTAGTTTCGCTGACTACCAAATTTAGGCAATTTCCACATAATCAAGTATTTACAATTAATCATGCTATTCACAATAATAAGTCATGTATTTAAATCACATTGCACATAAAGACAATCAATGATGAATACATAACACATATGGACGGGTTCGGTGATCAACCAAAGGTCGTGGACGTATTCGGCCTAGTTAAGCATTAGTTACTAAGTTAACACTTATAATCGTAACTAACGAATTTGTCTAACGGAAGTTAACCTTGAAATTCTCGGGTGTCACATCATTCCCCTGAAATTGGAATTTTCGTCCCGAAAATTATTCTTGTGTCGTAGCGTTCGCAGCATCAGCTGTCGTCGTTGCTATCGTCGCTGGGGAAAGAAAGCAAAAAAATTTTAGGGTTGTCACATCCTCCTCCCGTTAAGGAATTTTGGTCCCCAAAATTAAATTATACCTTGAGTTTCTGTGGACGTTTGCTCAAACAAGTGAGGATACTTTTTCTTCATCTGATCCTCACGCTCCCAAGTATATTCAGGTCCACGCCTTGAGTTCCATCGCACCTTGACGATCGGAATCTTGCTACGTTTGAGGGCTTTCTCCTCGCGTCCCATGATTTCTACTGGTTGCTCAATAAATCTCAGATGTTCGTCGATTTCCAATTCCTCCAAGGGGATTACTTCGATGTCTTCAGCCAGACATTTCTTTAGATTGGAAACGTGAAACACGTTGTGAACTCCATCGAGTTCAGCAGGGAGTTGCAATCGATAGGCCACCGGGCCTACTTCCCCAATAATTTCAAACGGACCGATGTAGCGAGGATTTAACTTTCCACGCTTCCCGAAGCGTATCACTCCCTTCCAGGGGGATACCTTCAACAATACTTTGTCACCCACCTCGAACTTTAGAGGTTTTCGGCGTTTGTCGGCATAACTCTTCTGTCGATCACGTGCTGCAGCTAGCCGTTGCCTAATTTGAATAATTCGCTCGGTCATATCATGGATGACTTCCGGTCCAGTAAGTCCTTTCTCACCCGTTTCGGCCCAACACACGGGTGATCTACATTTTCTGCCATACAGTGCTTCAAAAGGTGCAGCACTGATACTTGAGTGATAACTATTGTTGTAAGAGAACTCCACCAGTGGAAGGTGAGTCTCCCAATCTTTCCCAAAGTCAAGAACGCAAGCTCGGAGCATATCTTCTAAGGTTTGAATGGTTCGTTCCGTCTGACCGTCAGTCTGCGGGTGATAGGCTGTACTCATGTCTAGTCGGGTTCCCAATGCTTCCTGCATTGACTGCCATAACCGGGAAGTAAATCGAGGATCTCGATCAGAAATGATAGTCTTAGGCACACCGTGAAGCTTCACAATTTTGTCGATGTACAGCTTTGTTAATTTATCCATATTATCACTTTCCTTCATTGGGATAAAATGTGCAGATTTGGTTAATCGATCGATGACAACCCAAATCGCATCCGGTTGATTTGATCGATGAGGTAATCCCGTTACAAAATCCATGGAGATGTCCTCCCATTTCCATTCTGGGATCTTTGGTTGTTGTAGTAAACCAGAAGGCTTTTGGTATTCAATCTTGACCCTTGAACATGTTAAACACTTAGCCACATATCGAGCAATGTCGGCTTTCATATTCGGCCACCAATAAAGATTCTTCAAGTCCTGATACATTTTATCTGATCCAGGGTGCACCGAGTATCTTGACTTGTGAGCCTCGTCCATCACGAGCTCACGGAGATTTCCAAACAATGGAACCCAGATTCTGTCATTATAGTATGTGAGTCCATCGGACTTAACTTCAGAATGGCCATCTACACCACGTAGTGCTTCAGCTGCGAAGTTTTCTGCTTTCAAAGCTTCTCGTTGGCAGTCACGGATTCGATCCGGTAATCCTGAATGTATTGTGAGTTGAAGCGCTCGTACCCGACGAGGCTTTTCGTACTCTTTTCTGCTTAGGGCATCAGCCACAACGTTGGCTTTTCCAGGATGATACTTAATAGCCAAATCATAATCATTTAGTAACTCGACCCACCGTCGTTGTCGCATGTTGAGGTCTTTCTGATCGAAGATGTGCTGCAAACTTTTATGATCGGTGAATATTGTGCACTTTGTTCCGTATAAGTAATGTCTCCAAATCTTGAGTGCATGAACAACGGCTCCCATTTCCAAATCATGCGTTGTATAATTCTTTTCTGTATCCTTTAGTTGCCTGGACCCGTAGGCAATTACCTTGTCTCGTTGCATCAACACGCAACCGAGTCCTTGAATCGATGCATCGCAGTAAACCACAAAGTCGTCTATTCCATCGGGTAACGCGAGAATTGGAGCCGAACATAACATATCTTTAAGCGTCTGAAACGCGCGCTCTTCTTTTTCACCCCATCTGTATTGCACTCCTTTGTGTGTTAAGGCCGTTAAGGGTTGGGCCAACTGAGAGAAACCCTTAATAAACCTTCGATAATACCCGGCAAGTCCTAAAAATTGTCGGATTTCCGTTGGCGCTCTTGGGGTAGACCAGTTCTTTATTGCTTCCACTTTGGCTGGATCGACATGAATTCCTTCCTCATTAACAATGTGTCCAAGAAACTGGACTTCGCGAATCCAAAAATCGCATTTCGAAAACTTAGCATAAAGCTGTTCCTTGCGAAGCAATTCCAAAATAAGACGCAGATGCTCCTCGTGTTCTTCCTTTGTCTTAGAGTAGATCAAAATGTCGTCGATGAAAACTATCACAAACTTATCGAGGTACGGCTTGCACACTCGATTCATTAGATCCATAAATACGGCAGGTGCATTGGTTAGCCCAAACGGCATAACCAGGAACTCGTAGTGTCCATACCGAGTTCTAAAAGCAGTCTTAGGAACATCCTCTTCACGAACACGAAGTTGGTGATAACCAGACCGTAGATCGATCTTTGAGTAGTAGCTTGAACCTTGCAGTTGATCGAAGAGATCGTCGATTCGAGGAAGTGGATACCGATTCTTGATCGTAACTTTGTTAAGCTCTCGGTAGTCAATGCACATGCGGAACGTTCCATCCTTCTTCTTAACAAACAGTACCGGAGCTCCCCATGGAGACGAACTTGGACGAATAAACCCCTTGTCGAGTAGCTCTTGTAGTTGTGAGGAGAGTTCGTTGAGTTCACTTACAGCCAATCGGTAAGGTGCGCGTGCGATCGGAGCGGCGCCTGGAGCTAAATCGATCCCAAACTCAACTTGTCGAAAAGGAGGCAAGCCAGGCAGATCTTCAGGAAATACATCTCGGAAGTCGCGAACTATCGGGTAATCATCAATTTTGCGCTCGGGATGTGTCGTGTCGGTGACGTTCGCAAGAATCGCGAAGTGACCCTTACGGAGGCATTTCTGAGCTTTAAGGAATGAAATAATGCCGGTGACTGTTCCACCCTTTTCTCCTTGGACCGTTAACACTTTGCCGTCTTCGAGTGGAATACGAACCACTTTTTCCTTACATAAAATTTCAGCTCGGTTTTCGGATAACCAATCCATTCCTACTATGACGTCGAAACTACCAATCGGGAAAGGCATAAGGTCAATTCCTAGGGTATGGCCTGCTAGTTCTAGCTTACAATCCTTAACTATCTGGGTAGTATCATGAAGTTTACCATTTGCTAGTTCTACCACATATTTAGCGTCTAGGGCAATCGGTTTAGCGTTAATTAGTCTAGCAAATTTAGTGGAAATAAAGCTTTTCTCAGCACCAGAATCAAATAAAACAGTAGCAAAGAAACCGTTCAAAATAAATTTACCATTGATCACGTTGGCGTCATTGCGAGCTTCACCCTGGCCCATGACGAAAGCTCGACCTCTACCATTTCCACCATTCCCGTTCCCACCATTACCATTGCCATTCCCATTACCATTACCTCCGCCGTTACCATTCCCACCGTTATTTCCCTGATTTCCGTTCCCTTGTCTTCTTAGCTGAGGGCAGTCTCTTTTAATGTGGCCTGGAGCACCACATTCATAACAATTCCCGTTACCGTTTCCCCTGGGAGCTTCATTGTTGCGGTTCTGACCATTGTTTCCATTGCCCCGATTGTTCCCATAGTTGTTGTTTCTTCTGGGGCGGTTTTGTTGTTCAGGCAAAGTTGCCCAACAGTCCTTTGCTTCGTGGCCTCCCTTGCCACACCTTTCGCAGCTCATATTCTTCCTACAATTACCAGCATGATGCTTTCCACACCTGTTGCACAAGGGCAGGTTACCCCTGTAGTTGCCTTGACCATTTCCGCCCTGGCGGTAGTTACCACTGTTATTCCCAGACCTCTTGCTTTGACCTTGGGAGTTATAAGACCTCCCAGTGCTGTTTCCAACACTCTGAACATTCATCGAGTTTTCAGGAGCTTCATCATCAGCCTTCCTCTTGCCACTCAAGGCAGTCTTCTCGGTGGCTTTCGCAGGTAGAGTACCTTTCTCGACCTCTTGATCAGTGAGTTTGTGAGCCAAACGAATGGCTTGCTGTACGGTCGCAGGGTTGCTGGCAGTCACCAATCCTTTGATTTGAGGCGCGAGGCCTTCCAGATAACGCTCAATGCGTTTGAACTCCGCATCAACCATTGTGGGACATAGGACCTCATATTCATGATATCGTGCAGTGTACTGTTCGATTTCAGACCCAGACATCTTCAAATTCAGGAATTCACCCTCAAGCTTCTTGACTTGGTCACGTGGACAGTATTCTTCCATGATTAGCTCCTTAAATGCTGCCCACTGCATGTTATTAGCCGCGTCTAGCCCAACCATCTGAATTTCAGCGTTCCACCAGGAGAGTGCAGCTCCTTCGAAGGTACCCGTAGCAAACTTCACCTTGCTTTCAGCTGGGCAGTTACACATGGAGAAAACCTTTTCGGACTTCTCAATCCACCTAAGGAGTCCTACAGCTCCTTCTTCGCCGGAAAATGTCATCGGCTTACAGTCCATGAAGGACTTGAACGTGCAGTGGTGCTGGTTTCCTGATGCATAAATAGTTCGGATTTTAAAATTAGACAGGTCATGATATAATTGCTTTGTGCCTTAACCGGCATAATAGTTACCCTGTGCGGCATATGCAGCTTGGACGGCTGCCACCGCGGCTTGCACATGTTCAGTAATCATTGCTTGCAGCTGTGCAGGCGTCATGTTTATGCCGCCTCTTCCGTTACCTCTTCCAGACATCTTGCTGAACAGTTAAAGTAGCCAATGTTCAGTCACAGTTGTATTTTATACATATCCCATAATATGTATATTAGCCAGTTCCCGTTATCCCACTATTAGTCCAGAAAAATTTTCGTGCAAAATCGAGGCGTCGTCGAGGAATGTCGTGAGTGCTATCGTCGAAGGTCGGCTTCCCATAAAGTCACCGTCGGCGTAGTCGTCGTAGTAGAAATCAGGACGTAGCGTGTAGCATCGTTTCGTTGTCGCTTTCCCCAGAGTAGTGTGCGTATTTGCGGTCGCATTTCGTATTCGTGTGTGAAAATTTCCTAAGGTCTTCCGTTAGACTACTTAGACACGGTCTATATATATACTTATATATATATATATACATATATCTGTACGTACTAAGCTTTTACTTACACAGCAGAGCGAGTATCCCAGGTTGGCACGTAAAAATTTTGTCTTTGGGAATTTGTTTGTTCGTTTTGTAACCAAGGTTTTCAAGTTGCAGTTTCCAAATCGTTTTCAAAAATGATTCCAGTTCTCTGCAACCTATGGCTCTGATACCAATCTGTCACACCCCCAAAATACCACTAACGGAGTTTACACCGTTAAGGGGCGCGACTAGACCAGGATCCACAACCATAGTTACAAATACTAAACGAATCAGGGTTAGTTCAAACACAAGTTATGAATCAAAGTCTTAAATTACATACGCAGCGGAAATAGTTATCCTGGCACTAACCACATGCCTTACAAATTCATTGTTTTAAAATTCCCAAGTTTAGTTTAAATCAAAAACAAAGGTCTTCAAGTGCCATGCCAACCTCCAGCGGATACTCCTTAGCGATCTGCAAAAGTTTAAACCACGCAAGTGTCAACCTAACGGTTGGTGAGTTCACAGTGGGCTTGTCATGCATTGGCCCGGTCTCATGATCATAATTCGTGTCAAGATGTACTTACAAAATATTTATTTGTGAAAAGCAATGCTCGTAATTAAATCTCAGTTTATAAATGGTTTGTCCGTGACCTACGTCATCGGGTATGTACTAGTTCCGTAAAGTTAAAGGACTCAACCGATATCGCGGGTAGCTAATCCGTTGTTCCATGCTCTAAGGAAGTTTGTACCAAAGCTGACTTATTTTGTGGGGGCCGAGCCATCCCGTACGGTGCGGACCTAGTCATCGCGGTTTCTGCCTCCCCCGTGTCCTCTCGGGACCACGGTCAAATAGGCTGATATTGTTCCTCCGTGCACTTCCCGTGCCACGGGGCGGAGTTTGTCAAACTCCAGTAGATCTACCCAACATCCCCTCGCTTTCACAAATTAATGGCACAATTAAGTTGAGGACTTTTAAGTTATAAGGCATCCTTAGAAAACATGTGATATCATATGGTTTAGACTTTAACCTACACTAGCCATATTAAAATGTTTTCAGTTTTGTTTCAAAAAGCAGTTTGTTCAGAGTTCACAAGTGTTCCCATAAAACACTTCAGTTCATCAAGTGGGTGCCAAGCATCCCGGGTTCTCATGTTCATCCGTGAGGTGCCTAGCACTCTCGAGTTTATCCAGCATTGTTTTTCGTTAAGTTATTCGGTGTGGCCCAACGGACTCACGGTAAGCGGGTTAGTGACACTCACCTTTGGTTGCACTGCTACACTTCAAGTAATCCAAATATTGTTGTTTAACGAAGACCTAGAACACGTTTAGGTCTTAAGTATTAGTTTCGTGTCTATTCTTTACTTAACGTCACTATGGCCCATAACATAGCACGTTGCAACTATGACTCGACATACCGACACACGACACCAATGGTTGATCATAGATAAGGGTTCATATAAATCAGATATCAAACATGTTTCATCATGGCATAATCATGTAAGTCATGGCATAACACTTAAGCAAATTTCACAAGTTTGGTTTTTTTTTATGGTCAAGTCTTAGTTTCGCTAGCATAGTTTCGCTAGGCAGTTTCGCTAGGTGCACGGGCAGCACTTTCGCTAGGCAATGCCCGGTGACTCAGTTTCGCTAGGCTAGTTTCGCCCGAAACTGCTGACGCAGTTTCGCTAGCCTAGTTTCGCAGAGAAACTGGTTTGAACTTTCGTTCAGGTATTTCGCTCGATAGTTTCGCTCGAGCTGGTCTGGTCAGGTTACCCGGCGACACTATAGTTTCGCTGGTCAGTGTCGCTGGAAGGAGATATAATTTCGCTACTTAGTTTCGCCCAGAGAACACACAGTTTCGCTGGTCGCGAAAAACATACGGATTTGCCTAAAAATCAACCTAACAGCTTCTGATCATACATGCAATTCATTATCTAGCATCCATAGGCATTTACCAACATAAATCAAGCAGCTTTAACACGTTTAACATGCATTTTAATCATCAAATCTCTAAAAACACTTCTAAACCCTAAAATGGCCAAAATTGCATAAATCATCATCATGGTTTGTTTATAAACGTAAAGTTGCTGACTTTATGGTAGGTCTAGCATCCCTAAGCATTATCTCAGAAGCATACAAGTTTTCATGAAGGTTTGAGCATACTTTATAAAGAAACACATAGAAAACACATAAGTAAAGGTTTTTGGGACTCACGTTTGGTTCAAGAATCGATAGACGAGATGAGATGGTGGTCTAGAGGCTAAGATCTTGGTCTCTTGATGGTATTCTCGGCTGACCAGGTTCCAGAGAAGTGTATGTGTGTGTTGGTTGTGAAATGAGGCAAATGAGGCTACTAGGGTTCATTAAGTTTATTTATATCAGAGGCTAGTTTCGCTGGCAGTTTCGCTGGCCAGGCGAAACTAGCTCTGGTCTCGGGTACTTTGATCAGTCTAACCTGCTACCGGGCGAATCTGTAGTTTCGCTCGGTAGTTTCGCTGACTACCAAATTTAGGCAATTTCCACATAATCAAGTATTTACAATTAATCATGCTATTCACAATAATAAGTCATGTATTTAAATCACATTGCACATAAAGACAATCAATGATGAATACATAACACATATGGACGGGTTCGGTGATCAACCAAAGGTCGTGGACGTATTCGGCCTAGTTAAGCATTAGTTACTAAGTTAACACTTATAATCGTAACTAACGAATTTGTCTAACGGAAGTTAACCTTGAAATTCTCGGGTGTCACAGGTATAGGCTCAACACCTTCTGGAGGATTGACCAAGTGCCAGACATTGAGCAGTTTGAACTGGAGTAACTCTGTTTGCATAGCTTCAATCCAATTATCATCCAACAAAGCAGCAGAAACCGAGGGAGGTTCTTCTTGTGAAATGAAGCATGAGAACAAACACGAATTAATTTCCTTCGATTGACTCCGGGTGAGTCGTTTGTCAACTGGACCGATGATCTGACTCATAGGGTGAATCTTGTGAATTCGAGTCTCTTCAACAGCAGGTACTGGAATGGATGAGTCCAGATGATCTGGACCGATGATTTGACTCATAGGGTGAATCTTGTGAATTCGAGTCTCTTCAACAGCAGGTACTGGAATGGAGGAGTCCAGATTCCCAATTTGAAGATCATCGCCAGGAGTCTCTCCTGTATCAATCTCTGTAAAATTCTCTGGATCAGATTCATGCGTTACAACATCAATTTCAACAGTGTTGTCAGCTTCAAAAGTTGCCTGAGCAGGTTCTGTTTCTACATTATTGGGTCCGGAATCTGAATGGTCTGCTGATCAGGAATAGAAGATGATGTTGAAGATCCAATGACATCAGATGATGGTGTTGATTCATTTCCCCACAAAAACTCCGGAGGATCGATCGAATAAATAGTATCTAGGATCGACGAGGTAATTGGAGCAAATACATCAACAGGAGGATAAAATTCTTTAATTACTTGTTCAGCTTGATTAGCAGATGAAATACCTGCAACATTATATTGAAACACATTAAAAGTAGAAGAAAAAGACTCGAGGTCATACATGCTATCAGGAGCAGGATCTCTAGTATTTGGCGTATGCTCATTAAAAGTAACATTGCACGACTCAAGAATGACTTGAGTTCTTTTGTTGTACACTCGATAGGCCGCTGAAGTCATCGAGTACCTAACAAAATAACCTTCATCCATCCGTGGGGCAAACTTGGCTAACTGTTATGTCTGTGTTAATACAGTATAAGCGCATCCGAAAGGTTTTAAACGTTTTTAAGTTTGGTTTTTCTTTAGAAAAAAATTCGAATGGCGTCTTGTTCGCGTGTTTGACCATGAGCGTTCTATTCAAAATGTAGCAGGATGTGTTCACAGCTTATGTAAATATGGATAATTTTAGATTGGAGTCTGCAAGTATAGTCCTAGTAGACTCAATGATGGTTCTATTCTTCCGTTCAGCTACACCATTTTGTTGCGGCGTGTACGGTGAACTGAACTGTTGAGTAATGCCTTTCTCGTTACAAAATGCATCAAATGTTTGATTCTTGAATTCAGACCCATTGTCTGATCTGTTAATTCTAATCCGCTCTTTGCATATGTTCTTGATCCGAGTGACAAAGTCCTTAAGTATCTCAGCAGTCAGACTTCTCCTTCAGGAAGAACACCCACGAGTATCTAGAGTAGTCGTCAATAATAACCAAGCAGTATGACTTTCCCCCTAAATTCTTGGTGTTCACTTGCCGGAAAAGATCGAGATGGAGTTGCTGAAGTATCATTTTTGTTCTACCTGGTGGCTTAGGTTTGTGAGATGTCTTGTGTTGTTTCCCTTTCAAACATGCAACACAATTATCGATATGGATGAATTCCTTCTCCGGCAGACCGACAACGTGTTTCCCCCTAACAAGGCGATTCATGTTGCAAAAGTTGACATGCCCCATTCGCCTGTGCCAAAAAGTAGAGTTATCTTCCGATGCCTTAGCCAAGAAGCACGCCAACGAACCTGCCGGCCTTGCAGCAGATATATCCAGAGCATACATATTCCCTTTCCGTTTTGCACGAAATAAGATTTGATCTTCAGGAGTCTTAAAACCAGGCTTCAGAATATAACATTCTCGGTTATCAAAGAACATAGGCATTTTATTATCGCAGATTTGAGAGACACTCAGCGGGTTAAACTTCAGATTTGAGAGACACTTAGCATGTTGAAATTCAGATTTGACACCAGATTCACATTATCAAAGGGAATTTACCATTCATCAAGAGACCAATACAGATTATTATGCCACCACGAACATCACCTCCAAAGGCAACAGGACCAACATGCGATATCGGCTTATTATCATACAGCAGATCCTTGTTCCCCGTCATATGTCGTGAACAGCCACTATCTAAGTACCATGTATTAACAGCACTCTGGGCCAGTCCCTACATTTGAAAAAACAAAATGATCAGTTAAGAGATGGACCCTGGCCAGATTGACCGGGGGCCTTCTTTTTAGGCGTTTTCTTTGTTGGAGGAGCAGTTGGAGCCGAAATAGTAGCAGGAGAAGTCGGTAGAGCAGCAATAGTTGGTTGAGGAGCTAAGACAGGTCGTTGAACCATGAAAGGCCTTGGGATGAAGGCGGTTCATGGTGTACGCGTCCATGACCTCATAGGAACTGGGCTAGGAGCAGCCATCCTCACTTGATGTTGTACATTTTTCCTGAAGGTACTGACATGCCCTCCCAAACCACGTGGAACATATGGTGCTTGGTAGGGAATGTACGATTGATTCGGATAAGACTGTTAAAACATTATGTCTACCCTTTGATCCAGATGGTCTTCACCGTAATTGCCATTGTACATCGGGTCCAATTGGTTACTTTGCTGTGTCACTTGTTGCGGTTGGTAGTAGTGAACAGGAGGCACAGGAGAGTTGTCATATGTTGGGTAACTGGTGTTGTAGACACACACACTAGCATCGTGGTGTGGAATTCCACATACAGTACATCCCGGTGTCTTGACTTGAACACTAGGAGTAGTAACAGATAATTGAGCAGCAACAGGTGGAACAGCAGGTTGAGGTTCATTTGATGTAGCACTCTCAGCTTTCTCAGTTTCAGGTGCTGCCTTCTTCTTTCTCCTTCTAGTTTGTTTCTTCTTTTTCGGTATGGTGACAGTTTCATGAGTATCTGTAGCACCAATAGTTGGCTCGACCACTGGAGGCTGGAATTCAACACTTGGTTGAGCTGTTAAGACTGGTTCATTTTGAGGTCTTTTCTTCTTAGGATTACCGGTCTTTACCAGTACCACAATGGAATTTCCTGCCTCATTGGGAACAGGCTGACAGAAACTTCTTTTTGCTTGAGACGCAGAGGTGTTGAAGATGCTTGTGCAGTTGTCATTGGAGCAGTTATCGGCACATTTTGAACAGCGGTCACCTTACCAAAGGTGATTTTAAGACCGACTTGTGTGTGCATGACAATCTTACCATGTTTCAAAGCCATTTCGGAAAATGCACGATTAGAAGCATCATCATTGACATCTTGCAGAATAACGAGTTCCTCATCAGTAACTTTCTTTTTAGGCTTACGCCACCAAACGGTTTTGGTTCTTTTAGGATCCTCATTTGTTTTAAAAACATCAAAGTTTTTGTTAAACAAAAATGACTGACCATCAGTGGCGTTTTGGGTGCACAGATTAAGAAACTCGTTTTCAGCAGCTTTTTGCACAGAAGACTCAGAAATACTTGTGTCAACAGAGTTCAAAGATATGGCATCAAAACCACCAAATCTGAGTGAATATCAACCGGTGAAGTCTAGATCCAGTTTCAATGTTGGTCAGTTGGGCTTCCATCGATTGGATATTAGTAGCATTCGGAATCAAACTCGGGTCGATGAACTTAATGTGGCTTTTCAAATTGATCTTGGTCAGCTCGGGGACCGAATAATAGTTATGGTTGAGTGGATGCTCAGCCGCACTATCATCTATCTCCCGGGTCAGACCTAAACCAATACTAAGCCGAGCCATTATGTCCTTTACGACTGCATTACCCAAAGTTGCAGGATTTAGTTTCATAAGATTAATTGTTTCTCGAGCTTCAGCATAGCTGTTTCTCAGAGAAGTCAAGTTGTTTAAAAGATCTGCAATTTGGATATTTAAGTTTGACTCTGTATGCTTCAGGACCTCAATGTCATCTTGAAGAGATTTGATTTTAACTAAGAAAAGTCTTTTCTTTTTCCTGTAGGGCTTCAACATTGCTTTTTCCCTCTGCCACTTTTGCAACTAATTCAAGGTTTTACAAGCGCTAGCGAGCAACAACTTCAATGCATTTCTCAGAACATAAAAGTGGTTTTATCTCATCAGGTTTTTGATTTTTTTAAAGTTCGATGTTCCTCTTTTCAGCTTCAGACTCTACCTGAGACGGGTTCACTTCCACAGCTTTACCAGAAGCGACAGATTCTTCAAGTATTTCATCAATACCGGCCATCAAACAGAAATTGGTCGAAAAGAGAGGGTCAAATTGTTCAGACACATCATTAGTGTTGACCACCAATGCATAGCTCTGGCTGGCTTGAGGACTAAGACTGAGATGAGGAAGTCCAGTTATAATTACCACCTTCGAGAACTACTAAAGCTTTGCCAGTGTTGTTAACCCTTTGGGCATTACCAGAATTCTGCGAGTTCTGATGAGGGACATAAGTGACTGGTGGTTTCTGATATGATGAACTGCCTTGGTTTTGATAAGTCAGTTTGCTACCACCGGAGTTGACTTAAACATTCCTAGTTTTCGGCTTGGGATATTCACGGGCGAAGTGGCCCAACTCTTGACAGTTATAGCATTGCGCTTTGGAATTGTCAAATCCAATGTTTGAACTAGGATGGGATTGAAAAACTTCCTCCCAGTCTACTTGAAAAACTTCCTAGTGCGTGCAGCAATCATTCCCATTTGCCACTTAATATCCATTTCCTCAAGATCTTCAGCAGAGATTTGGTCAAGATCCTCTTAACAGATAGACATTGAATCAATGTCACTTGACATTTGAGAAGAAAAAACAAGCCATAAAAGCATCACAGAGTTCTTGATCATTGACAGAGACATATGTTGTAGCGGCTTTTGTTACATGTGAGGAAGAACCAGCATGAGTTTGATTGGAGTGGACTTAGCGATTAAGGCTTCTTGAGATGGTTGACTTGGAGCAGAAGAAGACATTCCCGAATTCGGAGAATAAGAAAATTGGAAGTCTGACTCGGATGAAGGAGCTATGAACGCAGCATTGGGAACTGCAGCAGTTTTGCCTTTAGCAGACACAGTACCCATGAGAGAAATGTCGTCTCGATCAATAGCTTGAACTTCATGGTCTCTCACTTTATCAATCAGATCCATGAAGTCATCAGTGCTCAAATCACAATTCCCACTGATGATTGTCACATATGGTGCATAAGGCTGAGGGAATGAGTAGAGAGTTTTCTTATTGATGGAAGATGTATCAGGCCGAATCTTCTTTGCAGTCATCTCAGAGATGATTCTACAAAATCTGGATACATGAGCCTCGAATGAGTCACCAGATGAGTCACCAGACTTATAGGCAAAGCTGTTGAAAGCCAATATCAGCTTATCCAGTCTTCTCTCTGTTGCAGGGTTACCTTCATACTTCATTTCCAGTCCCACCCCAGATATCATGAGCCGAAGTAGCATCACAAAATTGGTACTAAAGTTCATCATTAAGAGCCATTTTGATGCAATAAAGAGCTCTCATGTCCACCTTGAGCTGAATGTGCTCAGTGGGAGACAAATCCTTGATCAGCTTCTTAATAATTTTTTCCTTCTCACCAGGAGGTGGGTCAGCTCCATCAACAGTAGCTGCCTAAACAGTAAACACAGCAGGACCAACGAAAACAGAACTCTATAAGTCATAGTCAATAAATTCCAAGAACGGCTTGAATTTGTCTTTCCATTCATCAAAGTCACTTGGTCCAATCAACCTAGGAGGACGATTGTTGCCTTGAAACATTTGATTGAACTGTTGACCTTCAGCTATTTCAATGAAGACACATGTAACACACAAGTAGAATTACTTAATGGGTCGAACGGGTTGAACTCAAAAGTTCACAATTTCTTGATTGCTTGATTGCTTGATTGCTTGTAAGAATGATTTATTTCACTCAAATCCTATAATCACAAACAATAATAAACAAGATTAATCAACTACAGTAGCTAAATTTCTGAAAATTGAGAGTTTCCAAAGATTTGGACTTAATCAATTTTTTCACAGCTTGTTCTTGAAGAGATTCAAATGTTCAAAAATCAAAGTTCATTAAAATGATATTTGTATACGTCAATAGATTCGAAATCATGTTAGGATCAATTGATTTTACTAACACATGCTCTCAAATTCACTCAATGAAACCAAAATCGATCAAATAGTGAAATTTTTTAAAAAGTTTCAAAAATCACGTAATTTGGCTCCCAAATCTTCAAAACTTGATGTTTTTGAGTGATTCTAGCTGCATTGAATTCATTTTAGGCATGGCAATGCTTGAAACTTATCAATTTTAGCAGAGAAACACTTGAAAAAAGATTTCAGAAATTTGACCGAAAGAACAGGAGTGAACATTTTAACTCATGTTCTTCAAAAAAATCCAGAAATTTACCCAATAAACAGTCAAATATGTAAAATCTGACGGTTACAATGTGTTCCTATGCTAATTTCTACTAAGAAACAAGCATTAGAACTTGCAACCATCCATGAATGATGACTTGGGTGAGCAATTTCTTCAACTTTTGAGAAAAACTCAAAAACTTGAAGATTGGCTCTGATACCAATTGTCAGGACCGGATTTGAGCATGCCTCATCCGATTCATCATACGGGTGCGGAAATCAAGCATGATGATCATCCATGGGTGGATTGCTCATTTCAATCCTTAGATTTGTGAAGAAATCATACTGAAACTCAAGAACACCAAGAACATACACACACACATAGTGCTCACAGGTGGCTTGAATGAATGAAGCGTTTTAGGGTTTCATCATTATGAGTATTTATACTACCTGGGAGCACAAGTGTCAATGCACTGATTACAAGAAAATATTCTAAAAATCTGCAAAAACATTCTAAGTGTCAACTCCATATCGTATGGAACAACTCTAGGTCGTATAGAGTAAATCCTAGATCGTATGGACTTGTACTGATGTTCTAGTTCGTATAGAACAAACCCTAGATCATATAGTACAAGTGTAGATCGTATGGATGTAACTCTGTCATACAGTCTGCCCAGATCGTATAGAGTAACTTGGACTATCTGGGTTCTAGATCGTCTAGGCATACTCTAGATCGTATAGAGAAAATCTTATGTACATGCCAAGTGTTCGAAATCGTATAGCTTTAGTCTAGATCGTATAGACATAAGTCTAGATCGTATATACTAACTTAGAGAATAAAACAGTTAAAACATACAAGGCTAGATCGTATAAAAGAACTTCTAGATTGTATAGAACAAAAGGTAGTGTAGGATCGAAATACGGTGACAGAGTTTTAACCAATTACAAGATTTTACTTAGAGTTAACCAGGCAGAAACAAGTTAACTCTTATGCTCTGTTTAAAGTAAAACAAGGTAAGATCGAATACAAACCAAGCATAACACTGATATGAATAAAACTGGGCACTATATTATAACATGATGATTCAAAGTACATATGTGAGTGATTTACACACACTTGAATTTAACAGATTATAAGTGTCTATTTATAGTGCCTAAGGAATCAAGGAGAGCCCTTGATTCGTCTAACGATCATTTAGACCGTCGAGTAAAGATACATGAACTAGAATAATAATAAACTAGTCTAAAAGATAAAGTGTCAGCTTCTTGTCATGAGAAAAGCAGGATCAGATATGTCAGAGATAAGTGGAGGTAGTCAAGTTGTTGTCCGATATAACTCGCCTTACCGAGGTAACTTGATTTATTTCGGGCACATCCACTGTCTGAGATAAACTGTGCTTCCAAGATAAAATGCCTTCCGAGATAACTATAAGTTATCTCGGGCAGTTTGTTCTTCCGAGATAACTTATCTCGAGTCTTCTATTCCTTCCTAGATAACTTATCTTTAGCTGATCAACATCACTTCTTTAGGAGAAATAATTCCTTACAATCTCCCCCTAAGATGATGCTTCTAAAATATTTTGAATAACTTACTAAATGTACAGAAACGGTCTTCAAAATTTTCAAAATCACACGTAATCTTCAACAAAACTGATTTCTTATGCTATTCATTTGGATTTCTCCCCATGTCAAATCTGAACAGCCTGTTTGTGAGCATGCACTCCCGTAATGTCTGTCTATCAGCATCATTCCATTCAGTTGGATTGATCTCCCCGTGTCTTATGAATGACCCATCAGCTCGATGTACTATGTATCGGTCATCAGCAAGATCTAATTCTACATATGTGATTGGGCAGTGGGACTTGATAGGCTTAGCAGAAGAGGTTTCCCTTTCTGATGTCTCAAAGTGCATCCTTATCTTTAGCATCAAGGACTGCTCTTGAGCACTTAGTGTTTTACCATCACGAGCCATATTTCTCATATCACCAAGCTCTAGATAAGATAAATTCATGAGAGCTTCATCACTGCTGAGTCTCAGAATTTCATTGGTGCTTGTGGTGAACAGATAGATGTTTGTGTCTTCATCAAATTTCCAGGAGAGGATTCTTCTTCTTTCAGCATTAAAATTTCCAGGTTCTTTCTCTTTAGAAGATGATTCAGATCTGGAGGAAACAACTTGAGATCTTTTTATTTTTGCCATTGTTTTCTTTCTCCTTGAAGTACCTATTGTTGGTTCTGGTGGGTTCACAGGGTTGGTAGGTTCAGTGGATGTTGAGGATTGTGGTACAGAAGGTGGTTGTGTGATGGCATGAGTTGATTTTTTAGACTGAAGGAGGTTGAGATGATACTTTTGTGGGTTTTGGTGTGGGTTTGATGAGGGGTTCAATGGGAGTGAAATTGTCAACTCTAAATTTAGGTGGAATGGGTTTGATTTGTTTTGGCCTTTTGGTGGGTGGCTTTCTGGTTTGAGGTCTGCTGGCCCTAGGTAGGTTTCTTTTGGTAGGAATGGTGGAGATTTGTGTAGTAGCAGGTGAAGTAGAATGTGAATTGCCAAGAAGTGAGTCAATTAGACTCATAGGTTTAGGAGAAGGAGAAGGTGTACCCGAGAAAGCTCCTTGAGGCCTATGAATTCATGTTCTTTCGGATATCCTAGATTGCTCTTTTCTTATCTCATCATACCTATCTCTCAATGTGTTCAGAGAACATGGGTTTACTGAGTTCTTGTCTTCTCCTAAAAACTCTATGAAGTACCTTTTGAGAGCTCTTGTCTCCTCTGGTTTTGTGAGAGGGGCTCAAGCAGTTTTTTGTGTCTCTTCAGTCTTCAACCTTTAATGAATGGCATTGTCAGCTTCAAGTCTTTGGTTTAACTTGAGATTGCCTTCTTCCTCTACTACCATAGACATTAGTTCACATAAATCATTAGCAGAGGTTAGATTAATTTCTTCAGGATTGACCCATCCTCTAGCTAAGATTATGTGTCTCCAACTTTTCAAGAGTTCCCAGTTGGCATCATTTGCAGCTAGCCTAATCTTTTCCTTTTCTTTGTTTATAGAAATGTTGGCTTCATTAGCAAATCTTTGATGCCTTTTCTATTTGGCCTGGTCTAGTTTCTTCTTTCGTTCTTCCATAGACCTTCTCTTTGCTTCTTTTATTATATCAAGAACAACTTCATTGTCTTGATAAATTTGCAGGTTATCCTGAAGCGAAAGTGCCCCTGCCATTTCTTTATCCAATCTTTCCTGTTCCATTCTGCCAATCATATCAGCTGCAAGTACTGAATTTATCATACTTACCTCATCAGCAGGTAAGGTGGTTTCTTGCCCATCTAGAAGCTTTACAAGTTCTATGGCCTTTGTTTTCTCAGGTGCAAATAGTTTTGTAGGAATCTTCACACCTTCTCTGTTTCTTCTCTTCATTTCACTGATATCTTTCAGTTGTGCCATATGACTTATCATTCATTCATTGAATTCTTTGGTCAGTGCTTTGTCACACTCTCTTCTCCCATCAAGATCTTCTCCATACCTGTCAAGAACGGGAATAAAAACAGTTCTGGAACAGCCTTCTTTGTTTTTAGGAGACGCCGCATTCTTGTAGGCAGGTTTGAACCTTTTCTCATATTCTTCCTGTAGAACTTCATCATCTGTCATCTTCTTCTTACCCTTCCCAAGGTTGGGATTGTCAGTAGGGTAGGTTATGACTCTGTTGCTGATGGCAGCTCTTTTGACATCTTTTGGTAGTGGATTGATTTTTACCACATCTGTTCCTGGCTTATATTTGGCCTAGTAGTTGGCCAAAATCTCTTTTAAAATTTCTTCCACAGAAGTTGAGGGAACCACAGGAACAATTGCTGAGTGGTCCCTTGTTGGTGGGTAATAAGGTCCAAACACTATCAGGTATCCTCTTTCATCTCCAATTCCTCCCAAATCAACTGGAGGATCTTCAATTTGAAGAATTGGTTCTGGTTCTACAAGAGGAAAATGAGCAGAAGTTAACCAGGAAAAGTTGATTCCCTGATGAATCTTTCTTGAAGATAGCATAGCTAGTGTCTCTGCTTCTTCCCATATGTTTTCCTGAGTAAATTCAAACCTGATTGGCTGATCTGTATCTACTTGAAAGAACATAATTGAGGTAGTTTCATCCTCCGGAGTAACTGTTAGCTCCGAGGTAACTTGATCAGCAGTAGGGACCAGAGTAAGTTCCGAGATAATGAGTTCTCCCAAGATAACATTCACATCCGAGGTAAGTTGTTCACCCAGAGTAATGTGTTCTCCCTAGATAACTTCTTCAGCTTCCGGGGTAATAGTAGTGTCATTTACCTCAGGAGCTATCAAATTTCTATAGTCCTTCATAACTTCTTCTATTTGGTCATCAGAAATGTCCATATCAATTTTGTACACATTTTCAGTGGGATTAGGATCATTTTGGACATTCTGACCATTGTCAGCAGTGCCTTCTTTCAAGACACTTTCAACCTCTTCTTCATTTTCTTTCCATCATCATTATCATTATCATCTTCATCCAGCACTTCTTTCTCAGCATCCAGGTCAACTCCTTATTCTTCAGCAACTGCCCTCATTTCAGGGGTGATGAAGTCTATTTCTATGATTTCTTGAATTTCCCTGATTGAAGCATGAAGAGCTCCTGTAATTGCCTTAGTAAAGAGAAAGAGTTCCTTCAGGTTATCTTGCTGTGGGGCTACTGCAAGAATGTCAGCCATTGAGACCTTTTTCCATGCTTCTTCTATTGTAAAAGGCTCTCTTCCCACATAATTGAACAACTTCAATCTAACCTCCTTGGGCACTCTTGTGTACCATTCATACTCAGTAAAGTCTTCTTCTTTATAGGCCCTATACCCCCTCCATTTTGGCAGCATAATCTTTATGTGTGCCAAGTTCTCGTGGTGGAGTGGTGGCTTTAGACTTTGAGTCTTCACTTCTGGTAACACCTTCATTTGCAAAAGATACCTGCTGAGGCTTTACTTTCTTCAATTCTTCACCCAACAATTTCAGAGTGTGTGAAAGCAAAGTGAACTGTGTTAGTACATTTTGGTACAAAACCGTTAATTCATTTAGTGAGAGCTTGTTCTCCACTGGTTTGAAGCCGGTATCTTTGAGCAAAGAAGGACCATCAAGCCTGGCTTGATCATGTCCCTCACCCTGGTTTTCTTGGCTCCTAGGATTCCCAGACACACCCTCATTTACCTCGGGCACCACGGATGGTAGCTTTGGGTCAGAATATGGCCTAGTTGATATGAATTGGGTCTTACTGATGTTACCACTGTCCACTGGTTCTAGTAGGGAACCAAGTGTAGTGGCAGCCCTTTTGACATCAGCCATGTCTATACTCTTATGGTTGAACTCCTTACCAAAGTGTGGTTAGGCTTAGTTTTCCTTAAAGCTCTTCAACACGTCTCCTGCAAACAAGGTTTCTGGAGATGGTGTATCATAAGAGGTGCAGAAAATGTCATCACCTTCACTTTGAGGTGTAAATTGGCTTGGTCTTGTGGATTTTTACTAGTGAATGAGAGAAGTACATTCAAACCTATTAGGTCATCTCCTTTTGGAGAATCACTTTTTGTGTGGCTATCCCTTTTGGCTCTTTTCTGCCTAGGAGCTTTGTCCTTGGCACGGCTTGAAGGTTGGGTGGTTATGGGTTGCACATGTGAAGGAGACCTTGCACCCTCTTTCTCAGGATTTTCTGGATCATTGGTGGGGGATGCAATGGCTGAAATATTGACATATTTTGACTATCTCTTCCTCTTTTGAGTGGTAAACGTTTGGAAGAGGAATGTTTTACAGTTGGGGGTTCAACCTCTACTGGTATCACAGGGTTGTCAACTGGAGCATTAGGCTCAGGGTTTACCTGTGGTTGCACCATTGGTGCACCCACTAGAGGTCTAGGCACAGGTATGGGATGGTCAGTGTCCCTGCCTGCATAGCCTTTTTTTCTTTTCATTACTTAAAAGATATTGAAAATAACTTTTCATTTGAGACTCTTAGTTGGTAAAGCTTGTCTGAGGTTTTCAAGGTTGGTATTAAACATTTTTTAATGTGTTGCAAAACCAAGGATATATGTGGAAGAAATGAACATTGTTTGGTTTTAAATTATCCACCATCCCATCCAACACCATTCTAGAGAAATTAAAATTTAGACCTTGTACCAAGCCATGAAAAGATGAGGCTTGTACTACGGAGAGTTCATCTACACTTTTTCTTTGAGGACAGATTGGCCAGAATCACATGTGCCAGAAACCTCCATTTGAATGGCAGTTGTGACTTCTTTAGTTTCTTATAAGATCCTCCATACCCCACAACCCTTAAGGTTGCAAGATATTCAGAGGACGACACATCCTTGAAGCCTCTTAAGTCGTTGAATTTCAGATGTGTTCTTATTACTTCCTCAGTAATTTTTACCTTGTGACCTTGAACAGTCGAGTGTACTTCAAACACTCCAGCAACATTCTTTGTTCTTGATGCATTGTGGCAGAATTCACTTATCACTTCTTCGCAAATATTAGGATAAATTGTGAAAGCAAAGCGAATATGTGATGCTTGAAGGAAATCAATCATTTCATGGAAGACAGTGTTCTTCTCTGTTTTTTATAACAGTGCCAATGTATTGTGGTCAGCATGAAATAGAGCATTTGCATCAGAAGATGATTCACCTTTCTTTGCTTTGGGTGTCATTTGTGGTTGATGTGGGTTGAAAACTGAACAGAATTGGAGTAATAGGAGTAGGAAAGTAGAAAAGGTGAAGGTTTGGAAGTATATGAGAGATTCGCTGAGTAAATGAGTGTGGTTAATTTGTTTAATCGTGGAATCGTGGGTTTTAGGTTACAACGATTTGCTTTAAATTGGGGGTATGGAAGGGACGGTTACTGCAAAAAGTGCAAGTGGATCTGGTAAAAAGGAAAAATGTGGGTTGATGTGCCATGCTCTCCTTGGACCAACGGTTGTCTCATCGGACCAACTTGCTTAGATATTTCTTTTAAGGAGGAAACCTTTTCTTAAGTCTTTTGTAAAAGCTTATCTCAGAAGATAAATTTTCACCAAGAAGCTAGGTAAATTTTTTATCTCGGGTGAGATTACCTCGGAAGAGATCTTCACAGGAGATACCCTTTTCCTTCTATTTTACCCGGTTGAGATTATCTCGGAAGAGATTAAATCACCTGGTATAAGTAAAGTTACCTCGGGTATAGTTATCTCGGGTGAGATATCTTTTCCCTAAGTAATAATAGTTATTCCTGATGAGGTTATCTCGGGTGAGAATACCTCGGAAGTACTTTTTACAAGAAATGTTGTGGCTTAAGGACTTTTTAAAGGTTTTGACCCGAGATAAGTTATCTCGGGCAAACTTTTCTCTGATTTTTCCAAAAATAAATCTTTTTCTTTTTGTATCAAAAGACGGATCCAAAATTTATTTTAATTAGAGTTGATAAGATTTTATTTAATCAAAGTTCATCATGCCTATGGCTGTGATAAGGTAGAAGAATCTAGCCTCATCAAATGCTTTTGTAAATAAGTCAGCCAATTGATTTTCAGTTGGAACATGATGGAGTTTGATTAACTTCTTTTCAACACAATCTCTAATAAAATGATACATGATTTCAATGTGCTTTGTCTTTGAATGTTTGACTGGATTGTTGGTGATGCTGATGGCACTTGTGGTGTCAGCATACATAGGAGTCTCCATGAAGTTTATGTCATAGTCCATCATCTGATTTTGAATCCATAGTACTTGACCACAACATGTTGAAGCTGTAATGTACTCTACCTCTGCTGTGGAAGTTGAGACACATGTTTGCTTTTTGCATTTCCATGATACAAGTCTGTCTCCAAGATAATTGCCATCCACCAGATGTTGACTTTTTTGTCAAGATTGCATCCTCCATATTCACTGTCTATAAAAGCCTTCAGATTTGAAGTCTTTGTTTTTAGGATACCACAACCCAAGTTTTGGTTGTCCTTTAAGGTATCTAAAAATTCTTTTTACAGCAATTCAAGTGTGATTCCTTTGGTCCAACCTGATATCTAGAACATAGGCAAACACTAAACATGATGCCAGGTCTGCTAGCTGTTAGATACATAAGGGAACCAATCATAGCCCTATATGTGTGCTCATCAACTGGTTCACCAGTTACATCAGATGTTAACTTCTGTGATGTTGATATAGGAGTTTTAGTAGTAGAGGATGTCAGCATGTCAAACCTCTTTAGCATATCTTGAATATACTTTGATTAACTCAGGAAGATGCCATCTATGCATTTCCTTTACTTGAAATCCTAAAAAGAAAGTCAGTTCACCCATTGAACTCATTTCAAATTTAGCTTGCATCAGGGCTTCAAACTACTTACAAAGAACATCTTTTGTTGAACCAAAGATTATATCATCAACCTAAATTTGTACCATTAAGAGATCCTTACCAACTGTCTTAATGAAGAGAGTTTTGTCAATGGATCCTCTTTTGTACCCATGTTTAATTAGGTAACAAGAGAGAGTCTCATACCAGGTCCTTGGTGCATGTTTAAGACCATACAAAGCTTTTATCAGTTTACACACCTTGTTTGGATGATGTGGATCTTCAAACCCCGGTGGTTGACATACATAAACTTCTTCATTCAGTAATCCATACAAAAATGCACTTTTGACGTCCATTTGGTAGACATGAAAGTTCTTGTAAGCAGCATAGGCTAAGAATATCCGAATTGCTTTTAATCTTGCTACTGGTGCAAAAACTTCATCATAGTCTATTCCTTGTTCTTGAACAAAGCCTTGAACTACTAACCTTGCTGTATTATTTTTTACCACAATGCCCCTTTCATCTTTCTTATTTCTGAAAACCCGTTTCGTTCCAATTGGTGGTGGTGCATTTTCACGCAAATTCACCAATTCCCATACTTTTTGTTTGTTGATTTTAAGCAGCTCTTCTTGCATTGCTTCAATCCAACTGTTATCTCTCAAAGCTTCATTTACTTTCTTTGGTTGTTCTTGTGACAAGAAGCATGCATGTAGAAAAATGTTTGCTTCGCAGACTTACTTCTTGTGAGTATAGGTGCTTCCACTTCTCCTATGATATTCTCTAGAGGATAATCTTTCAAAACTCTTGAGTTGTAAGAATGTGGGAATTCATGACTGTAATTAGGCTCAGGAAAGTTTAACGAAGTAAACTCATTCATAAGCACTAATTCAGGTATTTCTATTGAAGAGGGTGATTCTTGATTTAGTGATGCAACAAGCTCAGTGATTTCTTCATCAGTGTCATTAACCGGAGATAGGTGAGCTCAGCCTTTCAAATGAAAGAGAGGTTAAGTTGTTACAGCCTATTTTAGTTGGCACTGATGCCTGTGATTGAGTGTTCTGATCACTTTCATTTCTTGAGTTTCCAAGATCAACAGCTGTATCTTTATATGTTAACATATTGTCTTTAGCTGGTTCTTCTGATTCATTTACAAGTTGAGGAATAGGTGTTCTATTAGAATTGAATTGAAAAACATCTCCCGGAGTCAAGTTGAATTTGGTTGTTGGGATAAAAGGTCTGGTGCTAACAGATGAAAAGAATGGAGGGTCAACACCTTTGAACCTGCCATTATCAGTATCTTGAGGTACTTTTGTTTGCATGTTTTCACTAAAAGGCTTATCAATAGTTATATTGAAAGCAGTGGTTAGTCAGTCAATATCAAATAACCATGAGGGCTCAGTTCTAAATTTGTTCTTTGAGTTTTCATTAAATACCACATTTATGGTCTCTTCAACAATCTTAGAACTAGTGTTGTATACTCTGTATGCCTTATAGACACTGGAGTATCCAACAAAATAGCCATCTACAGATTTTTTCAACAAATTTTGACAGCTACTCATTGGTTATTAATATTGTAGCAGGACAACCAAATGATTTAAGAAAATAGATATTTGGTTTTCTTTTCCTCCAGATTTCATAAGGTGTCTTGTTTTGTCCTTTTACTATCAAAATTCTGTTTTGCACATAGAAATGCAGTGTTTACTGGTTCTACCCAAAAAGTTGATAGGTAATTTTGATTCAGCCAACATAGATCTTGCAGCTTCAATTAGAGTTCTATTTCTTCTTTCAGCAACACCATTTTGCTGAGGAGTTCTTGCTGCACTGAATTGCCTAGCAATTCCCTTCTCTTCACAGAAAGAGTTTAAAACTTGATTTTTAAACTCTGATACCATTGTCACTTCTTATTGTTTTGACTTTTAAATTAGACTGATTTTCAAGCTGAATGATTAATGCTTTTAAGATCTCAGGGGTTTCATCTTTGGTTGAAAGAAAGAACACCCAGGTATATCTTGAAAAATCATCAGTTATTACAAAGCACTAAGACTTTTCCCCTAAGCTCTTTACCCTTGTAGGACCAAACAAGATCCATATGTAACAATTCCAAGGGATTTGAGATAGAGCTTTCTAATTTAGGCTTATGAGAAGATTTGTGTAGCTTGCCTTTTAGACAAGCAATGCATTGTTCAGTACATGTGAACGTTTTATTTTGTAAAAACCTTTGACCAAACCAGGTTTTTACCAGTTTGTTTATACTTTTAAGGTTCACATGGCCCAATCTTTCGTGCCATAAATCCGATTCATCAACAGAAGCCTTGGATATAAGGCAGGTGATACCATCCTTAGATGTTGTATGTGCCATATCCAGAATATATACACCATCCTTCCTAGGTGCTTTTATTAAAATCATTTCATTTGATATTTCAACACCTGGTTTAAGAATGATAGCTTCTCTTTCATTAAACAAAACATTCAACTTCTTGTCACACATTTGTGAGACACTTAAGAAGATTAAAGTTGAGGACATCAACATAATTTACCTTGTCAAAGGTAAGCTTCCCATTTGTAATAGTACCTTGTCCAGAAATTTTACCCTTAGTGCTTCCAAAAGCAACTGGTCCTCCATTAACTCTTTTTGTATTTTTCAGTAAATCTTTATTTCATGTCATATGGCAAGAACATCCACTATCTACAACCCAGATGTTGTTCTGAGTTTTATTGGATGTGCCCTGCACAAGGTAAAACAAAATTGAGTTAATTTCTGAGGGAGACCTAAGCCTTTGTGGTCTTGGGTCTTCCCATTGCATCATTGTACTTGTACTCTTTGAGTAC
>JBCNJP010000007.1:30369137-30385920 GCA_039602395.1 Deinandra increscens subsp. villosa | reverse complement strand
GCAATTTTCACCATCCCACTGGCACGCAATGTCGAAAGTGCACCAAGTGTGGAAGGTTTGGTCATTGGGCTATAAGGTGTAGGGTTTCTCCAGCAGGAACCAACCAGACCCTGGCTGCTATACCCGTTCAGAACAACAATCCTAATCGTACCTGTTACCAGTGTGGAAGTCCTGATCACATAAAGAGACAATGTCCCAACTTGGCTAACAACAATCAAGCTGCTCGTGGTAGAGCTTTTGTGCTCGGAGCATCTGAAGCTCGCCAAGATCCAAATGTCATCACGGGTACGTTCCTCCTCAATGATCATTTTGCATCCGTTTTATTTGATACTGGAGCGGACCAGAGTTTTGTATCCCTAGATTTTGCACCCTTACTTAGCGTTAAGCCAACAACCATGGACTCAACCTACGTCATTGAACTGGCCAACGGTGAACCAATCAAGGCTAATACGATTATACGTGATTGCGTTTTGACTTTCGATCAGTATTCCATCAATATCGATCTAATCCCTATTAAACTTGGAAGCTTCGACCTAGTAGTAGGGATGGATTGGTTGTCCAAGCAACAAGCTGAGGTCCGATGCGCTGAAAAGCTGATTCGTATTCCCTTACCTTCGGGCGAAACCTTACTAATCCAAGGAGAGAAACCTGAACGTAGCCTGAAGATCATCTCTTGCATGAAAGCTCGTACGTACCTCCGGAAGCAGTGTTTCGCGTTTTTGGCTCACATAGTGAAAACAAAATCTGAGTCCAAGAAAATGGAAGACATTCCTATTATTCGAGACTTTCCTGAAGTTTTTCCTGATGATCTTCCTGGCCTTCCTCCTAATCGTCAAGTCGAGTTTCGTATTGATCTCATTCCTGGTGCAACACCCGTTGCTAAATCTCCTTATCGTTTGGCTCCATCTGAAATGCAAGAGCTTTCGAAGCAACTTCAAGAACTTTCGGACAAAGGATTCATTCGACCTAGCTTCTCACCTTGGGGAGCTCCTGTCTTGTTTGTCAAGAAGAAAGACGGATCCTTCCGTATGTGCATTGACTATCGAGAGCTCAACAAACTCACCATCAAGAATCGGTACCCATTACCGAGGATTGACGATCTCTTTGACCAACTACAAGGAGCCACCTGCTTTTCAAAGATCGATCTGCGTTCTGGCTATCATCAGTTGCGGGTCCTCGAGGAGGATATTCCTAAAACAGCCTTTCGTACGAGATACGGTCACTACGAGTTCATGGTCATGCCCTTTGGATTGACCAACGCCCCTGCGGTATTTATGGACCTAATGAACCGGGTGTGTAAACCGTATTTGGATAAATTCGTGATCGTATTCATCGATGATATTTTGATTTATTCTCGCACCAAAGCGGATCACGAACAACACCTTCGGTTAATCTTGGAGCTCCTAAAGAAGGAACAACTTTACGCCAAGTTCTCAAAGTGTGAGTTTTGGTTAAAAGAAGTTCAGTTTTTAGGCCACATAATTAATGAGAAAGGCATACACGTTGATCCTGCAAAAGTTGAGACTGTCAAAAATTGGGAGACTCCAAAGACCCCTACTGAAATTCGCTCGTTCCTCGGTCTAGCGGGGTATTATCGTCGCTTCATCGCAAACTTCTCGAAGATTGCTCTACCCCTTACTATGCTGACTCATAAAGATAAACCTTTTGTGTGGGGCCCAGAGCAAGAAGAGGCTTTTCAGATCCTAAAGCAAATGCTTTGCAATGCACCTATCTTGACGCTTCCTGATGGCAACGATGATTTCGTAGTCTATTGTGATGCCTCCAACCAAGGTCTCGGTTGCGTACTGATGCAACGAGGTAAGGTCATAGCCTATGGGTCAAGGCAACTCAAGGTTCACGAGAAGAATTACACTACCCATGACCTTGAACTGGGGGCTGTGATATTTTCCCTAAAACTTTGGAGACATTACCTTTATGGTACTCAATGCGTGATCTTCACGGATCACAAAAGCCTTCAGCATATCCTCAATCAAAAGATGCTAAATATGCGACAACGGCGTTGGGTGGAATTGCTCAGCGATTATGACTGCGAGATTCGTTACCACCCGGGGAAAGCGAATGTCGTAGCCGACGCTCTTAGTCGAAAAGGGTATGTTCGATTGCATAGCATCAGAATTCAATCTGATCTCCAAACTCGAATCCTCCAAGCTCAACGTAAATCTGTGGTTCAGAATGACCTGCATAATGAGCTATCTTGTGGTGTGGAAGCCCAGTTGGAAACCAAACCCGATGAACTCCTTTACTTCTTGGATCGTATTTGGATCCCCGATCGTGATGGTCTTCGTGATTTCATCTTAGACGAAGCTCACAAGACTCGTTACTCTATCCATCCTGGTGCTGACAAAATGTACAAGGACCTTAGAATTCTCTATTGGTGGCCTGGAATGAAGAAAGACATTGCTCTATACGTTGGAAAGTGCTTAACATGCTCAAGGGTTAAGGCTGAACATCAACGACCCTCAGGATTGCTTCAGCAACCCGAGATTCCAGTATGGAAATGGGAAGAAATCACCATGGATTTCATCACTAAACTCCCACGAACACCAAAAGGCTCCGACAGCATTTGGGTCATCGTCGATCGTTTGACCAAGTCAGCACATTTCCTTCCGATTCGTGAGGATTATAAAATGGATCGTCTATCCAAGCTTTATATTGATGAAATTGTGTGTCGCCATGGTGTTCCTCTATCCATCATCTCCAATCGTGACAGTCGTTTTACCTCAAAGTTCTGGAAATCCTTGCAAAAGTCTTTAGGAACACGTGTGAAACTTAGCACGGCCTATCATCCACAAACTGATGGCCAAAGCGAAAGGACCATACAAACCCTGGAAGACATGCTCAGAGCTTGTGTCCTAGATTTTGGTGGTAGTTGGGATTCACATCTTCCCCTCATCGAGTTCTCCTACAATAACAGCTACCATGCCAGCATTAAGATGGCACCCTTTGAAGCATTGTACGGTCGTAAATGTCGTTCACCTGTTTGTTGGGCCGAAGTTGGTGAAGCCCAAATCACTGGTCCTGATCTGATCCTAGAAACCACCGAGAAAATCTCATTAATTCGCGAAAGACTAAAGGCTGCAAGAAGTCGGCAAAAGAGTTATGCTGACAAACGCAGAAAGCCTTTGGAATTCCAAGTCGGTGATTCTGTACTTCTGAAAGTTTCCCCCTGGAAAGGCATAGTCCGCTTCGGGAAAAGGGGAAAACTTGAACCTCGTTATGTTGGACCTTTCAAAATTCTCGAAAGAATTGGTCCTGTCGCTTACAAACTCGAGCTACCTCAAGAACTCAGCAGCGTGCATGATACCTTCCATGTGTCAAATCTCAAGAAATGCCTTGCCGATGAAAGCCTCCACGTTCCATTAGAGGAAATTCATGTGGATGAGCGTTTAAACTTTGTTGAGCAACCTATTGAAATCATGGATCGTGAGATCAAGAAGCTCAAGCTTACTCAAATTCCTATTGTTAAGGTTCGTTGGAATTCGAAGCGTGGTCCTGAGTTTACTTGGGAGCGCGAAGATCAGATGAAACTCAAGTATCCGCACCTCTTTCCAAATGTTTCAGTTTCCACTGCATAAATTTCGGGACGAAATTTCTCTAAGTAGGGGAGACTGTAACAATCGTGAAATTTTAATATTAATAAAAGCCTTGAGTTTATATTTTGTTATTCATTTTTTTTATCTATGTATTATATATTATTCATTTAAATTCCTTCAAATTTTGAATTAAATTAGTCATTTAAGTTAAATAATTACTTGTTTGAAACAAATTTATTGTATTGCTTAAATTTTTGCATTCATTTGTCTAAATTCAATTCTAATATTATTTGAATTAAGTAGCAAATTTAAATTAATTGAATCATTTACTCATTTTGAATATGATAAATCATAAACTTCTAATTTTAATAAGACTCGTCATATTTATAAACGTCACAACACACTTATTTCGTTTAAACAAAATCCCGATAATTTTTCTTAAAAAGTTATATGAAAATTTTGTTACATATTCGATTTTTATAAGAAAACTCATTTATATTTTTAGTTTATAAAGTAAACTATGGATTTATAAAAGATTTGATATTTTAGAAATAAAGAGTTACTTTGAGTTTATAGAAAAAAAAAATATATATATATACATGTATAATAATAATAATAAATAAGTAAATAAAAGAAAGGAAAAAAAAATCAATTCGTCCCTGTCCCGTTTTTCCGGCGAAGTCGCCGCCGGCGACCGCCGCCACTCGCCGGAAAACGGCCAAAAACAGTCGTAAACGGCCGGGATTCTATGGCATTTACTCCTAAACGTTCCAAATAACGATTTAATTGTCATTATGTGTTCAAAACCGTCGTTTAATCGCGTATTAATCATTCCCGTCGTGAAACAATTCGGACCTTTAAAGTCCGAATTAACTCGTTTTCGTCGTGTCTTCGGGCCTATAAATAGTTCCCCGTCATTCCTTGATCATTTGCGCATCGTTACACATCGAAAAAAAAAAACTCACGAAACCATCCCTGCTCGTGTCTGGTTCGCCGCCGCCGCCGCCGAACTCCGGCAACCCTCCGTTTTCATCTTTCCGGCATCGTTTCGAGGTAATTTCTATACTATTCTGTTTGGAATTCATCAATGATTAAAAGCCCTAAGCTAATTTCTGGATTCCAACACGATTAGACCTCCGATTTGGTTACTTAAGATCTAGGGTTTTCGGGTATGTTAAATGGGGAAGAAGATGACTCACAGGTGAATGTTTTTAAACATCCTGTTTGGTTTTAAAATCGAAATGGGCTCTAGCCCAGCTGGTCCGCCTCCTGTTTAGTAACCACAAGGTCCCGGGTTCGAACCCTGCAGGACGCAATTTCCGTTTTTTTTTTGTTATTTCTCCATATTTTTGTTATTTTCTCCATAAAACCACTTAAAAACAATATAGTTACTCTAGAAAATTATAAATATACTTATAAAGTGTTCTAAACTCCATAAACCATATAAATTATCATTTTCAAGATTTTTATATATTTATAAAAACCTTACAATCTTTTTAAAGCAAATACACACCTAATAATCCTAATTATTTTATACAAACCTCCATTTATTTATTCTTTTGTGTCATAACGTATTGTCTAATATTCTATTAATGAGTTAACGACTCACCTAATTATTTAGTTAACAACATAGTTAATTTGAAAATCATATATTCGGTTACATTTATTTTATTATCATCATCATCATCATCATTATTATTATTATTACTATTATTATTATTATTACTATTAATTGATCATTTAAGCGGTCGTTCACTCATTTACGCAATATTTACTTAATTATTTATGAAATCATTAAGTTAGTTCATTTATTTTGTCAGTTATTTATTTAATTATTTAGTTATTATTAAATTGATTATCTATTTATTAATTCATTAAATTATTAATTCATTAAATTATTTCATTTATTTTGTCACTACATAATACTCATAAGCACAAATAAATACTTATTAACTATAATTGTTTTTCAATTTATTTATTTAGTCAAATATTTATTAGCCGAATTATTTACAGTTATTTAATAATTATCTTCAAATGATTTTATACACCAAAGACTTAAATCAAGAAAATAAAGTCATCTTCCCCAAGACAACAATCCCAACGAAACCCTAGGTATCTGGAAATCCTATTCTTCGTCATCGTAACTTTAGGTTAACCAATTTCATCATTCGTTTAGGAATCCCTCGAACTTGAAATCCTTCTCGATACGTCAAGCTAGTAACCAACCAACTACTTAAGGTGAGTTCATAGTTCCCATTTTACTTTAAATCTTTTGGGATGGAAAACATGCACAAACGTTTATATCATTATTACTTGTTTTTTTTCTTAAAAAACAAAAAGAATACTTATTCATGGTTATCATTGAAATCATTGTGAAACTCTATTCTTGAAATCATTTATTCTCATTAAGCAAAGTCAAGTACTGTTAAATAAATTGCTTGTGTTTATCTATATTATATCGTATTCTAGGGACCTGTGCATGTAAGTCTCATGAGCATCATAATCGTAGAGGTTCCTTTGAGGAACTGAACATCATAATCGTAGAGGTTCCTTTGAGGAACTGAACATCATAATCGTAGAGATTCCTTTGAGGAATCGAACATCATTTATGTACTGGGTGACGAATATGTGATTAATTTAGGTAATACTTGCATATTTAGTTTAACATGTATGACTTTGCAAACGTTTATCAATCGGTTATTATTACTGCTTTGTTAACAACCCTATGACTCACCAACTATATATGTAGTAGTTGACCTTTTGCATGTTTTTCAGGAAACGAGAATCAAGCCTGATTGAGACTAGAAGTTTGGGGATCTAGTTAGCGAATCTTATGTCTTTTAAATTCTTATGCCTTGTAATAGACGTTTTAAGATTTGAATTAATAATAAAATATGGTTTCTCCTTTTATCCATGTGCTTCTATACTCTTTTCGTGACACCTCGATGTTTCCGCCATCGGTTGGGGTGTTACAGGTCGTGGGTATTAGTCTCGAGTTTCAACGAGAACTGATTCGGATTCCGTCTAGGTCTTGTGTCTCTGTAGGTAAACCGGATTTGGGTCGCTACCCATCTAGTTCACCAGAACTTGACGCTTTTCCTGGATAAGAACTCCGGAGCCCCATATTTTTGGTTATCATTGATTATTTTGTTTTATCCGTGGATGCTCTATGTGGATCTATGGATTGAAGGTACTTATGTTCCACCCATTACTCACCTGCGTCTCTCGAACTTTCATTCTCGCTCTTAAAGTAGGGGAGATTGTAGTCATCCCCTTTGTTAGTCTTTGGTTGATTCTTGGTTTTGGTTGTGATGTGGTTCCCTTGGTCTATTGTTCACTCTCTTTGATAGTCGAAATATTGTGGTGTCGAGCCCAGTTATATTGTTGTTGGTGTGTGGATTAGGATATTCTCTGAAGATGAACAATACTCACTTAAATATATTAAAGATGTGGTGGGTTAGCCACGGTACACCCTATATATAAGCATCGGTAATGTCTTTAAGTTGCACTGGGAGTTGGATAGAGGATGGTGTGTGAGTGTGTATTGGTCATGTCTTTGATGGTTGATTTTATTAAGATCAGTGTTCCTTGTCTCCTTTCCTAACCTAAGCCTTTTGTATGGGATAAGATTAGCACTGTCATAATTGATTCAGTAATCGAGAATATACTCCTATTCTCGGTGAAATCTTTCATGAATATTTTATATTGATTTCTCATGTCCGAAATTTATCGGTTTTAATAAAACTCTTTTCACTCGCTTATTTCTTTAAAGTTATTTTAGTCCCTTCTAATTTCGGGATGAAATTCCCTAAAGTAGGGGAGACTGTAACATTTGCATTTTACGCGGTTTTGAAATCCGACCCGTTTTGGGACTTCGCGTATTATCGATTTGGCAAATTATTGACTACCGGGTCAATTTTCGGGTATTATAACCCAAATAATGTTTTTAAAGGATGAAATCCTTTATTATAATCATTTGGAACTAAATTGGATGTTTCGAATTGAAAATAATGCAATTTAGGGTTTGTTACGCGATTTTGGTACGCGATTCCTCGTTTACCGAAAATCTCGTATTTTGTGCATCAAATGTCAAAAACTAAATTATATATAAGTCTATTCGTTAATAATATCTCGAGTCATCACGCACTAGTCGAGTCTTGAAACGTTGGTGAATTAACCTAATGGTGACACGCGCGTAAATTGGCCCAGAACGTGTTTTATTGCTCGTAAATTCCATGATTGTCATTCTATAATAAATTTTATGTGCTTAAATATATTTCATATGGTTGAGAATTTAAATTGATGAAAATCGCCGAAAATGGGACTCGAAAACGATTTGGAGTGAAGAAGTTATAACAAAAATGGTGAAACCGATTTCAAATGCATTTATTTAATTTAGTTAGCAAACAAAAAAATTTTATATATCAAATTGATACTTTATTTAGTGGAAATGGCCAAACGAATCCAATGGTGGTGAAATCGGACCAAAAACCTCAATTTACTTAGTCAAATCAGCGATTTTTCAGCTCTAGTCAACAAAAGTTAAAGCAATCAACGATTTCTAGTCAACCAAAGTTGTTCGCGGACCGCCACTTTTGTGTGGGAGGACCCTAGCGGTCCGTGACTTGCTCAGTGATGAAGTAAACGATGATTCGGATGTGTTGTACACATCCGATCGTTTACTTCCAAGTCCTTCGGATGAGATGCTTGGTGGAAGTGTCTTTACAGGATACAGGTAGATGCGGTCGCACAGATGCAAGGCTGGAAGATCAAGGTCGAAGCCTATAAATACCCAAAGAATTGTATAGTTTGAGGATCCGATTTCATTTGTAATAATTATATTACACATGCGACTGTACTTTCTCTCTCTAGAAAATCAATAAAATACTTCTTCTTTGTTACAATCTTCTTTCTTCTCCATTGCTATTACATCTCTGATTTGGCGGCAATTATCCTCGGGGATAGTTTGCTTTTTCAGTGGCGCCATCCGGTAGTTGACATGAATTTCAGTTTTATTTGGAGATTTAAGAGGATTTTAGAAGAAAGAAGAGGCTAAGATGTGTGAAGAACAATATTGTTCAAATTCGTGCAAATTCTGCAATAGATGATTTTTGAATTGGTAACTTCTAAGATCTCTAAACATTGGAGTTATTTGCATTGTTTGAGGTATGAGATTTAAATTCATAATTTCTCAATTCAATATTTGTTTAAGGTTATATATGTGATCTTTGAGTAATAAATCATTTGAATCCATACATTTTGGATTTCAAAAACAAAGTTTTGTCACTTTATGGATTTAAAGCCACTAGTGTGTATTTCGATTAATGAGGTCAGGTTTTTAAAATTGATTATCAATTTGCATAATCAGAGTGATAATTTTCGGTCATATATACTGAATATTTTTTCAAAAGAGAAAAAAAAGTATTCTCACAAGGTGTGTGGGAGAGTGTGTTTTTGTCCTTATCTTTGTATCACTTTCTCCAAATTCGAAATTACAGATCTACAAGCATTTGAGGTTTTACATATATGTCCAGGTTTTAAATCTACTTTTTAAAAACTTTTATGAACTTCAAATTTTGAAAATGTCTATGGGTTAATTTTATCAATTTTATCAAAATCGTAAGCGTTTTATAAATTCAGAATGACTTCTTTAAAACACACATTCAGATCTCATCTATTTTCGAATTTATTCTTCGAATCATTGGTTGTCATCATCGTTTTGGTTAATTGAAAATTTTAAATTAAAGGAATCTAAAGTGATATTTACGTGGTATTGTGATTCTGTGTTTTTTACTTTGGAAGAAATTACTTTTTGTAAATAACTAAAAAAGGGGAGCAGAGTGGAAAGTGTTCTAGATGTCCACCGCTGCCATTGGGTACACGATCACGTCGGTTTACACCGGCCGTGACGTCATGTTCCGAGAATCAATGAAATTGATAGCGCAGATCTGGAAACGACTCGCGACATCGTCAATGTTCTCCCGTTCGTTGACGTCAACATAATCAAGTAATTTTGTTGAGCGTGTAGTGATATTTGAAATGGAAAATCAACATTTAGATCACAGGTATGTGTTCGAGCACTATCATTTTTGTTGAAGTATAACCAGATTTCGATATTTATTCCATACCATTTCAACATTTTTGAGAGTTCAGTTTTTCCTAAAAAGTCATTTGAATTTTGGTAAGTCAGGGGATATTTTTTGTATATCAAGGTTTACTTTTTCGTTTTCACGCACATATGTTGAATGTTTTGATATTTGATACTTGATCAAACGACTTGATATGAAACTAATGTATAGTTTCGATCGTAATATATAGCGTCCTGATCTTGTTCGAGATGGGTTTCATTTTATTACTAGTTGAAATCTATGCATTCTGAAGTGGATTCTGAGTTTTTATGAGTCAACTATTTCAAAGTAGTTTGAAGATGTTTTAATGATTGGATGCATGATTAGCTGAATAGGTGCAAAATGGAGACAAAGGTTCGTATAAAATTATGCTGTTGGTTATGTTCGAGGTGATCGGGGGACCGATTGCAAGTTTCAGTTTTCGCGGTCACTTTGATGGCTACAAATTGGGTGTTACCTGAAAGGTTTAGTTTCTTTGTTTTTATGTGACAATTAGTTTTAAGGTCAGATTGGGTTTTGATCGGATAAAATAGAAAAAACAAGTTATTAGTTCATCAAGGAATGCTTCAATGTAAAGTATCACCTTCACAAACTAGTGAGGTTCTTAGGAAAGGTACAGGTGAGGTGGGGTGGTTGCTTAAAAGGCATAAATGATAGTGATCATTTGTCTCTCGTTGCACCTTTTCTCATGATTGAACCCAACAAGATTGATTCGGGAAGCCAGTCCCGAGGAGGAAATTCAGTGCCGAATTTTTTCCGAAAGTGACGAGGTATTTGGAAGTGTAAGGCTATTTGCTTAGGAAGACTCATTTTGACTTGCAACTTTTGGTCCTATGAATAAAGGCATTGCAAGGTTACGCGGTTCAAGGTAATTGCATCAGTATCAGGAACTTTCAAGATTATTTTGACTTTCCAAGAAGTCAAATGCTATTTTCTCACGGCATTGTCTAATTGCATGTCTCGAAGGTACAATTTTTTAATACGCATGTTATTATTATTTTACCTTAAAAAGTTGTTTTTAATGGATAACTTGGGAGGATGTTATATTTTGGGAGGTGCCATTCGATTTTAACTTTGTTTATTTGATGTTTTTGAATTTATTCTTCATAAAAGAAACGCAAAAAAGAGGTTGATTTTAAAGTTTTTAAAATAAAGAACTTGAGATTCAGTGGAAAATTTATTTCACACGAGTTATTAAATCTTGAGAAAATGTAATTTGAAAATATTTTTCCTCAAAGGTTGTTTTTGATGGATCTGCATATGTTTGGAATGGGTATGCGTCTTCAAACGAAGTCCAATTGGTGTTGTTCAAAAGGTGTTAATCTGGGTTGAATTATACAGTTTATTTATAGTAGTTAAATGAGTTGGTTCGAGTGGATGGATTACCCGATTTGGTAAAAGGTGATGTATCAGTTGTGTAAATTTGGGATCCGTGGCATATATGCTTGATTGGAAAAGGTTGGAGTTTTTGGTTCTGTGTGCGAATGCGTCGCATATGTAATTCTTAAATTTGGCTACAATCAAATTTATTTGGGGAATTGTCAAAGACAATTTGAATGTTTCAAAAGTTGATTATTATACTATATCGGTGCTATATAGCTGTATTCTTCGAAGGTACGATTTTAAATTCACGTATGCTTATTTTTTGGCATTTTAGTTTTACAATTGTTTTTGGGCAATAATTGGTGTTTCAAGTATGTTTTGGGAAGTATTTTTTGGTTTGACCTTTTGTTAATCAACAACTTTGAGATTGTTTCCGATAAAAAAAAAATTTAATTAAGGAGAAGCACTAGTTTTTGTGAAAAATTATCTTGCACAAGTTATTCAATTTCGGTAAGTGTTATTTAAAAAAAAAAAGATAAGCTCTAGGGAACGTTCTACTTCTTAAAAGTTGCTTTTGATTTGATGATTATCCATGTTGGGATTTGGATATGGTTCCATCTGTGGTTTGACCTTTCAGTTGTGGTATGGGTGACGGGGTTTTTCTCGCTCGTGCGGGGTTCAGACGTTTCCATAAGGTAATGAGGATGGTTAATAGGGATTTGGATATGAGTGGGTATTTTATAAGAACATGGATGGTAGGACTAATTTTGGGGTTAGCGTGTGAAAGTTTATTTCAGGGACTCATCAGATGGATCTGTGGTCAATGTAATTATATGGTTTAAAATGTTTTGAGTAAAGGAAGATGTATGCTCTAGCTTTTGGATTTGAGTAATTCTCATTTCTTTTGTCAAAAGGAAGCATATTAGTAACCTTTAAATTTAGTTCGAATTTTATTTATTATAAAGGTTTTGTTAAAGTTTTACTTTATACAATTATTCTAATATGTTTGCCATTGGCAAGTAAAAAGTATTTTTCTTTTAGATCCCAAGTGCTGGATTTAATGATGATTGATAAGGATTTGGTCTAAGGTTCTGGAATGCAGATGCGAATAAAGAAGAGGTTACATGGCGAGCAATGGTTGGCAATGGAAGTGTAAGTGGTTTCGCATGGGATGTTTAGGTTCATAAAATAAAAAGTGAGTGCTAACGTGGGTGTCCTGTGAAAGTGGCTATCTCATGGGATTTAACTTTGCTACGATTATGGTAGTGGGTGAATGGTTCAACTCATGATACAAGTAACGAACGAAATGGAGTAGATATTACACATTTACGGTAACAGTTGGATGTGCATCTTATGGTTGATTCAAGTAACTATATGCTCAGTGAATAGATGGTCTTCTGAAGGATGCGAATAGGAAAAAGTGAAGGCATGGGTTAAAACTTTGTTGAGTATGGTATGTATACTTATCCATATGTAATGGCTATGATGCTAGTAAAGGAAGCTACACGTGCAAGAGGAAGTGTGAGTGGAAAGGGTTATCTACACATGCAGATAATTTATGTTCTATATTGGAGGGATTATTTGCGTATGATTTGATGCATTTTCACCTTGAGGTTGTGTCGCCAAGACTATAATCACATGCATTGTCAGAAGTGCCTAAAAGGGTTACTAGAAAAAGAAGACAGTTTCATTCAAGAAAGAGTCAACTGGTGAAGGGAGTTATCTTTAAAAGGGGTGAAAGTGCTATGCTGGATTGGATGCGTTCTGACCATAGTTGCCATAGCATCAATGTTAGTTTTACACTTGCGACGAAACTACCAATTTGCCGGATGAGGTAACTCTTCTTTATATTTGGTTTTGTTATATAGTTTATGATTAAAAACCGTTAGTTCATCATTCTTGTTTAAGTTGAAACAGTTATTCCTTATCTAAATTTAACCAAATTCAGACTTGATATATCTCTTATACGTTTTTGTAAAAATAAATAAATAAAAAAAAAAGAAGGAAAGGAAGATGGGTTTTAATTATGAAACTTAAAATTGTTAAGTGCAAAATGGAGTTTTTAGAATTATGAGGGTTAAGTAATTTTTTATTTTTAAACAATTCAAGAATGAATGGTAAGTGTATATGCATATAATTGGATTAGAGAATTTTGGATACACCTCATAAAATAGTAAAGATGTTGATACTTGGAAAATCAAGATTAATGATTGTTAATTTTAATGTTTGGTTGTTAATGTCATCTTCTGTGACATATGGGAGTGAAAGGGGTTAACAAGTTGACTAACTTGATCCAACTTGATTCAATGCTTGGCCCTTCAATTGATGTGGTCGATATAGGAAGAAATAAAAGCGTGAGAATTATGGATTTTGGTTTTAAAAAAAGTGTGGTGGTGCTCGCTGGTTAGTTTTAAGTAGGGTATTATGGATGTGGTAGTAAGAACTTATATATAAGAGATCTACTCAATGGGATATGCAGCTTTTTGTCTTTGGGATTTTGGGATAAAGAAACGACCATGACATTAGGTGGCAATGGCTAGGTTGGAAGTGATGATATTTGGGATAATTTCGGATATGTGTGGATCTGATGATTTTTGGAGTAATTTCGGATATGTGTGGATCTGATGATTTTTGGGGAGAATTTCGGATATGCGCTGATCTGGTGGTTTTTTGGGAAAATTTCGGATGTGTACTGATCTGATGGATTTTAGCTTCAAAAGGTTATCAGCATGGGATTCTTACGACATCTCACTAAAATATGAATTGGGGTATGATAATATAATTTTTGCAAGTGTGTTTCTGGAAGTGTAGTCAAGTATAAAGGGGTTTCCGCTAGTTATGTAGTTATAAGTGATGTATAGGCAGTTGGTGAATGGGCATGTAAAGGATAGGTTGAGGGAAGTTTTGTGAATAAGGAAGACGGCATAGTCATGAAAGTGGGTCAGATGTGGACGTGTAAAAAAAAAAAAAAAGATGTTTGTGAGGTCGTTGATGGAAAATTTTAAGTTAATATATAGATGGATTTTTAAGAATGATCTTTTGGGGAAAAGACAAGAAAGTTTCATGATTTTAAGGATGTGTGAGTTTTGAATCCCAAGGCAACATTTGATAAATAGGAAGTTCGGATACATGCATTTGTTTTTGTGGTGCTCTTGGAAGTGCAGTGAAGGATAGGAAAGTTTTTGATGGTATAAGAATCAAATACAAGTTCCTGGTAGTTTCTGGTAGCATTTCATGTTTCAATGGTATGGGTGATATGGGAAATTTTGGTGGTATTTGGAAACTTTTATGAGATTTGATAAAGTCATGGTGATAAAATGGAAAGTTGATTGTGGTACTGATTCACGCGTATGGGGGTTTAAGGTAGATGTGGTGATATTGTCTGAAGAATTAAGTGGATGTGGTAATTTATGATGCTTGTGAGCTGGTGTTTCTATGATGATTCTGAGGAAATATTAATGAGTTCAAGTAGGGTGAATTAGCATATGCATGAGCAACTTCTATGGAGGCGGTCCTAATAATTAGACAAAGTCTGCGGTTCCTTTAGCATGTGATGCTTTTGGTTCGTGATAAAGGATCAACACATGCTATGTGGCATTTGGTTGGGAAGAAAGTTAGTAATATGATTCGAGAATGAAGATGGAAGGGTCGTGAGCATCGGTTAAAGTATCATGAAAGATTTTCTATTAGTAATTACTAATTATCTTTTTGGGATGGATGGAAAAGAAATTTCTTGTGTTAATAAATGGGAAGCTTGTAAGGAAGTGTATTGTTCAGATGGAGAAAAGTTTTCGTTTATTGTTGACGATTGTAGGAAATAATTTGTTGGGGGTTTTATTCAAAGAGGAAGTATGTTGTGTTAAGGAAGAAGTGGGGATAGCAATAAAGTGGATATGGCTGCATGATGCTAGGGTAGATGGTTCATGTTAAGATGGGTTTTCTCAAGAGAGTGTTGCAAGATAGCGCGGATGGGGGAAAGCTAAAGTGAATTGGAAATGTCAAAGTCTTCCGATATAAAGGCTAGTAAAGAAAACATGAAATGTTGCATGTGTTGTTTAAACGAAATCAGGCAAAGGTGCTTCAGGTTTGAGATAGATTACATTTGGGGTAGTGGCATATGCAAAGAAATAAACATGAAGAAGCTTATACTTTGGTTGGAAGGCCTGATGAACATGTTGGTTCTTAGATATGGAATGATATTCACTTGCGAATGAAATACATATGCGAAGGCTTCATATGCAGAAGGATTTGATGCTCTCAGGTATGTTTTTAAATTCATAAAAATGTGCTTTAAATATTCGATTAAGTCTATTTTGAAAGACAATGTCAGAGTTGCATAAGATAATTTCAGTCAAACACATGCCTGATCAGCATAGTGTTGAGTTAAATTAGTATTGTAATCACATTCTGGATTAAGTCGTATAGACTATATTCTTTTTCCTTGATATGTTCGGAAAAATGGCAAGGCACATGGACGCATGTGTTGCCAGTTAAATATATATATATATATATATATATATATATATATATATATATATATATATATACGTATACGAAAAAATTGGTCCAATGGATCATGAAAATGGCTGGCCACCATACATATTCTCAAAGATGTGGTCATATGAGACCAAATAAATTGATCAATTTTTGTGCATCCTTACGGATGCGACCTATGGGGTCACAAGAGGTAGCTACGCGCTATCCAAATTCCCGGAAGTCATACGTGAACATTGATAAAGAAGCTAAGGGCTATCTTAATTCCGGATGGGTCTAAGTGACCAATTAAATGACTATGTGTCATTCAATAAGAAGTGTTTTCAACAACAAAAAAAAAAAATGTGAAGAAATGTGCAGGTTGCAAACGCTAAAAGATGGTTTTTGGTGGATAGTTGAAAGCTTGTTGGCCTAAGTGCTACTACATTGTATCAAACTGGGGATTTGGTGAGATATGGTCAACGGCTCGCATGTGTTAAATAAAAGAGGATATACAACAAGGTATGCTGTATATCCTGAGGTTGATAGTAAAACAGAGTTTCACATGTGTATCAGGTATAATTTCTTATAGTCCATTAGCTTTAACATATGTTTTCGCCAATAGACTAGGGGACTAGACAAGGAAAGTTTTAACTGGTATTTATAAAATTAGTTCCAATGATGTTATATGTTTTGACTATAACTAAAAATAAATAAATAAATTTTATGTTGGATATATTTTAGTAATGTGTGACCAAAAACTTAAAGTTGGACTTGTGCATACATATGGGACAACAAATGCAAGCAGTCACAGTTGTCGGATAAGTAATTTCAATTCTTCAAGTCTATTAACTTCAGTTTTTCATTTAATAGACTTGGGGGACTTGATGAGGTAAATGGTGATTCGGATGTGTTATACACATCCAATCATTTATTTTCAAGTCCTTCGGATATATTTCTCGCTAAGATGTCTTGCAGGTGATAGGCGGATACAAGTACACAGATGCGAGTACTTGTAAGTTGAATCATTAGCCGTATGTGTTAGATTGTGCAAATGCGAATGTGTAAACAACCCTTTATATCCAAAGTAAGTATATTAACCTCATTTATTCACTTAATAGACTTGGGGGACTTGATGAAGTAAACGATGATTCGGATGTGTTATACACATCCGATCGTTTACTTCCAGGTCCTTCGGATGAGATGCTTGGTGGAAGTTTCTTTACAGGATACAGGTAGATGCGGTCGCACAGATGCGAGGCTGGAAGATCAAGGTCGAAGCCTATAAATACCCAAAGAATTGTA
>JBCNJP010000007.1:30349117-30368637 GCA_039602395.1 Deinandra increscens subsp. villosa | reverse complement strand
CTGAGTTTCACTTAAGGAGAGAATGGGAAGAAAATAAAAAAAAATGTGTTCCTGAGTTTAACATAAGGAGAGAAAGGGAGAGAAATGGAGGAAAAGTTAGAATCACTCATTTTCTCTTCCTTTCTCTTCATCTCCACTCGGCTATTGGAGGCTTTGGTCAACTTATAGTTCTCGATCAAGCTCTCGGGTGGAGAATTCAGCTTTCGACCGAGATCCTCAAGTTTTCCGGTGGCGTCCTAGCTCTCGGTCAAATCTACCCTGACTACGGCTCAGTCTCGAGCTTTCGGTGTGTGGGGATGGTTGTTGATTACGTCAACAAAGGACAAAGAAATTGAGGCATCGTATTTGATTTGTCTGACCGCTGCAATTCCGTGCTCATCTCGATCAGAACCGAACTCAAAGGGATTATGGTTGTCACTTTCGAGTATTACGGCTTGGTTACGCGAGGTTTGTCATCGGTTTATGGTACTTCAGTTCTTGGATTATGGTTCTCGGCGTTGATTCTCGGGTTTGTGACTATTTCTGCTTCAAGTCGCCTTAAAATCTTCAACGAGTTCATTGATATCGTAGTTGAGGTTGCAGCTTCATTATCGAAAGTTGCAGGTTTGTGACCGCGAAAACTTAGGGGCGTTTGTTTCGCGGAATTCGTTGGAATTTGAATTGGAATTAGAATTCCAAAGAAAATTGGAATTTGAAGGAATTGTAATTCAAAGGAATTGGAATTTAAATTCAAATTTCAATTCCACTAAAGTCCGGGAACCAAACACACTATGGAATTCAAAGGAATTGGAATCCAAAGGAATTGGATTTAAATTTTAAAATTAAAATTCAATAAAAACCACGACTGGACCTGTCTCACGGACTAGTCCGACCCGACAGACCCCCAGACCCGTCCCCTAGACCAGACCTACACCCAGATCGACCCCCAGACCAGACCCCTAGACCGACCGGACCCGACCCCTAGACCGACCAGACCCGACCCCTAGACCAGACCTACACCCAGATCGACCCGACCCCTGGACCAGACCTACACCCGGACCGACCCGACCCCCGAACCGACCCGACCCCCGCCCCGCCCCGACCCCGAACCGACCCGACCCGACACCCGGACCAACTGAACCCGACCCGACCCCCAGACCGAACCCCGGACCCGACCCGACCCCCGGACCGAACCCCGGAACCGACCCGACACCTGGACCGACCACACCCGAGACCAGGACCAACCAGACCGGACCCGAACCCCGGACCGGACCCGACCCGACCCCCGACCGGACCGACCGAACCCGACACCCGGACCGACTAGATGGTCGGTCCGGTCCGGTCCGGACCGGTCAGGGGTCCGGTCGGGTTTGGGGGTCCGTTCGGTCCGGTCCGGGGTCGGGTGGGGTCCGGTCGGTCCGGTCCGGGGGTTAGGTCGGGTCTGGGGGTCCGATCGGGTTCGTGGGTCCGGTCGGTCCGAGGTCGGGTGGGGTCCGGTCGGTCCGGTCCGGGGTCCGGGGGTCCGGTCGGTCCGGTCCGGGGTCCGGGGGTCCGGTCGGTCCGATCCGGTCCGGGGGTCCGGTCGGGTTTGGGGGTCCGGTCGGTCCGGTCTGGAGTCGGGTGGGGTCCGGTCGGTCCGGTTCAGTCCGGGGGTCAGGACGGGTCCGGTCGGGGGTCCAGCTGGTCCGGGAGTCCGGTCCGGGGTTCGGGTCTGGTCAGTCGGGTCCGGGGATCGGGTTCCGTCGGTCGGGTCCGGGGGTCGGGTCCGGTCAGTTCAGTTCGGGGGTCGGGTCGGTCGGTCCGGGTGTCGGGTCCGGTCAGGTCCGATCGGTTCAGTCCACGGATCGGGTCCATTCGGGTAGTTGTATTAGGTGTGGAAGGAATGTGAAATCCTTTATTATTATGAAGTTATGTGAAATCCATTGAATAAAGGAATTTGATGGAATCTAATCAAATTCCAATTCCAATTCCCTTATTAACCAAACACATTAAATATGAAATTCAAAATTCAATTTCACTAAAGTCCGCGAACTAAACACACTATAAAATGTAATTCGAATTCCAATTCCAATAAATTCCCACGAATTCCTATACCCAACACCCTCTTAATTTACATACAAGTGAAGATGACCATATTCACAACTATAACATTGAATATGAAGTCACGTAAATTGTAGTTTACAATAATTACGTTTGTGCCATCAAGGTTTCTAACTTGGATTTTGCTGATCGAAAATCCTAAAGTGGTTCACGGCTTAAAAATTAAGTTCACGGCGGGCTCATCTACTCTTGTTGTCAGCTATCTTATTGGTTCACGGTGATTCGAGGTTTATGACTTGTTCTCGGGTGTTCGACTTGAATTCATGGTTTACGATCGGGTTAAGTCTTCGGTTGTGAACAAGGTTTTCGGTTGGTCTCGGGTGTTTTCGGTTCCATTTGAAGGTGTTCAGTCGAGCAAGGTTCACGGCTAGAAACCTTTGACCCGTTGGTTTGCGGCTACTCCTCAACGCTTTCGATTAAGTCATAGGTTCTCGGTTGATATAGATATTCGGTCGAAATCTAGTTTTTAAGTAACCGAAATCCGCTTTTCGATCAAAATCGTATTCTCTGGGAAAATAGAATCCTGAGACGTAAAAGTAAAGTTCAATTATTATGAGTTTGTCATTGTTTTTAATTAAATCTTGTGATCCACGTCATCCGGTTTTTTAAGCTGTATACAATCACTCCTTTTAAGTTGGTGTAAATTAATTTTGTCGGGGTTTTACACATTGATTTTTCTACACGTCGTGGTGTAATTTGTTCCGAGTGAAGATTTTCGGTTGTAATTGAGTTTTCGGTTGTAACCAGAGGTTATCGGTTGTGTAGGTGTTTTCGAAATTTGTTGTTCTGGTGAATTATATCTCGTTTTAAGCCTGTGTTCTGCCTGCAAAGTGTTTTTTCACTACTACAAAAACTTGCCTTCTTGACGTGCATTGCGCGTCAAGAAAGTGCCTTCTTGACACGCAAATGCGCGTCAAGGATGCGGGGGTCAAGAAGCTTCTTGACGCGCAAAATGCGTGTCAAGAAGCTCTTGACGCGCGAACAATGACACGCATTTTATGACATGCTTTGCGCGTCATAAAATGCGCGTCAAGGAAGCCTCAGTCATAAATCTGCTTATGACACTCAATTTTGCGCGTCAAGAATGTAAAAAAAATTAAAAAAAAGGTTTTTTAATAGAATCACTAGTTTCTACAAATAATGACAATTAACCAGATAATAGAACATAAAAATACACTTATAGTAAAACAATACATTTCATATATTAAAAACAATTCGAACATTTCATACAAGTACTAAAAATATTTCTACATTAACAAATAAATGTATTAGTCGGATGAGTGCCATCTTTGTGAATTAGCTCCATTGTTGGTAGACCTGCAAGTTCCTGTAGAAGAATACCATTTCAGTTGCAACCAACCAAATATGTAAACTTATCATTTACCCATCGGTTGACTATCATGAACAAATTCAGCAGGTTGACTATCTAAAACTTATACAAATCTACAAAAAAAGTGCAAGTGGTCAACCAACCTGGCCCTTTCTAAAACTTATACAAATCCTCACCCTTCTTACAGTCTTGTTGCTGGAAATCTTCATGTTGGCAGGCTGCCTTCCAAGCTCATACCTTAATTAAAAAAACAGATCTATCATGATGTTATTATTCATATAAATTTCACATGACTACAATCTAGCAATGAATATTGCACAACTATATATGAATAGTTGCCAGATCTGAATTGCACTTTGTAAATAGTGATCATTTATAAGACTAAGTTGGAGTTTTATGCAAACCTATGTATGCATATGCTGTTGCTGTCAAGGAGGAACAATTATACCAATCTCTAAAGACAACATGAGTTCTGATGTAGGTTAATAGCAAAAATTTACATGAAATTGTGTTATTTTAATCAATTTACATAAAATTGTGTTATTTGATTAATACCACCAGTGTTCATGGACCAAAGATAACAACCCAGAAGACAAACAAACACTTGCTGGAAATCACTCTTAGAAAATCCAAACCAGCCCAGGAATAGTCTTAAATAAGTACCAAAAATATTGACCCTGTATGCTATAAACCCCTAATTTGCTCTTTAATTTTATCAAAGAAAGACCCTTATTAATCATAGCATTCAAGCACAACAGCAGCCAAACAATCAGAAGAAACAGCTTGTGCACATCAGTCCACTTAACAAGCATACACCAATTCAATATCTTACAATATCTAAACAAACTTTGCTGGTCAACATGGAGAACAAGTATATCAGCAGTCACCAAACACCCAACCTTTTATTGATATAAGTGAACAAAAAGAGAGGGGTTGGGGGAGGATGGAAACCAGAGAAAGATGGGGCATTACAACAATCAAGCAATAAACAATCCCTAGTGCATCAATCAAAACCGAAAGAGAAAACGAGAGACGACCTACCAGTAAACCCTTGGAGTCAAACCAGGTGTTTGATATCGACTTCTCTCCCAATTGGTCCCAATAACTCAATTAAATCAATGATTACAGCTTCAAATCACTGTTTAACGAAAATCTAAATCAGAAGGATAACAAATTATAGTGAACAAATTGAAAAGCAGTAAAATTAAAGGAACATATGCGTGGAGCCTACCTCACAACGAATTTTTTCCATAAATAATTGGCATAGACAAATTACACTAAAGTCTAAATATTAGTCTGCTAATTTAGCAACAATGAAAAGTAGGAAAAAGCAAGAAACTGATAGTACCTTGAACAACAAGGCCATCGCACCTTATCTGAAAATGAGGAAAATTATATTGTGTTAAATTCAAAGCATAAACTGAACACAACACTTACCCAATCGGAATAGACAAATTACCATATGTTTTCGATAGAAAATATGGGTTTAAGACAAATTAACACACTTTAAAAGTTAAACAAAGCTCAGTTGGTTAAACAGAATGTCAACCTAAACTCATTTGAACAAAACCTCAATCAAAGGATCAATTTATTTAATCCAAATAATATGACCATCTCTGGTAGGTAATTGCAAAGTCTGAAACATTAAACCCTACGTTACTTCTAACTAGTAATCAATGTCCATAAATTAAGAAAATTAGTATCCATAACATATAAATGATGAGCTTTCTTCGAGTTACCAACAATTGAGTATCAATCATACACATTCACTCAAAACTATCACAAATGCAACCATCCACAAGCCATTTTGCTTGAACACAGCCTTATTTATTAAATCAATTTCATCAAACAACATCTTACATCGCAACTGAGTAGAGCCTAAATTTTTCAAAGTTTTAAACGAAATCCGTTTTTAGGCACAAAGCAGTATACGGTTGATTAATTACACAAATCGTACAATTGGGGATTGTTACCTTGCTGTTTCGAGGAGAAGTAGTTCATGGAGACGGCGGAGGTCGAGAAGCACGGCGGCTGCAACCGGAACGTGAAATAACAGACCTGAAATCGCCGGACCTGGACGAGGGTGGACTTGAATCGTTGGACGGTGGTTTGACGGTTTAAAGTCTAAACCGAACGAGGGTGGAGGAACCGTCGGCGTTCATAGTGACGTACCTGAAATCGCCGGACCTAGACGAGGGTGGACCTGAAATCGATGGACCTGGAGGAGGGTGGACCTGAAATCGCTGGATCTGGACGAGGGTGGATCTGAAATCGCCGGACCTGGATGAGGATGGATTTGAAAACTCTGGCCATAGATGCTTTCCTACGAACTTTACCACCGGCGAAAGGATCGTCGCTGCCTTCTTCTGCTCCGAGATCTGGTTTCTCATCATCATAATCTGAAGTGTCGGAGGGGATGCCTTCAAGCTGGACTCTGCGTCTAGAAGCAGGTGAAGAATTAGGTGGGATTTCGTATGGAGGAGAAGAATTAGGGCGGACGAATTTGGGCGCGATTTTGTTGGTTTTACTTTTATATTTTTTTTTTGGATTTCGTCTTTTCTGAAAATTTTAGGCGGGAAAATAAATAAAAAACGACACCAGCTTCTTGACACTCACATTATAAGTGTCCTCCGTGTTTTTTTTTTTTTGAAATATGACAGAAATTCTTGACACTCAAAAATGCGCGTCATGAATTCTTAGGAATTACCTGTAATTGACATTTTATTTTGACACTTCAGTTTTTGCACGTCAAGAATTATCGAGTGTCATCGTTCGCGTGACAAGGAAAGCAGTTTTTGTAGTAGTGTTTGTCTGTCAAGATGAGTTCAAATACATCTTCCTTCTCGTTTGCTCACTCCTGACAACTTTCAAAATTGGAAATGCCGTTTCACAAACCATTTGAAATGTGTGGATCATGGGTTGTGGAGATCTGTGATTAACGGTCCTTTCAAGCCGACACATCTTAAAGGAACAAAAGAGGGTACATTTAAAACACAGGATGAATTGATGATGACTGGGAAAGAATTAACAAAGATGAAGAAGCATATGCAATCATGACCATGGCTTTATCTCCACAAATTGTCCAAGGATTCGGAAAATAGTAAATTGCTCAAGCTCTCTGGAATGTGTTGGTCAATGCATATGAAGGAAGTAAGGAAGATGAAGAGAACAAGCAACATGCCTTTGTGGCCGAAGGTGATGATGCTGAAACACCAATATGTTCTAATCCCACATATGCTCGTTTAATTCCTGGTGTTAGACAGATTAGTAAAAATTTGGAAAGAGAATTATATGATGCAAAATGTGTCACTAGCTCATTTAAGGGTAGATTGGCTAAGAGTGAGGAGAAGGTGAATGCACAGAAAGAAGATACTAAAAAGTTTAAGATTTAGCTACCCAAAAGTCAGTTTTGTATGACCGAGCTAACATAGAAGTGTCTGAATTGAAACAATAGTTAAATGACCTACAACATAAGTATGATGAACTACTGGTTAAGCATGATACCAATCAGCTTCGAAATCAACATATGATGGATGCTGGTAAAACATTGTCTAGTGCTATTGTGACTGGACAAGTTGGAAAAGGTAAATCCGGGTGTGGAACAGAAAAATCTGATGTTCTAAATAGCATAGTTCCAAGTCACAAAAAATTTCAAAAACAGGTGAAATCAATTTCAAAACAACAAAAGGTTGAAAAACCTAAAGTTACCCCTCCCATGGTAACTAAAACTGTTTTGAAAAATAAACCTAAACTGAAAATGTTGAAATACCTAAAGACACAACTCCAAAAGTGACTAAAACAACTGGGAAAGTCACCTCAAACTTGGAAACGAAAGTCAAGGCAGCTCAATCCCAAATTCCTGAGGGGATGTGTTTAAAGGAAGTTTCTTTTATTGATTCTTCAGGAGTACCCAGAACAACAATGGTGTGGGTACCATTGGTTAACTAATCTCTCACCTTGTGCAAGAACAACCAGGAGGACTATCGCTAACATTTTCTTTTTTATTGATAAGTGATTGTTCCAGGTACAGGACAGGAGACATCACTCCACTTCAATTCATGACATGAAATATTATACAATGGAGGGTATGTTTCCTTGAGAGGTAAAAAGATGATGAAATCAGCAAAAAAGTATTGTTTTAACTTGGATGTTTGAATGTTGAAGCGGTAAAGTTTATGTGAGTCAAACCCACTACTCTAATATTTCAAGTCAATTCTTTGAAGACTAGCTTGGCCATGATTCTTATTTGTTTTGTTCAATTTACGTGTTAGTGTGTTTTTTTATTTTAAAAAAAATGAAAAATTAATGTAAATAGAGTCACTAAAAATAAAAAAGCAAGGGAAGAGTTGATTAGAGGCGCCTCTAAAATTGTGGCTTTTTAATTTTAATGTGTTTCGTGTTTGTTTTTTCTAGAAGGTTGGGAAGTGAAATACACTTCCGTTTCGAGAATGGCTGACACGTATAATGCAGACGTGAAAGACATGAACCATGGTGATATGTTGGTAGGCTATGTTTCCGAATCATAAAAAAGTATGTGTCACACACTTGAAGATTACGTATGTCATATTACTCGAAACACACACTTAGGTTTTGTTTATGTTTATTTAACTGTATGTTTGCATTCCCGATACACACGCTTTAATCAAAGAGTATGAAACTAAGCTCAAAAAGTCAGTGTCCCCTCTGTTTTGTGAAAGCAAAGACCTAGGGATGTCTAAGCCGTTAGTCAGGCTCTCCTCTATTATGTGCGAGCAAAGACCTAGAGTTGACTCGACCGACGTGCTTGTAGATCATTCTATATAAAATAAGAAAAATAATATATATATATATATATACCCCAAAAGATTCCTAATAGCACACTAAAAGAGACCCTCAAGTGTCCAAAACCTCTAGCCTCTATCACTAATGTGTAGTACATGTCACACGTCAGGTTGCAGCCTGATTGAAACACCACTAGGAAGTTAGTTAACTTGTATATTATACCCAAAATCTATGTGATCTATTCTTTTTCTTTTCATCCGAACTCTCGAGCAAAGCTTCAGACTTCTAGATAGAGATGTGCAAATATGTGGTAGGGAATCTGCTTAAGACTGCATGTTTAATTTACCTAGGATTTTTCTGTGACCGATTTATGTTCATAATTAATGCATTGAACATATAATAAAGTGACAAACAACTTGAGTAAAGGCAAGGAACATCAGTTTAAGTGGACCAATATACTGGTAATCACCTGAACGTGTTCAAGTAACTGAAGCTGAAAAGGGTTCCTTAGTCAGATTCCTATGGTTTGATCCCTTAGAAAGCTTCTCATGTTTGACTTGGTTCATATTTGTTTAATTTTAATTTTTCTTGTGTGAGTCTTTAAGTTTTTATTTTTGTTTTATGTCTTGGAATGATTAATTTGAGAAGTTTAAATGTGTTTGTGCATGAGCATGTGTCCCCCCCCCCCCCCCAAACGTACCCCCTTTTAGGGGAGAAGAGGGGATAATAGGGAGATAATAAACATTATCTGAATGGAAGTGATTATCTCCAGGGGAGATAATATGCATCATTCCAGGGGGAGAATATATATATATATATATATATATATATATATATATAATATGTATTATCTTAGGGAAAGTCATTAGCTGAGGGAACGCTCAGCTAAGGGGAAGTAAAAAAGAAGTCTTGGATTGTATTTTTTTCTATTATTATATGTCGGACAGGTTCATGGTGATGAAAGAGAAAAGCAGATGATTATGTTGATAAAAAGTTGTTGTTGCTGCTACTCAAGTTAAAGAACCAGCTGGACAAGACTTCTCTATCTGGAAAAGTTGCTGTTTAGGGGAAGTTGTTGGTTCTGTTTCTTATAAAGCTTCCAAACGGAGTCTAAATAGAAGATGTTCACTAGCTGAAGGGAAGTTGGAAACTTCAAGGTACTTGTTGAAGGGAAAGGTGCTTAGCAGTCAAGATTCGATCTGAAGAATAACATCTAAGTTTGCAAAAGATAGAAGTTCTTCAAATTTTATCCTCTAAGAAAGGCATTTCAAGACAGTTACCGAAGATTCAGCAAGAACAAGTGTTCATTCAAGAGATGAAGGGGTATGAGAATCCTCCTCTCGTTACCAGTTCGAGTTGATGTTGATCGAGAGAATGTTCCGAAAAGTCTCACATGAAGCCCAATGAAGATTGTCAAATAAATAATCTTCACCAACAGCTACACCAGCTAGTCAAGAAGAAGAAGTCAAAATATTGAAAACATTTAATACCACAAGCCAAGGAGAATATTGTAAGGAAATAATTTAGTGGCTTGTGTATTATATAATTGGGGGCTAGTTTATTGAATGGATTTATATTAGTGGGTTAGTGGTTGGGCTTGGGATGGGCCAAACTAGGGCTTGTAGGCTCTCCTTTTGTAGTATATAAACACAAAGGAGGTCGGTCACATTTGAAAGAGTTAGCCATTAGAGAGGGAAACAGGGGGTGTTTCGGTTTGCTCTCTAGGAGAACTTGTGTACCTGGCATTGTGATTAATCAAACGTGTGCATTCGAAGTTTAACTGATCGAGTTCATCATGTCAATCATGTGAGTTATTATTGATGTTCATCGTTCATACTCATGTTCATTTATATTCGATTTTGTTTCTTGAATCACATCTCTGAGAGGATTCCGCAGTCTCATAGGTGATTAGATACCGTGTGAGAACCGTATCGGGACTTACATCAACACTCTTTGTTTTATCAACATTTCTTCCCGGTTTCTTTTTGTAAGTCCCCTTATGTTGATCAGTGGAGGCAAACAAATTCTCAGTAAATTTTGAGTAATTAAACAAAACAGCTGGTTGGAACTCATCTTCAGTCGGTGCTTTGCCATGTGAAATGGGTGGAGGAACTGATTTGAGACCATATTCTTTTAAAACTTCTTTCAGATTCTCATCCTTGCATAGATAACTAGCAAAGGAAGCAAAGTTTTTATAATTGTCCAATTGCATTTTTAAATCCAAAATTTAATGTTAAGTTCAGAAATTTTAGCATTTGCTTCTGCTAGTTTCTTTTCTGAAAAGATGAACTCTTCTTTTGTATTGTTAAACTCAATCTTGGTATTTTAATCCAATCATGTTCCTTTTTACGTTCAGCTTTAATATCCTAGTAGGATCGAAATTTGGTTACAGAGTTTAACCAATTACAAGGTTTTACTTAGAATTAACCAGGCGGAAACAAGTTAATTCTTATGCTCTGTTTGAAGTAAAGTAATATGAAATCGAATACAAACCAAGTATAACACTGATATGAATAAAACTGGGCACTATATTATAACTTGATGATTCGAAGTACATATGTAAGTGATTTACACACACTTGCTATCACAAGCAGATTATAAGTGTCTATTTATAGTGCCTTAAGAAATCAGGGAGAGCCCCTGATTCCTCTAACGATCATCTAGACCGTCGAGTAAAGATACATGAACTAGAATGATATTAAACTAGTCTAGAAGATAAAAGTGTCAGCTTCATGTCAGGAGAAGGGCGGGAAACTGGATCATATGTGTCGGAGACAAGCGAAGCTTGTCAAGTTGATGTCCGAGATAACTTGCCTTACCGGGGTAACTTAAGTTATCTAGGGCATGTCCACTGTCTGAGATAAACTGTGCTTCCGAGGTAAAAAGGCTTTCCGAGATAACTAGAAGTTATCTCGGGCAGTTTGTTCTTCCGAGATAACTTATCTCGGGTCTTCTATTCCTTCCCAGATAACATATCTTTAGCTGAGCAACACCATTTCTTTAGGAGAAATAATTCCTTACAATCCTCTAATCGATGTTTGTAAATTCTTTTATTAGTCTCAGACAATTTGTACTTATCATAGGACAATGTCTTCTCATCAGACAATTCATGTAATTTTTAGTAGAAATGGCACGAACTTCACATCTTTGAGTATTCACCTGCACTATATCAGCCATGAGTGCATGATGTGAATCATCCAGATAATCTTCATCGGGAACTTCTGAGCTAGTTTCCATCATAGAATCATCATATTGTGACCAGTAGAGAAAAAAGATTTATCATGAAACAACTAACTCCAATCATAACCCTTAGTTGTCTGAGAAACCAATGCCTTTGTGCGTGAACCAAAAGCATTAGTATTAGTATTAGAAGAAGGGTTAGAGTGACTCCCTGATGAATTGGAATTCTGAGGTGTAAACTTTTGATAAGACTTTTGATTGTTTTTCTTTTTGGGTTGTGCGCATTCCTTCGCAAAGTGCCCAAAATTCTGGCAATTGAAGCATCTCACCTTCGACTTATCAATCCCAATCTTTCCATTAGGATTTAGATCACGTCTTCCTGTTCTTTTCATGAACTTCTTGGCTCTTCTAACCAACATAGCCATTAACTAGTTTAGATCCATTAGCTCCAGATAATCTGCATCAATTTTATTGTAGTCTTCTTCTATTAAATCTGAATTTCTCAGCATTCCTGCAAGAAATCCATCGTAAGATGTTACCAAAACAGAAAATAAAGCCATATAATCATTGGTTTTTTTTGCTTAAAACACATTCTGATTTGCTGAAAACGTAGTTTGATTTGCATTCATAGGATATGAAACTGCAGCAGTCTGAGTAAAAGACTCCATTGATTGAGCTCTAGATCAATTGTTACTTCCACTTGAAGAATTTTCAAAATAAAATGCAGTGGATGATGGAGTCAGACTGATCTTGGACTTAGCATTCATCGTTGAATGATTTTCACCAAAATAAACATCAGGATTATGAATTTTGAGTAGGCCAATTATCCCCCTTGTCATATCCAATTCTTTCGCCCGAAAATTTCTGGTTAGATCTTCATACGACACAGCTGGAAAGTCTTTATGGTGTGTTAGCAACAAACTATTACTTTCCCACTTCGCAAGAAGAGCATCAAGCAGCTACTCTTTCAATTCTTCATTAGTTCTCTTAACACCAACAATTTCCAGTTCACTTACTAGATGTGATTTGAAATTAATCATTTATGCTCTCATTCGGTACATGGCAGAAATTGTCGTATTCCCACAACAACACCTTCTTTTTACTTTTCTTGTATCGAGCATTTCCTTTGTGTGCATCTTGAATAGATGTAAAAGCTCATTTGGTAATGCCATCGACAATGTCGCGCATGCTTTCTTTTCATCTTTGAACAATTCTCACTCAAAATCGTCCATTTTGCTAAGCGGTTTATCAGCTCCATTGAGTTGAGGTGCCTTGTAACCTTCGAGCATTGATACCCAAACACCAACATCGGGAACACTGATGTATGATTCATATCGTTGTTTTCAATTATGGAAATCTTCAAATTTCAGCAATTTAGGGACCTTGCTTGTCGTTCTAATCTCATTGTCATAGTTGAGCAACGCTTATATCGACGTAGACATGGCAGCAAAAGCATGAAACCAATCCATATTGAAAGTTGTATAAATTGTTTCGACGAACCAAATATTTTGGCGAACCGGGAAAAGTCAAACTATATTCCAACGAACCAATTAAAGTCAGACGAACAGACGCTTCGCTGAAATAAACGTCACGACCAAATTGGTAACCATCACCAACCAGGCTTGAATATTCACTACACGAACCGAGATGAAAGAACTAGAGAATTATGAAGATTAACGGTACAAACCAAGGACCTACGAACCAAGGCTTTGAAAATTAATGGGACGAACCAAAGCATTCATCGAACAAACCGAGAGATATATCCAACGAACCAGACTCAGATCGACTGATTTTTTGAAAAACGAGGAATTTGATGAAACTACGACCAGAAGATGATGAAACAAGGTGAAACGAAGCTATCTATGGATTGAATTCACTGAAGAACCCGAGAATTGAGAAGAAATCCAAGGAAAACCAAGTTTTTGACACAAAAACACAAAGTAGACACTACTAGAAAAATAGCTTTTTTACACAAATACAAGTTTGGTTAGTATATGATGCAACAAAAGATTAGGATACAATTTTCCATTTCAAAAAAATAATCTCAAACACCCATTTATTCCTTAAAAGAAAACCAAACAGTCTCTGTAGCAAATATCAAACAAGTGCTAGTTTCACCTACATCCATCATCAAGAAAAAGTACAACATCCAGAAATGAATCCAAGAACAAATGAAAATGAACGCATTTAAGAACAAATCAAATATTTTTACAAGAAAGTCTATATTAATACAGTGTAAAAATCTCGTACCTTTTTTGGTTAACGGCAGCAGCAGCATCAAGTTTTTGCCACGTCAGCTCACGTTTTTTTGTTGCTTTCTCGACATGGGCCTGTTTCTCACGTCAATGAGATTGTCAAAGCTGGGCTGCAAAAGCAATTAAAAAAATTAGTCATTAGATTATGATTAATAAAGTTGACTTGAAAATAATTAACCATAAAAATCGGATGATGAACCAACCTAAAGAACGAAAACTGAACCCACCCTTTAACATTTGGCTCTGTCCACGGTCCTCATATCTCTACATAATTGATCTCGGTTCGATCAAGGTTTGAGGCGTTGCACACGGCTATATTTTTGATCTTTGTGGAAAAGATGTTTAACCTTCATAATTAAATTTTTAATTAGTTTAACAATCCATTCATAATTCTTATGCTTTCATTACATATCTATTTTTCCTATCGCAGAGCATTTGCATTTCACTGAATAACAAATTAAAAGCCTCTATATATGTTTCAAAGCTTGGTGGTTTTAACAAGGACCAATTGCTAATAAAATCATTCTGAAACTATATAAGTGAAATTAGAACTTGTTTTAAACGGTACTAAATGCACCTTTTTCATGTACTTCTATAGAAATTCTATGTGTTGCTTCGCCTGTGTTTTATCAAATTCTTTGCTAACTTCACTCACCAACTTGAATGTCAAGAATAATTTATTTTCATCAAGCACGATAAGCCATATTGAAATTACTACATGTGATTTTCCTCAAAGCTACAAATTGTTTTTCAAATGTTATATGCATTTAAATCTATTGAAGATGTTGATGTGGAACTTTGATCTTGAAGTTAAATTGGATGAAAGAAGAAAACGATTTTCTATTAACTCTCGTAAAACTCATACAAAATATAATAATCTCTACCTAATTTATAGACTAAAATATACTTGTTGCCCAAGTAAATTCCATGACCGACTCAAGGCTGTTTAGCCGACTTCACAAAAAAAACTTAAACAAAAACACATAAAAGACCCTTCTAGTTTGTAGTCTTGACACAACCCTACCAAACATAAAACAAAAATAACTCGGGTCAACAATTAAAAACCAACAATCACCCTCCTAATTTTTGACCCGTATCTTCCAAAGTTTTGACACCCAATAGTTCTCTCATCTCTTGAAACTTTATCTTCGGTAGGGCTTTAGTTAATATGTCGGCTCTTTGTTCTTCCCCGCTCACATGCTCCACCACGATCTTCTCTTTTTCTACACATTCTCTAATAAAATGGTATCGAGTTTCGATGTGCTTACTTCTCCCGTGAAACACCGGGTTTTTCATTAACTCGATTGCTGAGCGGTTATCTACCTTGAGCTTTACTTTATTTGTTTTCCATCTCGTCAATTCGTTTAGTACATTTTGTAACCATATAGCTTGGCATGAAGTTTCGGTTGCCGCCATAAACTCCGCTTTACAAGACGATAACGCGACCGTTTGTTGCTTTTGACTCATCCACGTGACCGGGCTAGTTCCAAGAAAGAACACCATTCCGGTTGTTCCTTTGCTATCGTTTCGATCGGTAGCATAACTACTGTCGCTATACCCAACTAGATCTCGTCCACCACCTTTCTTGTATTGAATGCCATAATCTTTAGTCCCTTGTACGTACCATATTATATGTTTTAAAGCCTTCCAATGCTCTTCTTTTGGTGAAGCCATGAAACGACTTGCATAGCCTATAGCAAAACTCAAATCTGGCCTCGTATGGGTAAGATATCTTAAGCAACCGATTATCCTCCTGTACTCGGTATCATTTAATATTGGTTCTGCACCTTCGTTTTTTAGACATAATTTTGGTTCCATGGGATATTTGCATGGATTGCAATTTTCCATTCCTGCCATCTTGAGTGTCTTTTTAGCATAACTACTTTGTAGTAAAGTAATTCCTTCACTGTTTTGTCTTACTTGGATACCAAGGTAATATGATAACACGCCAAAATTGGTCATGTCAAAAATGCTTTCTATTTGTTTTATAAACTGATGGATGTATGGATGTATTCATCTTTAGAGCCAGTAACTAGAAGATCATCCACATAGACACCAATAATGAGTATTTCATTATTTTTCTTATATGTATAAACTGCTTGTTCTTGTGGACACTTAACGAAACCCAAATCTTTCAACGTTTGATCTAGCTTCATATTCCACGCTCGTGGAGCTTGTTTCAAACCGTAAAGGGCTTTTTCCAACCGATACACCATCGTCTCCTTTCCTTTCTATAACAAAACCGTCCGGTTGAACGACATACACCTCTTCTTTCAATGTCCTGTTTAAGAACGCCGCTTTTACATCCAAGTGTTGTACTTTCCAGCCTTCATGAGTGGCTATTGCTAGGATGAGTCGAATTGTTTCCATCCTTGTTACGGGGGCAAAGACTTCGTCGTAGTCTAAGCCTTGTTTTTGAATGTAACCCTTCGCAAGCAACCTTGCTTTGTGTTTGGTTATCTTGCCATTCGCGTCACGTTTCAACTTAAAAACCCATTTTAGCCCTATGGGTTTGTGTCCGGATGGTAGGTGAGTTAACTGCCAAGTCTTATTTTTTTCTATCGAGTCTATTTCGGTTTTCATGGCTAACTCCCAATCTTTGTTTCCCTTGGCTTCTTCATATTTTGTTGGCTCATCTTCAATATTTTTCAATATTTCTTCATCGAACAGTAGATCACCATCTTCTTGACTAGTATTTCTATTTCTTCCAATAATTATTTTCCCATCCAACACATAGTCATCTAGTTTTGCAGGTGTGTGAATGGTTCTGTTAGACCTTCTTAGATGTTGTGATGCCACTTGTTGCTCATGTACAGGACTAGTTTGGACAGAACTATCTTGACTTTCACCTGATGGACTTTCGAAGTTGTCGGAATTGGTTGATGTTATTGGCGATGTGGGGAACACATGTTGAAGGGGCTGCTCTATATCTAAATTTTTATTGATCTGCACATGTGCTTCTGTGTCAATTTGAGGAGGTGAACTACCACCTGCATCACCTTCAACAATGAACTCAGTCCGTAGGTCTACATCTATACTGACCCGTTTCGCATGCTCGGTCCATTCATATTTTCTTCCTTCTTCAAAGATTGCGTCTCTGCTAATCATGATTTTCCCGGCTTCAATATCATAAAACCGATAAGCTTTTGTACCTTCTTCCGTTCCTAGATGCATCATTGGTCGACTTCGGTCGTCAAGCTTGGTTAGCTTTTGAGATGGAGTCTTCACGTGAGCTAGGCAACCAAATACTTTGAGATGAGAAAGATTTGGTTTCTTACCCCTTAGTGCTTCATATGGCGTCTGATTTTTTAATGACTTCGTGGTGATTCGGTTCATTAGGTACACCGCATGACGAACCGCCTCACCCCATAGATCTTGTGGCATGTTCATTGTCTTAAGCAAGCTTCGGGTTGTTCCAAGAATGGTTCTATTTTTCCGTTCCACTACTCCGTTTTGTTGAGGGGAGTAGGGAGCGGTAAGTTGACGATTCACACCTTCCTGATCACAAAAACTCTTGAAATTTTTGGACGTAAACTCTCCTCCACAATCGGTCCTTAGCGTTCTCACTTTTAGTCGTGTGTATGATTCCACCATCTTCTTGAATTGTTTGAACATGGGCAGTGCTTCATCTTTTGATTTAATGATGTAAACCCATGTATACCTGCTAAAATCATCGACAAACAATAAGAAGTACCGGTTTCCACCAATAGTCATTGGTGTAATCGGTCCATAAATATCAGAGTAAACAAGTTCAAGAGGTCTAGAAGCTCTATACGTTGCCTCGTTTGGAAAAGGAAGTCGGTGTTGTTTTCCAGCCGTACATGCATCACAAACTTGCTTCAACGGTTTTATGGTCGGCACCCCCCGAACAGTGCCTTTGCTTGTCATCTCATGTAGCGTTTGGAGATTTGCGTGACCAAACCGCATGTGCAATAGCCAAGATGGTTCTTCTATGTGAGTAGCCAAACATACTGTTGAACCTATGTTCAACCGTGTTTTATAGAGCTTGTTTGAAGTTCTTGCTACCTTTAACAGTAGCCTTTTATTTTGATCATATAGCCATAAGCTTCCTTCTTGGATTACCACCTTACAACCATGCTCATCGAATTGCCCAATGCTTAGTATGTTAGTGCACAAATCAGGAATGTAATACACATCCTTAATGATTTTATGTTCACCATATTTGCATTCAACTTGAATAGAGCCTTTACCTTTTATCTCAACCATGGACCCGTCACCGAACCTAACCTTGCCATTAACACGTTCGTTTAGTTCAGAAAAGTATGACTTCGTACCTGTCATGTGGTTGCTCGCCCCGTTATCCAAATACCATATGCCGTCTTCCATTTGCAACTGCTTTGGTCGGACTTTGTCTTCGTTGAGAAAGATGTATTCCTCTTCCTTCCCTACCGTTGTCACCATGAGAAAACGTGGTTCTTGAGGTTGAGTCTCGGCTACATTTGCTTCCTCGTTCTTTTGGTTCCAACAATCGCGTGCATAGTGACCGGTCTTATAGCATCGGTAACATGTTATTTTCGACATGTCCCGATCTCGAGTGTTGGATCCTCCACGACCCCCGCGACCTCGACTTCCTCCTCGGCCACGACCCCTGCCTCGTGCTTGACCTTCCTGATCACGTGTACTTTGATTGTTGTTTTGACCCCTTCCTCGACCATGGTTCTCGTGGTTATGGCCCCGGTTTTTCCAGTTGTTTTGTTTGCTTGGATTCTTAGTTTGGGCAAACATTAGTTTGCTTTGTGTATCATCGTTCCCGGTCTTGAACTTGTTCCGCTCTTCATACGCTTTTAGCCTACCGACTACTTCTTCGAACGACATTGTGTCTACTTCGCCAAATTGTTCGATTGTCGATACGATTGGTAAATATTTCTCGGGCATAGCAGTAAGAAACTTGCTCACCACAGTTTCATCTTCCAATTCTGCTCCAAGGGTTCTTGACTTTGCTTGTAAGGCTCCCAATCTCGCTGCAAAATCGTCTATGCTCTCGTTTTCTTTCATCTTGGCTGCGTCAAGTTCAGGGCCCTAATCATCTGTAGTCTTGCCTTTTGAGTGCGATCAGCCCCAAGATACCTTACTCGGAGTGCCTCCCAAACGTCTTTCGGTTCGCTATATTTTGAAACCTGCATCACAATCTCCTCCGATATGGACTGAAACAACATGGCAAGGGCTGTGTACTTTTTCTTGCCTTACATGCCTGCTCCAGTCACCGAATCGATCGCACCTTCCAACCCGTTTGCGGCTAGAACGGTTTTCATCATTACCGACTAAACCGCATAGTTCGTTTTGGTCAGTTTTGGGCATTGAATCGAGACATTATTCGATTCTCTTTGACCCGCTACCAACGCGTTGTTGTCTCCTCCGTCGGCCATGAGAACAGATCCTGCACGATCGGTTCTTTGACCAGGTGTTTGATATCGACTTCTCTCCCGATTGGTCCCAATAACTCAATTAAATCAATGATTACAGCTTCAAATCACTGTTTAACGAAAATCTAAATCAGAAGGATGACAAATTATAGTGAACAAATTGAAAAGCAGTAAAATTAAAGGAACATACGCGTGGAGCCTACCTCACAACGAATTTTTTCCATAAATAATTGGCATAGACAAATTACACTAAAGTCTAAATATTAGTCTGCTAATTTAGCAACAATGAAAAGTAGGAAAAAGCAAGAAACTGATATTACCTTGAACAACAAGGCCATCGCACCTTATCTGAAAATGAGGAAAATTATATTGTGTTAAATTCAAAGCATAAACTGAACACAACACTTACCCAATCGGAATAGACAAATTACCATATGTTTTCGATGAAAATATGGGTTTAAGACAAATTAACACACTTTAAAAGTTAAACAAAGCTCAGTTGGTTAAACAGAATTGTTAGAAGTTTTGAGT
>JBCNJP010000007.1:30314399-30348617 GCA_039602395.1 Deinandra increscens subsp. villosa | reverse complement strand
CAGTTTTTGGTACATGCTTGGTTCAGAATCCATGACGAAAACTTAGGAAAATTTAAAAATTAGTCCAAATGGGTTTACGATTTTCACATGCTTGCAGATTGTAAACCCTGTCGTAAACACACCCGGATCATAAACTCGGTCGTAAACTCCTCCGGATCGTAAACTTGGTCGTAATCTCTTCCGGATCGTAAACCTAGTCATAAACGCCCAAAGTTTAAATTTTGAAGTTGTAAACACAATACAGAGTCGTAAACACTCAAAAATCCAATCATGAAGTCGTAACCACTTTCTTGCAGCTCGTGAACCCTGAATTGATGAAGGACACCGATCGTAAACTCCAAGAACACCCCAGAAACGATTATAACACCAAAAACAGCAGCAAGCTTCCACTTTTTCCAGCCAAACACTCGAATCTAATATCATGGAACCTCGAATCAGATGATTCTTAGCTCTGATACCAATTGTTGGTCCCGAAACACCAATCGTTCACGATATCGTAAACACAAACAAGTGCGGAAACCTTGTTTGTGAGTGATTCGAGAAGAAGATGATGAAAAATACTTGATTTAAGATGAAGAACAAAGCAACACAATCAAATCTTGAATGAAACTTGATCAATCTTCTATTAAGGTGAGTTTTCGATCGTGAATACAAAGGAGAATACTGAAAATCGTAATCACAAAACTGCTACAATCATAAACTAGTTGGGTATATATACTACCCTTACAAAAGCCCTAGTCAAAAATCGTAAACCCACTAGGTGACCGGCCCATTAAGCCCAATCGGAAACACCTCAAGCCCATACCAATGTAAGCCCACTCCTCTAATGTTCATGCCTCACAATGTATAGCCTAACAACTCGGTCGAATAACGCCATCAGCCAGCATTTCTTTGATCATTTGAGTCATGACTTGTTTTTGAGAATGAGGACATCGATATGGTTTGACGTTAACAGGGTTATTATCGTTGAGAAAGGGGATGTAGTGATCATGCACACGATTAGGAGGTAGTGTATGGGAATTTTGGAATAGACTTTGGAATTCAGTGAGGAGGGTTTGAATTTCTGGTATGGGGTGATGTAAAGGTGGTTCAGTAGGTGAATCGGTTTGTGGGGTTTGATAGTGGTTTTGTGAGGGGTTCGCCAAGTGCACTCGGTGCTGTTTTGGTTGAATGATATTTCCGAAATGGAAAAATCGTCAGACAAGCGGCCTAACGAGCCCAACCATGCGACTCCAAGAATCACGTCCGCTCCTTCCACAGGTAAGACGAAGAAGGGAATGGTAAATCTAGCTTTATGAAGTTGCAAAGGGGCGTCAGGGCAGTACCCAGAATAGTGAATGTATTGACCGTTGCCTACCATGACGGAGAATGACAGAATGGGTTCGATTGGTAGATTGAGGGTAGCGACGAGCCGGGGTTGGAGGATGATGTGAGTGCTACCACAATCTATGAGTATGGTAACAGGTTTACCACCGATGTTGCCCGTAAAACGGAGGGTTTGGGCTGATGAGAACCCAAAGTAAGTGGCATCAGAAAGAGAAAGAAACTGTGGTGCCCCGATACGAGAGGGTTATCGGCTAACCTGAAGTTAAATTGGATCAAAGAACATACGATTTTATTAACTCTCGTTAAAACTCATACAAAATACAATAATCTCTACCTAATTTATAGACTAAAATATACTTGTTGCCTAAGTAAATTCTATGACCGACTCAAGGCTGTTTAGCCGACCTCACAAATAAACTTACACAAAAACACATAAAAGACCCTTCTAGTTTGTAGTCTTGACACAACCCTACTAAACATAAAACAAAACCATCTCAGGTCAACAATTAAAAACCAACAATCACCCTCGTAATTTTTTACCCGTATCTTCCAGAATTTTGACACCCAATAGTTCTCTCATCTCTTGAAACTTGATCTTCGGTAGGGCTTTAGTTAATATGTCGGCTCTTTGTTCTTCCCCACTCACATGCTCCACCACGATCTTCTCTTTTTCTACACATTCTCTAATAAAATGGTATCGAGTTTCGATGTGTTTGCTTCTCCCGCGAAACACAGGGTTTTTCATTAACTCGATTGCTGAGCGGTTATCTACCTTGAGCTTTACTTTATTTGTTTTCCATCCCGTCAATTCGTTTAGTACATTTTGTAACCATATAGCTTGGCGTGCAATTTCGGTTGCCACCATAAACTCCGCTTCACAAGATGATAACGCGGCCGTTTGTTGCTTTTGACTCATCCACGTGACTGGGCTAGTTCCAAGAAAGAACACCATTCCGGTTGTTCCTTTGTTATCGTTTCGATCAGTAGCATAGCTACTGTCGCTATACCCAACTAGATCTCGTCCACCACCTTTCTTGTATTGAATGCCATAATCTTTAGTCCCTTGTACATACCGTAATATATTTTTTAAAGCCTTCCAATGCTCTTCTTTTGGTGAAGCCGTCAAACGACTTGCATAGCCTATAGCATAACTAAATCTGGCCCGGTATGGGTAGATATCTTAAGCAACCGATTATCCTCCTGTACTCGGTACCATTTAATATTGGTTATGCACCTTCTTTTTTTAGATATAATTTTGGTTCCATAGGGAACTTACACAGATTACAATTCTCCATCCTTGCAATCTTGAATGTCTTCTTTACATAGCCACTTTGCGTCAATGTTATTCCCTCACTGTTTTGTATAACTTGGATACCAAGGTAATATGATAACAAGCCAAAATTAGTCATGTCAAAAATGCTTTCCATTTGTTTTATAAATTGATGGATGTCTTCATCTTTAGAGCCAGTAACTAGAAGATCATCCACATAGACCCCAATAATGAGTATTTCATTATTTTTCTTATATGTATAAACTGCTTGTTCTTGTGGACACTTAACGAAACCCAAATATTTCAGCGTTTGATCTAGCTTCATATTCCACGCTCGTGGAGCTTGTTTTAAACCGTAAAGGGCTTTGTCCAACCGATACACCATCGTCTCCTTTCCTTTTATAACAAACCCGTTTGGTTGAACAACATATACTTCTTCTTTCAATGTCCCGTTTAAGAACGCTGCTTTCACATCCAAGTGTTGTACTTTCCAGCCTTCATGAGCGGCTATTGCTAGAATGAGTCGAACTGTTTCCATCCTCGCTACGGGGGCAAAGACTTCGTCGTAGTCTAAGCCTTGTTTTTGAATGTAACCCTTCGCAACCAACCTTGCTTTGTGTTTGGTTATCTTGTCGTTTGCATCACGTTTAAACTTAAAAGCCCATTTTAGCCCTATGGGATTGTGCCCGGATGGTAGGTGAGTTAACTGCCATGTCTTGTTTTTTTCTATCGAGTCTATTTCAGTTTTCATGACTAATTCCCACTCTTTGTTTCCCTTTGCTTCTTCATATTTTGTTGGCTCATCTTTAATGTTTTTCAATATTTCTTCATCGAACAGTAGATCACCATCTTCCTGACTAGTATTTCAATTTCTACCAATAATTATTTTCCCATCCAACACATAGTCATCTAGTTTTGCAGGTGTGTGAATGGTTCTATTAGACCTTCTTAGATGTTGTGATGCCACTTGTTGCTCATGTACAGGACTCGTTTGGACAGAACTAACTTGACTTTCACCTGATGGAATTTCGAAGTTGTCAGAATGGGTTGATGTTATTAGCGTTGTGGGGAACACATGTTGGAGGGGCTGCTCTATATCTAAATTTTCTTTGATCTGCACATGTGCTTCTATGTCAATTTGAGAAGGTGAACTACCACCTACATCACCTTCAACATTGAACTCAGTCCATAGGTCTATATCTTTACTGACCCGTTTCGCATGCTCGGTCCATTCGTATTTTCTACCTTCCTCAAAGATTACGTCTCTGCTAATCACGATTTTCCCGGATTCAATATCATAAAATCGATAAGCTTTTGTAGCTTCTTCGGTTCCTAGATGCATCATTGGTCGACTTCGGTCGTCAAGCTTGGTAAGCTTTTGAGATGGAGTCTTCACATGGGCTAGGCAACCAAATACTTTGAGATGAAAAAGATTTGGTTTCTTGCCCCTCAGTGCTTCATATGGCGTCTGACTTTTCAATGACTTCGTGGTGATTCAGTTCATTAGGTACACCGCATGACGAACTGCCTCACCCCATAGGTCTTGTGGCATGTTCATCGTCTTAAGAAAGCTTCGGGTTGTTCCAAGAATGGTTCTATTTTTCCGTTCCACTACTCCGTTTTGTTGAGCGGAGTAGGGAGCGGTAAGTTGACGATTCACACCTTCTTGATCACAAAATCTTGAACTCTTTGGACGTAAACTCTCCTCCACGATCGGTCCTTAGCGTTCTCACTTTTAGCCTTGTATATGATTCCACCATCTTCTCGAATTGTTTGAACATGGGCAGTGCTTCATCTTTTGTGTTAATGATGTAAACCCATGTATACCTGCTAAAATCATCCACAAACAATAAGAAGTACCGGTTTCCACCAATAGTCATTGGTGTAATCGGTCCACAAATATCAGAGTAAACAAGTTCAAGAGGTCTAGAAGCTCTATACGTTGCCTCATTTGAAAAAGGAAGTCGGTGTTGTTTTCCAGCCGTACATGCGCCATAAACTTGCTTCAACGGTTTTATGGTCGGCACCCCCCGAACAGTGCCCTTTCTTGTCATCTCGTGTAGTGTTTGGAAATTTGTGTGGCCTAACCATGTATGCCATAGCCAAGATGGTTCTTCTATGTGAGTAGCCAAACAAACTGTTGAACCTATATTTAAGTGAGTTTTGTAAAGTCTATTTGAGGTTCTTGGCACTTTCAACAGAAGCCTTTTGCCTTGGTCATATAGCCATAAGCTTACTTCTTGGATTACCACCATACAACCATGCTCATCGAATTGCCCAATGCTTAGTATGTTAGTGCACAAATCAGGAATGTAATACACATCCTTAATTTTTTTTTGTTCACCATCTTTGCATTCAACTTGAATAGAGCCATTACCTTTTATCTCAACCATGGACCCATCACCGAACCTAACCTTGCCATTAACACGTTCGTTTAGTTCAAAAAAGTATGACTTCGTACCCGTCATGTGGTTGCTCGACCCGTTATCCAAATACCATATGTCGTCTTCCGTTTGCAACTGCTTTGGTCGGACTTTGTCTTCGTTGAGAAATATGTACTCCTCTTCCTTCCCTACCATTTCCACCATGAGAAAACGTGGTTCTTGAGGTTGAGTCTCGGCTACATTTTCTTCCTCGTTCTTTTAGTTCCAACAATCGCGTGCATAGTGACCGGTCTTATCGCATCGGTAACATGTTATTTTCGACATGTCACGATCTCGAGTGTTGGATCCTCCACGACCCCTGCGACCTCGGATTCCTCCTCGGCCACGACCCCTGACTCGTGCTTGACCTTCCTGATCACGTGTACTTTGATTGTTGTTTTGACTTCTCCCTCGACTATGGTTCTCGTGGTTTTGGCCCTGGTTTTTCCAGTTGTTTTGGTTGCTTGGATTCTTAGTATGGGCAAACATTAGTATACTTTGTGTATCATCGTTCCCGGTCTTGAACTTGTTTCGCTCTTCATACGCTTTTAGCCGACCGACTACTTCTTCGAATGACATTGTGTCTACTTTGCCAAATTGTTCGATTGTTGATACGATTGGTAAATATTTCTAGGGCATAGCAGTAAGAAACTTGCTCACCACAGTTTCATCTTCCAATTCTGCTCCAAGGGTTCTTGACTTTGCTTGTAAGGCTCCTAATCTTGGTGCAAAATCGTCTTTGCTCTCGTTTTCTTTCATCTTGGTTGCGTCAAGTTCAGCCCGAATCATCTGTAGTCTTGCCTTTTGAGTGCGATCAGCCCCAAGATACCTTACTTGGAGTGCCTCCCAAACGTCTTTCGGTTCGCTATATTTTGAAACATGCATCACAATCTCCTCCTGTATGGACTGAAACAACATGGCAAGAGCTGTGTACTTTTTCTTGCCTTCCATGCCTGCTCCAGTCACCGAATCGATCGCACCTTCCAACCCGTTTGCGGCTAGAACGGTTTTCATCATTACCGACCAAACCACATAGTTCGTTTTGGCCAGTTTTGGGCATTGAATCGAGACATTATTCGATTCTCTTTTACCCGCTACCAACGCGTTGTTGTCTCCTCCTTCTGCTATGAGAACAGGTCCTGCACGATCGGTTCTTTGAATCGGTCCTTCTCGATTGATTCTTTATTCCCAGGCTACAATCGCCGTTAATAATTGTAGGTCGAACTTCTCTTCGATCTCCTGAAAGCTCTGAATACAAATTGAAGTTAAATTGGATCAAAGAACAAACGATTTTATTAACTCTCGTTAAAACTCATACAAAATACAATAATCTCTACCCAATTTATAGACTAAAATATACTTGTTGCCCAAGTAAATTCTATGACCGACTCAAGGCTGTTTAGCCGACCTCACAAATAAACTTACACAAAAATACATAAAAGACCCTTCTAGTTTGTAGTCTTGACACAACCCTACCAAACATAAAACAAAACCATCTTAGGTCAACAATTAAAAACCAACATAACCCTTCCGAGTCATCATTGTCGACGATCAACAAGAATTGCGGAGGCGAGCACTTGTGTTCACGGAAGTATTTTTCCGGGCAACAAAAGCACAAACCCTCTTGCCTACGTTGCTGCATAGCTTCAGCAGAAAGGCGGGTGACTAGCAGGGATGATGACGATGGAATGGGGGTGGGCGGCTTGACCAGAGAATGGGGGGGGAGGTTGATGAAGGAGACGTGATGGTAGGGGTGGTTGTTATGGAGGATTTTGTGGGATAAGTACATTTAGTTTTGGGAATCTGAAAATTTCTCCTCCACGAGTCTTGCTTGCCCATATCATATGCCTGATGGAGGGTCATGGGTTTTAGGAGAGCTATCTAATTTTGAATTTCTTTGCGTAACCCGGAAATAGAGCAATTTTTGAGGGTTTGAGGTGACAACCCGTTAACCCGGTTGCTTAACTTTTCGAATTCGGCTTGAAAATCAGTGACAGAGGAGGTTTGACGAAGCTTAAAAAGAGATGCCTCGTGATTCTAGTAGGAGGACGGCCCAAAACGGACCTCAAGTTCCCGCTTAAACGTCACCCAAGTACCGAGCATCTCGTTTGTGGCTAAGTGTTTATACCATGAAAGGGCATCTCTGGTGAAGTTAAAAACGGATAACGAAATCCCTTGGGCAATGGGAGTTTGATAATAGTTGAAAAAATTATCGGCTTGGAATATCCAATCCAAAGGATTCGAGCCGTCGAAGAGGGGAAAGGAGATTTTAGGTGAACGTGGTTGTTGTGGGGGTGTGGTGATGGTGACAGCGGGACGAGGAATTGGTTGTTGTTGGGTAATATTTGGGTTTGTTGGTAATAAGTTTTGGTTGGGTGGGGTTTGATTGGTCAAGAAAGGAGGAACATGGGGAATTGTCGTGGATGAAGAGAAAGGTTGAGTGGTGAAGGAATGTGAACTAGAGGTAGAATTGGTGAGGAGAGTTTGGAGATGATTTGCTAGCATGGTGTTCGTATCGGTTTGGAGTGAAATCTTGTTGTTCAATGCCTCTGTTGCTTTGAGTAAGGAAGCTAGTTGCGTCGAATTTTTATCGTAGTTGGAATTGGCGGTGGTGAGGAGTAGGTGTGTTTGTGTGGTTGCGTGATGAGTTGATCCAACTTGGCGGCTAGAGACGGCGGTTCGTCGGTGAGAGATGAGTCACAGCTAGGAGGCACTGGGAACGTGAATGAAAGCACCAAATTGTTATGAACGGAAATGCTAATTCAGAAATTAAATTGCAGTAAGTAAAATAGCAAACAAGAGATGGGGCAATTTTCTTCATATGTTTTATTTGTCACACCCCCAAATAACCACTAACGGAGTTTATACCGTTAAGGGGTGCGAGCAAACCAGGACCACAACCATTAGTTACAAATACTAAACGAATCAGAGTTAGTCCAAATATATGTCATAAATAAAGTCTCAAAATACGCAGCGGAAAATGTTGTCTTAGCACTAACCACGTGCTTTACAAAATCATTGTTTTAAATTCCCAAATTGATTTAAACAAAAGTAAAATGTCTTCATGTGCCATGCCAACCTGCTCAGGATACTCCTCAGCGATCTGCAAAAGTTTAAACCACGCAAGTGTCAACCTAACGGTTGGTGAGTTCACAGCGGGCTTGTCACGCAGTGGCCCGGTCTCATAATCATAATTGTGTCAACATATAATTATGTAATATTTATTTGTGAAAAGCAATGCTCAGTGATAATACACCAGTCCATAATCATAGTAGCGTGATTTAGTAAAAGTAATGTCCGTAACATGCGTTATCGGGTATGTACTAGTTTTGAAAAAAATTAAAGTGCTCAACCGATATCGCGGGTAGCTAATCCGTTGTTCCATGCACTAAGGAAGTTTGTACCAAAGCTGACTAATAAGTATTGTAGTGGCATCGCCATCATCTATTTCGTTTTGCAGACATACGTCATCGCGGCTTTGCCTCCCCCGTGTCCTCTCGGGATCACGGTCAGATAGGCTGATATTGTACCTTCGTGCACCTCCAGTGTCACGAGGCGGAGTTTGTCAAACTCCAGTAGATCTACCCAACATCCCCTCGCTTTACAATTAATGGCACAATTAAGTTGAGGACTTTTTCAGTTAAAAGGAAATCCTTAGAGATCATGTGATATCATGTGGTTTAGACTTTAACCTACACTAGCCATATTAAAACGGTTTACCGGATTCTCATGAATCTCAAAATGTTTTCAGTTTCATTTCAGAAATAGTTTGTTTAAGTTCCACAAGTGTTTCCCATAAAACACTTCAAGTTTATCAAAGAGGTGCGTGGCACTCATAAGGTTCCAAGTTCATAAAAGAGGTGCGTAGCACTCATAAGGTTGTCAGCATTGTTTTTCATCAAGTTTTTCAGTGTGTCCCAAACGGGCTCACAGTAAACGGGTTAGTGACACTCACCTTTGGTTGCACTGCTACACTTGCTAAATAATCCAAGTATTGTTTGCTTAACGAAGACCTAAGAACACGTTTAGGTCTTAAGTATTAGTTTTGTGTCTAATCTTTAACTTACGTCACTATGGCCCATAACATAGCACGTTGGAACTATGACACGACATACCGACACACGACACCGATGGTTGATCATAAACGAGGGTTCACATAAATCAGAAAACAAAGCATGTTTCATTATTGCATAATCATGTAAGTCATGGCATAACATTCAAATAAGTTGCACAAGTTTGGGTTTTGGTCTTGGCACAGTTTCGCTACACAGTTTCGCTATGTGCACGGGCAGCACTTTCGCTAGGGAATACCCGATGACACAGTTTCGCTAGCATAGATTCGCTCGAAACTGGTTTGAACTTTCATTCATAAAAGGCACAGTTTCGCTAGATAGTTTCGCTCGAAACTGATGACACAGTTTCGCATCGAAACTGGTTTGAACTTTCGTTCAGGGGTTTATGGTTGTTTCGCTCGGTAGTTTCGTTCGAGCAGGTCTACTTAGTTTTCACGGCGACACTATAGTTTCGCTGTATATTGTCGCTGGAAGGATATTCAAATAGTTTCGCTATATAGTTTCGCCCAGCGAACAGCCAGTTTCGCTGGTCGTAGAAAACTCGTAAATCAGCCCAAAAATCAATCTAACAGCTTCCATACTTCATATAATTCAATATCTAGCATGCATAAACATTTACCAACATTAAACAGTAAGATTTAACACCTTAAACATGGATTTTCATCATCAAGTCACCAAGAACACATTTTAAGCATAAAATGACCTAACTAGCATAAATCTTCATTATGGCATGATTTTACACGTAAAGTTGCAGACTTTATGTTAGATCTAACATTCCTAAGCATCATACTAGAAGATCAAACAATTCTATGAAGGTTTAAGCATGCTTTTTAAGAAAACACATAGAAATGCAAGAAAAATGGTTTTGGAGACTCACGGTTCGATCTAGGATCCGAATGGATGAGTTCACCAACTGAGATAACGGCGGCTCGTGGTGGTTTCTCGGCTGGTCAGAATTTCAGGAGAGTGTGTGTGTGTTTTGAAGATAATGTAGGTAAATGAAAGAATTAGGGTTTTGGGACTTTATATAATATATAGATCAGGCGCTAGTTTCGCTGGCCGAGCGAGACTAGCTCTGAATACATGTAAATCAACAGTTTAGCTACCGAGCGAATCTACAGTTTCGCTCGGTAGTTTCGCTGGCAACCAAAAGGGGCCAATTTATCACAAAATCAAGAATTTACAATTTGTCATGCTATTAATAATACTAAATCATGCGTTTAAATCACATTGCACATAATAACAATAAATAAATAAACACATAACACAAGTGGTCGGGTTCAGTGATCAACCAAAGGTCGTGGACGTATTCGGCCTAGTTAAGCATTAGTTACTAAGTTAACACTTATAACGTAACTAACGGAGATTGTCTAACGGTAGTTAACCTTGAAATTCTCGGATGTCACATTATTTATCCGAGCAAAAGCTTAAATACTAAAACAAAATAACTGGAAATGCAACTTGTTCCTAAAAATAAGCAACTAATTTAAGAACATGGGTAAACATGAGTAATTGACTGAATAATGGAAATTGGGGAGCAAGGCACTAATTTCTCCACGTATTCTGCATGCATCGGATTTACTCCAAAAGCTTCTTGGGCTGTTGAGTTATTCTTTTAAGCCTTCCAGTGGGCTCAGCCGTTGGGACTGGATGTGGGCCAGTAGAATGTGGGTCGGATGCATCAGCCTTTATGAAGCTAATACTAATTTGCAAATTGTACAAATCAAACCTTATAATTTTTAACATTTTAAACGCATCAAAGTTGCAAATTTTAATATCCCTCCTATATATCATTTTTATAGTTTTCTTTGTTAATTTATTTTAATATAACTGGGTAGTCTTTTTGTATTTGCGTTTTGTTTACGTTACGTTTTACCAATGAAACTATTTTATGTACTCGTGTCATTCCTATCATAACGCTCGAGCAATGAATTTTGCTTTATATAACTTTTAAAAGGAGATTTTTAGCACAGCAACGTGCGCGGGTCATTTTTTCTAGTTATATAATTAAATCTTCATATTCTAATAAGCATTTAAAACTTAATAAATTATAATAAGATTTCATTTATATCTTATCTTATGATGTAATTTTATAATTCTTAAATTTTTATTTTTTTATTTATAATTTAGTATTCATTATTCTTTATTTCACGGATTTATGTTTAAAAAAGTTCAATTATTTCGTATACGTTTATTTATAAACTTATGCTTGAAAAAATATAATAATTATGATAAACGAAGTTATTAATTATATTATTTTTAAAAATATCTCGTTTAATACACGAGTTCGTATCACTAGCATTGTATATATAAACAAAAACCTTGCGACTAGCTACAATAAAAATGGTCTCATTTACAGTCTTCCATGTGACAACCTCGTTGAGCGCCACATGATGCAAACATTGGTTTCTTATCTAAACGAAACTAATTTAACACATGATTTATTTGTATAATAGGTATACTCGTATGTGTTTAGCAAAGGAGTTTGTATTTTGTTAGTTGTGTAATAAGCAGGGTTTATATCTCTTTTTAACATCAATTTTTTTATTATTGCACTATTGTCAAGGTTTGAACTTTGGTCTTCACCGAAGAGGTTTTGTCCCTTACCACTAGGCTACAACCTAAGTGACAGATAGAGCTTTTAATACAACTGTTTTGAGTCATCGTATTATCTTTGCGGCAACACACGTGTTACAAAATCTAGTGAACACTAAATATGAAAGACTTCACACAAGAAGGCAATCCATGGCTCCCATGATCGGAAGTGCAAAAACAATCCCATTTCCGAGGAAAAAGTCGCATGAATAAACACACATCAAAATTAAGACTTACTTTGAAAAGCCCTCTTCCTCCTTCTATTAAAAGAAGAGTTGAAGCGTAGTACCTCCACCACATAGCAGGACATGATGATGTGGCTTTGGAAGGCCACGCGGGACTACTGCTGCACCTCCTCCCTTCACCATGGTTTTAGGATTCCTTGGTGGTACATCGCCATAATCTGTTTCTCATTTCTCCTCTCTCTCTCTCTCTCTCTATAACTATACACTTTCTCTTTTTTTCGTTTAAGTATATTAAAAAAGTGAAGGCATGTAGGTGAGTACTATGGAGATAAAATATGAAAACGAAAGATGGTGATGGGACGTTGAAGTGACAAAAAATAGGGTTAAAAAAGTATGGTGGAGGTATTACGGATAGCCTAACACCAAGGCCATTAGTAGTAGAGGCCGCCTCCACGCTCCTTATACCATCTGAAATGTGAGAAATCTGGCGTGAACTCGTATGGGTGCATCAACGCAACTAAAGAAATCCAAAGTGGTTGTGTGAGAGGGAAGAATAGGTGTGTGGAGCTTGTGTGGCCTGTGAAACACCGATATGACTTGGTGTGGAGGGTCGTGGAGCGTCCTCCACTCAGAGCCGGCTCTTGTGTTATATTGGGTAAAGCCCTTGCTAGGGGCTCCAAATCTGAAAGGCCTCCAATTTTTCTTTCATACTAGGGTTTTATCCAGGGTAAATAAGAAACTACGAGGGAGCAATCTTGTTTCATCAATCCCGCTTCCCAATAATTTCATTTTCTTGCACTATTTTCTTCTATGTTTCACTAATCATTTCCACTATTGCCAAATTTTTTCGTTGGAGCTAGCTTGTTTCAGAGTTGTACTTCAAGCTCTTGGAGGTAAAATATCTAATCGTGGGCTTCTGTCGTTTTTACCTTTTTTGATACCCACATGTTCTTCATGAAATCAAGATTCTTAGCATTTGTAGTTAATAGTTAGTAGCTTTTGTTGTAGCTTAATAGCATCAGTTTGAACTTTGGAGGTGATATAGTGGATGTTGATCGAATCCTGAATCGTTACATTAATATAAACAGATAACATAATAATAATACCTACAATTATCTAATTGAGATCAGTAGCAGTCATGTTGTCCATCCTAATGATGGTGATTTCGTGAGGGTTCACGAATTTAGAGAGAGACGAGAGAGAGAGATAGAGAGAGAGAGGCGTATTGTGTAGGTGATTAACCTCTTAATCTCTCCAATAAGCTCTGTATATATACACCCAAGGGGAAACCCTAGTCTATCTAATAAGCGCAATTACGTCCATCAAATAATGCCAGATAGAGTTAAATAGGTAATTAATTATTTAAGATAAATGATTAAAGGACATAATATAATATATATATATATTAGGGTTAGGATCCTGCGAAAACACATCTTTTTGTGAAAACTGCGAAAACACATATTAAAACTCACGTAACTTTTTCATACGTTAACGATTTTTCATAAAATTTGCGCCAAAAGTCTTAGAATTACGTTATCTTTAAATCTGGAGCAAAATATTAAAAAAAAAACTGAACGTTTTTTTCCCGTGTGATGCACATGTGCATCATATAATTAAAAAAAGTTATAAAATGCTATTTTTTTCTTTAAATCTAAAGATAACACAACTATAAGATTTAGGGTGCAATTTCTTTTTAAACTATTAATGTATATCACATGTATGAGCGCTTTTTTTTGGTATGATGCACATGTGCATCATTCAATAAAAACACAAAAAAATGATGAAAATATATTACATATGGTGCGACTAAGAAAAAAAAATTAACTCATACTAAAAGTATGAGTTTTTTTTGTGATGCACATGTGCACCACACAAAAAAATTTTTAAAAAAATAAAAAAGCGTTAAATTTTTTAAAACTTTTATAGGATTAACGATAATATAATTTTAAGACTTTTAGTGCAATTTTTTTTTTAAAATATTAACGTATGAAAAAGTTATGTAGGTTTTAAGATTTGTTTACGCAGTTCTCACAAAAAAAGGGTGTTTTCGCAGGATCCTTCCCCATATATATTATATACATATATATACGAAAACATATATATATATATATTAAGTAATATATATATATATATATTACGTTTAACATTCTCCCACTTGGCCGAATGATCATTTATAATGAGGTATTAGAAAAGTCTTATCAGAATTTAATACTCATTTCAATTTTAAACCAAAATTGCAGCAGAAAAATACAGTCATAGAGTTGATTATCCAACTCAAGACCCCCATTTAATCATACTACAACCTCAAATTTAAAATTCAACATAAATTCAGAATCAATCACAAAAATTAGCCCTTAACGTTGATTTGTATATAAACTGTCTATATGTCCCGTTAGGCATGCGTAACATATTTAGAGAGAACAAATCAAACAAATGAGGAATAATTAATAATTAGTCATTCATATTGTGATATGCTTGGTCATTAGTAAACCTCGTCTTCATTATGAGCTCTTAGAAAAGACTTATGAGGATAGACCTTAAGTTATAGGATCCTTAAGCATATCATGAATGTTTTCAATACAAGGACTTAGATTCCTCTATTTGTTCTTAAATGAACAATAATTTTGTATCAAAAATTTGATGCAGCTCCACTCCAAACTGTTACTATTTTAAGAGATTAGGGTAGCTGACTTTATCACACTAAGTCTTCAATATGTTATTTATCTGGAGTTTTGGAGTCTAATGATAAATTTAGCAACAACATCTAGTGACAAATTCTGTCATAATAACTTAGGTTGTTGTTATCAAGTTCTTATGACTCCTCCATGATCCATGAGATAAATTTGTTCGCAAACATAAGGATATACCCCTAAGTTGACATTTAATATCCTTTGAATACAATAAAGTCAAAATTTTGAGATAGTCAACTATTTTAAGTTTCTCACTTCTTCTATAGTTTAAATTTTATAGTCTTTCGTTTCTTATAGATATTGAAATGCCATCTTAAATGCTTTATGATGCACTAAACTTAGGAAATGATTTTCATCATTTCTAGTATTTCAGCAATGAAGGCAATATCTTAAAAATGAGTATAGACTTGAACATAAGATTTGAACCTTTATTAGTAATCTCCTTTAGTTACTAGAGTTACAGATAAAGAGCAACGTTGCATGTTGTAATGTGTTCAACACATGGTTAAATCTAATAAGACTTAATTAATGTCTTATTAGTTTAATCCTGATGTATTTTGATGCTTATTGTATAAGAAGCATCTTCAAGACTTTAATGTCAAAATTATGCGAGAATAAGTCGCTTTGACTCATGCAACAAAACTAACATATTACTTGCCTAAAATAATGTATATATAAGGGCAAGTATTTTATTAGTTTCTCCCACTCATCTTAAGGTAGGCCCAACTTATCCACTTATTCTTGATGAAGAATTGTTACATTTATAGCTTCATCAAATTTTAAATTCACTTGTAAATTTGCTTATATTAACCCTTTATATTTACTCATCTTAATGACTAAGTGTTCTTTAACTTTCAGGCTTGAAACCTTAAGTTTAGTTTATGAACATGTCTTCATGTTAAGTGAGTATTAAGGAAATATATCTTATAAGGCCGTTAAATGTCACTCGTAATTATGAGTGAGCAATAAGGACAATGATTATCTCTCAAAGAACCCTTTAGAAAAGGAATTCTTAACTTGTTAATCGCCTTTAGAAACCAACAATTTATAACGTTTAATTTCTCCTTTTGGATTTCAGTTTAGCTATGGAAAACTAAACTTCTAACGGTATTCTGATTTAGGGAGTTAAGCTCATTAATAATAGCTTTATTCCATGAGATGATTTGATTGATTGCTAATAATGGCTCTTAAATCAGAGATACGATTAGTAATCTTTCCAATATCCATGTAAGCTTTATTAAGGTAGGTTCATAATCATCAAAGTTAATAGGAAACTTCATACCTTGATGACCTACTAAGCTGGATCTAACGAGTTGAAGCAGAACATTCATAGTTTAATAGATTTCCTCTTGAGCATTTAAGTCAGGCATATTAGGAGTAACATTATTTCTAAGTGTGTGGAAGTGGATCAGTGTTGTAGTAGCGTGGTGTACAAGAGGTGTAATCGGAGTTAAATTTAACTTTGTCTCTCCCCCCACCTCTTGTACTTTTAGGTAAGTCATGAGTAAGGACTTTTCACTACTCCCACTGACCTCAGAAGAGAAGTCATCGATAAGGACTTTGATTGCTCCCACTAATCTTAGAATTTCTTAGGAACTTGGTATGCAACATGCTTAGTGTTGAGGATTTTTAAGGTTTAATTGCGGCTAATAACTAATCATATGGTTTATACTTAGTTTCCTTCATGTCTGGATTTCAGAAGGAATTTTAGGGACATATTAGGTAACCTTGTTTAGCATATGAGTTGTTGTTTTTAGAGCCTTGGTATATAGAAATAGATGTATAACTTAGATGACATATTAATTATCATGTTTATAAGGATACTTAGATGCATAACTTAATGATGTATCTTTAGAAGTACCATACATGATCTACTGGTTCACACTAGTATGATCCTAATCGATTTGAGAGTGTTACCATTATTTGTATGTCAATCTTAGTATTTAATCTAATAAATCTAATCTCACAACCTTTTATTTTATGGTTAAGTTGATTTTCAACTTCGTCCTTAAAAGTTTAAGGTGAGAAAGATATTGTTGGGCTATACATTAGAGGCATGAACATTAGATGTGGGCTTGATTATTATTGGGCTTATGGGCTTAGAATAGTTTACGATTTGGGCCATGTGGGCCGGTTATGTGTTTATGATTGGATTAGGGTTTGTAAGTGAGTAGTATATAAGCTCACTAGTTTATGATTGACACTAGCTTTTGGGATTCCGATTTTCTCTCTATTGTGTGTTTACGATTAGTCTCAATTTGCTCAAGAAAGTTTGTGTTTCATTCAAGATTTGATCTTCTTTGTTTTATCAAGTCTCTTTCATCTACTTTCTTCTCGAAACAATCACTAACGAGGATTCCGCACTCATTTGTGATAGCAATATCGTGATTTGGTTGTTTTTCTGGACCTACAATTGGTATCAGAGCCAAGAATCACTGATTCGAGGCTCTCACGGTATTGGATTCGAGGTTTTCTGGAAAAAGGTTCAAGGTTTTGAAGATTTGAAGGTGTTCTTCAGGTTTACGATTGGTTTGTAGCTGGGTTTATGGATTTACGATTATTTTCTGAGTAATTCGCGTGTTTGCGACTGCTGATTCTTGAAGATATTAATCGGAAACTTGATTACGAGTTCAAGCTTCAATTTTTACGTGTTTACGACTCAAAACTTGGTGTTTACGACTGTACTTCATCGAAATCGTGAGTTTACGATTCTACTTTACCGGAATCGTCGATCGTAATCGGGTATTTACGATTCTCTCAACCGGAATCATTGTTTACGATTAGATTTCATCGTAACTGGTGTTTACGATCAGGGCGTTTACGACTTGCTCCGTGTCTCAATCGTAATCTGTGTTCTCGATCGTAATCGAGTGTCTCAATCGGAATCAAGTGTTATCGATCGTAATCAGGAATTTACGATCGTAATCTCACTGTTTGGACATTTGGTCTTTAGATTTAAGTTTTCCTAAGCTTGCGTTATGGATTTCGAACCAAGTATGTATCAGAAGTTGGATTTTGAGATTGGATCCATCACTCGTCCACAAGACTCACATCGGCAGATAATTTTCTGGAGTGGAAATATAGGTTTGAAAACCACTTGAAGAGTGTTGATTTAAGACTATGGAGAGCGGTAATTCATGGGCCACACACGCCTACACATTCAGAAGGAACCAATGCGGGTAAAGCTAAAAAGGAAGACGAATATGATGATGATGATTGGGAAAGATGCAACAAAGCTGAGAGGGCATTTGCTATCATGACTATGGCACTAACACCAGATATTGCACAAGGATTTAAGCACTGCAAGACCGCAAAGCAACTCTGGAATGCTTTGATAGTGGCTTATGAGGGAAATCCAGACATAAAGGCAAGCCGTAAGCAAATGCTGAAGCAGAAATTCAATTTGTTCAACCACATTCAAGGTGAATCCTTCGAAGCACAGGTGCAAAGGTTCGTGTCTCTGATGGCCGAAATGTCAAGCTATGGTGTTGAACCAGATCTGGAAGATAAGAATTTGAAACTGCTAAACAGCTTACCCAAATCCTGGAATACCAATATCTCCATCATTAAAGACAACAACAAGCTGAGTGAGCTATCTCTTGATGAGATGATCAACAAACTGAAGTCAAAACTTATTGATGACAAGCAGAGAGAATTGAACCATATAAGCTATCTTAGTTTGGCGGGAAAACTAAACCAAGCACTGTTGTCAGAAGAAATGGTTTCTAAACAAGATGGAAAGTCAGTTGGAAGTGGACCGAGCTCTTTCACAAAGTCAACTGCTTTTGTAGCGCAACCTCATGCAAGTTTAACTGGAGGAACTTTAGTGCCTACTGAGATGCTGTCGGGGGAGCTAAACCAGATAAATCCTGAAGATGTAGAGATGTTAGATGTCTCTTGGCAGATGGCAATGGCTGTTTTCAGAGCAAAGAAGTTCATGGCAAAGACTGGGAGAAATGTTTGGAAAGATCAAGATAAGATAAGGATGGGGTTTGACAAGAGCAAGCTGAGGTGCTACAATTGTGACGAGTATGGGCATTTCGCAAGAGAGTGCGCCAAGCCGAGGAGAGAAAGAACAGAAGAAAGGAAAGCAGGTGATAGCAAAGGAAAGGCAGAGTCAAGTGCTTTGGTTGTGCAGGAAGGAGGTGGATATGACTGGACTCCTCAGTTAAAAGAGTTTAGCCTGTCACATGCAATGATTGCTGCTATGGAAAGGGATGATGAGGAAGAGCATGCATTTATTGTAACTGATGAGAAACTAGAAGAGATTTTGATAGAAGACAAGGAAGCCTTTGCTGCTGAGGTTGATAACATCAAGGTATGTCCTGATCCCACTTGTGCTCGTATAATTCCTGGACTTAGGCAAATTTGTAAAATTATGAGTTAGAATTGTTTGAGATAAAATGCGAGATGAGTTCTTTGAAGGGTAGATGGCAAAAGAATGAGGAGAAGGTAAAAGCTCAGAAACTAGACATAGTGAAATATCAAAAACTGGCAACTGAGAAAGCTCTTCTGTATGACAACGCTAAGTTAGAAATAGCTGAGCTTAGTAAGCAGATAGATGAACTTAAGCATAAGAACAATGAGTTGCAAGTAAAACTTGATATGAATCATATGAGAAGCAAAAGAATGTTAGAGGCTAGTAAATCTTTGAACACATGCATAACTGATGTTAGAATGGGTAAGGACAAAGGTGGAATAGGAATTAGCTTCTCAAACAAGAACAATGTTCCTCAAGATAAAACTAGAGATATAATAGGAATAATATTAGAGGAGGACCAGGTAGATAGATCTACATCTAAAATGCATGAAGCAGGACCTCCCTTAGATAGTGTTCTAGTAGGAGTGACACCTATGACTGATCAGGAATTTGAAAATGAGAAACACATGATCTATGGGTTGGGTAATCAGAACGAAATAATGGCATCCACAAGTAAATCGGGTCCGTCCCAGGAGTCATTAAACAATAGTGTTGAACCTGCTGATGGCTTTGTTTCATGTGCAGATGAAGTAGGTATTGAAGATGTGTCTGGGGAGGATGCTGAATGTTTGAAAGTCAATGAATGTCATGTGTCTAGTAGCTCTAGTCTTAATTTACCTAAGGATGATGTTCTGGCACATGTGTCAGAACTTGATACATCCAAGTCAAAACAATTAGTTGTATCTTTGTTATCAAAACATGTTTCTGATTCCAATGAAAAAGTTAATGGTTTTAAAATTCGTGTGCCTAACACAAAAGTGGGTCGTGAGTCTAAGCCCAAAGATTTTGTGCCTTATCCCCAGGTTGTGTCAACTTTCAATAGAACAAACAAATCTAAATCAGAACAATTTTGTTTAATTACACAACCGGAAAAAGATACAAAACGTGTTATACACAAATGGGATGATAAGCCAGAATGAAAGTCGTCTTACCCAAGACGTTCATACCTCTGTAGTCATGTCAATGGGCCTAGACTTATGAACTGCTTTCAATGTGGAAAACCAGGACACTTTGCTGCTAATTGTGTGAATAGACCATTTCAACCATACTATCCGCAAAACCTACGGACTAGTATGTTGGAGAAAATGATGATAGGAGAAAAGCAAAAGCAAATGCAACAAGCTTTGTTTCAGGGGAAGCAGTGTTTAGAACCAATGAAGACTCAATAGTCTAAGGTTTCGAACACAAAGGCACCGGTAACAAAGCCTGTTGTGGATAAGTGGAATGTGGCCAAAACTCCAAAACCAACTTATGTATCTAAAGGAGTTTACAAAAGAAATGATAAGATAAAACCAGAATTTGTTGAGAAACAAATGGCTAGAGTCAAAAGAGTTAATGAACCTAATGGCAAAGCAAAGGTTGAGCAACAGGTTTTGAAACAAAAAGATGTCACTCAAACAAAAAAACTTGGTTACACAAAACTGAAACTTGAGTGGACACCTGTTAAAAGGCCATCTGGTAAAAAGGCCACATCACCACAAAAGAAACCTGTGTCAGTCAAGAACTCACCAAATGTGTTGAGATCACTGAAAAACACCACCTGGAAACCAAGAGTCAACATTCAAAATGTGAATGTACCTGAATCAAAGCCAGAAATGACCCTCCAATTAGTTAATTACATTGATTCCAAAGGTGTGCCCAGATCTGTTATGGCCTGGGAACCTAAATCTCACTGATCTCTGATTTGTGTAGGGATAGCCAAGAAGATCTATCAATAATCTCTGGTACATTGATAGCGGTTGCTCCCGACATATGACCGGAGACTTATCCCTTTTGGAAGATGTGGAAGACTTCAATGGCAGAGGTGTATCATTTACAGGTGGTGTAGGTGGAAGAATAAGCAAGAAAGGAGTGGTGAGAAGTGGTAACTTATCATTTTCTGACGTACATTATGTGGAGGAGCTGTCACACAGTCTGCTGAGTGTCTCTCAGATTTGTGATAGAGACTATTCTGTGTTGTTCAACCGCAAGGAATGCATAATACTCAAGCCTGGTGTCAAAATTCCAGAGGAGTGCATCTTGATGCGTACTCCGAGAAGAGCAAATTCTTATCAGCTCAATATGGGTCAACCTCCAACTTCAGAAGTAGCCTGTCTCATATCTAAACAAAATGAGAACTTAGCTCTATTATGGCATAGGCGTCTGGGGCATGCTAACATGAAGAATTTGACCAAGCTTGCAAAGGGAGAACATGTCAGAAAGCTGCCTATCAAAGATTTCTCTACTGTAGAAAAATGTGTGGCTTGTGCAAAGGGGAAGAAGCACAAGTTGCCGCACCGTCCGAAGATAGCAAATTCAATGTCATCCGTTTTACAACTTCTTCACATGGATTTATTTGGACCAATGCAGGTGCAAAGCATCAGCAAATTCTCTTACTGTCTCGTGATTGTGCATGACTACTCACGATTCACTTGGGTCTTCTTTTTATCAAACAAGTATGAAACTCCGATCTTAGTGAAACAGTTTGTCACGCTTATAGAGAATCAGCTGAACGAGAAGGTCAAGGCTATTAGAACGACAACGGAACAGAATTCAAAAATGCTGAGTTAAATATGTTCTGTGGAGAGAAGGGGATAGAGAGACAGTTCAGTGCACCCTACACTCCACAACAGAATGGAGTCGCTGAAAGAAGAAACAGGACACTCATTGAAGCAGCAAGGACAATGATGTGTGAAGCTAAATTGCCAATCTTCTTCTGGGCTGAAGCGGTCAACACGGCTTGTTACGTACAGAATCGTGTTCTTTTAAACAAGCCATGAGAAGACTCCGTATGAGATTGTTTATAAAGAGAAGCCAACGGTGGGATATTTCAAGACATTCGGGTGTCCATGCACGGTTCTGATTCAGTCCGATGTGGGGAAATTCGAAGCTAAGGCTGATGAGTGTTATTTTGTGGGTTATTCGGCAAATAGTGCTTATCGTGTCTTCAACAAAACCACCAAAGTTATCATTGAGGCATATAACGTAGACTGGCTTGAAGACAATCCTACAGATACAGGGAGTGGACCAGATTGGATTTTTTATTATGGGTCATTGTTTGAAGGGTTCAATTTTTCAAATGTTTTCCATCATTTGGGTCAAGAAGAAGACATTATTGCTCAATCATCTGAATCAAGACCTCATGTTGAAAAAGTTAGTGAGAAAGAACCAGATGCAGTTCCCACAAATGTCAATGCAGATGCTCCGGGATCTTCGGGAACTAATGATGATGATTCAGAAATTTCTCAAAACCAAGGTATGAATGATAATATTGTTAATTCTAACCTGCCTGTGTCTGTTTCTGTGCCAGATGTTCAAGTATCAAGGATCAACAAAGACCATCCAATTAGCAATATACTTGGGCCAGTTTCAGCAGGTGTTTCCACTAGAAGCCGCACAGGAGACATTAATTTCTGCATGTATTCATGTTTCATCTCCTAGATTGAGCCTCCTAATGTGATGGTTGCACTCAGAGATCCGAGTTGGATTGAGGCCATGCACAATGAATTAAATCAGTTCTCAAAGCTGGGAATGTGGCGTTTAGTCAAACGGCCAGAGAACAAGAAGGTTATACCCACACGTTGGTTATATAAGAACAAGAAGGATGACACGGGTATAATTGTCAGAAACGAGGCAAGGTTGATTGTCCAGGGTCACAGACAAATTCATGGAATTGACTATGATGAGGTGTATGCACCCGTGGCTAGACTGAAGGCTATTCGGATATTTCTTGTAGTTGCATCATATCTAAACTTCACAGTACACCAGATGGACGTCAAGACGGCATTTTTATATGCTGAAATGAATGAGGAAGTGTCTGTGACTCAACCACCAGGGTTTGTAGATAAGGAGCATCCAGATCACGTGTATCTTCTGGATAAAGCTTTGTATGGACTACATCAATCAATCACTAACGAGGATTCCGCACTCGTTTGTGATAGCAATATCGTGATTTGGTTGATTTTCTGGACCTACAATTGGTATCAGAGCTCATCTCAAGGAGTTCAGGGTACAAGTGCTTCTCAAGAAGATGAAGGAGATGACACCATTGAAATGTCTGAATATGTACGTGGTGGAAGATATATTTCTATGGCTCCCGAAGGACAAGTGAATTGGTTCAAGGAGTTTTTCAAAGGACCTACTCCTGTGAAATATAGCATAGATGTGGGTGAGAGTGAGCTAGACAAGAAAGGAAGCCGACAACCAATTCCGTGTTGGCATTATGATGCAGAAAAGGAGTTATTTGCTGTAGTAAGAGATGGATATAGTCCAATCGAATACTACAGATCAAGGGGTCAATTCCACTCCTGGACCGAGACAGAATTGAGAAATTTGCTGAGGGCACCGTTCATTAACAGGTGGAACGCTAATCATGGAAATCTGGTTTGCAACAACTTGGTAGCATAGATAGAGCAGAACTTTGAAAACTTTGATCTGAAGGTTGCAAGGTGGGTCGAAACCGGAACCGATCCTGTCACCAATGAACCAATCGGTGAAATGAGGTGCCCTCCCACCAAACGAACACGAGTCATCAACATGCTCGATGAAATTGAAGACCATACGCTTGTGAAGAATTTTGACAGCTGGTTCTTTGATCCCACAACGTATGAATTGGTGGTTGTTTGCAGGAGAATGAGAAAGTTCCGAATGTATGATCCCGTAGATTTGCTGAGGTTCGGAGAGAATGACATCAAGCTCCTCGCATCCCATCCAATTCTTGGTGACGAGCATGACATGCAGAATGCTATACGGGTGGGATTGTTTCATGGCACAGCAGGTCTGATCGTGGAGAAAGAATGGTGGTCAAGGAAAGAGGCACATACAGTCAGATTTGATTTACAACTTCCTTAAACTTTCTAATGGTTCATGCCTAGGGGAAGATTGTTGGGCTATGCATTAGAGGCATGAACATTAGATGTGGGCTTGATTATTCTTGGGCTTATGGGCTTAGAATAGTTTACGATTTGGGCCATGTGGGCCGGTTATGTGTTTATGATTGGATTAGGGTTTGTAAGTGATCGAGTAGTATATAAGCTCACTAGTTTATGATTGACACTAGCTTTTGGGATTCCGATTTTCTCTCTATTGTGTGTTTACGATCAGTCTCAATTTGCTCAAGAAAGTTTGTGTTTCATTCAAGATTTGATCTTCTTTGTTTTATCAACTCTCTTTCATCTACTTTCTTCTCGAATCAATCACTAACGAGGATCCCGCACTCGTTTGTGATAGCAATATCGTGATTTGGTTGTTTTTCTGGACCTACAGATATTTTTCCTTATTTAAGTACAAAAATAAATAATCAGTAAATGATAAATGTGTTATGCCCAGATATTCCATTTTAGGATAAGGTCCACTAATATATTTGAGTTTTGGTGAGTTAGAACTCTTAGTGGAAACTTGTTTAATCCCTTATACACATATTGTCTTTGTTAAATTCTCACTTACGTGATAACAAAGATTGTGAACATTTATTATCTAGTTATAAGTTATAAAGATTTCAACCCACGTAAAGACAACTAGATAAGTATAACCAACAACTTTGAGAGTTTAGGGTAGTAGTGACATTTGTCATAGTCGTTTGAAACCTTATAACCATCGATGTCTTACTTTAGTAATGATACTAGGTTCTAAGTGATCTTGGATCATAATAAGTTATCATAAAGTGTAGTACATTGATAGATTTTCATGGTTTGTATAACTTTGACATTGATTTTGTCACTTACTCTCATAATAATGTTTGTTTGGTTTATTCCTAGTGTATGGATTGTAAGAGATCTTTATAAGACTAGATTTAATCCACTGTGTTAGCCAGTTGTTCTTATTTAAGTTATTTCAATTATGTAAGGGTTAGTGATTGTGAGGTGAACAAATCCGCTTTTCTAATTTAAGGCATTATGTATCCTTTATGCACAATATTATCAAGCACTCATTTTCCTGCTAGTACTTATAAGTGTCATGACTAATTTTTGAGTAGCATGTAATTGTGCCAAGAAAGGATTCACTAAGAAATGCACTAGAAAAACTTCAATTTGAAACATGTGTAAGCCCTTTAAGGGTTATGTTTTATGATGTGTTCACTAAATTATTAACCTAATTTATACTTTGCACTAAGCATATTAGATGTTAAGTGTTTGCACACATTTAAGAAGTTCATTTAAAATTTATTACTTCACACGATGTTTAGACTAGGAAATCTAAGACATCTCCCCTGATAGCATTGTTTAAAGGGATTTTGATTATCATGATAGACAATTTGAGTAGACTTTACTCGCTTTTAATGTTCTTGTTGTAAAACCTTTTATTTGAGAGAGTAATTAAGAGTCTTTTGTCTTAATAGATAATCAAAATCATTATGATGAGAGGAAAACACTTATGGAAACATTTAGTGATTATAAATTTAGAGTGGATTAGTTATGGAGATTAAAGGTTAAATTAAAAAAAAAAGATCTAAGAGTGATTCTATGGGGTACTTAAAACTAAGGCACAATTAATAATGCATAATGATAAGCTAAGGCATAATAATGATGCATAATAATAATAATGTATTATCATAAACTAAAGCATAATAATAATGCATGATCTTAAATTAAGGCGTAATAATAAGGCATTCTGATAATTAATAATAATGTGCAATTATGAAACAAAAGTAGATGTGATATAGTCTGTTATATCACCAAAATAACACACTAGTTAGGTTCTACTTAAATGAATCGGCTTTCGCGTTGGTTATTTGCCTATCACCTAAGCATTATGAACAAGATAAGGGTATGTGCATAAAGTGATGTATCACATCAGCGTTGGCCAGAAATGATATACCATAAGCTTTACGTACAAGTTAGGTTCGCTGAATACATGTGCAACTCATCAGCGTTGGCCAGAAGAGAAACACTTGTATAAGAAAGGCGAAGGCGAATGCTTAATTCTTAGTTGATAATCAATATAAAAACAACGAATCAGCGTTGGCCAGAATCGAGGTTTTAAAGATGTTATCAATTTAAGCGAATAAATTAGTTTAATTCAAATAAGTCAACTTGTATTGTAAAGTTAAATGACATTAGTTAAGATAGTAAATCAGCGTTGGCCAGAATTACCATTTTTGAAGATGTCAATTAAGACAAGCTAATGAATTAATCTAATTTTGATTGTAAATCAGTGTCAATTAGTTGACTTGTAAGATGAGGTTAAATGACATTATATATAGGTAACAAATCAGCTTTGGCCAGAATTGAAACCTTATTAGATGTCCTTTATTAACTTAAATAAGACAAGTCAATCTGTTAGCTGATTTTATTTGGTGTTAGCTTTTGTAAAAACGTAAGTTTATAAGGTTTATACAAAACACAGTTAATATTAAGCCCCAAATTTAGCAGAAACCCCCATGCCTGCAACTGCGGATCGAAAAGGGGTTTTCGATCGAAAAAGGGTGTCCGATTAAAAGTAAGTTTTCGATCAAAAAATAGACTTTTCGATCGTATCGGAAAGCCGGTCGAAACGGTCAGTCGAAAACCCGATCGAAAAGCCAGTCGAAAAGTCCATCGAAAAGCCGGTCGAAAGTCCATCGAAAAGTCGATCGAAAAGTAGGTTTTCGATCAAAAAGTGGACTTTTCGATCGGATCGAAAATTGGTATGGTCCGATCGAGAGGTCGATCGCGAAGCCATATGATCGGAAAGTAAGCTTTTCGATCGAAGAGCAGGGACTAAGCCACATGATTCGATTGAAAAGCCAATCGAAAAGGTTGGTAGAAAAGCTGGTAGGAAAGCCGGTAGGAAAGCCGGTAGGAAAACCCGTAGAAAAGCCGGTAGAAAAGCCAATTTTCGGATCAAAAAGTTATATCTTTTCTGATCGAAAACACGGGACTGAGCCACAGGTTCGATCGAAAAATAAGAATTTAGCTTGATAGTGAGCTTTTCGATCGAAAAGATAAAACTTTTACCGAAAACAAATTAGGGTTTCGGATTTCAATTTAGGATTCGAAAACCCTTTTAGGATTTCGAAAATTATTAGGTAAACGGATTCAGGCTAAGATTCGATTGAGCAACATATGCTCTGATACCCCATGTTGATCGAATCCTGAATCATTACATTAATATAAACAGATAACATAATAATAATACCTGCAGTTATCTGATTGAGATCAGCAACAGTCATGTTGTCCATCCTGTGAGTAGCCTTGGTTCCCCTTTAGGGTGTATGCTAATGATGGTGATTTCGTGAGGGTTCACGAATTTAGAGAGAGACGAGAGAGAGAGAGAGAGAGAGAGAGAGAGAGAGAGAGAGAGGCGTATTGTGTAAGTGATTAACCTCTTAATCTCTCCAATAAGCTCTATATATATACACCCAAGGGGAAACCCTAGTCTATCTAATAAGGGCAATTACGTCCATCAAATAATGCCAGATAGGGTTAAATAGGTAATTGATTATTTAAGATAAATGATTAAAGGACATAATATAATATATATATTTTATACATATATATACGAAAACATATATATATATTAAGTAATGTATATATTACGTCTAACAGTGGATGCCTTTGTATTTTAGTTAACACATGGACAAAAAAAGTAAGTGAAAATGAGATTAGTAACATTTTAGTTAATAAAAAATGTGACTTTGAAGCTTCCGGTTGTAATGTAACATAGTACATCAAATAGATATCAGTAGCATTGGAGTTATATAGCTGATGTTGTAGCTTAATAGAATCAGATTGAAGGTAAATGTTGGTTTGGAAGTTAAAATTAGCTTTTTACCTTTACTTGCAGATTGTTGCATATATACTTTCATCTTTAGAATTTGTTAACCATTCATCATCAAATGTGAAGAGTAGATTGTTAAAATAAGCTTCGTGTTGGCTTGCTTTAGATTTCTATGGTTTTCACTTTTGAGTTAGGAGGGCTATGGAGAAAAGATTCAAGGCAAGGAAAATAGTGAACTCCGTACCAATTGTCAATGATCTATGTCATATGTTGTATCATTTCAAATTTATGGCACTATTTTCTCACATTTACATAAATATATATTGTTGCTTTGATTGCTTGTGATCTAAATGCATGGAGTTTTTTCAGTGAAACCAAAATCTTGTGGATTTTATACAGACGTGTAGAGCCGGTTAACATCTTTTCAAGTTTCTTTTAACGTTTCTTTTATTTTCCTTCTTGTTTTGCATTTAACCGTTATGTAGTCCTGTTTTGCAACATTCCATCTTTTTATTTGCATCAAAACAATCATAGTATAGTGATTTAGTAGAATAGTGTTGATACATGGTTCCTGATCGTCATGTGAAGTATCGAGAACAAGACGGAACGTGCAAGTTTAGGTCTGGCCGAACCATGGCCGAACTCCAGGTTCGGAGCCGCCGAAGCTTGGCCGAACCTGAGGTTCGGCCAGTCGTGATTTCAGCCTATAAATATGTTCGTCTTGTATAGAATTGTGGAGCTTTTCGTGTCATACATTCTCTAAGTGTACTCTGTGGTCTCTGTGGTTAATACAAGTCTCATTTGTATTTACTCTCTGCGTTTTACTCGTTTACATTGATTTCTATACGACTAAGTAGAAGATCCTCACGCTCAGGCAATTTCAAGTGGTATCAGAGCTTTTGGTTTGTTCTACTAGTCGGAGATCAGTGTTTGTTCGTGTTTTCGAGTTCAAATTCACGTTTTTGAGTTTCATAATTTGGTTATCATCTTCATTTCTCAAAATTATCGTTCAAATCATCATGATTTACGTCCAATATGTCTCTGTTTGTTCGTTTTCAGTTGATTGAGTGTTTACAGTTCGAGAGGTGTCGATTTCAGTGAGTTTTTCCAAATTTTTCCGAAAATTCGCGTTCGGCCGAACTCTAGGTTCGGCGTAACTGCTCCGCACTCCAGGTTCGGAGTACGCTCGGCATAACCCCTCCGAACACCAGGTTCGGAGTACGTTTGGAGGAGTTCGGTGAAGGATCGGAGCCCGTTCGGAGAGCATTCGGACTATATATCTCGTTCGGTGAGTGTTCGGACAAGGCTCGGAGGATTTCGGAGTTAACAAGGTTCGGTGAAAGATCGGAGAGAGTTCGGACTGTGTTTCTGAGTTCGGACCACGTTCAGAGGAAGTTCGGAGGGTTTATTAGGTTCGGACGAGGTTCGGAGTGAACAGTAACCTGTGTTTCGAAAATGTCCGATTTTCAAGCGTTCGCGGCTATTCAAAACTCAGTTTAAGCGACTATGCAAACGATGATGAACTATGATAATGAAATTGGAACAAGTCAGAAAGTTCCCAAATTGCTAAAATTGGAAGATTATCATAGTTGGGTTAAACGGTTTGAAGCATATGTCGATACAAATGATATTGATATGTGGTTAGCGTTCACTGAGCAATATATTTACCCTAAAGATGAAACTGGTGAACCTATTCTTCAAAGAAAAATGTCTTCTGAACAAAAGAAAGCTTATCAAGCTGAGAAAAAGGCATATGGTACTTTAATGATGGCATTGCCTAAAGAGTTACTTCATCAATTTGCTGGTAACTACACATCAAAAAGTCTATGGGATGCTTTGGAGAAACGATGTGAAGGCAATGACCAATACAAGAAAAGTCGACAAAAGGTTTTGAAGAAAGAGTTTGACAGCTTTAAGCATTATCAGAATGAAACGATTCCCAATCTGATTGCAAGATTTGCTCATCTAATGAGTGAAATGCGTTTGGTGAATCTTACTAAAGACGAGGCTGATATGAAAGAAAAGATTTTGGAAGCATTGCCTGAAAAATGGGAGAATTTTGTGATGATGATTACTCATGATAAAGATTTTTCCGGATTGTCTTTCAATGATTTAGTTCAAAGAATTCAGGCTAGGGATATGGAATTGATGGTGAACAAGTCTCTTCCTACACAAATTCAGAATCCTGCAGTGTATCATGGTGAAAATGACTCTACAATGACTGCTGGGAAGTCTACTAGTCTTAGTTCTGCTCCTCCTACAGCATTTCTGGCAGGTAAATCTGAATCTTCAAGTTATTCATCTGCTGGTTGTACTGTTTCAATTCCGAGTTCTTCGACTCCTAGTGCATTATCTGCTCAAACTGTTGATGATTATAATGCATTAATGTCTGCTTTGGTATCTTCGTATTTTGGTGTTATCACGGGTGCTGTGAGTAATGCTGAGTTAGCAAATGAAGATTATGATCAGATTGATTATGATCATTTGGAGGAAATGGATCTAAATTGGCAGTATGCAATGCTGGTTCGACGAACGAAGAAATTTTTCAACAGAACTGGGAAGAAGAGATTGAATCAGGAGGGTAAAATTGGTTTGGATAAATCGAAGGTGAAATGTTATAAGTGTTCAAATTATGGTCACTTTGCTCGAGAATGTCCAAGTTCTGCAGATCATAAATTGAAACCTGGTCAACATGCACATTTAGTTTATCATCCATCAACTAAAGCTGAGAAGGTTGAGCTGAAGTCTGCTAATCTTGTTCATGATTGGACCAATAATTTTCCACATCCAAATGAGTTTGCATGGAATGCAGATACTGAAGCTCAAAGGAATAATTCTAAACCTGCAATTGCTTTGACTGTTCGTCATATTGATGATGATAGCATCTTAACTGATTCTGATTCTTATTCAAGTGTATCTTTGGTTCAAGAAGAATTACCTAGAGTCTCTGAGAGTTCAAAGGTTGAAGAGACTGAATGTCTTAATTGTAAGAAATTTCTTCAGGAGATTGCAAGTTTTGAACAAAGTCGTCAAATATCAACTGAAGAGATAGTGGTGTTAAAGCAAGAATTGGAAGATTTTCAAAAGAAGTATTATGAGTTGGTTCATGTTCATGAAGATGTTTTAAAAGAGAAAGCAACATTGGCTGAAGAGTGTGAGAAAGCAAAAGCAGAAGCTTTAGATGCAGCTCAAGATTTTGAAAATCTGTTTGAGAAAAGTTATCCGGTTCAGAAAAAGTATGAAGAAGCAACTGCTCTTATTGCTACAACTGCTGTTACTGTTGAAAAGCTTCAGAACAAAATTTCTATGCTTCAAGATGAGAATACTCTCTATCGTGATAAAAATGAAGTTTTGACAAAGGATGTTGAGATTTACAAGAAAAAGAGGGAAAGTGTTCTTGAAGAGTTATTTGCTGAATGTGAAATCCGAAAGTTACAAACTTATGAATATGATGATCTCAATGCAAAATTCATCAAGTCACAGAAAGAAGTTTTTGACGCTCAACAAAAGATCAATGATTTAAAACTGGAGATTTTGGAGTTGAAGCGGCAAGTGAAGAATTGCAATTTATCACCAACAATGCTAAATTTCTTATACAAGCGGGATCAGAGTTCAGATAGTTCTCAGAAGGCTGATGTTCACTTGGTTCCTCAACCAGTGGATTTAACTGAAGTTACTGCTGCTCAGATTGATCCAAAAGATGAATTGCATGATTATTCCAAGTTTGCTACTCCACCCAAGAAGAATAAATCTAAGTCCAAAAAGAAGGAAAAGTCTTTGGGTGAAGCTCCAAAATTTGTTTCAAAGTCTGTTTTGTTGGAGAGTGAGAAGGTTTTTGATAAGGTTGTGTCAAGTTCTTCATCTGCAACTGAAGAAGGGAAAGTTTTGGTTGAGAAGAACAGGCTGAAGGATATCAAAGCCAAATTTACTAGTGAAGCTAAGGCGAGAGAAGCTTCGGGTTCTTCCCCAAGTAATTCAAAGGTTTAGCTTCAAACACACAGGTGTGGGGTTTGTTGTGAAGGAAGAACTGATTCAAACAAAGAAACCGGTGAAAGTTGCCAAGGCTCCTAAAGCAAAGACTGCAAAGAAATCACCATCTCAGAAGGAATTCACTTACTATTCTGGAAGATCGTCATCTTCAAGGAGTCCATCTCCTAGGTATGATTCCTCTGATGATTTCTTTGACAATTTTAATTCTGAGCTTTCATCTGGTTTTTCAAAATCAAAATTATTTTTACACAATTTTCGAGAAAGACTTTGTTATGTATGTCGTCAACCAGGACATCTAGCTGCTGATTGTCCGACGACAGCATATATCCACAAAACTGCCAAATATGTGGATAACAAAGGTCAAATTTTTTAAGAACCATGGTCGCCACAAGTTAAATCAACTTGTAAATCGTCTTGGTCTAAACCAAGTACGTCGGTTGAGTCTGATTCAGGTTCTGATCAAAAATTGAAAATTTTACAAATTTGGAAACCAAAAGTTGTTTCCAAGGCCAACAAAGATTTTGTGGAAGACACCGGGCGACCCGACGATGTTACATCGGGTCGATCCCAGAGCGACTAATGATTTATTTGGTGTCAACAGGTGTTTCAAGAAGACCTTTCAGTGATTGGATAATTGCTGATTGTGAAATATCTTTTCTAATTAATCTGACTTTCAAAATTAATTGTGTTTTCAAAAAGACTTAAACTGCAAGTATTCGTGTTGGTTGATCAATTTTTTCTTGGTTTTTCACTCCGTCTCATTCTGAGGGGGAGTTTGTTTTTGCAAAAATACAAAAATAGTGTTTGTTTTTCAAATTGTAAAAATGAAACTCTATAAATAGAATTGTCATTTTTAGGGGGAGAAATTTGAAAAAGACATAAACATTGAAAAATACAAAAAGCCAAAAACATTAAAAAAAATGAGAAATTGTATCCGACATGATTGGGAAATGATGGTACATTGGCTGACAGTGTCTGACTCATGGATAAAATAGATGAAAAAGCCATAAGACCATTTGATCGATGTGCAAGGTAGGCTCGGCAAATCAGAAAGTATACGTATGTGATATACATTAAATCTGATGCTTGACCTAGTGGACAACATCTTGATGCATATCTCATGATATATCAAGAAAAAGATATGTGAAAAATAAAATGAGAAGTCACTGTGTATACATGTGTTCATTTTGCAAAGATTTAACCTTGTTTGATTTTCTTTATTTTGTCAAACGATCGGACTTTCTCTGCGTGTCGAAAGACCGACCTGATTGTTGTTCGTTTGACATTCTGCTTTATTTTCTTTGGTGTTTCGTATAACTCATCGGACTTTCTCTGCGTGTACGGGAGTACCGACCTGATTGTTGTTGAGTTATACAACTTCAACTTGGTTTATTTTCTTATTTTGTTAAATCCGAGGCCTTATCTGCGTATCGAAAGATCGACCTTACGGTAGACGATTTAACGTTCTTATTTCTTTTTGCATGGAACACAGTTGACTATATCATGAATACAATCATTATGTGATTAATATCACAAGTGAAATCACAAAATGTGATAAACAAAGCATATCTGAGTATGTCTGATAGTGTGGGGTACACTGGTCAATGCAAATCTAATAAATACATTAACATATCCAGATGTTATGAGTATGATTGTGCCAGAGTTTAACGTTGGACAAATTATATCTGCAATCGGCATGACTTATGTGCTACAATAATCGAAATTGAAGTGTAGTTCAGCATGTTATGACCAATATGATCCCAAGTCGTGATCTTTCTCACAAAAGACAAAAATAGTGTCTGATTCTGTATGGCATTTACTTTCTTATCAGAAAATACCAAAAAGATTTTAGGTGTGTTTTGATATAAAGTTTCTAAAAGTCAAAAAGATTTTGTTTCTGATTTGTTTTCGATTGATCAACACGAATTACGAAATCATTTTCAAAATCAAAATATCTTGGAGTCTCGAAGAGACGTTTTGCGCCAGGATTATTTATGTTGGCAGGTTTCTAAGTGGAAAGAGAACATCACAACTTCAAGTCTTCTGAAGATTTTTGATAAAGAGACTACACACGTTGCAATATCAAGTATTCAAGATTGAATTCTTCGTCTAGATCGAGGAAGAGTTTGATTGAAGATACAAGATACAAGTTTTATTAAGAGGAGATGATACTGCACATGCCGAGGGGGAGTTTGTTGATACATGGTTCCTGATCGTCATGTGAAGTATCGAGAACAAGACGGAACGTGCAAGTTTAGGTCTGGCCGAACTCCAGGTTCGGAGCCGCCGAAGCTTGGCCGAACCTGAGGTTCGGCCAGTCGTGATTTCAGCCTATAAATATGTTCGTCTTGTATAGAATTGTGGAGCTTTTCGTGTCATACATTCTCTAAGTGTACTCTGTGGTCTCTGTGGTTAATACAAGTCTCATTTGTATTTACTCTCTGCGTTTTACTCATTTACATTGATTTCTATAAGACTAAGTAGAAGATCCTCACGCTCAGGCAATTTCA
>JBCNJP010000007.1:30077637-30313899 GCA_039602395.1 Deinandra increscens subsp. villosa | reverse complement strand
AAAACACACATTTACTGTGTGATTTCCTTGTTTGTACCCCAAATATTGAAATATTAATAAATCCATTGATTCATTGATTATTCTTCTTAGATTAGTTTGTTCCTAGTTGAATTATAATCTCTCATTTACATACGGTGGGATTTTGTGGTTCATCAATTACCATATACATTCGATTTAATCATAAACTTTGATCACCTTTATCAATTTATGACTTACAGAAACTATTTCACATAAAATGACGATGTGTTTAGACAGAGACAACGAAACGAGACTTGTGATCCATTCCTTACGTAAACCACAATATATTTTACGTCCAAAACGATTCATAAAGCCTTATTAACGTTCACGACAATTGTATGTTTACATGCATGCAATATATATATACATGCAACGTAAGTTTTCAAGATATAAACCTTTGTATTATTTTAGTTCACAAAAGTTATCGTTTTATTATTTCTAAACGTCGTGAATAATTGTTTTTATAAAACATTCGTTACTCCCGATTCGTTTAAATCATTTTATTCGTTTCACATAGCAACCGACCCGTCACCTTTCTCCTCTCCCTCTCGTTTTCTCCTCGCGACCCGGTCACCCCATGGGTTTCGAACCCGCGATCTCTCCTCTCCCTTGGCCGGTTACGAGAACCAAACCACACCACCACCTTTGTTTTCCTTTAGTTACTAGAACCTCCCCTTTTTGACTTCTCTAGATGCTATTCCCATCAACCCCAACATGTTTGCACACCTCATGACAACCTAGGCTAGATGTTGTCCCCCATGGTACACAAGCTTATTATCCAAAGGGTAAAGTTTTCCCTCCATTCATTCCTTTCTCCCTCTCTTTGGCCGAAAATTACTCAAGCACACACATATACTTGCATTTCAAATGGATCAAGCACCTTCTAGTTACATGTGTGTGTGTATCGGTTTTTAAGGGAACCGAAACCCCCTTTCCCTTCCCCTTCTTTTTCGGTTACAAACATACACACACACATAAACACATAACCCTTTCTACTTAACCTCCTACTTTACTAGATATTTATCTCAAACCAAAGACCCTAACTCTCTCATTTCTTTCCCTCTCTCCCTCTAACCGATTCCCTCTCTCTCTCGGTTCTATATGAACCGTAACCTCCACAAACACTAACCAAACACTCCCTTTTCTTTTAAACACTTCCATACTTAAACACCTTTTACAACCTAGATTTCATTTGTTGCTTACACTTTCAAGAACACTTTCTCCTTGCTCCTCTCTCTCTCTATAACCGTAAGTGTCTCTCTCTCTCTACTCTCTCTCTAAAACTCTTGAGTAATCACTCATGTTCTTGATGTTTTATGTTACTAGAAAGCAAGAACACTCAAGACTCTTCACCATCATCACCATTTTCGGCCATTCATCTCTCCAACAAGGTTCCATCATCACTTTTCTTAGCTAAATCTTGCCTTAACAAGTATTACTAGTATTCTTTCATAACTAGATCACTCCATTACAAGTCTTGACTCACATTGTTGTCTAAACACCATTTTGAACTTTAAAAGCTTACTTACTTGTGTTCATCTTTAAGTTTCACCATAGATCTTGTTACTAGAGACTCATGTTAGTATTTACTTACATTATTATGTTCAAGAATAAGTTTGGTTAGACTTTTTACACAAGTATTTGCCTAGTTTGCATTTTTAGTCATTAAACTTGCATTTATGATGTTATATGTGTAGATCTTGCAACTTTGGACCCCTTAATGCCTATGACACGTTTTTAAACTGAAAATATGACCAAAACATGATATCTTAGACTTTAGAAAGATTACTAATGCTTAAACTCACCATAGGAACCTTTTTACACACAAAAGTACACTTTAAAAACCCTAGAAAGTGCTTTTCACCATAGATCCGTTTTGACCAGAAAGTTTGGACTTTTAAACAGTAGGTTATGATGGTTAAAGTGAACCTAGGACATGGCCAAAAGATCCCTTTATGAATTACTTGAATTTGGGCACAAACCGGGACAAAAACCGACACCCGACGAGCCCGGAAACTCCATTTTTGTAACAAAACCCAAATCTGGTCCAAATGAACTCATAGGGTCATTTTAATGATTAAAACATATTTACAAATGCTTATGGTGAATTTAGGAACCTAACGGTGTCATTTAACGGGCAAACGGGACCAAAACGGCAAAACCGACACTAGTTACATCAAACCGGCAAACTAATGCAAATCGACACTTGAAATATTTAGTTACCCATTTTGGACAGAAACTAATCATATTTTATCATGTTTGGATGATTTCTAACTTAAAAACGGATAAATATCGTATAATCGGTGGTTACCGTAAAATCGCCCGGTTTTCAACTACATAGTCGAAATAACCAATTTCTCATATGAAAACCCTCATTTTGACTTAATATTTATTTACATAAATATTTACCATCTTTAAATATTAATTGGGAATTTTTATATATTTTATTTAATTAAAAATACATACTTTACATTATTTCCAAATAAATACTTAACCGGATACACTTACTTTGACTTTCAAATCACTTAACCTTACGGCTACCATGACGTCAAGACTTGACCTACCTAATTGGAGTGACGTTAATGTCAACCCAATTACTTATTATATTGCATGTCTTATAATTATCTAGGCTTGCATTTCCGTTGATCATATTTCCGACTACAGTTACTGAATCATGTGAGTTTTCACGGCCCCTTTTCTCTTTAACTGTTTTCAATTACTTGGGGGAGAATTCATATTACTTTTACTATGCTAGACAATTAGACTTTGTTAACCTATCTGTTACATGTGCCTTTCGGCCGTCCACACCTTTTATTTCATGTTTATTCATGTTATAACCAAACCCCACTATTAACTGAATCCGATTAATTATCATATGAAACGGTAACGTTTGAATAGATCTATTGGGTTAACGCCCCTGCTCTGATTCGGTCGCTCCAATCATGACTCCGTTTATTAGTCAAAGAGTACAAATTGTTATATCTTACTTATGCGGTATCCGCTGGACAAAGATGCCAAGAGTGGGTAATCAGTCAGTTTCGGAATTCAGGGTATATGGTAACATTTCAACAAGTCTTATCTGATTTTGTCAAAGAATAGCATAAACAACCTTTCATAACAACTTTTGTATACTTTTCAAAGCTAGCTACTTTAAACCTGTGTGACTCACCAACAAAATTATTTGTTGACCGTTTTCTTATGTGAATTCTCAGGTGCTTAACATTTCTGTTGTTACCTATCTGGACCTGCTTTGATGACTGTTGCATTTAGGATCTTTCAATAAATTCTGGAGTAGGATTGTAGCCGTTGGAGATTTTCTTGGCATAACATTTGACGATGTCATGTCTCAAAAATCTTTTGAAAACTATTGTTTTGTGAAACTTAAAACAATTTGTGTAACTCATTACTTAAATTCCGCTGCGTAATGATTTGAAAACTCCAAAATTTACTCCAACCAATTACCAACTTCCAAACGGCTCTAGTTGTTGAATCATCTAGAGTACGTTCTTGACCTTGACTGTGATAACGCTGGTTCACATCCCGACACAAATTTTTACAGGGTGTGACACCGGTCACCTAGTGGGTTTACGATTTTTGACTAGGGCTTTTGTAAGGGTAGTATATATACCCAACTAGTTTATGATTGTAGCAGTTTTGTGATTACGATTTTCAGTGTTCTCCTTTGTATTCACGATCGCAAACTCACCTTAATAGAAGATTGATCAAGTTTCATTCAAGATTTGATTGTGTTGCTTTGTTCTTCATCTTAAATCAAGTCTTTTTCATCATCTTCTTCTTGAATCACTCACAAACAAGGTTTCCGCACTTGTTTGTGTTTACGATATTGTGAACGATTTGTGTTTCGGGACTAACACGAGTCAAAGCCCGTTTTCCTCAGCGGTCCTCTTTGTTAAGAAGAATGACGGATCATGGCGCTTTTGTGTCGACTATAGAGCTCTTAACACAGTCATGGTGCGTGATCGTTTTCCTATACCAACAATAGACGAGCTCTTAGATGAATTGCATGGTGCCACAATCTTCTCGAAAATAGACCTTCGTTCCGGATATCATCAAATCCGTGTGGCTAAGGAAGATATTCATAAGACAGCGTTTCGCACCTCCAATGGTCATTACGAGTTTCTCGTAATGCCTTTTGGTCTTACAAACGTGCCATCGACTTTCCAAGCGGCTATGAATTATTTGTTTCGTACGGTACTACGAAAATTTGTCTTGGTGTTTTTTGACGATATACTCGTCCATAGCCCATCGGAATCATCTCACTGCTCTCATCTTCGATTTGTCTTCGAAACATTATTTCGAAATAAATATCGTGCAAAACCTTCCAAATGCACCTTTGATGTTCAATCAATCAAATTTTTAGGCCATCAAATATCAAAGAGTGGAGTAGCCCCTGAGCAAGATCGACAAGTTGGACACAATCCAACAATGGCCTAAACCCACATCATTCACCACTCTTCGTGCCTTCTTCGGTCTTACAGGTTACTACCGTCGATTTGTACCCAACTATGCTAAAATCGCTTCTCCATTGACCAATTTGCTCAAAAGTAAGGAATTTTCTTGGCCTGCAGAAGCTCATTTGGCATTTGCTGATTTAAAAAGGCATATGGAACGATTAATCACCCTTGCACATCCGGATTTCAATACCCCATTCGATGTCACTATGAATGCATCCGGAATCGCTATCGGCGGCGTACTGTCCCAACATAATCGACCCATTGCATTTTTTAGTAAAAAATTATGCAACTCCATGCAAGGCCAATCAACATATACAAAAGAGCTATATGCAATTACCGAGTCAGTTAAAACGTGGAGGAAATATCTATTGGGTCGCAAATTCCGGATTTATACCGACCATCATAGCCTCAAGCATTTGTTAACCCAAACGATTCAAGCACCGGAGCAACAAAAATGGGTAACTAAGCTTATGGGGTAATGGGGTATGATTTTGAGATCCATTACAAACCTGGGAAAGAAAACTTGGTTGTCGATGCATTGAGCCGAGTGAACCACTCAAACTTCTTGGCTTTTTTAGCACCCAAGGCAATCTGGATGGATGAAATTCAGAACTATTTTGCAAATAACCCAGATGGCCAAACCTTGGTTAAACAAATCCAAGAGGATGCCACTTCCTTTCCTCATCACGAGTTTAGAAACGTCCTCATTTTCGTTAATCAGCGGGTTATGGTACCTCCAATTGACAACTTACGGTCTAAACTATTGGAGGAATTCCACCCGTTTCACTTAGGCGGCCACGCGGGGGTAAACGCTACAATGAAACGGTTGGCATCATCTTTCTATTGGCTTGGTCTTAAGCGGGATGTTTCTGATTTCATTCGCAAGTGTAACGTCTGCCAAACAATCAAGCCTACAAACCGCAAACCATTTGGCCTTTTACAACCACTCCCCATTCCGGAAGCAATATGGTCAGATATCTCCATGGATTTCATTACACATCTTCCATCTTCAAAAGGTAAAACGACAATATGGGTCATTGTGGACTGTCTCTCCAAATTTGCACACTTCATTGCCTTGCCCAAAAACTACACTGCTGCTTCTTTAGCGGGCATTTTCCTAAGGGAAATTTATCGTTTGCATGGCATACGAAAGTAAATCGTATCGGATCGTGACCCGGTATTCATGAGTCGTGTTTGGCAGGAGTGTTTTAAGCAATTAGGTACTACATTGCGACACTCGAGTTCCTACCACCCTCAAACCGATGGGAAAACGGAGGTTGTCAACCGATGTCTCGAATCTTATTTAAGGGCTTATGTGTTCAACGAACCGACAAACTGGGAACGTTATTTGTACTTGGTGGAATTTTCATACAATACATCCCACCATAGCTCTATCGACATGACACCATTTAGAGCTATTTATGGTGGTGATGTGAACACCATTCATGAGTATGTTCAAGGGACATCCGACACCGCTTTGATAGAAGCTACACTACTGGAACATGAACGAGTAATGACACTGTTGAAATCTTCGATTTCAAAAGCCCAAGAAAGAATGTTGAAGCAAGCTAATAAAAAGAGAATGGATAAAGAGTTTTCTGTAGGAGACTTTGTTTTCCTTAAGCTTCAGCCCTACCGTCAACAGTCGGTGGTACCCAGATCTCATTACAAGCTTTCCAAACGTTTCTTTGGGCCATTCAAAATACTTGAAAAAATTGGAAAGGTAGTTACCGGCTTGATTTTCCAGAAGGATCTCGAATACACCCTGTTTTTCATGCCTCATTGCTCAAGCAAAGTTATGGTACTTCGACACCATTGGATGCGATCATGTGGCAAGACCACAACATCACTGATTACTTACCACAAGATGTACTGAAATAGAGAATTAAAAGTGATGGCAAGGAGGAGTTTTTAATTAAATGGGCAAGTAAACCAATTGAAGAAGCTACTTGGGAATCAAAAGAAGAAATGACTACAAATTACCCATATTTTCAGTTTCACATCGAAGATAATGTGGGTTCTTCGGGAGGTGGTATTGATGCATCCGACCCACATTCTACTGGCCCACATCTAGTCCCAACGGCTGAGCCCACTGGAAGGTCCAAAAGAATAACTCAACAGCCCAAGAAGCTTTTGGAGTAAATCCGATGCATGCAGAATCACGTGGAGAAATTAGTGCCTTGCTCCCCAATTTTCATTATTCTGTCAATAACTCATGTTTACCCATGTTCTCAAATTAGTTGCTTATTTTTAGGAACAAGTTGCATTTCCAGTTATTTTGTTTTAGTATTTAAGCTTTTGCTCGGATGAATAAAACATATGAACATAATTGCCCCATCTCTTGTTTGCTATTTTACTTACTGCAATTTAATTTCCGAATTAGCATTTCCGTTCATAACAAAGGCCGATCTATTAAAATCCATATGTTTTGGTGAGTATAAATGCACCCAGTCTTTTTGCAGTCAAAAAGAGGGAAAAAATAGATAAAAAAAGGAAAAATTACCAGTCACGTGTAGGGGTGTTAATCGGGTCAACCCGATCGGGTTTCGGGTTATTAGGGTCGGGTTGGTCGGGTTTTAAAAAAAAATCCTACCCGCAACCCGACGCTACCAAGGTTCGGGTTAGTCGGGTTTCGGGTTATTAGGGTCGGGTTAGTCGGGTTTTGTATACAAACATATTTTTCACTTGTTGTAAGTTAACAATGCAAGTCCTCGTGCCTTAAAATATGTAGACATTGTTTTAGGAGATTCAGTTTCATGGTTTTATAATAAAAAAATAAAATAGGATACATAAATATTAGTGTGAAGCTTCTATTTGAAGAAAATAAGTATTTACTCCATTTCATCATCTTGCTATACCAAATGTAAAGTCCACCTGTGAATGAACTTGGACCGTAAAAAAAATCTGAGAAATAATGATTATGATTAATAATTTAAGGGCATAGGATAATAACTTAGAAAATGAGATAAGAAATTGGAAAAAGAGACAGTCACGTGGATAGGTGTTGACACATACGAATTGTAACATGAGAAATTAAAAATTGACTTGTAGATTTTCTTATATAACTGCGACGTACAGTAAGAGGGTTTAAAAATTTTAAATTTTACATTTCAAAACAATTAAAATTTGGTTGTAAATTGTGGGACTAACTTAACATAATCTATTAAATAAGTCTATCATAAGTCATAACCTTATTAATATCCGGGTTATTCGGGTTAACCCGTAACCCATATTTTTTAAAAAAATTAACCCGAAACCCGACCCTAACAACATTTTGGTTTGTCGGGTCAACCCGTTTAACCCGATTAACCTTTTTAAACTCTATTAGACCCGACCCTAATTAACTTATTCGGGTTCGGGTTGGGTCGGGTTAATCGGGTTCGGGTATTTTCGACACCCCGTGACTCACGTGTTAGAATTCGGTTTCCGTACTATAAATAGTAATCAAAGTCTTTTTAGATAATATATTTTCGTTCTTCAAGTGAATTTATGAAATTACACCCGTAATATTTGAACCTCGTTGTATTCTTTTCTAAATATGTGTCAAAATACGGTTGAACCGTACTTTTATTAGTAACCAATGTTTCTTGTATAACACATTTATTTCAATTCTACAAGTGAAATCATTATCATTTTAATTTCACCCGTATCATTGCAATCCAAAGTGAAATTATTCATTTCAATTCAAGTGAAATTATTCATTTCAATCCAAGTAAAATTATGAAATGACACATGTATCATTCCAATCTCATTGTATTCTTTTCGGAATTTAGGGTCTGTTTGGTACGAGGTAATGGAATGAACGAGTGAATGGAATGGACAATGTAATGGAATGGTTGATGGAATGAAATGGATCATTACCATTCCATCATCCTGTTTGGTTACCATGTGGAAATGAAATAAATTAATTTCGTTTTGTTTAATAGTTCGTAAATGAATATAGTTTTACCAACATTTCTATTTAAAATAATATATTTGATTTATATTTATATTTTAGTTTTTTTTTTTATTTTTTAACTTTTATTTAATTTATTTTATTAAATATGTTAATATTTAAGTTTTATTTTAAATTTAAATTTTATTTGCAAATTTACTTTTATTTTTATTTTTTGGGTTTATTTGGTTTATTTTCTTTTTATTATAATTATTTTATTATTGTATTTCATTTTTAAATTTTTCTTCGTATTTTTTTATTTTTTTATTCTTGATTTTTTTTTGTTTTCTAAAATTCTAATAAAAAATTAAACTGAATAAAATTTTCATTCCATTACTTGAGGGAATGGAAGAAAAACACCCTACCCCTAAGGAATGAAAATCTCTATATATGGAAGGAACCATATTCCTTATGTAATGGTCAATTTCATTCCAATGTGCTACCAAACATGTCATTTTTCATTCCAATGTAATGACGCATTCCATTTCACCCTCCATTCCTGCATACCAAACGCTACCTTAAAGTCTTAAACCTAAATTAGAAAACTCAAAGAACTAATATACACAAGATTAGATTTTAAAACAATAGAAATCAAATCATACTTATGTTATTAAAATTAGCTTATAGTATGATAATTTTAAGAATTGTTTTCTTTTTATAAACTGATACATCCATCCAAATACAAATCAAATAAATTACCTACACAAAACAGCTCCATCACTATATATAGGCAAAAACAAGGAAGTGGTTAAGATAGTTTTGTAGAAAAACCGTTCATAAAATTAAAATAAAATAAATATTTTATTTGAGTACAATTACAACAAAAGAAAATAACTCTAATCTATTACAATACAATGAAAAAAAGGAATCTACTTCTACTAATACGATTACAAGAAAATAAAATACAATACAAGGAATGAATGAAGATTACAATGAAATGAAATTACACTACAAATGAAATGAAATACAGAACTTGAAAATGATAAAGGTTTGAAAAAGAAAAAGGTGACATAAAATTTTAGAAAAGGTTTTGAGAAAACTTTTGAAGGAAAAGAAAAAGTTTTAAGAGAACATTGGCGAAGGATTCAGGTCAAAACCGGGTCCCTTAAAACAAATTCCGGGTCTACCAAAGATCCCATATTGTTTCCCAGGGTACAATCGCCTAAACCATATTGTATGGCCGGGATAACTCTAAGCTTGAAGTTTACCTTCGAGTTCTTGAAGATCCTGACGAACAGGATGAAGATTAGAAGAAAGTTTTGAGAAGAGGAAAGAGTTTAGAGAGAAGAGGAATTCTTGTGAATTCTGGTGTGTGTAGCCTCAACTAATGAGGCTGTATTTATTGTGGTGGGAGTGACTTGTTGAGCACACAAAACTAATTCGTAGTCAAACTTTTCATTAAACGTCTTTAATGCAAATTGATTTCTAATTAACGTGGAATTACCTTAATTAGCTCAAAACGCGTCTACAACTGCCATTCCGGAGGAACTCCGCGTAACAGTTGTTTTCCGGGTGAACTGGCGCTTCCTGACCAACCTTCCGCTTGAACTTCAACCGGAACTACTGTTCAGGTTGAACTCGGTTCCGCCCGGACCACACAGGTCCGCTTGACCCACTTTCCGGTTGAACTGGTTCCGCCCGAACCTGTTCTTCCGGTTCAACTCTCCACTCCGCTTGAACTCAAAAACAATAAGGTGGCTCTCAAGCGGCTCGCGGCGATACGAGCGTGCGAATTGCAAAGTGCGCCATCAAAACATCACATTACGCCTCATACGCCCACACCACATGCGTGCACGCGCGCGCGTGTGCGAGTGCGAGTTAGGGTTAGGGTTAGGGTTAGGGTTAGGGTTAGGGTTAGGGTTAGGGTTAGGGTTAGGGTTAGGGTTAGGGTTAGGGTTAGGGTTAGGGTTAGGGTTAGGGTTAGGGTTAGGGTTAGGGTTAGGGTTAGGGTTAGGGTTAGGGTTAGGGTTAGGGTTAGGGTTAGGGTTAGGGTTAGGGTTAGGGTTAGGGTTAGGGTTAGGGTTAGGGGTGCTTCGCACCCCTCAGAGTCCAAGGGATGTGTCCTACTAGAGGAAACAATAGTTGGTAAGGTTCCCACCTTATAAAACACTTTTGGTTTCATCCCCCAACCAATGTGGGATGAGTTCACATGCTATTCTTAGCATTTTCGCTCTTATTTTCGCAGTTTTAACAGCTTTTAAAACCTCAACTTTGAGCATCAATATCTCATTCATACGAGCTCAGATTTGGACGTGGTTTGATGCGTTGGAAAGCCCTCACAACGTACTATACAAACCTATAAAATACAGAGGCAAAAATCTATGTTATCTGTATTTTATTTTAGTCCAAAGTTGGTGAAAAACTCATTTTCGCACTTAGTGAAAAACCCATTTTCCACTAGTTTTTCTCCCAAAATTCCAACAATCCCCCACATGAATGGGGATCGAACTATTCTTTAAGAATCAAAGGAAATTTCGGCAGTCCAGTATTGCAGGATAGGTAGGTGTCCCCTTTGAACCTTCCTTTGTGAAGCATACTTGGACTACTGGTGTTTGGTAGACGCGGTGTCTTTAAACCAACCGACCGTTTGTGTAACCGTTATTATACCCACACAACACTTTCCCTAACTTGGTTAGCCCTCATTTTCGTGTCCAGTCATGGTCCTGGAACACTTGTCTGGTTCCGCTAGAGCTCTAGGATTTGTGCCCAACAAATCCATTCGAAGCGAACACACTTCTCTCTTGCATAGGTGATTACCACAGTCATTAAAAGCATTGGTATTATGATTTACTAAAAATCATCTGTGGCTTACACAAAGTCATTGACCATCGCATGCATAACCTCACACACTTCACTGTTTGGTGATAGGAATAGACTAGGAAGTACACAACTCCCTTTTAAGATTTTAGGGTACTCCCCCATAATGACCTTAACCAATGCGATTAGGTTGTCCCATTGAACCTAGAGCCTAGGATCTCCATTTTCATAGGTTAGGTTTTCCTTTGCATCAGCTTTCAACCCAATGGGCTTTAGTCCCATTCCCTTGACGACTTCAAAACTAACTATTTGCTTAAGCCTTTTGTAAACGGATCCGCAGTGTTATCCTTTGACTTCACATAGTCAATTAAGATAACCCCGGTAGAGATTAGTTGTCGTACCGTATTATGTCTACGTCTATTGTGCCTTGATTTTCCATTATACATCATGGATTAGGCGCGCCCAATCGCCGATTTAATGTCACAATGTATGCAAATAGCCGTCATTGGCATAGGCCACCTTAGAATTTCTTCCACAAATTGGCGTAGCCATTCCGCCTCTTCACCAGATTTATCTAAGGCGATGAACTCAGATTCCATTGTGGACCGCGCTATAACAGTTTGCTTAGCCGGTTTCCAAGCAATAGCCACGCCACCAAGCGTGAACACATACCTGCTTGTTGATTTGGAATCCTTTATATCTAAAATCCAATTCGCATCGCAGTATCCTTCGATAACTGCTGGATCTCGGGTATAATGCACTCCATAGTCTCTCATGTATCTTAAGTACCTTAGTAAACGAGTCATTGCTTTCTAATGTACCGCGCACGGATTACTCGTGTACCGGCTTAGTCTGCTCACAGCATAACCCAAATTTGGTCTGGTACATATCATAAGATACATCAAACTGCCAATCACCCTTGAGTACTCCAACTGAGCAACCCCTTTTCCTCTATTCTTAACAAGATGAAGGGTAGTATCAACCGGAGTTTGGGACACACTCTTATCTCCCGCGTTGAACTTCTCAAGGATTTTGTCCACATAGTAAGATTGACTCAAGACAATACCAGTTGGGGTTCTGATGATTTTTACACCAATTATCACATCTGCAAGCCCCATGTCTTTCATGTCAAATCTCGCTTTCAACATGTCTTTAGTAGCTTTGACCATCTTATCATCACTCCCAACGATAAGCATGTCATCTACATAGAGACATAGAATCACATAACCTCTAGGTTTGTCTTTCGAATAGACACACTTGTCGCACTCATTTATTTTGAATCCGTTGTCAAGCATGACACGGTCAAACTTCTGGTGCCATTTGTTTTGGAGCTTACTTTAAGCCATACAAAGACTTGACGAGGCTACACACCTTGCCTTCTTGGCCAGGAGTGGTAAAACCCTCAGGTTGTTCCATGTAGATCTCTTCATCTAAATCACCTTTTAGAAACGCGGTCTTTACATCCATTTGGTGAACCTCCAAATTTCATAAAGCCACTATAGCAAGCACCAAGTGTTATCGAGGTTATGCGAGTAACAGGTGAGTAAGTATCAAAGTAATCCAGACCTTCCTTTTGTCTGTATCCTTTGATCACTAGCCTCGCCTTATACTTGTCAATGGAGCCATCAGCTTTCAATTTCTTCTTGAATATCAATCGATACCCAAGTGGTTTGGAACCATCAGGAAGATCGACAAGCTCCCAAGTGTGGTTCTGCAAGATAGACTCTATCTCACACTTAATGGCTTATTTCCATTGATGCCCATCTGAAGAGGTTACCGCCTCGTGGTAGGTATTGGGATTACCCTCAACCATGTAAGCTGTGAAGTCAGGTCCAAAGGATTTTCCAACCCTTTTTTGCTTACTTCGTCTAAGCTCATCCTCATTAGATGCAGGCCGTTCTTGAATCTCATTACCAACACATGGTCGTTCATGAACCTTGTCACCAACAAATGGATATTCATGAGTCTCGTCACCAACTAATGGTGTCGATGAACTTGCGTGTTCTCGTGACAGACACGGGAATACATTTTCAAAGAATAAAGTGTCCCTTGATTCCATGGTAGTGACTTCATGTATATCGGGATTTTTCGAGTCATGGACAAGAAACCGGTATGCACTACTGTTTTCTGCGTATTCAATGAACACACAGTCCACAGTCTTGGGTCCTAACCTTTGCACCTTAGGCAAAGGAGCTAATACCTTAGCTAGGCACCCCCACACTTTCAGGTATTTGTAGGATGGCGTTTTGCCCGTCCACAAACCATAAGGAGTCTTATCCTTATATTTGCGGGGTATCTTATTTAAAAGATAGTTAGCCGTCAAAATGGCTTCCCCCACATGTCTAGGCTCATCCCAGAACTATTCAACATGATATTCATCATCTCTTTTAATGTACGGTTCTTTCGTTCCACAATGCCATTGGATTATGGAGAATAAGGTGCGGTGGTCTCGTGGACAATTCCACTTTGTGCGCATAAGTCCGCAAACGGTGAAACATATTCACCTCCTCTATCACTCCGGAAAACCTTGATTTTCTTGGTAAATTTATTCCCAACCAAGTTCTTAAACAAGACAAACTTGTTTATTGCTTCATCCTTACGCTTAAGTAAGTATATATAGAAATATCTTGTACTAATAAATGTGTTGAAGTACTTGTTGCCACCACGCGTGGGAACGACTTTCAAGTCACACACATCGGTGTGAATTAAGTCTAGGGGTTTGGTTATTCGTTCAACCGATTTAAACGATGATATTGTAAGTTTGGATTCGACACACGTTTCGCATTTAGATTTCGAGTCTATTTTAATATTTGGAAAACATTTTAAATTTATTAAACGACGTATTGAATTAAAATTGACATGTCCTAATCTACCATGCCACATATTTGAATCATAAAACTCAATCATATAAGTAGAAGAGGAGGCTTTCGCCATTTTATTAATCACCATAGTAGACAATTTAAACATATAGTTTTGGGCATAGCCCTTGCCTACAAACATGCCATTTTTGGTCAAAACGACCTTATCAGACTCGATCACTATGCGAAATCCAAACTTGTTGAGCAGCCATCCAGAAACGAGAATGTTCATGATTTCTGGCACGTACAGAACGTTGCTCAACGTGAGTTCCTTCTCGGAAGTGAACTTCAAGACCACATTGCCTTCACCCATGATGTCGGCAGTAGCTTTATTCCCCATATTAAGCTTCTCGGTCCCCTTCGCCTCTTTAAATGTACTAAAGAGCGACTTGTCTCCACATACGTGGCGGGTGGCACCGGTGTCAACATACCAGCCAGGGTTTTCCCCCACAATGTTGACTTCAGATATAAAGGCAGATGCTCCGTGATCATGGCCACCAGTGGCATGTCATCCTCAACCATGTGAGCACGCTCACGTTGTGGCTTCGGGCACTGATCTGCCCGATGACCATGCCCCCCACAGTTTTAGCACTTTCCTGAGAACTTTAGAGGCTTCTTTTTCACAACCCTTTTCTTCGGTGCTAAGTGCTCCACTGCTTTGCCTTTGCCCTTGGCATTGGCCCCACCCTTTCGCTTGCTTCCTTTGGAAGACTGACCAACCTCCACCATATTATTCTTAGCCGAAGGTTACATGGTGGTGGATTTTTGAGCAGTCTTATTGTCATCCTCGATACGAAGATGACCAATGAGATCCTCAACGGTCATCGCCTTTCTTTTGTGTTTAAGATAGTTCTTAAACTCAAGCTACGAAGGCGGAAGCTTTTCAATCATTGCCGCCACTTGAAATGTCTCACAAAGGGACATACCCTCTGCGTGGACCTCATGTAGTATAATTTGAAGTTCTTGGACTTGACTCATCACGGTATATTATCAACCATTTTATAGTCCAAGAAACGGGCTACCACGAATTTCTTCGTGCCAACATCCTCCGTTCTATACTTCTTGTCTAAAGACTCCCATAATTATTTGGAAGTCTTAAACACCGAGTAGACATTATACAACGAGCACACTAGGCCGTTCAACAAATAGTTACGGCACAAGTAGTCCGAATGTTTCCACGCTCCCACCGCGCTAACGGTTTCATCGTTGGCTTCCCCTTCACCGAGTTGGGGAGCGGACTCCGTTAGACACCTCGCAAGGTTTAAGGTGGTTAAGTAGAACAACATCTTCGGTTGCCACCTTTTGAAGTGCAAACCCGAGAACTTCTCGGGTTTTTCGGCATGACTGAGGATGGTGTTTGCCGTTATGCCACATTGGGTACCAACCGATGATGTTTCCTTAGGCTTTTTGGTCGTTTTAACAACTTCGTTAGTCATTTTTTCTGAAATAGAAAACTACACAAGTTAATATTCAGAATTATTTTTTAAACGCACACGTTATAAACGTAAGAAAAAACCTCCAACTAATGGATGGTTTTCGAGGAGTAGAAGAGAGTTTTTAATCTTTAAACGCGCACATTTTAAAGAGATTAGAGTCCAACAAATGGATGTAATTAGAGTGTAGTAAAATTTATATAACTTCCAACTTATGAAGGTTAGATGGTTTTAAATAAAATTAATAACGTCCAACTAATGGATGTTAAAGATATAAAGAAAAAATTTAACGTCCAACAAATGAATATTGAAGTTTTGTCGTAACCGACAACTCGTTTAACTCTAAGTCCAACTTTGAGTCAAAACGAGTAAAAAAAAATTATTTATTTCTAAAGCACTAAATCACCTCGAGAAATCTAAGTCCAACTTTGAGACTCGAGGCCATGAAGTTTATATAAAAACGAACGGTGTTTTAAAAATTTGTTTTAAGTTTGTAGGAAAACTGTTCGTAAAATTAAAATAAAATAAATATTATATTTGAGTACGATTACAACAAAAGAAAATAACTCTAATCTATTACAATACAATGACGAAAAGGAATCTACTCCTACTAATACGATTACAAGAAAATAACAAATATTACACGGAAATGAAATACAATACAAGGATTGAATGGAAATTACAATGAAATGAAATTACATTACAAATGAAATAAAATACAAAACTTGAAAATGATAAAGGTTTGAAAAATAAAAAGGTGACAGAAAGTTTTAGAAAAGGTTTTGAGAAAACTTTTGAAGAAAAAGAAAAAGGTTCAAGAGAACCTTGGCGAAGGATTCGGGTCAAAACGCGGGTCCCTTAAAACAAATTCCGGGTCTACCAAAGATCCCGTTTTATTTCCCAGGGTACAATCGCCTAAGCCGTATTGTACGGCCGGGATAACTCTAAGCTTGAAGTTTACCTTCGAGTTCTTGAAGATCCTGACGAACATGATGAAGATTGGAAGAAAGTTTTGAGAAGAGGAGAGAGTTTAGAGAGAAGAGGAATTCTTGTGAATTCTGGTGTGTGTAGCCTCAACTAATGAGGCTGTATTTATAGTGGTGAGAATGACTTGTTGAGCACACAAAAATAATTCGTATTCAAACTTTGCATTAAACGTCTTTAATGCAAATTGATTTCTAATTAGCGCGAAATTACCTTAATTAGCTCAAAACGCGTCTATAGCTGTCATTCCGAAGGAACTCCACGTAACAGCTGTTTTCCGGCTGAACTGGCGCTTCCGAACCAACATTCCACTTGAACTTCAACCGGAACTACTGTTCAGGTTGAACTCGGTTCCGCCCGGACCACAAAGGTCCGCTTGACCTACTTTCCGGTTGAACTGGTTCCGCCCGAGCCTGTTCTTCCGGTTCAACTCTCCACTCCGCTTGAACTTCAACCAGACCAACTTCCGGTTGAACTCAAAAACAATAAGGCGGCTCTCAAGCGGCGATGCGAAGTGCAAAGTGCGTCATCAAAGCACCACATTACGCCTCATACGCCCACGCCACGCGCACGCGTGCGTGCGTGCGAGTGCGAGTTAGGGGTGCTTCGCACCCCTCAGGGTCCAAGGGATGTGTCCTACTAGAGGAAACAATAGTTGGTAAGGTTCCCACCTTATAAACCACTTTTGGTTTCATCCCCCAACCAATGTGGGATGAGTTCACATGTTATACTTAGCATTTTCTCTCTTATTTTCGCAGTTTTAACAGCTTTGAAACCTCAACTTTGAGCATCGATATCTCATTCATACGAACTCGGATTTGGACGTGGCTTGATGCGTTGGAAAACCCTCACAACGTATTATACAAACCTATAAAATACAGAGGCAACAACCTGTGTTATCTGTATTTTATTTTAGTCCAAAGTTGGTAAAAATATCATTTTCACACTTAGTGAAAAACCCATTTTCTACTAGTTTTTCTCCTAAAAATTTCAACAAGTTTCACTCTAAAGTAAAACTTTCGAGTAAAACTTTACAGTTGCTTCGTCTGAAAATGTTCATTTGAAAGGTTCATAATCATTCGAGTGAAACTAAATGCATTCAACAATCTAATAAATAGACCTAACAATCTCCCCTAGATTGTTGCATGTATTTGATTATAAAGTTGTACTGTCAGTCTGGCTTGTGTTCATCATATAGCACATGATAGTGTCAAGAGCAACGTTATACATTAAGATCAACATGGTATCCTTGGTAAAACTCAAATTCAGTTGGGCAACAAATATTCAGATCAACTAGCACTTGATTTTGAAGTTTTGCGACATATGACCAGGTACGTGTTATTATCATGCCGTTTCACGATTATCTTTAATCTTCATGTACCGATGATCTTATTCATTTTTTCCATTAAATTATTTATTGAACCGACCCTCACATACTTTATGTTTGTAAAATATTATGGGATGAGGGTCACAATTAGATAACTTCTTGAAGGATATTATGAGAGAAGTAGTCATGTCTTCAAATGTCACACCCCCGCCAAGGCGGAAAAGCAGGAGGTGCAACGAAAGAGTATATCAAAAACACATGGTTGAATTGGAGAAACACTAAGTTTTCATTCAATAAATAAGTAGAATAAGTACATTGTTATGATTACAAATCGAGATCCATAAGTTTGTCTAATGTTGGTCAACGTAAGTTTTTAATCTTCAATGCTCCTAACCATGAGTGCCACAAGTAGCTAACCTTAGTAGTTATGTGAAAAACATGCTTAAAAATGTAAACTAAAAATAGTTACCCTCTCTTAGAGTTTTCATCAATAGTATGAAATAGTATTTGATTCATTCTCTTATCCTCGTCTATTTTCATTTATTTATCTATTTGTTTATTATCACAACTTAGATCGTCTGTATCTAAGTTGTGTGAATTCTATCCGTTTGCACGCTCAGATCATTGTTTTGAGACTCACAATATTAGTTACGCGAGTGAGACAATATTATGTTTTCTTCTTCCTGTTTTCTATACCACCCCATCCAAGGGGAAGCTTAGCACGGGCTAGACCGGGCCGGGGCCCCATCTGTTTTTTTTGTTTCGTAGTGTAAATTTATGCCCGTTCAATCTGAAAAAATTTATATAATTAGTCCGGCCCCATTCTTTTTAGCCCCAACCGACTTTCGGCCAGAGCTTCGGCCCTGACCCATCATAATACAGAGAAAAAACGTGAAAAGACCAAAATACACTTACATAGTGATTAAGATCTTATATCAAGAGCAAGGTTCCTTTTTTAGCAAATTGACTTATCGAGGGGACCAATGTAGTAGTAATGACATGTATTTCATATGTTTAGTGTATTAAAGTTGAATGTTCAATAATGGACGGCTCAATGACTATATCTTCGGGTTTAATGTTGACCAGGTTCATGTTCAACTACCCAGGCCGGAATCAATCTGACATGTATGGATATGTTATAGTCATGGATTCACGGTGGCATAAGCACGTGCCAAAGTCATGTTTCGAATCATACATATATGTATGTGCCACCTTCCTTATATTCTAGCTATGATGAGAAAAAATCAAAAAAAATCAAAAGAAATAAAAAAAAATCAAAAAAAATTAATTGGAACCGAAAAAACCGAACCGAAAGTAATGGATCTGTTTCGGTTTCATATAACCGAATCGAACCGAGAGTCTATGTGTAAATAAGTAATTTAGAAAGATCCATTATATAACTTAAAACCTTTGATTAATTTATTTCTTAATCTAATATTATAATTTCTACTTCTAAATTTGGTGAAAATAGAAGATGATAATAATGTTATTTATTTTTATCAATTTGATTGCAATTTACTTTTTAGTTTTTACTAATATATATGTATTTTTGTAGATTTGATAATTAAGAATGCAAAACACAAAGAGTTTACCATCGAAGACGATGTAGATTTATATTTTATATGGTTACAAGTGTTTATGGTTTTTGAATTTAATAGTTATGATGGTACTTGCTTATTGCTATTATTTGTTTATCTTTTAAGACTGGACATTTAAAGTTTAAAATTATTTTAACCATATACTATAAAAATGAAATAAAAACCGAATCTGAACAGAAACAAAAAAAACAATAAAAAAACAATCGAAAAAAAACCAAAACCGATTTGTTTTTTTTAGGAACTGAATGTAACAACCCTGATTAGAGCCGGATTGTGAAAGTTGTTTGAAGAAAAAGATTGGAAAATTTTCTAAGTATTTGGCCTAATACGGTCGTATCACTTAATGTGGATACGCTCGTATCGAGTGCCACACCCCAACCGACAGCGGAATATGTTGGTACGCGATGATTTACCAGATGCGCACAACACTAATTTAATGTTGCGATATTCTTAATCAACTCATTTCATATAAGCCAAATGATACATAATAATTCAAGATATAATACAACAATGATAGCAGGATTATCTCATTTAATTTAGGTCACACTAAGTCCGCATGCATCATAAGGTGTTATCAACACTATCATCATCATTCAAGAAGCAAAACCTGCAACATGTACAAAATAAAGGTCAACTACGAATAGTTTCTGAGTAAACATAGGTGTAGTATACTAATATAGATTTACAACATGCGATTCAATGAGTTAAGTGTATTCAAATATGATAAACATGTAATGAACCAAAGCACAAAACGAGCGACACACTCAAGCCCTCGACATTTAGGCTTTCAATCACCCGGCGCCAAAACCAGGCACGCCAGGCGGGTTGCCACACTAATAGATCTATTGTAACCCCTGCTCAATGAGTTATACGCCTAAAGTTCGAGTTCTAGTTCGAGTCCAATCGTTCACGTCGTTCACAATGTTCCATCGTTCATAGCACTAATCCACACAAGTTATCCATACAAGAACACACATAACTATCATAGAGATCGCATCTAGTTTTAGAATAAAGAGTAAAAAGTTTACGTTGAGATAACGTACATGTTGCACCCCAAAACGATAAAAGAAAAGGGGCTATGAATACTCACTTAATACATGAGATATGAAACAGACACGACACCACGAACGAGATGGTTAGACCCGAAGATGACCTTAACGACTAGATGAGATAGAGCAAATAAATAAATAATTAACTAAATTTCATGGCACAATCGACTCGACAACTCGTTGGTGATTGGTTATGGTGATACGTACGATCAAGGTTTAATGGAGGTAAATCCTAGAACTAAGATATACGATGAAAAATAACCATTATTACAATAATTTACTTCGAGGCGTCCTAAAAATATATATGTTTTCATAGAAGTCAAATAAGGATATTCTAATTACTTTATCATGCTTAAACATATATCCATCGTGAATAACAACATACATGCAAGATTTCATCATGGTTTCATCATAACATTATATATATTTTATGCAAAAATCTATTAATTGTCATGGCAACCTAATTAGTTTGACGAATAATCATGTATGATATCATCACAACATTAATCAACATACAACTTAACATGATCAACCCTAGATTTAACATCAGGATCAAAGTTAGTACATAAAACCCTAATTTGAACATGGAGATTTCTAGATCTAACATTAACGAGCATGGATGACATAGGTCTAGCCCTAATACCACATAAAGTTACAAACTTGAATCATTGAATCCATAGAACTAATATTTAGCAACATGCATGGTGAAGATCTAACCCTAATTCAACATAAAGTCACAAACTTGATCATGAATTCCATAGATCTAGTGATTAACGACATGCATTGCATACTATTCAACATAAAAATCCAATCTTGATCATGAATCACATAAATCTATCAAGTAGCAACATGCATGATGAAGATCTTGTTGGGTTACGATAGTGGCATTCGGGTCTCGGTAATAGCAATTTTTTTTTTTGGAAATAATTATTTATGACAAATAATTATTTAATCAATTACCGAGTAAATTAAATCAGATAATTAAATTAACAATTAATTTAATAGGCAGCGGAAAACGTTTTAATTTACTAACGCGAAAACCAGATAATTACCGTGAACCAAAACAACAGGATTCGACAATCACCATAACGCGCAAACACCAAAATGCGTTTAAACAAAAACACGACATATCCAATAAATAAACAATTTAAATCTAAACTAACTACGAGTTTAGATAGACCTAAGCGGTGATTCAAACAGACGTTCGAGACACCGGAAGTCAATGGGTGACGCTAGGGTTCGGCAGGACGATTTGACTGGCAAATCGAGACAGCCTCGCGGATACGGAATTCCCTCGGTGATATGGCACCGAAATCCCGTACGTCGGATAGGCGCGAAATTAGGGTTTCGCGGACGACGACGGAACACGCAAGATACGCGGTTCGCGACTAGGGTTTGTCGGCGGTGGAACCGGCGACGGCGAGGAGGGGCGGGGGCCGGCTCGGGCGGCGGCTGCGTGCGACGGTGACGGCGGCGATGTGTGGCGGTCGGCTGCGGCTGGGTTGCAGGCGGCGGCGGCTCGGCTTCTCCGGGCTGCTGCTGTGGCGGCTTGGTCGTGACCAGCTGCGGCGGCTCAGTGGCAGGCGGTTGCGGCGAAGACGTCGAGGGGGGAGGGCGCGCGGCGGCGGCTTGGCGAGCGGCGGTCGGCGGCGGAACGACGGGGCAGTAGCGGCGATTTAGGATTAGGGTTCTCGCGAACGGATTGTCGGAGAACAAGGGAGACGGCGGTGGCTAGGGTGCCGTCGGCGTCGGATTCTCGAGAGGGAGGAGAAGGGGGCCGAAAATTCTCATTTGGAGGATTAGGGTTTCGTCTCCTTTAATCAGTTATATTTATAACTGATTTAGTTTCCGTTTAGCCCCTCGATTTTACTTAATCCTTAATCGAACCATTTTATTTTCGAGATTAACATTTAAACTCTTTAAATGTTTATCGCTTCCCGTCATATAACGGGTCGGGTACTTGATTTAGTCGGGTCTGGACACCTAAATCCAACAGTCTCCCACTTGGACTGAGCGCGACTATTAATCAAGATACAGTCAGAGGTGCTCTAACTACACGTGGCTGTCCCAACCAGTCATGACACTTCAAGTCAAAACAACCAAGGCCTATCAATACACTTGTGATATAGTTTAGACTTTTGGTATTTGTAAAGTCGTCAGATCCTTTCTGTATGAGACATCAATCGAACCAGAGACATGGATCTATTCATTCTCTTATGTGTTCGATCGTTGTATTTCTCGTTTTGTTGTTCGAAATAGTCCAATCAAACACACAGTAAGTTTGGGTAAGGCCTTACACTTAACACTTGGAACTAACGAGAGGGCCCACGATGTCAAACTGTCGCATTATTAATGCAAGAGTACAAAATCCCATATTGACTACATACAGCTCCCACTAAGCTTCAGATCCATTCCCAAAAGTAACCGTTATGACTGGCAGTTACGCGACAGCGTTAAGCTACAATCAAAGAGAGTTCTTAGGCAGACGGGAGGTCGCTCATGTATCTCAGGTCGAAGGATACTGTTGAGTATACCATCAATCAGATTTGTCTTATGATTGGATCCATGAAGACATTCTGATGCGAGTTACGTCCTGACATCATTCTCCAATGAGGCCTTGTGAGTCTGGAAGTCAACAACTTGAGTCCAGAGTCAAAATAGTCTTGCTTCAGGCGTTGCTCCCGCAATGTCTGATCGACTACGGACTTTTAGAATATTGACGAAATATTCATGGATAGTAAAACGTATAAAATTCGAACGCGTTACGCAGAATTCAGACTCTCGTCTAACATCTTAGAGGAGGTCGAATGATATGGTGCAAACGATAGTGTTCGACTGTCACTTGAGCATGTTAACCGACTGTCTACAGAGTCGAATTAACTCTACGAATGTTTCATGGCATTCTTAGTTCAGATTCAGTTAAGGTGGCTATTAATGTTCAACGAGTATAATTGGTACTCTGAAAATGAACATATATTTTCTTTCATCAGTGTTTAGTAGTGATGATGTGATTTTCCATCTATGGTTATGGCGTAACACTTTATGGAAACATTTCATGCAATATCTAAGTATTGAATTTCCTTTCGTATCATATTTAGTATGATTCGAATCGTTTCAAGAGATTGATCGTGTTAATGGTTGCTCAGCCACATTATGATCGATACTTAATTTAATCTTGAAACTTATAATCAATTGAGGTGTCATTTAAAAATTTTAATCCAGTAAATTTAAATGATCTTTAGATCGGCACTTGATCGATATTTCGGTAAGGATCTGTGGCGATGCTCCCACTTTCTTCAGGCAGATTGGCATTCCTATTTTCATCCTTCTTTCAAACCGTTTGGATACTAATTTACACGAAGAAAACGTGGCAATCAATTTTCGTTTTCAAGAACGAAATTGTTCGACTTCGTAATATGTGGTACGGAAATCGTATGCTTAATATCCAGATGTTATGATTTACTCATAAGTTCAAAGACGATTGTCAAAGTCATTTCAGAGTTTGATAGCATGGAGATGCGTTCGTCTATGATTGTTTGAAAGTATCTCGTGATGATCGAGATGATGATTTATTATATCGGACTCTCAGGTCCGATATTAGAGGATGTTTCCCTTATTCAGGTAAGGTTAACATACAAACTCTAATCAGAATGTTACTATGTTTCGTTCAAGCAACAATCCATTGTTGGTGAAACATTGTTGGTCTGCTCGTCTCGTTTAGATGCGAGAGCTGCATTACATGGTTCAGTGATTTATCAGAATCACCTTTCTCTAGATATTTAAAGATCTAGATTTGGACATGTAATTACTAAATTCCATCTTCGCAAGATACAGGTCTTGGGATTGGAAGTTAGTTATGCAAGTGATGTGTGAAGGGGCGTTATGGTTGCAAAATGTCAAGGCTATTGTTGTGGCAAGTCTTTAGTCTTGTGTTTATTGGTTTCAAGATGAAACTGTGAGTCGCTGTACTAAACATTTTAGTGCATGCCGGGTTCAAACACACGTGAGTACAACAAATGTAGTCTAAGACTTCCAAGATGTGTGTAGGTACGCACATGTATTTAATGGTAATGTGCACCAGAATTGGTGTGACCATTCTACAATGTTATAATCAGCAAGTGATTATTCCTGTAGTATTTTAGCTGGTGATTCGAACTTATATGAGCAAACGTCCGCTTGAAGCAGAGGATTGATATGTTCATATGGTTGTAGATCGAAACGGCGATCTTCAATCGGTTCGACTTGATTTAATGATCTTGACGTCGGATGGTTCAAAGTCATAGGACTTTATGAACTACCGTTGTGTCGTGCGTTGTCTCGTAACAATTACAATAGACGCATAGGCATTACAGCTTTGATGGGGTATGATAACAAAAGGTCATCATGTCGCATTTAAGCTAGCGTTGATTAAATCAAGTGCACCAGGCTATAAGGTATGTTGTTATGGGATTTTGAACCTTAATCTAACAAAAGGTTGAATCAAATTCAAAGTAGATTAAAACAATAATGTATGTTTTGAAAATCAACCATTGTCAAAACATGTCATAATCAAAATCCAAGGAAAGTATTTGTTCATCTTGGAAAACAGCCAGGGAAAACAAAACAAAACAAGTTGTTTCAAAAACACCAAGAATTGTTTAAAATGAAACCTTAAAGGACATGAACTTTATTCAAGTGCGATAATCGCAGGGCAGTTCAGTGTCGTCTTGGTATGCTTCCTATCAGCTTCATGTACCTACAAAATATAAAGTATGTCAAACATATATTTTGTAGGAATAAGTGAAGCATCATACAACATGAACTCATGTGTATACCTGAGGAATTACCCCTCTGGGCTTTTCCACTCTTCACCTTGGCAAGATATTCTGGGCAGTTTCTTTTCCAGTGCCCCATCTTGTGGCATTCAAAACACTCATGTTGTTGAGCCGGCGGTGCTTTGGTTGCCTTAGGCTTGCCTTTCTGGGAGCTTCCAGACGCTCTGGTGACAGCTCCCTTGCCTTTCTTCTTGTTCCCACGCCTGCCCTTCTTAACCTCGGGCTTCTTGACGCCTCCTGATCGGATCGCGAGTACATCGGGTGCCTTGCCGTTAACAAAATTAACTTCAGCGGTCTTAAGCATACCGTGAAGTTCAGTCACTGTCTTTACCATGCTGTTCATGTTAAAGTTTGCCCGGAAAAGGGTGAAGGCACTGGACAGTGAGTGAAGAATCAGGTCAGTCGCCATTTCGGCGGGGATGACGTAATTCAGTTTTGCTAAATGGTCGATGTAACTCTTCATCTTTAGGACATGAGGGCTGACGGGAGCGCCTTCGGCCATGCGACAACTAATGAGTGTCACAACGGTGTCATAGCGCTCCTGTCGGGCCTGAGTTTCAAACATGCCCCTCAGATCACCGATCATCTGAAAAGCCGTCCTGTCAACCATGTTCTTCTGAATCTCAGAATTCATGGTGGCTAGCATAAGACACGCGACATTTTTGGCATTTGTTCGCAGTGTGTTATAGGCGTCTCGCGCCGCGACCGTGTCAGCTTCAGGTTCCTCAGGAACCTCAGCCTCTAACACATTCTCCATGTTAGCCATTTTCAGGACGATTCTCATATTCCTTGTTAGAGCATTTTTTATGTGACGTGTGTGTATCCAGTTAGTTCCGTTAGTAATGTTTAGTTAGATCTGTTAAATCATACTATAGGGTTGTTTGGGTATTTACTTCATAGTTGTGGGCTTGATGTAAGTCTTAATATCTCATAAATATGAGATATTAAGTTCTGTTCAAAAAACTGTGAAGAGCATATTCACGAACCAAATTGGAAAGCATGTCTACGGACCAAATCAAGAGAGGCAGCGGACCAGTAACATCTATATATATACATGTTGGTACGTGGAATTAAAGACATCTCTCCATAACCGTTTTCCCGAGTTCTTCATCTAGAGAGAGAAATTTTTGATCGTGAATCTTTGAGAGTTTTGTGTATTAGATCATGATTAGGTGTTAGATTCGAGTTCATATCTTGTAATCACTGATCGATTTGAGCTATAAACTGAGATTTATTTACCTTTTGTGTTCTTGAGTTTTCGGTGATCTTTCGGTCTAAATTCGGTGTACAAATCACTAGATCGGGACGAATTGGTTTTACAATTGGTATCAGAGCGTATCCGGGCGTGATTACACATCGTTTTTGATCGAAATCAGTGATTGTTTCAAGCAAATACGAGCTGTTTGACTTTTTCGGGTCAAACCTCGTGCACTTTGACTCCAAAATTCGCTCAATCTGCTACGTTTTGATGCTTGAAACTTGATCCAGTAGCTTTAGCAAGGTCACACGCATGAGTAGCAAGTTTCAGAAGTTGAATTGCTTTAGGTTTCATTATCGTCGTAAAAACACAGTACGTTCACGTGTTCATCGAGCTCAACAATGGTGAAATTGTTATTTCTCTATGTTTTTGGATGAAATTAGTTGCTAAACGTTTACATTGATCGTACGAAGCTAATGCAACAAGGATTTTCGAGTTTCATCAACGTTTGAGTAGATTTCAGATTTTCCAATTTGTTAGTTCGTCGGAGTTCATATTCGAACCTGCAAATCAATATAAAACCGTACAACAATGGTGCTTGAATGATTCTTCTCAACATCACGAATCCATAGCCGCTTTCAGAATCGATTTTCGTTACAAATTGAGAGAGAAATTGCGTTTTGAAAATCGGGAGTGTTCGCCGGAAAAACGAGATTCACCGGAAAATTCTGTTCTCCGGTGGTTTTGGTTCGGTGTAACCGTTTTCTGGTCCGCCGGTGATTGTTTCTTGCAGATTTCTGGTTCACCAAGTGTTTGTTTGTTAGTTTGGTGGTACGCCGGAAAGTTTGTTAATTGGTACGTCGTCTTTGATTCGCCGGTGGTTGTCCGCAATTTTGTTTTCACCAGAAGGGTTTTGTTTGGTGGACAAGGAAAAGAAAGAAAGTTAACACTTTCTTATTAATTCACGACTATTTTGTCGTGTTATTAAAAAAAAATTTACATTCTAGTCCCCACAATTTTACAAAAATTAAAAAAAAGCAGATTTTACAAATTCACGTTTGGTAATATATTTTGAGCGGATTTGATTCAAAAAAAAAAAAAAAAAAAATTGAATTCATTATTTGATCAATCAAAGAGTTCGGGATTATACTACAAGAGATTTGAAGTTTTTGGTGACGCAATGACTCAAGTTTCCTCATCAAGACAAGGTTATTCAAAGGGATTGTTCATCAAGTATTTTTGAGTTTTAAAAGAACCAGTTTCAAAATTCGAAGTATTTCGTTGGTGTGATTAAGAGAAGATGGCAGGTTATTATCATTATTCGTATTATGACACTTTGATATTTTTTCAAAAGATTGACAGTGAAGTTCCAATGCTTCTTCGTCTTGATGATTATTGCAATTGGAAAGGTCAATTTGCAGACTTCCTGGTTAGTTTAAGCGAGAATTTCTGGAATCCAATTCAAGATGGATATGAGTTCCCAGTTATAAAAAATGTAACAGATGAGGGTCTAAGAATACCACCACCGAAGATATTATCAAAGCTGACCGAGCGTGAAGTTATATATCATGATAGAGAGAAGATAGCTTATTATGCTTTGACGATGGCATTATCTAAAGAGATTCTCTGTCAATTCAAACGGTATAAAACTTCAAAAGAGGTATGGGATGCTCTTGCCCAAGAATGTGCTGATGTTGAGAATATAACAAAGGCAAATGTGAGTGATGCAGAAACAAATGAATCTGGAAAAGAGACTGACAATGAGCAAATCTATCATAAACAAATTGAAAATTTAAGAAAGGAAAAGAGTTTCTTAATTGAAGAGTGCAAAATTACAAAAGAGAATTTGAATAATTGTAAACATGCGGTTAAAGAAGTTACTGAAGACTTCGATGCACTTTATTCTAAAAGTGTGATTTTGAAGGAAAAATATGATGCACTTCAAAAGACTTGTGTTGAACTTGCTGATAAAGAACTTCGTCATCAAGAAGACAACACAGAATTGCTTGATGCAAAGATTCGGTTGATAGATGAGAATACGTTGTTGAAGGAAAATGTTGAAATTTATAAAAAGAGGTGGACAGATACAAAATTAGAGCTAACTAAGGAACATGCATTCATGAGAAATCAAAAGATTGAGCTTGATTGTAAGTACGATGAACTTATTCAATGTAAAAAACAATTGGCACATTCACAAGCTATGTGTCAAAAGCAGTTTGATGATGCTCAGATTGAGATTTTGGAACTTCAACGGAAGTTAGATGGTTATCGGAATTCGCCTTCCACAGTTAGTTTTATGTTCAATGCTCAGAAAGAAGTTGATTATTCTGACGTTCCTTCCCCACAAAATTTTACTTCTACTCCATCAATCAGATCATTTGAAGATGATATGTCTAAATTGAATATCAAAGTCATGCATAAAGAAGAAGAGGTAAAGAAGCTTAGAGTTCAGTTAGACATGGTTAACAAAAGATTTGCTGAGGCACAAACAGAGATTTCAAATCTTAAAAGAAAACTTGATGAATTGCCTGATTATTCAAAGTTTGCAAATCCTGTTTCAGAAAAGAAGAAGAAGTCAAAGTTTGAGAAGCAAAAGCTTGAAGGAGGAACAACGTCATCATTTTGTTCAGCTTCAACTTCTTTTGAAAAAGAAAAAGTGTATGATGAGGAATTTGGTGAGAAGGTTGATAAAATTTCGTCTGAAGAGAAAATTGATGAAACTTTGCTCAAAACAAACAATCTAAAGGAAATTAAGGCTTCGTTTACCAGAGTTGCTAAAATGGGAAAAGGAGAATCTAATTCTCAAGCTGAACTTTCGAAGGTACCTGGTTATAAAGAGAAAGGTTTGGGTTTTGAGAACAAAAATGACACTGTGCATGAAGAATCAATGGTGGATCAGACTAAAAATTCATCTTCTGATACATCGCTTAAACTTTCTGAGAGAATTACATTGAAGCAAAAGGAGTTTGTCAGCAAAATGGATGCAATTTTAAATGATGTTCAAGATGAGAAAGTTAGTGCTAGGAATGCTGAGTTTATGCCAAAGCAGAATTCTAAGTTAGAGCATCAAGAGAGTGATTTTTCTTCAAATTCTACAATGTCTACCGAATCTATGTCACCTAAGAAGGTCGATGAAAGAGCTTGTTTTTACTGCAACAAGACGGGACATGTGATTCGTGATTGTGTTATTCGACGACAATTCTTACGTGGTTCAAATCAATCATCATCATCTGATTCGCTGATTCTCAATGAGGTACCAGTCAAGCGACATCAGAATCATCAACGAAGGTCAACTACCCAGAAGCCGTTTGTTGGTAAAACTTTACATTTTGATGATGATTTCCCACAATTTTCCAAACCAAAACAATTTTCAAAAAGAAAACAATTTTTCAATAATGATTTTGAAATGCCTTGTTCAAATGAATTTTCATATTATAGGCATCGACGACATCACTCCAAACCTGAGAAAATGTTGGTCGGTGAGTTGTTGAATATTGTTTCCAACATGTCAAAATTTTTCAACAGTTCTGATTCGCATCGGGCGAAATCGTTTAAACCATTCCGTTCTTGGAAACAGAAAATGACAACCTCAGCGGGAAACGATTATGTTGAGGATACGGGACGACCCAAGCCGGTTTGGGTTCCCGTATTTAACTAAAAAAAAATTTGAGGATGTGTGCAGGTACTTCAAGAAGACCTATTAGTGATTGCAAAGTTGCTGATAGTGGAGTATTTTCCTTAAGTTAGCGCTTCACCGAGTTGCTATTTCACAAAAGTTTTGAGAAAAATGATTTTTCAAAATCTAAAAATTCGAGGTATCCGTGTTGGTCGATCAATTTTATTTTCTTTCCTTTAACTTTCTTTCATATTTTTAGGGGGAGATATTTTAGAAAATTCAAAAATAGAGTTTGTTTTGTTGAATTTTAGGGGGAGAATATTTGAAAAAGCCAAAAATAGCGTGTTTTTCATGTAAGGGGGAGAAAATGAAAAATATAAAAAGAATTAAAAATTAAAAAATGAGAAATTGATTCGACTATGTGAGAAATGATGGTACATCAGCATATACGTTATCTGCCATGGATAAAGTAGATGTAAAGGCTGTAGGTTATTGCTTGATATGTGTGATGTGCATGACAAATCTGATATATGCAAGTATGATATCAACATAATGCTTTCCTGATAACTGTGGTTTATCATCTTGATGAGTATTGTGTGATAAATCTGCAAAAATAGAATAAGAGATATCCTTGTGTATGCATGCTTTCTTTTGAAAGATTTAAACTTGTTTGATTTTCTTTATTTTGTCAAACGATCGGACTTTCTCTGCGTATCGAAAGATCGACCTGATCGTTGTTCGTTTGACGTTCTGCTTTATTTTTCTTGGTGTTTCGTATAATTCATCGGACTATCTCTGCGTGTCCACAAGACCGACCTGATTGTTGTTGAATTATACAACTTCAACTTGTTTTATTTTTCTTATTTTGTTAAATCCGAGGCCTTATCTGCGTATCGAAAGATCGACCTTAAGGTAGACGATTTAACATTCTGCTTTCTTTTTGCATGACACACATTGGATGTTTACATCTCTGAAAAATAAATTCTATAAAAGCAAGCACAAAGATGTGTATAATTGAAAATATCTGCATGATATGGCTTAGCTTGAAAAATGATGAGTTGCCAATATCTTTGAAAAGTGTGAGGACCATGTTATCAGTGCATGAAAAATATATCCTTTAATATATCAGAAAGCTATAGATATTGATTTGTGCATGCTGAAATAAATAAGAAATTATTGTATCTGCTATCATCTTTGTCTGCATGCTGACTAAGTTGAAATTGAAGTGTGCTAGATGCGTTATGACTGATATGATCTCACGTCGTGATCTTTCTCACAAAACCAAAAATAGAGTTTAATTCTGTATTGCATTTATGTTTTAGTTTCAGAAAATCCAAAAAGATTTAGGTGTGTTTTGATATAAACTTTACAAAATCCAAAAAGATTTTCATTCTTATTTGTTTTCGATCTGATCGACACGCGATGCATCAAATATTCAAAACTTATTTCAAATCCTCTTGGTTCTTCAAAGGAGAAGGTTTCCAATATTAAAGTTATGTTTGGAAAAGAAAAATTACAACTTTTGTCTTCTGAAGGTTGCAGGATGAAATGATCAAATCCTCTCAGATATAGATCTCATAATGGATTTCATACATGATTGCAAAGATGTGAAAGAGTTTATCTCTTTAGCCAGTCAGAGGACAAGCTAACGAAGGATACTTTCAGAAATGGTTCAGTTGACACAGTCATGTTCGTGCTATGCCTATCCTACATCAACTAACAGCAGTTTCAAAGAGTTTGAAGATCTGATACAGCACACGTCAAGGGGGAGTCTGTTAGAGCATTTTTTATGTGACGTGTGTGTATCCAGTTAGTTCCGTTAGTAATGTTTAGTTAGATTTGTTAAATCATACTATAGGGTTGTTTGGGTATTTACTTCATAGTTGTGGGCTTGATGTAAGTCTTAATATCTCATAAATATGAGATATTAAGTTCTGTTAAAAAAACTGTGAAGAGCATATTCACGAACCAAATTGGAAAGCATGTCTACGGACCAAATCAAGAGAGGCAGCGGACCAGTAACATCTATATATATACATGTTGGTACGTGGAATTAAAGACATCTCTCCATAACCGTTTTCCCGAGTTCTTCATCTAGAGAGAGAAATTTTTGATCGTGAATCTTTGAGAGTTTTGTGTATTAGATCATGATTAGGTGTTAGATTCGAGTTCATATCTTGTAATCACTGATCGATTTGAGCTATAAACTGAGATTTATTTACCTTTTGTGTTCTTGAGTTTTCGGTGATCTTTCGGTCTAAATTCGGTGTACAAATCACTAGATCGGGACGAATTGGTTTTACATTCCTTTCCCAATCTAAGAAGTTGACGCCATCAAGTTTCTCCTTCTCAAGGAGAGACTTGAGATGGAAAATCTCTTGGTTTGCGCGGTTAGCCATCTGAAACAATAGGCAAATGTTTTAGTGTTTCGATGTTATGATTCGTATTCAAGGATGGCAAGCTAATCTTGAATAGGAATTGGGAATTCAGTTAGTTAGAAAATTTCTCCAGACAGCGTAAAGTGCTTTCAAAATTTCTAAGTAGCCAAATGGACAACGATTGTCACTTGTGAGTTAACTGTCACAATTCCCGTTATGGGGCTTTCGCGAACGGATCAACGAAATACGTTTAGCCCCATCCATGCCCATTTTGTCTACAAGCCGACCAGAGGTACGGTGTTGAAATACTCCAATACCAAAGGTGCGTGTAAAGAAAATAATAGTTTTCCTAAGTGGTCAGTGTGAGCGTACGGTGTTGAAATACTCCAATACGCTCACCTTGGAAGATACCCTGAACACCACGTGCGGTGTTGAAATACTCCAACACGGATGCATTGGTCAATATGTTCCAAGTTAGACTTGACATAGGATGGCATAGACTACCGGTTTTAGGCTTACCAGATAGGATTATTAGGTCATATTTTAATATTAAATGTGACGACAAATTTTATGAATCCTATCTCACTCGGGACGATCATTTAAATAACCTAAGTATTAACGATCTACGTGTCGCGAGACGATAACCAATTTTATTAATGTTCGATTACTTTATCGAAAAATCCGAATTTAATGTCGAATTAAATTGGTTAATAAATTTTATGAAGTCGTAATAAAATTAGGGCTTTTATTTAATCGATTGAAAAATTAGTTTTATATCGATAAAACTAAGTTTGGATTTTAGTTGGCGCGTTAATCAAATTAAGACAAGCAACCAAAAACAAGCAAACACACATGTACATATCCGGCCATGCAGGGGTTTCGATATTGTCAGAGCCTATGACAACATCGATGAAGGTCAAGGGACGTATAAGTAAATCAACCACGAGAATAGAAAACTCCCTGATCGACTTAGTTGCTCCCACTGGCTTCAACAAGCTCCTACGTGTCATCAGGAAACGTCGGTCTTGTTTTGGCTTCTAGCCATTTTCGAAAATCCCAAAAGGGAATGATCTTAAATGGATCCTTGTGTCAAGCTCGTCTTGTTCGTCCAGGCGAAAATGAGCATTAACAATTTAAAATTAAAACTATTCTATTTTAAATAAATACAACTTTGAACCCAGTAAAAGTGGGCCAATCCAAAACAAAACAACATGGGCCTAACGGACCAAACCATAACGAATCAATGACAAAACAAAATAGGGTTGGGCCGAATATGCACGAAAGATAATTCAATCAATTTAATTTAATCGGATTATGTTTAGTGGATTCAAATCGACTAAACATATTTAAAAAGCGAAGCATTCAATTTCGTGACTTTCGGGTTCAGAACCCCAGTTCGCGAAAGTATACCGGTTTGAATTGACCGGTTTGGGTTTGTGTGTGGTGATCAAGGCTCTGATACCACTGTTGGGTTACGACAGTGGCATTCGGGTCTCGGTAATAGCAATTTTTTTTTTTGTTTGGAAATAATTATTTATGACAAATAATTATTTAATCAATTACCGAGTAAATTAAATCAGATAATTAAATTAACAATTAATTTAATAGGCAGCGGAAAACGTTTTAATTTACTAACGCGAAAACCAGATAATTAGCGTGAACCAAAACATCATGATTCGACAATCACCATAACGCGCAAACACCAAAACGCGTTTAAACAAAAACGTGACATATCCAATAAATAAACAATTTAAATCTAAACTAACTACGAGTTTAGATATACCTGAGCGGTGATTCAAACAGACGTTCGAGACACCGGAAGTCAACGGGTGACGCTAGGGTTTCGCAGGATGATTTGACTGGCAAATCGAGACGGCCTCGCGGATACGGAATTCCCTCGGTGATACGACACCGAAATCCCGTACGTCGGATAGGCGCGAAATTAGGGTTTCGCGGACGACGACGGAACACGCAAGATACGCGGTTCGCGACTAGGGTTTGTCGGCGGTGGAACCGGCGACGGCGAGGAGGGGTGGCGGCCGGCTCGGACGGTGGCTGCGTGCGACGGTGACGGCGGCGATGTGCCGCGGTCGGCTGCGGCTGGGTTACAGGCGGCGGCGGCTCTGCTTCTCTGGGCTGCTGCGGCGGCGGCTTGGTCGCGACCAGCTGCGGCGGCTCGGTGGCAGGCGGCTGCGGCGGTGCAGCTGCGGCGGTGGCGAGGGAGGAGGGCGCGCGGCGGCGGTTATCTTCGGCCGAAAAGAAGGGGGGGGAGGGGAGGTCACTTTGCGGTTTGTTGATCACTTGATCCTAGTACAAGGCTATGTTTTTTGTCTTTTGGCCCTCTTTTTGGATTAATAAGAGCTATAGATTCAAATAAAAGGATACTCATAAGTTTTTATAAGGAAAATTGACCTATATTAATCTCAGTTATCACCTGTTGGCCGATAATAATCTCAGTTATTGTTTTTCCTCACAATAATCCCAGTTATTAACATGTTGGCCTGTATTGATCCGCTGTTAAGTTTTGACTAACGGTCTTAGATTTTTGCTGACTGAGCGTCCTATTAGGATCTTAGGTGAAATTTTATTTAAAACATACTTTTATAAAATCACAACTTTAAGTGATTAAAAAAAGCTTTTAATAAGCTTTTATGAAAGTCACAGATGGGAAAATCGATGGGACTGACTCGAATTTTTATTAAGGTCGCAAATGATGAATGATCTTAGGCTATGTGTAGTGGTTAAGGCCCCATAAAGCCCCAAATGGGGCATTAACTGACACGTGGACGATGACTGGGCAAGGGGCTTTATGGGGCTTTATGGTGTAATGGATAAAACCCCCATAAAGCCCACCATCATTACTTAATTATTATTTTTTTTAACTTTTTTTCTTAAAAATCTACTTTCATTAAAAATAAATATTACAACTTAAAAAAAAGACAACTTAATTAAAATAAAAATTACAACTACTTAAAAAAATACATCTTAATTAAAATAAAACATACAACTACTTAAAAAAATACTACTCGGTGATTTTGTATTTTGCGGTTTGCGGTTTGTTGATCACTTGATCCTAGTACAAGGCTATGTTTTTTGTCTTTTGGCCCTCTTTTTGGATTAATAAGAGCTATAGATTTAAATAAAATGATACTCATAAGTTTTTATAAGGAAAATTGACCTATATTAATCTCAGTTATCACCTGTTGGCCGATAATAATCTCAGTTATTGTTTTTCCTCACAATAATCCCAGTTATTAACATGTTGGCCTGTATTGATCCGCTGTTAAGTTTTGACTAACGGTCTTAGATTTTTGCTGACTGAGCGTCCTAGTAGGATCTTAGGTGAAATTTTATTTAAAACATACTTTTATAAAATCACAACTTTAAGTGATTAAAAAAAGCTTTTAATAAGCTTTTATGAAAGTCACAGATGGGAAAATCGATGGGACTGACTCGAATTTTTATTAAGGTCGCAAATGATGAATGATCTTAGGCTATGTGTAGTGGTTAAGGCCCCATAAAGCCCCAAATGGGGCATTAACTGACACGTGGACGATGACTGGGCAAGGGGCTTTATGGGGCTTTATGGTGTAATGGATAAAACCCCCATAAAGCCCACCATCATTACTTAATTATTATTTTTTTTAACTTTTTTTCTTAAAAATCTACTTTCATTAAAAATAAATATTACAACTTAAAAAAAAGACAACTTAATTAAAATAAAAATTACAACTACTTAAAAAAATACATCTTAATTAAAATAAAACATACAACTACTTAAAAAAATACTACTCGGTGATTTTGTATTTTGCGGTTTGCGGTTTGTTGATCACTTGATCCTAGTACAAGGCTATGTTTTTTGTCTTTTGGCCCTCTTTTTGGATTAATAAGAGCTATAGATTTAAATAAAATGATACTCATAAGTTTTTATAAGGAAAATTGACCTATATTAATCTCAGTTATCACCTGTTGGCCGATAATAATCTCAGTTATTGTTTTTCCTCACAATAATCCCAGTTATTAACATGTTGGCCTGTATTGATCCGCTGTTAAGTTTTGACTAACGGTCTTAGATTTTTGCTGACTGAGCGTCCTAGTAGGATCTTAGGTGAAATTTTATTTAAAACATACTTTTATAAAATCACAACTTTAAGTGATTAAAAAAAGCTTTTAATAAGCTTTTATGAAAGTCACAGATGGGAAAATCGATGGGACTGACTCGAATTTTTATTAAGGTCGCAAATGATGAATGATCTTAGGCTATGTGTAGTGGTTAAGGCCCCATAAAGCCCCAAATGGGGCATTAACTGACACGTGGACGATGACTGGGCAAGGGGCTTTATGGGGCTTTATGGTGTAATGGATAAAACCCCCATAAAGCCCACCATCATTACTTAATTATTATTTTTTTTTAACTTTTTTTCTTAAAAATCTACTTTCATTAAAAATAAATATTACAACTTAAAAAAAAAGACAACTTAATTAAAATAAAAATTACAACTACTTAAAAAAATACATCTTAATTAAAATAAAACATACAACTACTTAAAAAAATACTACTCGGTGATTTTGTATTTTGCGGTTTGCGGTTTGTTGATCACTTGATCCTAGTACAAGGCTATGTTTTTTGTCTTTTGGCCCTCTTTTTGGATTAATAAGAGCTATAGATTTAAATAAAAGGATACTCATAAGTTTTTATAAGGAAAATTGACCTATATTAATCTCAGTTATCACCTGTTGGCCGATAATAATCTCAGTTATTGTTTTTCCTCACAATAATCCCAGTTATTAACATGTTGGCCTGTATTGATCCGCTGTTAAGTTTTGACTAACGGTCTTAGATTTTTGCTGACTGAGCGTCCTAGTAGGATCTTAGGTGAAATTTTATTTAAAACATACTTTTATAAAATCACAACTTTAAGTGATTAAAAAAAGCTTTTAATAAGCTTTTATGAAAGTCACAGATGGGAAAATCGATGGGACTGACTCGAATTTTTATTAAGGTCGCAAATGATGAATGATCTTAGGCTATGTGTAGTGGTTAAGGCCCCATAAAGCCCCAAATGGGGCATTAACTGACACGTGGACGATGACTGGGCAAGGGGCTTTATGGGGCTTTATGGTGTAATGGATAAAACCCCCATAAAGCCCACCATCATTACTTAATTATTATTTTTTTTTAACTTTTTTTCTTAAAAATCTACTTTCATTAAAAATAAATATTACAACTTAAAAAAAAAGACAACTTAATTAAAATAAAAATTACAACTACTTAAAAAAATACATCTTAATTAAAATAAAACATACAACTACTTAAAAAAATACTACTCGGTGATTTTGTATTTTGCCTTGATTCGTTCCCTCTTTTTGTTATAGAGAGCGAGGTAAACCGGATCACCATTTTCAGGCGGTTTTTGGGCGAGGAACTCGAGATCCTTGTCGAGTTGATAATCGTCAATTTGCTCAACTTGCTTTTTTTCGACCGTGCAAGATTTTGAATACTCTCGGCCACCACCGCGTGATATTCGGTGACCGGAGCCTTTCCACGATTAGCCCTCGCGAAATCTCGACCTCTTGGCTTCCCACTAGTAGTTTCCACGAGTGGAGTCGGAGCATCATCCTCATCATCATTGTCCGAATCATTCAAATTAATATTGAATGTTCGAGCGGTGGAGTCAAACGACTCGGGACCGGCGGAAGACGACGTCTTGGATTTCTTGCTTTTTCGGGTTTGACGTGTCATTATATCCGCTTTCGATCTCCACTTCTCGCTCTCTCGTAAATGTCGTAGTCGTTCGCACCACTCGCCCAACCAGATTTGCACCGATCATAATAGTTCGAGAAAGCTTGACATCTTCTGTTGATCTCTCTCCATTTTCCCGACAACGAATCCGGGTTTCGGTATTCGCCCTTCCCCATCAACCCGAAAAACTTGGACCGAATCTCGTCCCAAAATTCCTTCATATCTTGATTGTTTGCTAAAAAAAACAAATAAAAAGTTAGTTAAAACAAATTATTTTAAAGAAAATATATAACATTTTTTTTTAAAAAAAGTAACCTTTTGTAGGGTTCTCCGAAGCTTCAACGTACGCTCGACAAAGAGCGTAACACTCGTCATCGTTCCAAAATTGAATCTCCTTTTTCTCCCTCGATTCGACCTCTTTTTTCTTGTGAGATCGTTTACCCCTTCCTTTCGCTTTGGGTTTTGGTTGAGATCCACCAACCTCTTGTGTTTCTTGGACGACTTCATCGTCATCATCTTGAAGAGAGAAAGGTTGAGATGGTCGAGGAGTTGGACTTTGTTGAGCGGGTGAAGAAGGTTGAAATTGAGGGGGTGGTTGAAATGGAGGGGGTTGATAAGCTCCAAATTGTGGTTGGGAGAAGTGGGAAAAACCTTGGTTATAAAGGTTCATGTTTGTGAATTGGTTCGGGAAAGGTTGGGTGACGGGGTTCCTTTGCGGGAATTGAGGGGAAGGCATGTTCATAAACATTTGCCATAGGTTTTGATCGGTTTCGTTCTCGCCGGTATTAGGTCGAGAGTTAGGTTGGTTGTTGGGTTGGTTATGAAACATTTTTATAAAAACTAGAAGAGTAGAAAGGTAGAAGATGAGAAGAGTTGTTGTGGTATGTGAAAGTTTAAAAAAAATGGGGTATATATAGGTAAAAAGATGGGTTAAAAAATTTTTTAAAAAAAATATATATATACAAACGGCTAGTTTTTTAGCCATTGAACGGCTCTTTTTTTTGTTTCTTCCCCCTTCTCGGCGTTAAAGCCCTCACGCCCCTCGCCAGTTTACCCCATATAACGTCCCATAACGCCCCACCGTAGTGGGGTGGGCGTTATGAGGGGCAAATTTGAACGGCAAATTCTATGGATTAATATCGATTTTTTAAACTGCAATTTTTTTTGAACAACTTTATTCAAAAGGCCCCATCAAGGCAATAGGGATACAAGACCAAATTTTGAACGGCAAATTTGTTTTATATTATTAGGGCTTTGCTTTTTTTTATTTATTAAAAGCTTTTTTAAAATAAAATTCCACGTAGGATACTAGTAGGACGTTCAGTCAGCAAAAATTTAACACCGTTAGTTAAAACTTAACGGTGGATCAATACAGGCCAATACATTAATAACTGGGATTATTATGAGGAAAAACAATAACTGAGATTATTATCGGCCAATAGGTAATAACTGAGATTAATATAGGCCAATTTTCCTTTTTATAAAAGTTTTGAAAGAGTTTAAATAGGTGAACTTGTTTTTATAAGCTTGATGATGTGTTTATATCAATGATGCAAGTTTATAGATTTCTTTGGTTAATCGTGAGTGTTGTACATAAATAAGTATAAATAAATGGTTACTAGATGTGGGTTTTTAAAAATGAAGGTTAGTTAAGTTTTATAAAGTTCATGAGTTATAAGTTTGTCTTCCTTATCTCCAATGTTATTCATCATTGCAATGGAGGCTCTATCCTCCATGATGGTAAAAGCAGTTCAGGGAGGTCTTTTTCATGGGATTTGTCTTCCTAACGGAGGACCAACTCTCTCTCATTTATTTTTCGCTGATGATGCTCTATTTGTTGGACAATGCTCCATCATGAATGTGCAAAATTTGCTTCGTATTCTTCGATGTTTTTTTCTTGTTTCAGGTTTGAAGGTAAATCTCTCAAAGAGCAGAATAATAGGAATAGGAGTCCCTTCTGACATTATGGACAATATAGCGGGGATGACAGGATGCTCAAAAGACTCTTTTCCAATCAGTTATCTAGGCTTAACAATAGGAGGTAAGATGAACAATGCTAGTAGCTGGCAACCGGTGATTGAAGCCTTTGAGAAGAAACTATCCATCTGGAAAAGCAAGACATTATCTATTGGCGGAAGACTGACTCTTATCAAATCGGTGCTCTCAAATTTACCTCTCTACTACTTCTCACTATATAGAGCGCCAAACAACGTGATTGAAAAACTTGAACAAATTCGTAGAAGATTTCTATGGGGTGGGGGAGAAAACTCAAGGAAAATTCACTGGGTCCGATGGTCCCAAGTCATTTCCCCGACTGAAAAAGGCGGATTAGGCTTGGGGTCGCTCAAATCGGCGAATCTAGCACATCTATCCAAATGGCATTAACGATATGAACATGAAGGAAACTCCCTTTGGCGGAAGGTTATTTCGGCATTACACACCAACAGAAGTAATAGTGGTTCGCAAATTCCATTCGCATCATACCTCCCCGGCACGTGGAAAGCTATAGGGAAGGTTGAAAAGACTCTTCTTGACCAAGGCATAAACCTAAAAGAAATCATAGTTGATCTGGGTGATGACTTCCATTCGAGCTTCATTCGTAACATACTAAATTCAAATATGGTGGATGAGGTACTTCCAACCTTCAAATGGAATAATTGGATACCGTTAAAGGTGAATATTCACACATGGCGAACTCTAAAAGGTTGCATACCTACCCTATCCGCATTATCAAGTAGGGGAATCCAAGTTCAAACAACAGACTGCCCCCTATGTGAAGAACATCCGGAGACCCATGAGCATGTCTTTACCGAATGCAGTTGGACTAATGAGGTTTGGCTACTCCTATCTGGATGGCTTAAAAATCTCCCTATTTTTGCTTTCTCTGCCTCAGATTTGGTTGAATATCATAAGACTATTCATGGGGGAGAGAAGAGGAAAAAACTAATTCAAGCGGTCATGATGGTAAGTATGTGGTGCATTTGGTTGGCAAGAAATGGTAAAGTCCATGATGGAATCACTAAATCGCCGGAACAACTACTTGGCGAAATCAAGTCACTATCGCATCTATGGATCAGCAACAGAGCAAAACACAAGATTGAATGGAGAGACTGGTGCAACTTCACATTTGTCATTTAGATTTTAGATGTAAGCTTGGCGTTTCGCTGCTGGACCTTCAATCCAGTAGTCTCTATGTTATTTCCTGTTCATTTTGCATTATGTTCTGTATTCTCGCTAGCTTCTTTTGCTAGCTTTTAATCTAATCTTCGCTGTTCAAAAAAAAAAAAAAGTTATAAGTTTGATAGTGGGACATATATTTAAAATCTTGTATTTGTATATTAAATGCAAGTAGAATAATGACATAGTTCGGGTTTACGTTTCCGATTGTTTCAAAAGAATAATTACATTTGTTGTATTGAACTTGGTTAATATGATCAGTTTGCCCATTTTTTGTATTGTGTCAAAAAATCGGTTTGAAATATATGTTGGAATTTTGGGAGAAAAACTAGTGCAAAATTAGTTTTTTCACTAAGTGTGAAAATGAGTTTTTCACCAATTTTGGACTAAAATAAAATACAGATAACATAGGTTGTTGCCTCTGTATTTTATAGGTTTGTGTAGTACGTTGTGAGGGCTTTCCAACACATCAAACCACGTCCAAATCCGAGCTCGTATGAATGAGATATCGAAGCTCAAAGTTGAGGTCTCGCAACTAGTGAAGCTGCGAAAATTAGAGAGGAAAATGCTAAGTATAGCATGTTAACTCATCCCACATTGGTTGGGGATTGAAACCAAAAGTGGTTTATAAGGTGGGAACCTTACCAACTATTGTTTCCTTTAGTAGGACACATCCCTTGGACCCTGCCCTAACTCGCACTCGCACACGCGCGCGCGTGTGGCGTGGGTGTATGAGGCGTAATGTGGCGCTTTGATGGCGCACTTCGCCGCGAGCCGCTTGAGAGCAGCCTTATTGTTTTTAAGTTTAACCGGAAGTTGGTCCGGTTGAAGACCAGGCGGATATGTTCAAGCGGAACGTGAGTTGAACCGAAAAACAGGTTCAAGCGGAACTGGGTTCAACCGGAAAAAGTTTAGGTTGAAGTTCAAGTGGAAAAGGAGCTCCGCTTAGAGTTCAAGCGGCAGTTGAACCAGAAGATCAGTTCTTCCGGAAAATAGCTGTTACGCGGAGATTCCTCCGGAATGACAGCTGTAAACGCGTTTTGAGCTAATTAAGGTAATTCCGTGTTAATTAGAAATCAATTTGCATTAAAGACGTTTAATGCAAAGTTTGACTACGAATTAACATTTTAGTGGTTCAATCGGAAGTTGGTCCGGTTGAAGACCAGGCGGATATGTTCAAGCGGAACGTGAGTTGAACCGGAAAACAGGTTCAAGCGGAACTGGGTTCAACCGGAAAAAGTTCAGGTTGAAGTTCAAGTGGAAAAGGAGCTCCACTTGGAGTTCAAGCGGAAGTTGAACCGGAAGATCAGTTCTTCCGGAAAACAGCTGTTACGCGGAGATTCCTCCGGAATGACAGCTGTAAACGCGTTTTGAGCTAATTAAGGTAATTCCGTGTTAATTAGAAATCAATTTGCATTAAAGACGTTTAATGTAAAGTTTGACTAGGAATTAACTTTTGAGTGCTCAACAAGAATTCCCACCACTATAAATACAGCCTCATTAGTTGAGGCAAAACACACCGAATTCACACAGAATTCTCTCTTCTCTTCCTCATACCTTCTCTCAAACTCTTCCTCTTCGTTCTTCATTTCTTCAAGCTTCAAGGTAACTTCAAGCTTAGAGTTATCCCGGCCGTACAATACGGTTTAGGCGATTGTACCGTGGGAAATAAAACGGATCTTCGGTAGACCCGGAATTTGTTTTAAGGGACCCGGGTTTTGACCCGAATCCTTCGCCAAGGTTCCTTGGAACCTTTCTCGTTTTCTTAAACTAATATTAAAAGATTTTTCTCAAATCATTTTCTTGACTTTCAATTAAGTATTCATCATTTAAAACATTTTCTCAAACTCTCTGTCTTTAATTTTTCTTCATTCAAATCAATATCTTTTTATTTCATTTGTCTTGTAAGTTCATTTCTTTGTAATATTTATTCATATTATAGTACTGTAATTCTTTTCTTTTCTTGTAAAATAATTCATTTCCTTGTAATCGTAATAGGAGTAGATCTAATTTTCTTTTACTTGTATTATAATAGAATAGGTTTATTTCTTTGTTGTAATCGTACTTAAATAAAAGTATTTATTTTAATTAAATTTACGAACGGTTTTCCTACAAACTTAAAACAAATTTTTTAAAACACCGTTCGTTTTATAAAAACTTCATTGCCTCGAGTCTCAAAGTTGGACTTAGATTTCTCGAGGTGATTTAGTGTTTTAAAAAATAAATATTTTAACTCGTTTTGACTCAAAGTTGGACTTAGATTAAAACGAGTTGTCGATTACGACAAAAAGTTTAAACATCCATTCGTTGGACGTTAATTTTTTCTTTATATCTTTAACATCCATTAGTTGGACGTTATAAACTTTCTTTAAATACCATCTAACCTCCATAAGTTGGAAGTTATAAAACTTATTACATCTCTAAATCCGTCCATCTGTTGGACTTTAATCTCTTTAAAACGTGTGCGTTTAGAGATTAAAAACTCTCTTCTACTCCTTGAAAACCATCCATTAGTTGGAGGTTTTTTCTTATGTTTTTAAACGTGTGCGTTTAAATAATAATTCTGAATATTAACTTGTGTAGTCTTCTATTTCAGAAAAATGACTAACGAAACCGCTAAGACGACCGAAAAGCCTAAGGAAACACCATTGGTTGGTACCTCCACTGGCATAACGGCCAACACCATCGCCAATCATGCCGAAAAACTCGAGAAGTTCTCGGGTTTGCACTTCAAAAGGTGGCAACAGAAGATGTTGTTCTACTTAACCACCTTAAACCTTGCGAGGTGTCTCACAGAGTCCGCTCCCCAACTCGGTGAAGGGGAAGCCAACGCTGAAACCGTTAATACGGTTGACGCTTGGAAACATTCGGACTACTTGTGCCGTAACTATGTGTTGAACGGCCTAGTGGAGTCACTGTATAATGTCTACTCGGTGTTTAAGACTTCCAAAGAATTATGGGAGTCTTTAGACAAGAAGTATAGAACGGAGGATGCTGGCACGAAGAAATTCGTGGTAGCCCGTTTCTTGGACTACAAAATGGTTGATAATAAAACCGTGATGAGTCAAGTCCAAGAACTTCAAATTATACTACATGAGGTCCACGCAGAGGGTATGTCCCTTTGCGAGACATTTCAAGTGGCGACTATGATTGAAAAGCTTCCGCCTTCGTGGCTTGAGTTTAAGAATTATCTTAAACACAAAAGAAAGGCGATGACCGTTGAGGATCTCATTGTCCGTCTTCGTATCGAGGAGGACAATAAGATGGCTCAAAAAGCCACCACCATGCAACCTTCGGCTAAGGTGAATATGGTGGAGGTTAGTCAGTCTTCCAAGGGAGGCAAGCTCAATGGTGGGGCCAAAGCCAAAGGCAAAGGCAAAGCGGTGGAGCACTTGGCACCGAAGAAAGGGGTTGTGAAAAAGAAGCCCCAGAAGTTCTCAGGAAAGTGCTACAACTGTGGGGGGCATGGTCATCGGGCGGATCAGTGCCCGAAGCCACAACGTGAGCGCGCTCACATGGTGGAGGATGACATGCCACTGGTGGCCATGATCACGGAGGCATCTGCCTTCATTTCTGAAGTCAACATTGTGGGGGAGAACCCTGGCTGGTATGCTGACACCGGTGCCACACGCCACGTGCGCGGAGACAAGTCCCTGTTTAGTACGTTAAAGAGGCGAAGGGGACCGAGAAGCTTTATATGGGGAATAAAGCTACTGCCGACATCATGGGTGAAGGCAATGTGGTCTTGAAGTTCACTTCAGAGAAGGAGCTTACGTTGAGCAACGTTCTGTACGTTCCAGAAATCAGGAAGAATCTTGTTTCTGGATGACTGCTCAACAAGTTTAGATTTCGCATTGTGATCGAGTCTGATAAGGTCGTGTTGACCAAAAACGGCATGTTTGTAGGCAAGGGCTATGCCCAAAACTCTATGTTTAAATTGTCTACCATGGTTATTAATAAAATGGCGAAAGCCTCCTCTTCTACGTATATGATTGAGTTTTACGATTCAAATATGTGGCATGATAGATTAGGACACGTCAATTTTAATTCAATTTGCCGTTTAATGAAATTAAAATGTTTGCCAAATTTTAAAATAGACTCGAAATCAAAATGTGAAACGTGTTGGGTTATATAACTAATTATCAAAAACACGAGTACGCAGCGGATATTTTTTCCTATGAATTAATCTAACTAACCGGATAGATAATGTGTACCTTTTTAGCTCGGAAAGAGAAGATCTTCTAGGATTTGAAGTAAATCCCTCTACGATCGCACACACGACACACCGATGTACGTATGCTAGTACTTGATCACGAACTCTTCTCCTTGATAAAGCTTGGTCGAACCACAAGGAAAATCGAACCCCTAGGGTTCTTTTCCTTTGCCGTAAATTAGAGAGAAGAAAGAGAGAGATTAGGGTTTGCACCTTTTATTAGATAAAATGCAGCAACTAAACCTTAAACCTATAAGGTTTATTTATAGTGTTTAGGAACTTGATAAACAAGTTAGGGTTTTGGATAGGGGCTTTACGATTTTCGGCCCTAAGGCCTATCTCAAAACCTTTTCCTAATTGTAATCAAATTACAACTCTCTCTAATTACAACTAACACCCCCGGTTAACAATTAACTGTCAGTTTTTAACGAAACCTCGTTAAATGTTCGTGATAAATATTAATTAACTAATTAATTAATACAAATACATTAGTGTCGAGACGTGTAACCCCATAGGCTTAAATACTTTCCGGACATACGCTTATTAATACGTGATCATATTCCTACAGCTCCCACTTGAGCTCGTAGTAATAAAGGTAATAACATTGGTTAGCGTCTAGCAACACGCCAATGCTCCCAGAAATATTTAAGTACAGTTTCTCAAAGTGTATTTAAATGGTACAGTCATTTACTATCCCTTTGTTACCGATACCGTTGTTAAACATGAATATGGATCAAGTCATTTCATACTTTAACGATTTTGTTTCTCATTCCACAACTAATTAAAGATTACCAAATTCAAAATCGAGACATATCTGGATTTCATTTGGGCATGGCCATGCAAACATCTTAATTAGTCCCAATGAGGGGCCCAGTGGTATCTGCTTCAGCTTTTAAGCTGAAGGAACAAATCCTCTTAACTACACGTGTCCAGTCACATACTTCACTACACTTACTGAAAATAGCCCTTTTGTACTACCTTATTCAGGATAGTTAGAACTATATCAAGTAGGTGCAATCCGTATATGCATGACCTGCTTGTATCTCAAGTCTAAGGATAAGCAAAGCAACCATTTACGAATTTCACTTAATGACAACGATCCATAAATTGACAATTTGTTAGTGGGGTTGTCCGATATGCATCCTATGAATACCATGTGAGTTTGGTGGGACCATCCATTATATATTCCAAGAATATTACCAATCACTCAGATTTGTCTTAGTTTAACTATATTCCCATATAGTTAATTGACAATGGACAATTTAGAATACTTAACAAGTACTCAAGGATTAAACATGCAAATATAGGACACAATTTACTATTAAATGAAATCAAACATATCAAGTACTTTATTTCATTATATAAATATAAATTGTTTAACATCCCTTATCCAAATACCGAACATCAGACATACATGATTTAACTAGCTAATTTAAGTCCCATGCCCTTGGCATGCCTTTCAAGCTTTGGCCTCGACAAAGCTTTTATGAAAGGATCAGCTAAGTTAATATCTGTGTGAACTTTGAGTAATCTGATTTCACCTAGTTCGATCTGCTCACGAACATAGTGATATCTCCTGGCATAGTGTCTGGCGCCCTTCTGAACTCCAGGTTCTTTGGCAATGATTAATGCACCAGTATAATCACAGTACATATCAATAGGCAAATTACTTGTAGGGATCACGTCAAGCTCACAAATAAACTTCCTTATCCAGACTGCCTCCATTGCAGCTTCCGAAGCAGCAATGTACTCAGACTCAGTTGCAGACATAGCAACTATGGGTTGTTTCTTGCTTTTCCAATCCACAGCGCCTCCATTCAGAACGAAGACATACCCAGACTGAGACTTCGTGTCATCTCTATCAGTCTGAAATCCAGCATCGCAGTATCCGGTCACTTTGAGCTCTTGATCTGGATTTCCCCCATATACCAAAAACAAATCTCTAGTAGCCCGTAGGTACTTGAGAATGGTCTTAACAGCAGTCCAGTGACTTTCACCTGGATTCTGTTGAAATCGGCTAACGATATTCTGTGCAAACGCTATATCAGGTCTAGTGCATCTCACCGCATACATTATAGAGCCTACAACCGAAGCATAAGGGACTCTCTGCATACGCTTCACCTCATCAGGTGTAGAAGCACCTTGTTTGACCGATAGACCAAGTCCTTCCTGCATCGGTACTATACCACGCTTGGAATTCTCCATCTTGAATCGCTTCAAGATCTTATCAATATAAGCACTTTGACTTAGTCCAATTAACCGCTTAGTTCTATCTCCATAGATCTTGATTCCTAGAATGAATGCTGCTTCTCCCAAGTCTTTCATGGCAAAACACTTTCCAAGATGGGATTTTACATCTTGCAACATTGGAATGTGTTTCCCTATAATCAATGTGTCATCTACATATAAGACAAGGAAAGTAACATTACTCCCACTAGCTTTGCGATATACACATGGCTCATCGGGATTCTGAACGAAACCAAACTTTTTGATTTCATCATCAAACCGTTTATTCCAACTCCTCGGTGCTTGCTTTAGTCCATAAATGGACCTTTGAAGCTTGCATACTCGGTTGGGATGTTCTGGATCAATGAACCCTTCAGGTTGATCCATATAGACTTCTTCATCCAAGTAACCATTTAAGAAGGCGGTCTTAACATCCATTTGCCATATCTCAAAGTCATAGTACGCTGCTATGGCTAAGAGAATCCTAATAGCTCTAATGTCAGCTACTGGTGAAAAGGTCTCATCATAGTCAATGCCAAAACGTTGAGTATAACCTTTCGCCACGAGACGAGCTTTATAGGTGTGTACATTTCCATCCATGTCGGTCTTCTTCTTGAAGATCCATTTACTCCCAACAGTCTTCGCGTTAGGAGGAAGATCAACCAAGTTCTAAACTTGATTATCTTTCATGGATTTCATTTCCACGTTCGCAGCTTCAAGCCATTTGTCAGATTCCGGATCTGATAATGCAGCTTTGAAGTTCGGAGGCTCATTGAGATCTCCTGATACGTTATCCTCGGATTCGACTAGACCAATCCATCTATCCGGATTACGTACGACCCTTTCGGATCTTCGAAGTGGAATCGCAACATCATCGACTTGAGGTTCATCACTTTGAAAATCCCCCCCCCCCCCCAAGTTGATGATTGCTAGTTGTTTCAGAAGGTGACACATCTTCTAGTAGTTCTACAAGTCTCCCACTGTTCTCTTGAGCTATAAAATTCTTTTCAAAGAATTCAGCATATCGAGCAACACGAACAGTATTTTTGGAAGGATTGTAAAAGTAGTAACCCATTGTTTCCTTTGGGTATCCTACGAAGATGCACTTAGTAGTCCTGGGTTGTAGTTTGTCAGGCGTATCACGCTTCACAAGTGCCTCACATCCCCACACTCTTAAGTAAGACAACACAGGGACTTCTCCATGCCACAATTGATGCGGTGTCTTTTCAACCTTCTTGGTTGGAACCATATTTAGAACGCGTACAACGGTTTCTAGAGCAAAATCCCAAAATGATATTGGGAGAGTTGTAAGGTTCATCATCGACCTCACCATTTCTAGTAAGGTTCGATTCCTCCTCTCAGATACTCCATTATGCTGAGGCGTGTAAGGAGGAGTAAGCTGTTGGACAATTCCACACGCTTTAAGATAATCCTTAAACTCTTGGCTTAAGTATTCTCCACCACGATCCGATCGAAGGATCTTGATGGTCTTTCCGAGTTGATTTTCTACTTCGTTCTTGAACTCTTTGAATGTTTCAAACACTTCATGTTTATGTTTAAGCAAGTAAACATAACCATAACGGCTGAAATCATCCGTGAAAGTCACGAAGTAGCTAGCACCTTTTCTTGACACATGTCTAAATGGGCCACAAACATCAGTATGAATGAGTCCAAGTAGTTCTTTAGCCCTTTGCGACTTGTTCGAAAAGGGTTTTCTTGTCATCTTTCCTGAGATACCGGAAACGCATTGATCAAATGATTCATCATTTGATTGTAAGATCCCTTCACGTTGAAGTCTTTCAATGCGACTTTTGCCAACATGGGCAAGACGACAGTGCCAAAGATAGGTAGAGTCCAAACTAGTTTTGGCTCGTTTGCTAACATTGTACATTGAATTATTTGAAACACAACCATGCATATCAATTTCATAAATTCCATTACAAGGAATAACATCAAAATAATGAACATTATTTTTAGAAACTGAAATACCGATATTATTAAATGCATTGATAAATCCTTGGTTTTTCAACAAAGAAACTGAAATGACACCTCTAGTGATAGAAGGTGCATAATGACAATTGTCTAATACAATGAATAACCCAGAAGGCAGAATTAAATGATATTCTCCTATAGCTTCTACAGCTGCTAGCAAACCATTTCCCACGTACAACTGCAAAGCTCCAGGCTTCAGTTTCCTCCTCTTTCTAAGACCCTGTAACGAATTACAGATGTGAGTTCCACAGCCGGTATCATACACCCATGAATCACACTTAGAAAAGGAAAATAATTCAATTGTGAAGATACCTGAAGTACTAGCCCCGCTAGTATTCTTTCTCTTCTTCATCAACTCAGCTAGATAGGTAGGACAGTTCCTCTTCCAGTGTCCAACTTCACCACAATGGTGATAGATTTGGTCTTTAGCCGGATGCTCTTTTGCGGCCGGAGGGGTTTGCTTGGTTTTAGGAACAAACGCAACTGCCTTGCCTTTTCCTTTACCATCATTCTTACCCTTCGCCTTTTGCGGTCGTTTAGCCTTTTGGATCTTTCCCCCCTTGATCATAAGAACTTGGGGTGTTTCAGTGGCCTTTTTAGGAATCGTTTTTTCATACTCGACAAGCATAGCATGAAGCTCAGGTATAGTTTTAGTCATACTATGCATGTTGTAGTTGCGCACAAAACCCTCAAAATCCTTCGTAAGAGATTTGAGGATCATGCCAACTGCCACAGCCTGATTATACCCATAATTGAGCGATTCCAATTTATCAAAGTAGCTCTTCATCTTGAGCACATGACTACTGACCGATTTACCAGTTTCAAGCTTCAAGTCGTGGAGTTCCACAACTAGGTCAAACAATTCAACACCAGCTTGTTTTTCATACATCTTCTTTAGCTCTTTGATCATATCACAAGGTGTATGAAATTCGTATTGCTTCTGAAGATCGGGAGTCATACTCGAGATCATCATGCAAGCAACCTCATCGTATCTGCTATACTCTGCATTGTAGAACGCTTTCTCTTGATCAGAAGCATTAGCAGCTGGCTCGGTCGGCCAATGATTTTCAAGGACATCGGTCCTTCGTTCAACTCTAAGGACAATCCTCAGTTGACGGTACCAGTCATTGAAGTTAGATCCATTCAGCTTTTCTCTTTCAAACATTTGACGAAAAGCATGACCAACATTGTTTTGAGGAGGGTTTGTTGCCATCTACAAAACAGATTAAGTTCAAAAATCAGTATTTTCGATAATCTTTTCCTTAATAAATTTAATTACCCAATGTTTAAACACTTTAAACAATTAAGTTTATTAAGGCTAGGATCCAATCGACATGCCATCATTTCATCAGTTGATCTGCTAGAAATGATGCACTCAAAAGGTAAGTGACGATCAATAATTGTACTCCAAATACAATTCCTAGATTTTATGGGACCTACAAATAATACTTGTGAATCTTGCACCAAGTAATTTGTAGTCATGTTTCATCCCATCTTTTGCCACGGGCCAAGGGTCTCACCGCCTAGCTCGCTTTAAGTCGTCCAACTAAGAACGCACAAATTGTCCACCATTGTGTACCAATGAGTGGGAATTTGCCATGCAAATGCCATTATACCATTGTGTACCAATGAGTAAGATGACATCCACAAGTGTCCTTTTCAAGGTGGATGGCAAAGACTTAAGTTTGGTTTGGGTCAAAACAATTTTGATGTGTGATCAAAATTGTTATGTGTGAAGGTTCATGCACACCTTCACCACATAATGTGTTTATAAAATTCTTAGTTTGTCTTCCAAATCAAAGAGCTCGGTAGCTCCATTTGCAACACACAAAGAAGCGTAGGGGTGAGGTTTGCACTTTGCAATTAAAAACCTACCCACTTTAGGGAAGCATGGCGACCCGACTTATACCTCTCTTAGAGTGTGTTCAAATGGGTGAGCCGGTGTTTCTTTTGAGTTTTCGGACATAGATTTTATTTTATAAACAAAATCATATTTCAATAGTCATTTAAGCAAATTTTGATTTTCATAAAACAAATTTGCATTAAAACCTTTTATTATGTCACAATTATCACAATGATCACATAATCTTAGGGTTTCTAATTATCTAATATTAATTTTAATTTTAATCCTCTTCGATATAAGTAATAACCATAAACGATTTGCATAAAACTTCATGGTTTTTACTTCTTTTTAACATTTAAAATTAAGGTACAACATGTTGATTATCAAATAACAAAAACTTGGGTTCTTAATTTTAGATCACAAGAATCGAATTTTAGACCTAAAATTAGGGTTTCCGATTCGGCTAGAGGTTTTCGATCCATTATATAGTTTTCGATCGGAATCAGGGTTTCCGATCGAGAACATCACTTTTCGGTTATGGTTTACGATCGAAACACGGGTTTCCGATCCAACCTGGGTTTCCGATCGAGAACATCACTTTTCGACCGGGCCGTAAATAGTTTACGAATTGAACTCGATCGGAAACATATTTATGATCGAGAACAAGGATTTTGTATCGAAAGTGTGGTTTTCGATCGGAAAACAAGGGTTTCCGATCGGAAAGCATCGACGGGTCGATATCCGGTTTTCGTTTTGGGAACCAAGCCACGGGTCGAGAACCGGTTTTCGATCAGGATTAGTGTTTTTTGTTTTTACCAATTGCGAAACCTTTTCTAATTGTAAAACACGATTTTAAGTGGATCGAAAAGCTAGAATCTTGATTTGGTTACCCCCCTTCCAAGTTTTATTCCCCGGTAATTAATTAAAATCATAGGTGGCTCGTGATACCACTGTTGGGTTATATAACTAATTATCAAAAACACGAGTACGCAGCGGATATTTTTTCCTATGAATAATCTAACTAACCGGATAGATAATGTGTACCTTTTTAGCTCGGAAAGAGAAGATCTTCTAGGATTTGAAGTAAATCCCTCTACGATCGCACACACGACACACCGATGTACGTATGCTAGTACTTGATCACGAACTCTTCTCCTTGATAAAGCTTGGTCGAACCACAAGGAAAATCGAACCCCTAGGGTTCTTTTCCTTTGCCGTAAATTAGAGAGAAGAAAGAGAGAGATTAGGGTTTGCACCTTTTATCAGATAAAATGTAGTAACTAAACCTTAAACCTATAAGGTTTATTTATAGTTTTTAGGAACTTGATAAACAAGTTAGGGTTTTGGATAGGGGCTTTACGATTTTCGGCCCTAAGGCCTATCTCAAAACCTTTTCCTAATTGTAATCAAATTACAACTCTCTCTAATTACAACTAACACCCTCGGTTAACAATTAACTGTCAGTTTTTAACGAAACCTCGTTAAATGTTCATGATAAATATTAATTAACTAATTAATTAATAAAAATATATTAGTGTCGAGACGTGTAACCCCGTAGGCTTAAATACTTTCCGGACATACGCTTATTAATACGTGATCATATTCCTATAAAACGTGTGTCGAATCCAAACTTACAAGACAACCATTTAAATCGGTTGAACGAATAACCGAACCCCTAGACTTAATTCACACTGATGTGTGTGACTTGAAAGTCGTCCCCACGCGTGGTGGACACAAGTACTTCATCACGTTTATTGATGATAGTACAAGATATTGCTATGTATACTTACTTAAGAGTAAGGATGAAGCGATAAAAAGGTTTGTCTTGTTTAAGAACTTGGTTGAGAATAAATTCACCAAGAAAATCAAAGTTTTGCGGAGTGATAGAGGAGGTGAATATGTTTCACCATTTGCGGACTTATGTGCACAAAGTGGAATTGTCCATGAGACCACCGCACCTTATTCTCCACAATCCAATGGTATTGCGGAACGAAAGAACCATACATTGAAAGAGATGATGAATGCCATGTTGAATAGTTCTGGGATGAGCCTAGACATGTGGGGGGAAGCCATTTTGACGGCTAACTATCTTTTGAATAAGATACCCCGCAAAGATAAGGATAAGACTTCTTATGAATTGTGGACGGGCAAAACGCCATCCTACAAATACCTCAAAGTGTGGGAGTGCCTAGCTAAGGTATTAGCTCCTTTGCCTAAGGTGCAAAGGTTAGGACCCAAAAACCGTGGACTGTTTGTTCATTGGATACGCAGAAAACAGTAGTGCATATCGGTTTCTTGTCCATGACTCGAAAAATCCCGATATACTCGAAGACACTATCATGGAATCAAGGAACGCTTCATTCTTTAAAAATGTATTCCCATGTTTGTCACGAGAATGCGCGAGTTCATCGACACCATTAGTTGGTGACGACACTCATGAAGAACCATTTGTTAGTGACGAGGTTTATGAAAAACCATATGTTGGTAATAAGGTTCATAAACGGCCCGCATCTGATGAGGGTGAGCTTAGACGAAGTAAGCGAAAAAGGGTTGGAAAATCCTTTCGACCTGACTTCACGGCTTACATGGTGGAGGGTGATCCCAATACCTACCGCGAGGCGGTAACCTCTCCAGATGGGCCTCAATGGAAAGAAGCCATCAAGTGTGAGATAGAGTCTATCTTGCAGAACCACACTTGGGAGTTTGTCGATCTTCCTAAGGGTTGCAAACCACTTGGATATCGGTGGATATTCAAGAAGAAGTTGATAGCCGATGGCTCCATTGACAAGTATAAGGCGAGGCTAGTGATCAAAGGATACAGACAAAAGGAAGGTCTGGATTACTTTGATACTTACTCACCTGTTACTCGCATAACCTCGATAAGGTTGGTGCTTGCTATAACGGCTTTACGAAATTTGGAGGTTCACCAAATGGATGTAAAGACCGCGTTTCTAAACGGCGATTTAGAAGATGAGATCTACATGGAACAACCTGAGGGTTTTACCGCTCCTGGCCAAGAAGGCAAGGTGTGTAGACTCGTCAAGTCTTTGTATGGCTTGAAGCAAGCTCCTAAGCAATGGCACCAGAAGTTTCACCGTTTCATGCTTGATAACGGATTCAAAATAAATGAGTACGACAAGTGTGTCTATGCAAAGGACACACCTAGAGGTTATGTGATTCTATGTCTCTATGTAGATGACATGCTTATCGTTGGGAGCAATGATAAGATGGTCAAAGCTACTAAAGACATGTTGAAAGCGAGATTTGACATGAAAGACATGGGGCTCGCAGATGTGATACTCGGTGTAAAAATCATCAGAACCCCAAATGGTATTGTCTTGAGTCAATCTCACTATGTGGACAAAATCCTTGAGAAGTTCAACGCAGGAGATAAGAGTGTGTCTCAAACTCCGGTTGATACTACCCTTCATCTTGCTAAGAATAGAGGAAAAGGGATTGCTCAGTTAGAGTACTCAAGGGTGATTGGGAGTCTCATGTATCTTATGACATGTACCAGACCAGATTTGGCTTATGCTGTGAGCAGACTAAGCCGGTACACGAGTAATCCGTGCGCGGTACATTGGAAAGCAATGACTCGTTTACTAAGGTACTTAAGATACACGAGAGACTATGGACTACATTATACCCGAGATCCAGCAGTTATCGAAGGATACTGCGATGCGAATTGGATTTCGGATATAAAGGATTCCAAATCAACAAGCGGGTATGTGTTCACGCTTGGTGATGCGGCTATTGCTTGGAAATCGGCTAAGCAAAATGTTATAGCGCGGTCCACAATGGAATCTGAGTTCATCGCCTTGGATAAATCTGGTGAAGAGGCGGAATGGCTACGTCAATTTGTGGAAGAAATTCAAAGGTGGCCTATGCCAATGACGGCTATTTGCATACATTGTGACAGTAAATCGGCAATTGGGCGCGCCCAATCCATGATGTACAATGGCAAATCAAGGCACATTAGACGTAGACATAATACGGTACGACAACTAATCTCTACCGGAGTTATCTCAATTGACTATGTGAAGTCAAAGGATAACACCGCGGATCCGTTTACAAAAGGCTTAAGCAAAGAGTTAGTTTTGAAGTCGTCAAGGGGAATGGGACTAAAGCCCATTGGGTTGAAAGTTGATGCAAAGGAAAACCTAACCTATGAAAATGGAGATCCCAGGCTCTAGGTTCAATAGGACAACCTAATCGCATTGGCTAAGGTCACTGTGGGGGAGTACCCTAAAATCTTAAAAGGGAGTTGTGTACTTCCTAGTCCATTCCTATCACCAAACAGTGAATTGTGTGAGGTTAAGCATACGATGGTCAATGACTTTGTGTAAGTCATAGATGATTTTGAGTAAATCATAATACCAATGCTTTTAATGATTGTGGTAATCACCTATGCAAAAGAGAAGTGTGGTCGCTTCGAATGGATTTGTTGGGCACAAATCCTAGAGCTCTAGCAGAACCAGACAAGTGTTCCAGGACCATGATTGGACACGACAATGAGGGCTAACCAAGTTAGGGAAAGTGTTGTGTGGGTGTAATAACGGTTACCCAAACGGTTGGTTGGTTCAAAGACATCGTGTCTACCAAACACCAGTAACCAAAGTATACTTCACAAAGGAAGGTTCAAAGGGGACACCTACCTATCCTGCAATACTGGACTGCCGAAATTGCCTTTGATTCTTGAAGAATAGATCGATACCCATTCATGTGGGGGATTGTTGGAATTTTGGGAGAAAAACTAGTGAAAAATTGGTTTTTTCACTAAGTGTGAAAATGAGTTTTTCACCAACTTTGGACTAAAATAAAATACAGATAACATAGGTTGTTGCCTCTGTATTTTATAGGTTTGTGTAGTACGTTGTGAGGGCTTTCCAACGCATCAAACCACGTCCAAATCCGAGCTCGTATGAATGAGATATCGAAGCTCAAAGTTGAGGTCTCGCAACTAGTGAAGCTGCGAAAATTAGAGAGAAAAATGCTAAGTATAGAATGTTAACTCATCCCACATTGGTTGGGGATTGAAACCAAAAGTGGTTTATAAGGTGAGAACCTTACCAACTATTGTTTCCTTTAGTAGGACACATCCCTTGGACCCTGAGGGTGCGAAGCACCCCTAACTCGCACTCGCACTCGCACACGCGCGCGCGTGTGGCGTGGGCGTTTGAGGCGCAATGTGACGCTTTGATGGCGCACTTTGTTTTTCAGTTCAACCGGAAGTTTGTCCAGTTGAAGACCAGGCGGATATGTTCAAGCGGAATGTGAGTTGAACCGGAAAACCATCGCGAGCCGCTTGAGAGCCGCCTTATTGTTTTTAAGTTCAACCAGAAGTTGGTCCGGTTGAAGACCAGGCGGATATGTTCAAGCGGAACGTGAGTTGAACCGGAAAACAGGTTCAAGCGGAACTGGGTTCAACCGGAAAAAGTTCAGGTTGAAGTTCAAGTGGAAAGGAGCTCTGCTTGGAGTTCAAGCGGAAGTTGAACCGGAAGATCAGTTCTTCCGGAAAACAGCTGTTACGCGGAGATTCCTCCGGAATGACAGCTGTAAACGCGTTTTGAGCTAATTAAGGTAATTCCATGTTAATTAGAAATCAATTTGCATTAAAGACGTTTAATGCAAAGTTTGACTATGAATTAACTTTTGAGCGCTCAACAAGAATTCCCACCACTATAAATACAACCTCATTAGTTGAGGCAAAACACACTGAATTCACACAGAATTCTCTCTTTTCTTCCTCATACCTTCTCTCAAACTCTTCCTCTTCGTTCTTCATTTCTTCAAGCTTCAAGGTAACTTCAAGCTTAGAGTTATCCCGGCCGTACAATACGGTTTAGGAGATTGTACCCTGGGAAACAAAACGGATCTTCGGTAGACCCGGAATTTGTTTTAAGGGACCCGGGTTTTGACCCGAATCCTTCGCCAAGGTTCCTTGGAACATTTCTCGTTTTCTTAAACTAATATCAAAAGATTTTTCTCAAATCATTTTCTTGACTTTTAATTAAGTATTTCATCATTTAAAACATTTTCTCAAACTCTCTGTCTTTAATTTTTCTTTATTCAAATCAATATCTTTTTATTTCATTTGTCTTGTAAGTTCATTTCTTTGTAATATTTATTCATATCATTGTACTGTAATTCTTTTCTTTTCTTGTAAAATAATTCATTTCCTTCTAATCGTAATAGGAGTAGATCTAATTTCTTTTACTTGTATTGTAATAGAATATGTTTATTTCTTTGTTGTAATCGTATTTAAATAAAAGTATTTATTTTAATTAAATTTACGAACGGTTTTCCTACAATATAATCGTTTTCATAGGACGCAGATTGATTATCTTATCAATTCGAAAGTTGAGTATATCACGTGGAAACTTCCATTTCAAATGTTAAACTTTAACTTTATTTAGGTAAAAATTAAAAAACCGCAATTAATCTATTCATATATAAATCAAATAATCCAGTTATTGACACATAACCTACTCTAAATCCACCTAATCTTTCTATTTTATGAGTTGAACCCTTGACCTTTAAAGAAGAGAGACGTCACTTGCTACACAATGGACACCTTTAGACTAGAAGCGTTTTGTACACAATTTTTTTTATATTACAGAAATGAAAGGTTCAAGCCCCGTCCGTCTATGACGGATTATAATTTAGTTTTGAATGTCAATGTGAGAGTAACTAACTTGGTAAAAGTGTTTGCCTCTTAGGCTACGTAGTGGGCAAACTCCTCCCTTGGATGTTCTCCGCCATGTGGTATCCTACGTGACAAGTGGCTTGAGAACTAATGTGGTGTAGTGGGATAAACTATCTTTCAAGCCTCAACATCATTACACAACCCACACATCTCTCCCCCTTTTAGGCGTGAGAACTACCACGCTCTGAACCTCTTTTTCGATTTTAGCCTCTCCCCCCCCCCCTCCCCCGTGCGGGGTAGTGGTGCATAAAAGGACGTGAAAGGGCGTGAAAAGTGAATTTTTAAACCCACTACGAATAGTCTTAGTGGAATATCCGATGTTCAAACATAGAAAATGTATTTATAATTAGGATAGTGTAGAAGAATAGTATCTTGGGTTAAAAATACTTATTTTAAACACTAACAACTAAACTAATGGAATCCCACGTAGGATAAGCCACGTGGGCAAAACGACCGGATATGATGGATTGGCCACACGCGGACCTAAGCCAAACTTACGTAACCCGCACATAAACACACGCCCTCATTGCCATGCACGAGCTTAAGTTATTGTCTCCTCACATTTTTTTTGCATGTTTATATCATTTAAAATAATATATGAATGCATAGTATAACCCACAAATCAATTAATATATAAATAATTTCAAGTGATTAAGAATAGTAACCCTTTGTTCGATCATTTTGTTACGTAGCATAGATAAACTTATTCTATTCATGGCTTATATGTGAAAGGTTTTGATTAATTTTTTCTTAAATAGTGTTTTATTTTCATACCACTTACTTCTTGTGAGATTTGTACAAATATAATAAAAAATAATATATAGAAGGGACATGAAAAGCAACATGCGTGTGCTCATTGGCGAAGGATAAGGGACCGGGGGGGGGGGACTGTGCTTGCGGTTTCCAAAAATACATATTTTTGTGATTTATTGTAAAATAATTATATATATTGAGTATCGTCCTTCGAATATATTGAGATCGCCCTCTCGATAGAATTTATGAGTCCCGCCCCTTAGGATTTTCTTTCAAGCTTCGCCTTTGTTCATGCTACAACATATAGTTTGAACTATATAAATATATATTTTTTTGTGTTTGCTAAATATATAATGAGTGAAAATTATATAGTTAGCTTATACCCGCTAAAAAGGATATTTGGTATAAAGATATTTTCATCTATTTTATAAATCAAGTTGTGCGATTGAAGTGGATAAAAAGTATGCTGAGTTATTATTTGAAGTCCCTTTTTATTGATTTTTTTTGGAAGTTTTTCTTAAATTTTTAAGTCTTCATAACTTTTTGATATGATATCTTTTTCAAAAAGTAAAATATATACTTTTTGAAATATATAATTTTTTTTAATTAAAGAAAACACAAATAACAACAGAAATACACAATGACAAACAAAAAGACACAATAATGAGTATAAAGACACAATAACGTACTAGAGCTAAAAAACATAAAAAAAATTATTTTATATATGACAATACTAAACTCGTTTTAAAATAAAACATGTCCTTTTTTATTGTGTAATTCTTTTTAGAAAATAATATGGTATATAATTACGAACATTTAAGAAAAGTAAGAAAACATAATAAAACGAAAACTATAATGACACTATCAATCTAATTTTCACAGTGATTAAATCTTTTCTTAATCTTAATCTTATCTTAATCTTAATCTTAATAAGAAAATATAACAAAACCACAATTCCTTGTTGCATTCTTAAATTATAATAAATTTTTTAAAATAACGTCAGTTTTTTCTTTGAGTAACATAATTCAAATTTGTAGTAGTTACAGAAATAAAATTAAAATAATATTTTTTTAGGATGAAGTTGATTAAAATACTCCGTTTCCCCCTATCTTTTTCGAAGCAACTTCCTCAACCCGCATCATCTTCAAGCCCCTATATATATGATCGATCACCTTCAGCAACCACCATCAAACCCTCCCTCCACTCACGATTTAACCCTTCCGCCCACCACTTCGGAACCAGAGTCAAATAATAATCTCCCACATTCTCTAAACTCAAATTCTACCCATAAATAAATGGCTCGCTGTTTAACCATTCGTCCCGGAGGAGGAATTGGAGATTCCGTGATCCAGAACCACCGTGGTGGTTATCGCGATGAACAATTTTCCGGATCTGTAGCACTCCCCATTCTCTCCGTTAAACTTCCTAATCATCGACTGTCTACGGCGGTTAACGCCAAGGTGGCGTGTGATTCCGCTTTGTCTTTATTCGATGGCGGTTCAGATTTAGGAACGAGAAGAGTTGGTACCTCCACAATTGAGAGCCCTAGGGTTTCGGTTTCCGAGAAGCTCGACGAATGGATGCGGAATTCGGTGACGGAGATCGTCAAGAACATAAAACAAGCGCCGCTGTTGGTTCAGATCTACGCCGACGGCCAGGTGCAAACGAAGAAAGCGCTGCCGGAGAATGTGTCTAAACACAGATTGTCTTCGCTCGAGGGAGTCATACTCGTGGAGGAGCTCGATGATCCGGCGGAAGAAGACGGCGGAACTAGGGCTTTCGGAGTGTTGATTCAAGGGAGGGTTAAAGGAAAGAATGAATGTAAATCTACGTGTTATCTGTTGAAGACGAGCAGCGTTAATGGCGGAGGAGGATTAGGCCATATTTGCACCCATTTTTGCTTGATGAAGGTTCAGAGCTTTCATAAAGATGCTTTTTCTCAGTTTAATGATTGTTGGCTGTTACGGTGACAACTTGGTCAACTTCCAAGGGTTCAAAGTGGAATTTGTTGATTCATCAGGTGCCTAAAGTGTGAATAGTTTTATGTATCGAATTCTAATCGTACACCGGGTTTAAGGAAATTAATTAAACTTGGTTGTTATTGTTTGTGATTACATGAATATAAATATATATAATGATTTAAATTTCTACTTGTTTTTTAGGATAGTTTAGGGTCTGATTTGGTTAGTTTTGACATGGTTATAGTTTTATAGATCAAACGTTGATTTATAATCTTGTACGAATGTAAACCAAGGGTTAGGTTCACTTAAAAACCTCTTTTAGCCTAAAAACCTAAAAACCACTTCAATTAAGGCTAATAAAGTAATTTAATATTTAATATTTAATATTATCACTACCACACACACCCCATGTTTCATATATTTACAACAACCCCCCTACCCTTTCAACTCCCCTCCGCCCCCTCCCCGCCACCCCCACCCACCCACCCCCCCCGGCACCCCCACCCCCATGCTGCATATATGCAACATAATTATATTGTATATATACAACTCCCAACCCGCACCTCCGTCGTCTCGCCCACCCCTATCGCACCGCCTACACCCACCCCCCCCCCCCCCCCGTGTTGCATATATGCAACATAATTACATTTCATAACTAAAACCCCCGACCCGTACCCCTGCCACCCCCCACCCTCCCTCACCACCCCCCCACCCCACCCCCACCCCCACCCCCGTGTTGCATATATGCAACATAAGTACATTTCATAACTACAACCCGCACCCTCACCCCCACACCCCCGGTGTTTATATATGCAACATAATTAGATTTCATAACTACAACCCCCCAACCCGCACCCCTGCCACCCCTAACCTTCTACCCCGCACCCCCACCCACCCCACCCCCATGTTGCATATATGCAACATAATTATATTGTATATATACAACTCCCAACCCGCACCTCCGTCGCCTCGCCCACCCCTGTCGCACCGCCTACACCCACCCACCCCCCTGTGTTGCATATATGCAACATAATTACATTTCATAACTAAAACCCCCGACCCGTACCCCTGCCACCCCCCACCCTCCCTCACCCCCCACCCCACCCCACCCCCACCCCCACCCCCACCCCCGTGTTGCATATATGCAACATAAGTACATTTCATAACTACAACCCGCACCCCCACACCCCCGGTGTTTATATATGCAACATAATTAGATTTCATAACTACAACCCCCCAACCCGCACCCCTGCCACCCCTAACCTTCTACCCCGCACCCCCACCTCACACCCCCATGTTGCATATATGCAACATAATTATATTGTATATATACAAAACCGCACCCCCCACCCCACCCCCCCCCCCTTCCGCGTTGCATATATGCAACATAATTTTTTTTCACAGTTCACATTCTTTGCGAAGCTCATCCATGGTGGATTTTTTAATAACTCGGCAATATAAATAAAACCTGGCTTCATTCTGTTGGGATTTGAAGTACGAATCTATTGGTGTAATCGGTTTTAAGTTTCGTTCAAACTTGATTTACTTCGTAAACCATATTTCATTTGTGTTCATCATCCTTATTACTATATTATCTCGAGCCATCAAAACAACACCAAATTGCGTAAGGTCGTCGGGTTTGAGAGAGAGATGGAGAGAAGTTCGAGGGTTAGGAGGTCACAGGTGAAACAAGTTCGTTAAATAAACGAACGAAAGTAAAATATAGAATATTACATATATGCAATATAGTATTTTGCATTAGAATATCATAATATTTGAAACTATAAACACGGACATGTTGCATATGTGCAACATAAGCATAAATACGGTTTATTTAATGTTGCATATATGCACTATATAGAATATTGCATATATGCAACATAGTATATTGCATTAAAACATCATGACGTGTAAAACTATAATAAAAGACATGTTGCATATATGCATCATATACATGTTGCATATGTGCAACATTAGCGGAAATATGGTTTTATTTGATGTTGCATATATGCATTATATAATGTAGGGGAAGTGGGGTTGTATATTGCAACACAAGGGTGTTGCCTATATGCAACACAAAGGTGTTGCGTATATGCAACACGGGGGGTTGGGGTGTGGTGGGTGGGTGGGGAGTGTGGTTGTATATATGCAACACGGGGGTGGGGTGGGTGGATAGGGAGTGGGGTTGTATATATGCAACACAAGGGTGTTGCATATACGCAGCATAGGGGGGGGGGGGGTAAGTGGGGGTTGTATTATGCAATACAACTGTGTTGCACGTATGCAACACGCGCGGGGGGGGGGGGGTTGTTACAGTTTGGGGGTTGTATATACATGCAACACATTTGTGTTGCATATATGCAACATGAAGGGGGGGGGGGGGTGCATGGGTGTGGGTTGGGGGTTGCATATATGCAATATAATTATGTTGCATATATGCAACACATGGTGGGGGGTGGGTGGGGGTATGGGGGTGGTAGGGGTGCGGGTTGGGGGTAAGTGGGAGTTGTATATGTGCAACACACTTATGTTGCATATATGCAACACGAGTGGGGTGGGGTGGGGGGTGGGTGGGGTTGGGCGAGGGTTAGGGATGAAAGGGGTGCAGGTTGAATATATGAAATATAATTATGTTGCATATATGCAACACGAGGGGGTGGTGGGGTGGGTAGGGGTGGGGCTGGAGGGTTGATGGTTGTATATACGCAACACACTTATGTTGCATATATGCAACACGGGTGGGGGGGGGGTGGGGGTGGGGGTGGGGGGTGGGGGTGGGGGGGGGAGGGGTTGGGGTATGGAGTGGGAAAAGGAAGGGTTCTTTTGTAAATGTATGAAACATAGGGGTGTGTGTGGTATTGATAATATTAAAAATTAAATATTAAATTACTTTATTACCCTTAATTTAAGTGGTTTTTAGGTTTTTAGGCTAAGGAGTGGTTTTCACATGATCTTTACCCTGTAAACCAAATCGATTGACAATTAACTTTTCAGTTTTGACGATTTCATAATATAATAGGTTCAATTTTAATGATTGAGCCATTTTTTTAAATATGTTTATTTTTATTGGGCTACGTGACACTGTCATATGGTATTGTTATTTGTTACTAATTTTTTATTTGAACGTAAGGGGAGGGGGTATGGTTGCCACACGGCTTCAAGAAGCCATGCCCACCAACCAATAGGAGCATGCCAACTCAAATAGGGGGAAAATGAAGCCATTTGAAGCCACACCACATGGTATGGTTGTGGTGTGGCTTCTTGAAGCCATGCGATTTTTATTTATTTTTTATAAAAAACACTTTTAATAAATAATCAATAATAAAAGTAAACAATATTCATTAAAACAAAAATAAAATTACAACTTTAACAACATTCATTAAAAAATAAAAAAAATTACAACTTTTATTAAAAAAAAAAATACAAATCTAGGGTTGAGGATTTGCGATCACGGTAAATACGTCTCCTCCGTTTAGGAGCGGAAACATCTTCTTGTTCTTCTTGTTCGATGACGCTAAGACATAAGTTAAAATACTGCATCGCGTCCTCGTACGAACCTTCGGAACTGCTTGACGACGAAGTCGGAATTTCGGGTGGTGGTAAAATTCCCTCATCGTAAAGATTCATTTTATAAATTTTTTGGTAAAGAGTTCTGGAGATGAAATGGAAGTATGATGTGTGTTTTATAAAATGTTTGGTTGTGTATATATAGTGAAATTAGAAAAAAAAAAAAAAAGCAAAGAGCCGTTGGCTCTCAACGGTCAAAAAACGGCTCTTTTTTTGCCCGACTCAACCATGCTCGGAGGAACCGCCCAGCACCAAATGTGCGGAGCCGTGGAGAGGAACCGGGTGACCCGGTATGGTTGTCAGTCGGAACCGCGCGGCACCTTCGGAACCGCGTAGCGGTAACCGGGCTCATACCGCCCCCCTAACAAGTTTAATACATGAGTAAGTAGTGTAATGATTGTGTAACATAAATTTTTGTTTCTAAGCTTAATAACTTAAGTTTTTTTTTCTTCTAATTTTAACGTTATTACGCAGTATTTTTATTTTTTTGTTTTCTTTATATTGCATTATAGTAATACAACTGTTTTGTATAAACTTGTTATCTTTGGAGCAACGTGCACAAAAACTAGTTTAAGTTATAAAAGAAATATTAGTTCCCTAGAAATAAAAAAAGATGAACTTAAAGATGAGAGAATCGAGGCTTAGCGTATTACTTCACATATAATTTAATCTAAAAACTAATAAAAATAAATTGGTTGGATGTCACTTGGCATTTTTTTAGTTCCTCACACCTTCTCACAATTTATTTTCCCGCTCAAACTCACCCCTTTTCACACGCGAATCCTCATTCGAGTTGAAATATATATGTTTTTAATTTTTAATGAAGAAACCATAATCGCAAAAAGATTGTTACAGTCAACCTCTGCCTTCTCCGAATGCAGTCTTTCTGGTTTCTTCGAGAATTTTTGGAGGTTTTTCTAATTGAATTCCCTCATCAATTTTATTTATCATCATCAAAAACTAAAAATCGCAAATGCTCTGGTTCAATGGAGTTGCGACCTATCTTAATCCTAAAATTTATCTTCAAAACTAAAGATAGTCGCGATATTATATCAGGTTTGTGTGCTCCTCTCACTCTAACTCTCATTCCCCTATGTTCGATCTGTCTTTCATATTTTCCACGTCGCTTACAATAAGCAAAGTGAAGGATCTTGAGGAGATGAATCATTCTGGGTTTCCACTGTCGCTTACAACAAGCTAAGTGGAAGGATCTTGAAGAGATGCATATTTTTTGGTTCCCATAATGTTTATGAGGGATTCATATTTAAGATTAAAGGATGAAAACAAATTGATGGATGAAGCAGTACGATAAGACAAACGGGGAACATTGTCCCCAACGACAACAGGCCTACCAAGCAGAAGCGTGTGTCGAACACATGCTCTCCCAAGTTTGTTAAAAAATCACGTTAGGTAGGGACTATAGAATCTGCGCTATCTCTTAATAATAGGTTGTCATGTAACCCTGAAGATAGGTGTGGCTTGAAGTAGCCAATCAAAGAAAATGAGACGCTATCAAGCAGTTATCCCATGTCACAGTGATGTCATGATTAAAGTGTAGTATAAATACCACGTTGTAAATCCAAAATGAACATGACCTAATTGAATACCAAATATACTACACATTCACTATAGATTGAGTAAAGTTGTATTTTTACTTATCTTCAATGAAAGAGTTTTCAAAGTTTTGAGGGCCTGTGATTAAATCCAATTTTCAAAGAAGTAAACTAACATTCAATAAGGTATGTCGGCTCACAGGGGCGGCCTGGGGCCTAGACAGGGGGGGGGGGGGAACCGCCTAGGGCCCGGCTTTTTGGAGGGCTCGAAATCTCAAAAAAAATGTTATATATATATATATATATATATATATATATATATATAACTTTTTGCTTTATTTTGTAAAAAAATCTGATAAATCTCTACAAAGTCACTTGTTAGCTCAGCTGTTTAGAACCTCGTGGCATTCAAGCAAAGGTAGCAAGTTCGAGTCTTGCATGTCTAATTTTTTATCAGGTTTTTCAAATTAGAGGCTTTTATATATTACCTCTTTTTAAACCCTTTAATTACATAAACTAAAAGAGTCAATTACATAGTCTCCCTTCCTAAAACATATATATATTACATATCTATCCAATTTATGAAAAATATGACATTAAATGACTATTTCACCCTTATTGGCATTTACATATTTTACCTTTAAACATCATTAATTACATATTTATTCAAAAAAAAAAATAATAATACATATTTCCTCATAATTTTTTTACATACATTAGGTTTGTAATATGTGTGTCACATGGGGTGCATAAGTAAGTACAACCAAACATAAAATAAGTCAACTGTGGTTCTATCTTTTGAGATGGACAAATTTACGATATAACTTGATGTGAAAAAACTTTTGTGTTTTATAAATCTCTCAAGACTTATTTGTATACAACATTTGATATTTTATTGGTAAAAGTATCATCGACATCTAAAACTAAAAGTTTTAGGCCTTTTCTGCTAGTAACCCTAGATGGTGCGACATATAACTGGCCATGTGAACACACTAGGTGCCTGAAAAACAAACCAACGTTGGAGAGCGACTGACCCCGACTTTTATTCACTGTCATTGCGAAAGATACATCAAGGGGAAATTTCTCAAACCCTCCCTGTCCGCCCCCTCCCGAGGATGGGGTGTGGGATTTGTTGTATGTATCAGTTCTCGCGGAAGCTTCAAACTAAGTCAGAGTCACAACACACACACAGACAAACAGTCCAAGCTTAACCATAATAGTAAACCACTAAGATTATAAATTGATCCAAGTGACACTACATGTCAAGACTAGGTCCCAAGAGACCCTAAGACTATTGATAGAGTTAAAGACAAAGACAATAAACTAGCCATAAAAAACGTAGGCTCCACATCCTGACTGTCCCAAATCCACTACCTTCTTCCTGATCCTTGACTCAACCCTCCAACTAATTACCTGCAATATGAATTAAACCATGTTAAGAACAATAGTTGTTGGTGAGCCGTAGTTAGTGACTCACAAACAAAAATCATTCGGTTTCATTCTCAATATATATATGCCCGTTGTGAATCATGGGTCCCGCCTAAGATCAAAACTAAATCCAGCAAGCACGGGCGTGTGCCCCATACTCTCTTCATGTGTGCTGACACATACGACATATCACACCCTAATAAATTAATATTAGAGTATCACATGGATATGAGGCAGCCATGTCTCCCTCTACCATTGCAAGGTTCAAATATATGCTTCGTGGTTCGACTAGAAACCCTAATGACCCGCATGATACCCCCTTGAATGAGTATCTGTTAGAGCATATTCCTATGCCAGCGTGTGTCTCGTGTATTGTATCTAATCTAGAGCATCTGTGTGAGTTTTATAGTCACTGGCCGTACCAGATGCACCGCCGGACCAGATGATCCGGGCGGACCAGATGATCCGGGCGGACCAGATGGTCCGCAGCTGGTACGCTGGCCTGTTACTAAGTGACTATAAATAGCTTGTTAGAGAGAGTGTTTAGGAGTTCTGTCATTTTCCATATCTCTTAACTGTGTGTAACTGAGTGTGTTTTCTCTCTCTACTTGTAATCTCTAAGTGAATCAATAAAGCAAAGCTTTATTTACTTCTTGTTGCTATCCGGTTACTGAATCATGCAGTAGTAAGATCATCTCGTGGTTTATCAAGTGGTATCAGAGCTTTCCAGGTTGCTCTACTGCTGTGATTTGGTAAGTTTTCGAAATTCTAGAGAGAGAAAGTTTGGGTTTTCTACGTTTTTCATCAATTTTTCATAAGTCTGAGTGATTCCGAGGATAAAAATGATTTCTGGATGTTCCTGGAGTGTTTTCGCATCATACTGATCCAGTTTCTAGCTTCATTTGTCGAATCTGTGAAAATCAGCCGATTTCAGTTTCGTTTGAAGTTGGTCCGCCGGTGGAACATTTGATCCGCCCAGCAATCTTCATCAGTCTGATCCGCGGCAGTTACAGCGTATCAGTGTGGTCCGCTGAAACATCTGATCCGCCGTACCAGTTTTGATCCACCGTATCAGTTTTGGTCCGCCGTATCACATCTGAGCCGCTAGTACAAATCTGATCCGCCTGGCTAATTTGATCCGGAACTGGTCCGCTGGTAGTATTTTGATCCGCCAATTTGTGTTGGTCCGCTGGCAGAATAGTGACCTTCACTAAAACTGACGTAACTTGCAAACCGTTTGGAGTTACGGAACCCAATACCAGCCAAAACGTTCGTCTTTCCGAGATCTAGGACTTGTACCGTCCTACGGCCAGTACTATCAAGTTTTGAACCCCAAAATCCGCTTAGAAGACGCTCGTTTTTTCAGTTTTTAGTTTTCTTGTTTGATATTGAAATTTCAAAATGAGTGATTTCTATGCAATGACTGCTGCTCAAACATCAATGCAAGCCATGTTGAACTATGATAACGAGATAGGAACAACTCAAAAGGTTCCTAAATTGCTAAGGCTTGAAGATTATCACAATTGGAGAAGTCGGTTTGAATCTTACATTTATTCGCAAGATATTGAAAGTTGGATTCCAATTGAGAAAGAATATGAATATCCGATGATAAGTCCCAACAAACCAAAGATGATTAGTAGTTTCGATGCTGATGAACGGAAATTGTTTGCTCGAGAAAAGAAAACTTATAGTTATCTTACAATGGCCTTGCCAAAAGAGCTAATGCATCAATTTAAGCAATATACAACGGCTAAGGAATTATGGGATGCTATTGAAGAGAGATGTATGGGTAATGATCAATACAAAAATACTTGAAAGAAAGTGTTGAAGAAAGAGTTTGATAACTTCGGGCACTGCGAGAATGAGAAAATTCCAGATTTGATTGCTCGGTTTTCCCATTTGATAAATGAACTTGATGTTGTAGGAGTCAAGAAAGATGGTGATGAATTGAAAGAGAAAATTCTGGAAGCATTACCAGAAAAATGGGAAAATTATGTGATGATGTTGACAAATGATCCAAATTATTCAACTTGGACATTCAATCAAATAACGAGTAAATTACAAGCTCGTGAGATGGAATTGCTGGTGAAGAAATCTAAACATCCTACAGTTCAAAATCCTGAATTGTACTTTGGGGAAAATAATGCTACTGTTCATGCAAAGGCAAAGTCACATGCTATTTCTAGCAGTAATCCACCGGTAACAGCTTTTCTTGCTGGACATACTGAAAATTTGGGTTATTCTCCAGGATGTCGGTTTACCATTCCAGATAAATCATCAAACAATTCTCATCCTGCTCAATCAACTGAAGAATTGGCTGCATTATTATCTGCTTTTATATCTTCATCGTCTGGATCGATTTTTGGTCAAGTTAGTGATGCTGGTTTAAGTGGAACTGAGTTAGAACAGCTGGATGATGATCAATTAACTGAATTAGATTTGCATTGGCAATTTGCAATGATGGTTGAAAAAGGAAGACGATTTATCAAGAAACATGGAAAGAATTCTTTTGTTCCAGGAAATAGAAAATTGGGTTTGGATAAATCTAAAGTAAAGTGTTACAATTGTTCCAAGGTTGGACATTTTGCTCGTGAGTGTTCTCAATCATCATCTGATAAGAGTAAATCTGATAAACCTGACGCAAAAGCTATGATGGCTCAAGCACAAGCAGATAAAGAATTTGATGAATGGTCAAAACAATTTGACAAATCACCTATTGCTTTGACTGCTATTCACAATACGTGTGCCGACTCAGACGAATGTTGTTATATCAATGGTCAACATGTGGCTTTAATGGCAAATATTGAAGTTGAATCAAGTGAGTATACATCTGAGATCACTACATCTGAAACAAGTGATTCTGAAGTTAGTGGGTATGAGTCAACTTGTGAATTTTGTGCTGAAAAGGATAGAAAAATTCGTGAATTGGTTCAAGAAAAGGAAGGGTTAATGGTTGAGAGAACACTGAAGGAAACGGAATTAGAAAGTTTCAAGAAGAAAGTTGAAAATTCTGATGAGCTTTACAAGATAAATGAGAAATTAATCGCCGAAAAGAATGTTCTGAAGGAAGAGTTGATGGCAGTTCAAGATAAACTGAATGAGTTCATCAGTGCCGATAAAGAACAAATTTTGAAGTTGCAAAATGAGAATGAAGAGTTGGTTAATAGTGTTGAAAAATGGGAGAGTGAAGCAAAAGATGCTATTGAAGATTTTGATGCTTTGTTTAGCAAATCCAAAACAAAATTGGATTCTCTTCAGAAATTATATGATGATCTTCAGAAAGAGTTTGATGAAGTTAATGCAAAAGAAAGTGATCGTCAAAAGGAACATTCCATTTTACTTGATAAAGTTACGACTTTGACACATGAAAATCAGTTGTTGAAACGAAATATTGAGATTCATGAAGGCCGTGTCAAGAAAATTACTCAAGAAGTATGTGATGCTCATGATCAGATGCGACAGGAAAAGTTTCGGTTTAATACAGCTTCAGAGCAATTAATTGAATCAGAAACAGCATTGGGTGAAGCTCAAAAGAAAATATCTGATCTGAATGTTGAAGTGTTGGATCTTAAGAGGCAGTTGAATAATTTGAAGAATTCACATTCGTTTACCAGTTACTTATGTAAAGATGAGAATTTCAAGAAGGTTTTTGGAAGCGAGGAATATAACCAGATTCCGCATCCAGTTATTGAATCTGATGTTCTTGCTGATATTCAAGGTTCTGGTATAACGGGTGATTATTCTGAATTTGTTGCAAAGAAGTCTGATTTGAAGAAGTCACAGATATCAAAGAAGACAGAGGAGAAAGAGAAAAATGTGGTTGGTGTATCTCCATTAAAATTTGTTTCTCGTGGGTTAATGGGAGATACGAGTGTTGGTTCTAACGATAAACATAGTGAGGAAGACAAGAAGAAAATGAGTGAAGAAACGGCTGCTGCTAAGTTGGTTGAAGCAAACAAGTTGAAGGATATTAAAGCTTCTTTCAATCAGGTTGCTAAAGCAGGTCCTTCAAGTTCTTCGATTGATTTAACTAAGCTACCGGGTTACAAACGTTGTGGTTTGGGTAGTGATGGTCAGAAGGGTGCACGGAATATCAAGAAAAATATGCCCAAGAAAGATCTGAAAGTAAAGAAAGACACAAGCTTGGAACAAATTTATTATTTGGTTCAAGTCTTCATGTCTACAATGGAAAAGGGATTCGGTGGAAAGATCCAAAAGAAGGTTTCATCTACAAGTTCTTCTGGTGAAGTTCAATCAGTGAAAGTTTCATCTTCATCTGGATCAAATTCTACACCTCGAAGTCCTACTTCAAAATGGGTACATTCTAATCGATTTCAAATTTTTGATGATATTTCTGATAATTCTGAGCCCGTTGAGAGGTGTTCATCAGTTCAGGGCAAACCACAATCTAAACGATCTTATCGTTTGTGCTATCAATGTCGCCGCACGGGACATATGGCACATGATTGTCCTGAAACTGGTAAAAGATCTTTTTCAAACAAATCTGCCACATTTATCGATGAATCAGGCAGAATTTTTACTGAGTCCACACCGTCTAACACTAAGTCTAAAAAGAAACAATTTTTTAAATTCGATTCAAGTGTTGAAGGTTCATCACAGGATGATGTCTCAGTAAAAACAGAAAAGGTCAAAATGCAGTGGTGACCTAAGGTGGTCAGCAAAGCTGCAACTGATTTTGTGGAAGACACTGGTCGACCAGAAGCTGTGTGCTTCGGGTCATTTGAATACTAATCATTTAAACCAGTGTGCAGGTATTTCTAGAAGACCCGTTGGTGATTGCAAAGTTGCTGATGGAGGAGTATTCTGCGTTATTAACTTAAATTTCATGCTTCATATTTCTAAACTGAACGTTTTTCTGAAAGCTTAAACTGAACAGGTATCAGTATCGATTGGTCAATTTTCTTTCTTTTACATTTCGTATGTAGTTTAGGGGGAGAAAATTGAAAAACCAGAAAAAAAAAAAAAAAATAGTGTGTTTGTGTTTTTTGATTAAAATGAAAATCCAAAAATAGAGTTTTCATTTTAAGGGGGAGAAATTGAAAAATACAAAAACATCGAAAAACAGAAAAATACAAAAACATTGAAAAAGGAGAAATTGATCCGACATGATTGGGAAATGATGGTACATTGGCTTACGTGTCTGACTCATGGATAAATTAGATGAAAAAGCCATAAGATCATTGTTTGATGTACTTGGTAGACTCGGCATTAAATCAGAAAGTATTCAGATGTGATACACACTAAATACTAATGCTTGACCAAGTGGACAACATCTTGATGCATATCTCATGATATATCAAGAAAAGATATGTGAAAAAGAAAATGAGAAGTCACTGTGTATACATGTGTTCAATTTGCTAAGATTTAAACTTGTTTGATTTTCTTTATTTTGTCAAACGATCGGACTTTCTCTGCGTGTCGAAAGACCGACCTGATTGTTGTTCGTTTGACGTTCTGCTTTATTTTCTTTGGTGTTTCGTATAACTCATCGGACTTTCTCTGCGTGTACGGGAGTACCGACCTGATTGTTGTTGGGTTATACAATTTCAACTTGTTTTATTTTCTTATTTTGTTAAATCCGAGACCTTATCTGCGTATCGAAAGATCGACCTTAAGGTAGACGATTTAACGTTCTTATTTCTTTTTGCATGGAACACAGTTGACTGAATCGTGAATACAACCATTATGTGATTAAATCACAAATGAAATCACAAAGTGTGATATAAAAAGCAAAAACATATCTGAGTATGTCTGATAGTGTGGGGTACACTGGTTAATGCAAACTTAATCAATTCAATAACATATCCAGATGTTATAAGTATGATTGTGCCTGAGTTTAAGATGGACAAATTATACCAGTAATCGACATGACTTATGTGCTGAAATAATTGAAATTGAAGTGTAGTTCAGCATGTCATAACCAATATGATCCCAAGTTGTGATCTTTCTCGCAAATTACAAAAATAGTGTCATTTCTGTATTGCACATATGTTTCATATCTGAAAAATCCAAAAAGATTTTAGGTGTGTTTTAACATAAAGTTTCAAAAAGTCAAAAAGATTTTGTTTCTTATTTGTTTTCGACCGATCGATACAAGATACAAAATTCAAAATTTCAAAACTATATCTTGGATTCTCGAAGAGAAGTTTTGTGCCAAGATTAAATTAATTTTCAAAAGAAAAGGAAACTGCGTTTCTGTCTTCTGAAAGTTGCAGGTTTCTGTTTGAAAAGACTCACGCATGGTGAAAGGGGGAGTATGTTATATCTTTCACAAGTGGATCTTGAAATTCAAAGTTTTTTAAGGTTGATCCAGCCATGCAAGCTCTAATTCTGACAAGATTTCAAGTTGAAGATCGGATGCAGCATTGTTGAAGATTAAAGACTGAAGTTTAGTTAGAATATAGATACACTACACGTTAAGGAGGAGTTTGTTAGAGCATATTCCTATGCTAGCGTGTGTCTCGTGTATTGTATCTAATCTAGAGCATCTGTGTGAGTTTTATAGTCACTGGCCGTACCAGATGCACCGCCGGACCAGATGATCCGGGCGGACCAGATGGTCCGCAGCTGGTACGCTGGCCTGTTACTAAGTGACTATAAATAGCTTGTTAGAGAGAGTGTTTAGGAGTTCTGTCATTTTCCATATCTCTTAACTGTGTGTAACTGAGTGTGTTTTCTCTCTCTACTTGTAATCTCTAAGTGAATCAATAAAGCAAAGCTTTATTTACTTCTTGTTTCTATCCGATTACTGAATCATGCAGTAGTAAGATCATCTCGTGGTTTATCAGTATCACCCAGTAGTATCTGACCAACGTAATTCACAGCACCAGAAAATACAAAACAAAGCATAGACATTGAGAATAAACATATTAGAAGAGGTCATATTTAGCCCCAAAACATAAGTCTAAAATAGAGGAAAGCTAATAGACTCACAAGTGTGTAGGAAACACGTGAAGATAACCACCTATTATGTTCCACGTCATTCGATGATGCAATCAACCTAATACATGGTATTAAGTACATGATCAAATCCTATGATTTCGAGATTATATCAATGTAATAATGGGTGTTCATTCACACACCCAACCCTAATCCTTTTGATTATAAAGATGCTTGTACTTTTATGTGTACTTTCTCTAGTTAACTGAGTTATTACAAGCCGTATGATTTAGCTCAAGTTTCGAAATAATAGTACATGAATCGGTTGCATAATTCCGTACAGTTTACAAATTGGGCTATGAATACAAGGGTATTCAATATACCCAATACAGTCATATCCATGGTATCACTACTTTAAGTTTCTCAAGGAGACCCGCAATACGGTTGTATTATTTAACTCACTAGTACGGTCGGGTACTTGAATACGACCGTATGCCATAACATAATACTAGCGTATTCAAGCTAGAATTACTCATTTTCATCCATTCGACCCGCGATACGGCCGTATCACCCTTAGTGAATATGGTCGTATTCATCTTCATCACAATGCATAAATTGGTCATTTTCTTATTGACAGTTGTTTTTAAGTCTAGATTTTATCACCACGACCCATATTTATCATGTATCGGTACTTTTATATCATAAAGTACATCAGAATTCTTTGTAATCCAACTTAATGACCAATTATTGTGCATGCATCTTTCTTGAAATAATTTACCAAGTCTTGGACTAACCTTAACCGGTAACATCCTCTTCATATCAGAAACTGATATCTACTTCTCAGACACTTCCAAATGGTTTGGATCACCTCTGCATGCAATGATCTAGGACTTAGATCTTCATTTAGCATACTTTCTAAATATGGTAATTTGTACGCAAGTGCTTTTATTGTATTTACACTTCCGCACTTGTAAAACTCTGTATTTATATTTCTAATAAAATGTAAAACCTTTTATTCTATTATTCTTCGTTTGATGTAACTAATGGACTGGATCTTGGTTTGTCTCGCTCCCTGCGGTGGTATTCCGCGCGTGGATTTTTGGGGGTGTGACAAATGCAACCTAGTACAAACAACATACCACCTTATTAATTTAAACTAGCTACAAGGAGTTCTACAACCCAAGAAGCTATCCCAAGGTTCGGTCTCAGGTACTCTAATACACAACAAAGTGTTTAAAATACAAATGATGAAAACGAAAAAAAACAATATTCACAGGCAAGATCTGGTTACGCAAAATCAAGGCATGAAAGCCTTCAACGGTGGTCCCAAACGATATCCCTTCCGCCCGAGTTATTGCCTGCTTTAAAGCTACTTACCCGCACCATGTACTAAAACGAGTCAACAACATTAATTTTGTTGGTGAGTCCACAATAATCAATACAATCAAATAGTTTCTCATTCTCATTACTACTAAACTATATGAATCTATTGGCGGTATAGCCCTTGGTCAACACTCAATCTGGTATCACACAAGTATGTGCCCCTGTGCACCCTTCATGTTTAGGCATATAGCGACACACCTTGCCATAATAACTTAAAATTAGAACAACCCATTGATGTGAGGCCGTAATACCTCCCTACCAAGCTGTTAGGTTCAAACTATACACCTCATGGCATCTCCAAAACCTATAATGACTAGAGTAGCATCCTCTTGAAAGTTTACTACCCAGAAACGCGACCCACCCAATTAATAAACACATACAAAGTATAGGAATAGAGAATAAACATTTAAAACAGTTCATGTGCACCCCAAAACATTTAAATAATTTAAAAGAGGGGAAGCTAACGGTACTCACAAGTATGCAAGACTTATAAAGTTAAACTCACGTTCCAGCCACGTCTAGATGCAAGTCACCCTATGATATATAATCATATCCATAAATCAGTACCTAAGCTACTGATTTATATTACCACGTAATACATAATTAAATCAATTTCACAACGAGTGTCCATATGATCACCCAAATCATTGATTAAGACTTTTGAACCAATCAATTAGTTAAGTGTTATACAATCACCTCAACTGGATCCCAAACAGTCCTACTTAACAATCCAAACAATTATGTTCACAATTCACAGTTTCGGATTTCCCATTCATTGTGGATCAATCAATTTATAAACTGTTCCAGGATGAATATGGGCGTATCACATTATGCTGGTACAACCGTATTCAACAATTTACTATTTTCCGAAAATCCCACGATACAGTCGTATTGCCATAACATGGATACAGGCGTATTACTTTTGAGATCAATTTCTCAAATCTGTTGAAAGAGCGTGGGACTCGTGAATCGTGATCAACTCGTATCAAATGCGTAAACAAAGTAGGAAACAATCGTGTAAATAAAGCTCAATCTTATTCAATAACCAGGTACATATTACAAGGAGACTCTGAGCTAAAACACACTCAGTTTCACACACATAAGGAAAAACGTTACATAAATTATAAACCAAACAACTATATATAGGAACCCGACTCTCCGAACTGGGCATGTGTCCGAACTGCAGTTCGCCCACTGTTCGGACAAGGTTCGCTTAGTCTAGGTTTATCTTGCTTTTCTTGTTTTCTTCCAAGTCTTCAACTAATCCAGCATGTTGCCACATTATGTATCAACAAACTCCCCCTTGGCAAATGCTGGACCGTTCTTTATCACTCTTGAACATTAGCCTCCATCCCAGCCCAAGTCTTCTGGTGATTATGCCCGGCATATATATCGAATGCAAAGCATATCCGAATCACACTCTGAAACTGTAATGCTTGATCCATGTAGTCTGGATGAAACAAAATTTGATTGTGATACAACACATTAATATCAGCCTTTGATAAATTGATCAGCCACACCGGGTCATAAACCTTCACAACTCCATTATCATTCTCCAGCACTATTACAGCTTCACCCGTCTTCTCATGATAATACCACCACTTCAGATTTTGTATGAAGTCTAATTCCATTTTCATCAAAGGAATCTTCTTCATTACTCTAGGCTTTTTCTTAAAGATTAGTACTATCAGCTTTTTCCCGGTTCTTTTATGAATCTTTGTTGGATGTTCACACCTCTTCGGTCTTTGAGGCTTCAGATATTGAAATCCTTCAACACATTCTTTCTCAACTTGACTCTTGAAGTAGAAACCCCTCCAGTCATTACCATAGTTGTAGAAAGGCTTTCATGTAAGCTCTCGAACATCCCAGACCGGTAAAACACTGAAGTCTTTAGCAGATTTGAAGTCTTGGATACCATGTTGACGTTTTATCCCATAGCACTTCAGACTTTCAGCATACATCCAGCTAATAATTTCTCTTGATGCTTGACCCTTGAATCTAACATGCATTCTTTGCATGAAATGTCTTCATGTATTCATTGAACACCCAATGTTGATTATGTTCCTTAGCCTCCTTAGCAATCGGATCATCTGGTTTATCATCTTCTTTTTGTCTTATCTTCTCTTCAGCCTCAACACCTTTCTCTTTAGGAAATATTTCAAAATCATCACCAGTGTGATTATTATCGTTATTGAAATTGGAGTATAGATCTGGATATTCCTCCTCGGTTATATCATCAACCTCAATCTCCTCTTCCCAAATATCTTCTTGAGACTCTGGTTCAGATGATTCATTGTAAACCTCAGGTGTAGCTTCAGAAGTTCTCTTCATCTCCTCATCGTTCAAATCAAAGACTGCTTGTAGTTGTTTTAGATTAAGTTCACAAACGAACTCACCTTCTTCTAGCATCCGTTTGAACTCATCAATACTCTTCACAGCTTGATTCGACGGAATATAAGTTATCGGCATAACATTTTTAGAATCAGACTCCCCCTGAGATGTTAAAGTCCCAACACCCGAACCAGTGTTTCCGGTTGGGCCTGATCCTCCACCAACATTTCCTTCAGGGTCTTCATTGTCTGGTTCATCATTCAAATACTCTAAGAAATCCTCTTTGCACCTAGAACCAGAACCAATCTCCCCCTGAGCTTTATACTTCTCCATTAAGAATTTTAATTGCTCACTCATCTGTGTTAGTAGAGCATTCTGGTTCATAGTTGTTTTTTTTCAGACGTTGGATCTCCTGAGCTTTAGCCGATTCCCCACTTTTCAATTGCAGATCATCCATTTGCAATGTGGTAATCAACTTTCCTTGAGATTCAATTCTTACTCTCATTTCATCATTACTTGATCTCAGTTCTGTAATCACTTAGCTCTTCTCTTCATCTTTTCGCTTTAACACTTCAATCACCTTCGATTGCTCATCATTCTTGGCTTTTAAGTTGTCAATCTGTGATTGTTGATCAATTAAAGCACTATTGAGTAGACTTGCTTGAGAGAAAGACACTGAGCCTTGATCAAGATTGAAATTAACATCTAGGGTTGATGTGGTTGAAGCTGTAACTGCTGTAGCTGTTGAGAATATAGGAGTTGTAGGTGTTGATCCCATAGGCTGATGAACATATTGAGCACCAGCACTTGCTGAAGGTGTTGTGCTAGCTGTTGTAGATCTTGTTGAATTCATCAAATCTTGCAGAAACTCTGACTGACTCAACCCTTGAAGAATATCAGCTTGTGCTGTAGAAATTTTGGTTGTAGTATTCATAGTCATTTCTGTTAGGGGTCGATTTCAGGATGCTCACAGAAAAGCTACATAAGATCAGGAATCTCGCTACAGTTTGGGAATCCCGTCCAGTCAGGTATCCTGAATATTTTATTATCGACTAACCTTTATTTTTTCCATGTGTTTTATTTGTTTTCAGGAACGTTAAAGAGTTTAACTACCTCCTGAAGACTCGGTCTTAACTAACTTGCACGTGGTAGAGTGGGTCGAACCTCCTTCAACGGTTAAGAGAAATGGGGAGAAGAGATCCCGAGAATCCCGGATAGTTAGTTAGTAGTTAGTTTGTTATATAAACGAGGATTCAATCAATAGGAACACACACAACACTCGACATAGTTCGATTACCACTGCAAACGTTGTAACACTTAGCTTTGATCGATCAAACCTCCAACCCCTTGTACCAATTTATTTGATTATCAATAAAATTGACTAGGAGGCGGCTATTCGGCCGGCTCCCGAGGTTTTTATCCAGGATTCCTAGAGGCAACTCGAAGGATTCTGGAGTTTTCCTTGCTAAATCCTTGTGTCACCATCCTAAGTTGGATTATTTGCTCATTCGATCGTTAAGCACACTACCTCACAATCTAAGTTTGGAATACAGGATTCCTAAGTGAATTTTTGACCAAAACAGTTTGGCGCCCACCGTGGGGCAAGTGGTGCTTAATCTTGTCAAAATCCCATGCCTTATTCACTTCATTTGATCTCCAATCTCAAAAATGTCAAACCAACAGAAAACTGTCTCGGCCTCTACATCGTCCTCCATTCCTCCTCTTCCTTCCATTCCAGGAAGCCAGAAGAAGACTAATGACCGTCAGAAGAAAGTGGACGAGCAGCCGAGAAAAACTGATTATCCTGTCTTCACAGGATCCCAGGTTCAATCTGTTGATCCTGTTATTACTAACAATGATTTGTTTTCCTTGATTAAACAGGTGAAAAATCAAATGGATCAGCAAGAAAAAACCAATCGAACGGTAATGAAGGAGATTGAAGAGCTAAAGAAATCTAGGAAGCCCATGGAGGAGCAAAGTCCTCTGTTTCCCAGGCATCTTGATTTCAATGCTTCAGGATCCTCAGATCCGTCTCGCTACAATTACAAATCAGCATCAGGCTTTACTACAGCCCCTACAATGACTTCTCAGGCCGCTGGATATGTAGAGAGTACTGCTGGATTCTCAGGAGCTGTCCCACCAGAATCCTCACAGTCACGCTACAAGGGTCCTTGGATTCCACCACTCTTGGGAACCTCAGCTTCGCCGTCTCAAGGATATCCTTTTTCTGCTGCAAACCCAAGCCAGAATCCCCAAGGATATCAATACTCTAACCCTTCTGTCTCTGTAGGAATCTTCAAGACCAGCTCCACAGAAGTGCATGATGGTGGCGTCATCCCCATGCAAACAGCAGCCACTATAGAGCCGAGCATCCCAGCGGGCTATGGATATAATCCCACGATTCCAGTCCAGAATCCTGGCCCAGGTAATATGTCCAATTCAATTCCTATCGTTTCTAACCAGGGTGCTCCTTATGATGCAGGTATTCATCCAAGTATTGCTAGGGAGCTCCAGAAGTTGAAAGAGATGATATCGAATGTTCCAGGGATCCTGAAACCTATTCCTGAAGTTCCTTTGGAAAGCCACAAGATCTCTAGATTTACCTGGCCAATACCCCAAGTGGAGATCCCGAAGCGTTTCCAGACTCCAAGCATGAAGCTTTATGATGGAACCACAGATCCTGAGGAACACGTGGCACATTACCGGGAGCGTATGGAGATCAATCCCATTCCGACAGAAATCAAAGAAGCCTGTTTATGCAAAGGATTTGGATCAACCTTGATAGGACCATCCATGAAATGGCTACTGAGCATTCCTCCTAACACTATTACATCATTTTCTCATTTAGTTAACTTGTTTAACAATCAATTTTCTTGCAACAGCACCTTTGAGAAGCTCACATGTGACCTGTACCGAATAATTCAGAAGCCAAATGAGCCTCTCAGGGAATACATTGCCAGATTTGGATGAGAATCTCTTGAGATTCCTAATCTGGATATGGCAGCAGCCGTGGAAGCCTTTAAAATGGGGCTCTCCAAAGATTCACGTTTTTATGATGACCTTGTCATGGCTCCTTGCAGGAACCTTGACGAAGTACGCAGTAGAGCCTTGAGATTTATCCGTTTGGAAGATGACAAGAGGATCCACCAAAGATTGGAGGTTCCTAAATATGATCCCAACAGCAAGGAGGCGGAATCCCCCGGGAAGCCGTATAGATCTCGTCCATACTCCAAACCGGAAAATCACAAAGTCAATGCCGTTGACCAAGACGATGATGATGAGGAGTATCATAAGGTATCTGAATACTGTTTTTCCGTTGATATTGGTGGTTTGATGTGTGCTATGCAGGATCTAGGTGAAAAAGCAAGATGGCCCAGGAAGGATACCAGGCAAGGATCCTAGAAAGACAAGACCAAGTGGTGTGCCTTCCATGAAGATTTTGGCCACCTAACAGACGAATGTATAGCACTCCGAAAGGAAATCAGCTATCTACTCAGCAAGGGGCATCTTAAAGAATTGATAGGCAGAAAGAAGGTTAAGACTCAGGAAGCCGAAAAGGTGCCTCAGTGAGCAGCTTTTCCACCACAGGATGCCCAGATAATCAACTTCATCTCAGGAGGCTCAGACATCTGCGACACTTTGTATTCCTCTGCCAAGAAGCATGCTAAGGAGTCCAAATCTGAACGGGGTGACAGACCTTTCCGAACGTCCACCCTAACTCAAGACAAACTCATATCTTTTGATGAGAGTGACCGTTCTCATGTTCAGGATCCTCATAATGATAGTCTTGTGGTTACTTTATATATTGCTAACCATTTTGTTCGCAGGATCCTGATCAATAACGGAAGCTCAGTAAACATAATCCGTCTTGATGTGCTCAAGAAGATGGGGATCCCAGAAACTGAAATAGTTGCGAGATCCTCAGTCCTGGTTGGCTTCAGCGGTGAAACTAAAAGCACCGTTGGGGATATCAGGTTGCCGGTATATATAGAGGGGGTAAACTCTATGCAAAAATTTTGTCTTATAGATTCTCTCTCTTGTTGCAATATTATTCTTGGCAGGCCATGGATACACGAGATGAAGGCAGTTCCCTCAACTTATCACCAGTGTATCAAGCTTCCTACACCTTGGGGAGTTGTAAGAATTGAAAGCGACCAGCAGGAAGCTAAGAACTCTTATTCAAGTTCAATGAAAAACACCACTAAGGTGACGAAGGGATAGCAATTACAGAAAAAGGCACCTGAAGTGCAGGAGGACAGGGAGCTAGAAGTCAAAGAAGTGCCTCCAGACCCTGGGAATTCTGAAATCAAGGTGCTCGTGGGAACAAGCATCCCAACAAATGTTGAGCAGGAATTATTCCAGCTTCTCAAAGCCAGAACTTCAACTTTCACCTGGAAGCATGAAGATATGACAGGTATCCCTAAACATGTAATTACTCACAAACTTGGTTTAGATCCTGCTTTCAGGCCTATACAACAAAAAAGGAGGAAGTTCGCTCTAGAGAAGAATATAATCATCCAGGAGGAAGTCGACAAGCTTCTCAAAACAAAGATGATCAGAGAAGTCAAGTATCCTAGATGGCTAGCAAATGTGGTGGTGGTCCAGAAGAAGAATGGAAAGTGGAGAGTTTGCGTTGATTACACAGACTTGAACAAAGCCTGTCCTAAGGATCCGTTTCCATTTCCCCATATTGATGCTATGGTAGATGCTACGGCTGGTCACGAGATGCTCACCTTCATGGATGCCTCGGCAGGATTCCAACAAATTCAGATGGAACCATGCGATCAGGAGCATACGGCTTTTATGACTCCAACAAGTATATATTGTTACATTGCTATGCCCTTTGGTTTGAGAAATGCAGGTGCCACCTACCAGAGGCTCGTCAATATGATGTTCAAAGAGCAACTGGGGGACACGATGGAAGTCTATATAGATGACATGGTAGTGAAATCTAAGAAAGCTGAAGATCACGTCAGGGACCTCCAAACTGCCTTCGATATCCTTGATCTGTATAACATGAAGCTCAATCCCTCCAAATGCCACTTTGGGGTGCGAGCTGGAAAATTCTTAGAATACATAAGATCAGGAATCTCGCTACAGTTTGGGAATCCTGTCCAGTCAGGTATCCTGAATATTTATTATCGACTAACCTTTATTTTTGCCATGTGTTTTATTTGTTTTCAGGAACGTTAAAGAGTTTAACTACCTCCTGAAGACTCGGTCTTAACTAACTTGCACGTGGTAGAGTGGGTCGAACCTCTTTCAACGGTCAAGAGAAATGGGGAGAAGAGATCCCGAGAATCCCGGATAGTTAGTTAGTAGTTAGTTTGTTATATAAACGAGGATTCGATCAATAGGAACACACACAACACTCGACATAGTTCGATTACCACTGCAAACGTTGTAACACTTAGCTCTGATCGATCAAACCTCCAACCCCTTGTACCGATTTATTTGATTATCAATAAAATTGACTAGGAGGCGGCTATTCGGCCGGCTCCCGAGGTTTTTATCCAGGATTCGTAGAGGCAACTAGAAGGATTCTGGAGTTTTCCTCGCTAAATCCTTGTGTCACCATCCTAACTTGGATTATTTGCTCATTCGATCGTTAAGCACACTACCTCACAATCTAAGTTTGGAATACAGGATTCCTAAGTGAATTTTTGACCAAAACAATTTCAGGTAGAGACATGTCTGGGCTATCAGATGAGGATACACCGACACGACGTTTCAAGACAAATTTCTGACCCTTATGCCTCTTACCTCGGCCACCAGCAGCAATCGACTTCTTCCTCTTTGATGGAGTCAAAGAAGACGTAGAAGTTATTGGCTGCTTACCCTTGCCATGAAAAACATCGGCTTCGGGATTATAATCTTCATCAGATTCAGATTGAACAATGTCATCATACACACGATCCTTGTATCGATCGTTGCTTTTCTTTAGACTTGTTTGGTACGCGAAATATTCTTCGCTACCTTTCTTCACCTTCACATATTTGGAATTGACCTTGATGTACACAAACGGATTGTTCATGTCAGAAAAATATTTAGAATTAGTTCCCATATCAGTAATCTCATCATTATCAGATTCTTCTTCATCAATCAGGACATTAACAGCTGGAGTCTCAGTCACTGTGAAAGTCGCTTGGACTTCAGGACCAGAAACAATAGGTTCCGATACAGCTGGTTGTGAAACATCAGGTGCTGTTGATTCAGTAAGAGCGGGTATTGAGACTACCGGTTCTTTTACACTTGGTGATGTTTGTGTCTGTCGCCTTGGTCGTTTTACTTTTGACTATTGGTTTCTCTCCGTAACCCAACTATAATTAAGTTCGTCAGATGAACTTCCTTCTTCATGACGAGGTGTACCCCTAGCTGGTGCAACATAGTTAGCAATGCTATGTTGACCAATCAATCGCTTTAGCTATGGATAATCTTCAGGCTTCTTTTTCTGATAAGTTGCTAATGTGCCAATACTAGTCTCAGTCATGTGTTTCAGCTCCATCTTTTTAGCATCAGTCTTGACCAATGTTGGATATAGCTCATTCAAAATCATCTACGTGAATCTCGGATATAACAACGCCTTCGTATGCCTCTGAGTCAAGTTGTCTCTCATATAGTAAAAAGATCAACCCGACGATGTTGTATGGACGATTGAGAATGAAAGCGTTCATGAAAGAAACATCTTGGAACCAATCTCATCATGCCCAGAGATTCTGTTACCCAAACATTGTAGCATCACATGAACTAAATACTTGTATGGAACAGGAAATTCGGCTTTGTAGATCCATTCTCGACTTAGATCATCAGCATACCGAATCCTCTTCAACAATGCAACATTATCAGCTTGATCAAAATCTAGTGGAACATTCGTTGTATCACCAGTAAACTTCAATACTCTTTTGATATCTGCTTTTGTAAATTCTACAGTTCGAATTTTGTACAGTAGCAGATAATCGGATTGTTCCATCAGTTAAACATCCGACAGTCGTCCAGAACTCAGTTAAAATATCACGATACACATCACACTCGTGTGTAATGGCATAATGAATTCTTGATCATCTCAGAAAGTCAAAGATTCTAGATCCTCCAAACTTGTTTAGCTTTCTTCTTGCAACGCCGAGATATGCACAAAATCGTTGTGTTTATCGCCAACTTTCAAATCAACTGCCATTTCTGAAAACACAAAACATGAAAGATTCATTATCAATGTGATTATAAAAAATGCTGACCAAATTCATCAGTTATTTATCATTCACGTAAACTATCGACTTTTTGTTCAAAAATCAAGTTTAGGCGAACTGTTGCCGAACTGGATATTTCTATCCGAACTCGGTCCGAACTGAGAATTCTTGGCCGAACCTTGTCCGAACTGGAATAGGTCAAACAGTCAATGGTTGACTTGGTCAACGTCCGAACCTTAGTTGGTCAACAGCCGAACCTCACGCGAACGGGGTCCAAACTCCCGTTCGGCTGATGAACATCAGGTTCGCCTCTGTGCGAATCCGAGAGGTTTAAATCCGCTAAATTTTGATCAAGACCAAATTGGACCAAGAAATTCAAACCTTATGTGCGGTTTTCGACAATCAATATGTAGAAACAAGTTTTAAGTTCTAAAACAGTCTCAACATGGGTTAATTTCTAGATCTATAAACAGAAGAACACCGACATTGTTTTTAACTGATTAAACCACATTTAATGACTAAAAATGACAACAAGACACACCAGTACACTTGGAATCTCAATACCTACCAGAATCAGTTCACAAATTGCACCAAAAAGTTGTAAATCGAAAATTCATATATTTGGCACAGTTCGGCTAAGTTCGGAGGTTTTTGAAATAGTGAATGAGTCTGAACTCTACTTAGGCCTTTTATACGTGCCCAGTTCGGCTCGTCCGAACCAATGTTCGCCTAAACGAAACCTTCCAAACTTATCTTTACACAGCTTTCAGATCAAACCAAAGCTTATCCGAACATTGCTTCGGACCATCCGAACTCTCATTCGGCTGTCCGAACTTCAGTTTGGCAAATTTTTAGAATTTTCAAAAATAACCCTAATTTTTGAAGAATTGTCAATTTGAACACAAAGATTACAAATTTTACCATAAATTTGATACTTGGTTGTTTTTAGCATAAATTTGATACTTTTCATCATCGGGTGATCGAAAATAAAATAGAATCAAAATCTTTTTGAATTTTATAAAAATTTCAAACACACCAAAAATGATTTTGATTTTTCATAAGATTATGCTAAAACACTCCTAAAATCTTTTTGTATTTTTGTAATAAGCAATAAACCAAACAAACTCGAAATTCATATAAGTTAAATCTTTTTGCGAGAAAGATCCTGACGCGAGATCATATCAGACATAATGCAACATACATATTTCAATTTCAGATTTAATCAGCATGCAAGCCAAGCAGACAGAGAATACAACTTTGCAGTTTGTTTCAGTTTAGGCAAATCAATTTTTATAGCTTTCTGATATATTTAATAAGAATGATTTAGCAAGCATAGATAGTATGCACATCCACACAATCCGAAATACTGGCAAATGACTTATTCTATTTTTGTAATTTTGACAGAATTTTGATTTTCCACAGAGATTTACCGTTCATGGTGTTTCATGCAAAAATAAAGCAGAACCCTAAACAAACAACAATCAGGTTGGCCTTGTGAGCAAGCAAAGAAAGTCCGATTGTTTAGGAAAATAAGAAATTGAAAATAACGCAGAAATTGTATAACCCAACAACAATCAGGTCGGTGCTCACGCACACGCAGAGAAAGTCCGATGGATTATACGAAACACCAAAGAAAATAAAGCAGAATGTCAAACGAACAACAATCAGGTCGATCTTTCGATTCGCAGAGAGAGTCCGATCGTTTGACAAAATAAAGAAAATCAAACAAGTTTAAATTTTTGCAAAATGAAAACATGCATACACCAGAACATCTCTTTTTATTCTGTTTTTGTTATTTTCAATTTTTTTTGCAAAATTACACAACATCTTTCATGATATAATATCACAACTATCAAGCTAGAATTTTAAGTTGATATCATACTAGCATATATCATATTTACCTTAACACATTCAACTGACCAAGCAAGAACCTACAACCTTTATTCTTACTCTATTCATGGTTGATAACATATATGCTGATGTAATATCATTTCTCGCTAGGTCGGATCTATTTCTCAATTTTTAATTTTTCACACATTTTTTTTAATTTTGGCAGTTTTCAATTTTTTTAAATTTTCTGATTTTCTTCCCCAAAATACAAAACTCAATAAGAAAATAAACCAAAAGCAAAAATTGATCAACCGACAATTACTCAGCAGGTGATTATTGTATGCCATTAAGTTTCAAAAGAAATTTGAAGCGGGTTTTATCGAAAGCCTTAGTAAAAAGGTTCGCTCTTTGAAAATCTGTGTGAATCTTTTACAAATCAATCAGGTTTTTCTCAAAGCAATCACGAATAAAATGATATCTAATATCGATATGCTTCGTTTTTTAGTGTTAAACGGAGTTTTTGGTTATGCAAATGGCAGCTGAATTATCTATATGTATGGGAGTAGTAAGAAACTACAAACCGTAATCCCGCATTTGTTGCTGAATCCACAAAACCTAAGAACAGCAGCTTGCAGCCACAACGTATTCAGACTCTGCAGTGGATGTAGCCACGGACGTTTGCTTCTTACACTGCCAAGACACAAGCCGATCGCATAAGAATTGACACCCAGCGGTTGTGGATTTAAAGTTAATCTTGCATCCGCCATAGTCAGAATTCGAGTAGGCTGAAAGGTCAAACTTATCATCATGAGGATACCAGATCCCGAGATCTGCGTTACCCTTTAGATAAGCTAGAATTCGCTTCACCGAATTTAAATGAGAAATCCTCGGAGATTCTTAGTACCTTGCACACAAACAAACCGCAAGCATAATGTCAGGTCTACTAGCTGTTAAGTACATTAACGACCCTATCATTGCACGATAAAGTGTGGCATCAATTGCTTCACCATCTTCAACTGGACATAGACCATGTGACAGTTGAATTGGAGTCCCTGGTACACGAACGTCATAAATCTCGAAACTGTTTAGCACATCATGCACGTACTTCGTCTGATGGATAAAAATACCCTTCGAAGACTGATTTACTTGCAATCCTAAGAAGAATGACATCTCGCCCATGGAACTCATCTCAAACTTCATTTGCATTAGCTTCTCAAAATCCTTCGAGAGTTGTTCGTTTGAGCTCCCAAATTGATATCATCAACATAGATTTGTACCATAAGCAATTATCCCCCCGTTTTCTTACAGAATAGAGTACAATCCACCAACCCACGCTTAAACCCGTTCTCCAGTAGATAAGTGGACAAGGTCTCGTACCAAGCTCGAGGAGCTTGATGTAGACCGTATAAAGCTTTATCCACCTTATAAACCTTCTCCATATTATCAGGATCGTAGAATCCCGGAGGTTACTTGATGTAGACTTCCTCTTTGACTTTTCCGTATAGAAATGCACTCTTTACATCCATTTGGAAGACTTTGAATCCATGATGTGCCGCATATGCCAAGAAAATACGTATCGCTTCGATTCTGGCAACCGGTGCGTACACCTCATTAAAGTCGATTCCCTCTTCTTGAGAAAAACCTGAACAACCAAACGAGCCTTGTTGCGTACAATAACTCCTCGAATATCCCTTTTACATTTATATACCCATCAAGTACCGCATGGGTGTTTGATTCCTTTGGGCAAATCAACTAAATGCCATACCCCGAGTTTCTGGAATTGTAGTAACTCTTCTTGCATCGATTCTATCCACGAACCATATTGTAAAGCTTTCTTTATGTATGTTAGCTCAATCTGAGATAAAAAGCATGAATGAAAGACTTCATCCTGTATACCAGATTCCCTGATTGCTAGAAGAGCATTACTCTCAACTTTTCTTCGAGTTCTCACTCCATCATCTAAATCACCAATTATATTTTCTTGTGGGTGATAGGTGTTTATCCAGAGTGTCTGATGAGCAGGAACAATGATCGTTTCTTCAAAATCAGGAACATGATCTTCCTCCAATACCACATTATCAGATGAATTGGTGTCAGATTGTACAACAGGTTGGACATTATCCACCTCAACCTCACCAGTAGCACTTATAGTAGCTTCATTTTATGGTTCAACTTGTTGGACATGAATTTCAACTTGATCAGAAACGGCTTAATGAAACTCACGATCATCATCAGAAGATAGAATATCATCAGCAATTGTGGAATCGTTAGTTGTTTCAGTCACATAATCATCAGTGACAGGCACATCCGGAGTAGACGAAGTTTCATTATGCATAACCGGAGCATCATCTTGTAAATTGATATACACTTGAGTAAGATGTTCATCGGATGTATCAGGAGTTGATTCAAGTGATTCAAAAATATTCTTGTAATCAAACATCCAATCCGGTCCAACACCTTTGGGTGGCAACGTGTAAGATTGAAAATCAACGTGCAAATGTTCTTCCACTGCACCAGTCTGTTTGTTAAACACTTGTTTCTTCTGATTCGAGTAACCACAAAATAATCCTTCGAATACCTTGTCATCAAACAAACCAGCAGACTTTAACAACGTGTAGGGACACCCAAATGGTTCCAAGTAATTGAGATTCGGCTTATGATTTTTGAGTAATTCGTAACACGTCTTCCCAAGCCGTTTTATAGTAAGCACTCGGTTCAGCAAATAACATGCCGTGTTGACATCTTCTGTCCAGAAATTCACTGGCAGTTGTGCATCGGCCAAAACTGTTCGTGTTGTCTCAATAATTATTCTATTCTTCATCTCCGCAACGCCATTTTACTGAGGTGTGTATGGAGTACTAAACTCATGTACTATTACTTTATCTAAACAGAACACCTCATGGCATTGTTTTTAAACTCCGTGCCATTGTCACTTCGAATCCTTCGAACCTTCAACTTGTAAAATAATTCAAGTGTATTGATTAGGTTGATAAGGACTCTTGGGGTTTGATGTCTTGTTTAGCGTATATAAAAAGTGGGGTCCTACACTATCAAATTTTAAATTTATAGAACTGGTTATTCACCAGGGGACTATACCAACACACTAAGGCAAGTATACATGTCGTGTGTAGCACAAATTGGTAAACACCGAGTTGTCGAACCTCAGGGACACAGATTTGTTAAAACGGTCTATTAATGATTTAGCTGGGTTTTGTTTTTGTAATTTTGAAAATTAATTGTAATAAAGATTACTAAAACAATGAAAGTGAAAGTAGCGGAGAAAATTCAGTATCTGTGAGAGGATCGCTTAGGCATTGACTCCTCTACCTAGGTTTGATAGACACACATGTTACGTTTATGCCTTATCATTATGGTGAATTAGGGTCCTAAGACAAGGCTACCTAATTCCTATGGATAGGTTCACGTTTAGGGTTATAGATACACCCTACACGGTTACTACTGTTCCATGGTTAAGGACTGATAAGTTGGTTGTGTTTCAAAGTGCCCTAGGCTAAGTCCCGAGCTATCGGTAACTCAACTCACAACTGGTCGAAGGGTTAGGGTAGATATGGTCCTAACGGTTCTAGGGTTGTGAAGCGGTTGTGTTCCTATTGCATAGTTGACCTAGAAGGCCCTGGATACGACTAAGCAGTGGTAGACCCGACCTATCGGTGACTAATCGGTTACTAGACAATATCAAGGGTAGCTACTAGCAGAGGCTAGGTGATTTCTCACTCATCCCTATGGGTTGGACTCCTAATTGGATACTAGGGTAATGGTCACGACTATTTCTAGTTCGTGCGTACACCGCAGATTCTGTGATTCGGTTATACGATAGATTCCTAACTCAAGATGGCTTGCATACTAAAGATAGGTTTCCACAAGGTTAAGAAATGGACCAGATTCAATAGGGAATTCAATTACATCAACCAAACAATAAGAACAAAACTTTTACTTTGAAAACACAATCATAAACGAAAACCGATACAATAAATGATCAAACCATAGTTGGATTCGTCTTAGCCTAAACGATCTTATGAGTTTAGCCAAGCATGTCCATATCCAAACAAAAATAAATAAGGTTCAAACTGAATTGGATAATCAAACTCAAACAAAATACCAAAATGTAGATCGAAATGATGAAAATCGAAGATTCTCGACTCGTTGAATGCTCCAAGACTTCGAATGCTTCAAAAGACTTCACTCTAGGCTTGTTCTCTGCTCCCTTGGACGAGTTGTGGTGATTGGAGAGGTCCCCTATTTATAAGAATTCGAAATCTAGGGTTTCCATAATTTTCTGGTCTGGCGCACCATTTGCAAGCCGTGGGAGGTGGTTTCACGGGATGGGGAAGTGGTTCGCCATCAGCAAATCAGCTCTGATCACTGTGACTGGGCTGCGGGGTGTGGGACTGTGTTGGTACACGGCTTGGAGGCCTTGAAAGGCCTTTCAAGGCTTGGGCAAGTGGTGCGCTGGCCAAAATCAATTCTTCAAGTCTTGGGAGCTTGTCTCATGGCTTCCGATCACTAGTGACACCCTGACTCCTGATCACATGGCCTGCAAGTCATGAAAAGGGGTCCCAGGGCTTCCAAGTCATGAGTTTTCTCAGCTTCACTATTTTCTCCGTTTTCGCCTCGTTTCTCGTGTCCATATCGTTTAAACCTGTAAACTCACGATAATCATCAGAAATAAATATATTTTAATATTTTCAAGTTTATTTTGACGATTTTAGCCTGAAACCCGCTATCATTTCATGTCCAAAACCACACACATCAAACATCCCCATACATAAACATTGCTTATCCCCAAGCAATCATTTCTAATCTCGACACTACTACAACTCTATCTTAACCACATAGATATTTAAGCGTACATATTCGGTCCACAAGATTCACTATCAATACTAGGGTTTACAACCTCACAAATTTTAATGATTTTGAAAACTCACAAAATTTCTCAACCAAATAATGCGAACCATGTTTCTATCATTTTTTCACTCAACTCACCAATTCGCTCGACCTATGGGTGTAGTATTTGTAGTGAACGCTCAGGTCAAGCATATCTAAGTGTTTCTTGGGTTTATGTATACGATCGTGCCGCCGAGTTCGTTATAGGATCCGACCAAAGAAAGGAGGGGGATACTCAAACATTTGCTCACATATACGGGTGTATGATCTACCTTCCAAACGTATAACTTGGCATATACGTACAGCCGTTTCATAATTTTCATTGTGATTTATTCATTTTTTTTCTTTAGTCTGATTTAGGGTTTTTCAACCTTTCAATTCAAGACTAATTTTTTTTTTTGATTTTTCTCTTTGTTTTTTAAGCAAATATATACTGGAGTTATGCAGAAAGTCCATTATCTTCAGGCAATTGACGACCCGGAGAAGATACATAACGACTCAAGTCGATTAGTTGAACACGGTCTCAACATAACCCTAGAACATGTTTTAGACATACGACATCCCTCATAACTATGATTTTTTTTTTCATTTTTTCAGCTATAGATATTTTTTTTCTTCTTTTGTAGGCTTGTCTCACAAGGGAAATCGGGTGAGTGGGTTTTGTTGGTTCACAAAACTCGATTGAAAAACTTTGATCATGCGATTTTTATAAAAAATACACTTTTGAGGAAAACCGTTCTTACGACTTGCAGACACGATAAGGCACAAATAAATTATCTATGATTTATGTTAAAAATGGTGTACTTTCGTGTCATGTGAGATTGAGAAAAAGTTTTAAAATTTTGGGGGATTTTTAGACTTTCGATGTGGTGGAGGAGTTATATTTTGTATGCTTAGCCAACCCTTGCCATCCTTATACTTAGAAGATTGCATTGTCCCCAATGCAGCACAACTTAAATTCAAGCACAAAGGGTTGGATAAAGTAAACTCCCTAAATGTTTTGATCTCCAGACCTCCTCATTCCGCACACATCAAAATCCTGGCTTTGCATCATTTCATGTCTCGAGCAGTCGAATTCCTTAAATTAAAACAGACAAAAACAAAACACACAAAAATAAAATAAGATAAAAAAAGTAAAATAATTAAACCATTGGGTTGCCTCCTGGAAGCGCTTAATTTATTAACGAGTATTTAGCTCGACTCGGCCCCTATGAATCATTCAGGGGGCTTCTGGAAGCTCAGATCTTCCACATAAGCTCTGCTGACGGGCCCTTCGATATATCGTTTCAGTCTGTGCCCGTTTACCTTGAATGGGAGTCCATCCTCTCCCGCTATCTCCACTGTCCCATACGATAATACATGCGTGAGAGTATACGGACCGCTCAACCTAGATCGCAGCTTTCCTGGAAATAACCTCAGATGCGAGTTATACAGCAACACACGATCCCCATACTTGAACTCTTTCTACTCCTTTAGCTGTTGATCGTGTGTTTTTTGCCGTTATGTCCTTGTATCGTCTGATGCTCTCGTACAGTGCGTCTCTCAATTCCTGCAGGTCGTTCAATTGCAGGAGGCGCTCCTCACCCGATTTCATCAGATCCGCATTAACTGTGCGCATCGCCCAATACGATTTGTGCTCTAGCTCTACGGGCAGATGACATGAATTTCCTTACACGAGCCTAAATGGAGTTGTGCCGATTGGTGTTTTGTAGGCTGTGCGGAAAGCCCACAGCGCGTCATCCAGCTTCTCAGACCCGTCTTTTCGATGGACGCTGCATGTCCTTTCCAAGATACGTTTAATTCCTTGATTGGAAACTCGACCTGCCCACTCGTCTGTGAGTGGTAGGGTGTTACGAGTCTATGGTTAACCCCATATCTCTTCAAAAGCTTCTCCATCTGAGAGTTGCAGAAATGGGTGCCTCGGTCGCTGATTAGGACTTTGGGTGTACCGAAGCGTGCGAATAGTTTCTTCAGGAACTTTTTGACGACTCGCGCGTCATTAGTTGGGAGGGCGTGGGCCTCTACCCACTTTGACACGTAATCGACGACGACGAGTATATATTTGTTTCCATACGATGGCGGAAACTGCCCCATGAAATCAATACCCCAGACGTCAAATATCTCGCAAGCCTGAATGGGGTTCTGCGGCATCTCATTTCTGGCTGAGATGTTTCCAGCCCTCTAGCATGCGTCGCATCCTCTTACGAGTTCATGGGCGTCTTTGAAGATTGTGGGCCAGTATAAACCGGAGTCTAGAACTTTTCTTGCCGTATAATTTGCAACATTATGGCCTCCGGTTGGCCCGTCATGACAATGACGCAAAATTCTATGCGCTTCCTTGCCGAAGATGCAACGAAGAATGACTTGATCAGCTCCAGTGCGATAGAGGAATGGATCCTCCCAAATGTAGTATTTTACGTCCGTAAAGAACTTACGGCGTTGCTAATGCGTCATGCCTTTCCTAACAACACCCCCAGCCAGATAGTTCGCGAAATCTGCGAACCAGGGGGTTCCATCTTCTTTGGCGGTGCCTTCATGAACATAGATGGAGAACAAGGATTCACATGGGAATTTTTCATTGATCTTGGGCTCCTTGTTCTAGACATCAGGGTTCTCCAGCCGAGATAGGTGGTCCGCAGCGACGTTTTCAGGTCCCTTCTTATCGATGATTTCAATGTCAAATTCCTGGAGCAGCAAGATCCATCTGATCAGGCGCAGCTTCGCATCTTGCTTGTTGAAGAGGTACTTGATTGCGGCGTGGTCAGCGAAGACTTTTGTTTGAGAGCACAAGATAAGAGTGGAATTTATCAAACACGTAGACCACAACCAGCAGCTCCTTCTCAGTAGTGGTGTAGTTCTCTTGGGCTGTTCCGACGGCATGGTCGCTTGCGTCGCACATGAGCTCTAATGGCAACGACCAGTCAGGCGCTATCATGATAGGAGCATTCACCAATTTCTCCTTTATAAGATCGAAGGAACGAATGCAGTCAGTGGAGAAGTTGAAAGGAACGTCTTTTTCAAGAAATTGGGTCATAGGGCGAGTGATTTTAGAGAAATCTTTAATGAATCGGCGATAATATCCCGCATGACCTAGGAAACTCCTGACAGCTTTGACATTGGTAGGATAAGGGAGTTTGCTAATTGCTTTGATTTTCGCTCTATCAACCTCAATCCCATCCTTGGATATCTTGTGACCAAGCACGATGCCCTCAGTGACCATGAAATGACACTTCTCCCAATTGAGCACCAGATTTGTTTCCTCGCACCTGGCCATCATTCTGTCAAGGTTTTTCAAGCAAGTATCGAATGAGTCCCTATAGACAGAAAAGTCATCCATGAAGACTTCCATGGAATCCTCGATCATTTCACTGAAGATAGCGACCATACATCGTTGAAAGGTCACAAGCGGATTGTAAAGCCCAAAGGGCATACGCCTATACGCAAAGGTTCCAACAGGGCATGTGAACATTGTCTTTTCTTGATCCTCCGGAGCGATGGGGATCTGAAAATACCCTGAGAACCCGTCAAGAAAACAGTAGTACTGCTTCCCTGACAACCTTTCCAACATCTGGTCGATGAAGGGAAGGGGAAAGTGATCCTTACGAGTAGCATCATTTTGTTTCCTGTAATCGATACATACTCGCCACCCAGTCACGGTACGGGTGGGGACCAGTTCGTTCTTTTCATTGGTGACAACTGTCATGCCACCCCTTTTGGGTATGACTTGCATTGGACTCACCCATTTGGAATCTGAGATCGGGTAATTGAGTCCTGCATCCACGAGCTTGATTACCTCCTTCTTTACGACTTCCTAAATGTTAGGGTTCAACCTTCGTTGATGTTGTGCCACAGGTTTGACATCTTATTCCATCAGAATTTTGTGCGTGCAGAAAGCTGGATTTATCCCTTTGATGTCCGTTATCTTCCAAGCTATGGCGTGCTGATGCTTCTTTAGAACTTCCATAAGATTTTGCCTTTGATTGGCTTCGAGTTGGGAGGCTATGATCACAGGTCTCTTGCCTTGCTCGTCTAGAAAGGCGTACTCGAGGTGCGATGGGAGTGGTTTTAGCTCAAGTTGAGCCTCTTCCACAACCGTTTCCTTGTGCTCTTGCCCTGATCCTTCTTCCTTGTTGAAACTGACTGCTGCTACCATCTCTACTTCTTGATAAGTGCTATTGAGGGTCTGGGAGTCTTCTTGATCTTTGCCACATATATTGTGTAGCATGCTGCCAACAGTGGTCATGATGGAGTCGAGGAAATAGCAGGTGTCGTCTTGGCTGGCTGGGCGTTTCATGGACTCTTGGATGTTGAGAGTGACAGCCTGATTTCCCATTCTTAGTGTGAGCTTCCCATCATAGGCGTCGACGATAGCACGAGATGTAGCAAAAAATGGCCTTCCTAATATCAGCGGAATGTGCTCATCCTCGTCCATGTCCATGATAACGAAGTCGACCGGGAAGACAAAATTGCCGACTTTCACCAACATATTCTCCACTATGCCCCTAGGGTACTTCACTGATCGATCAGCGAGCTGAAGTGTCATGCGAGTAGGCGTGGGTTCCCCAGGGTCCAGTCTCTTGTAGACTGAATATGTCATTAGATTGATACTGGCTCCCAAATCAGCCAGGGCGTTACAAATTAATGTATTACCTATTAGGCAGGGAATTATGAAACTCCCTTGGTCTCGCATCTTTGCAGGTAACTTCTGTTTGAGAACTGCGCAGCACTGTTCATCGAGAGTTACTGTGGATAGCTCTTCAAGTTTCTTCTTATTGCTAAGAAGATCTTTTAGGAACTTGTCATATTTGGGCATTGATGCCAGAGCTTCCACGAAAGGAAGGTTGATGTGGAGTTGCTTGAATAGCGAAAGGAATTTACCATGTCTGCTCTTCCATCTTTTCCTTCTCTAGCCTCTCAGGATACGGTATCCTAGGCTTGTACTCCTTTTTCTTGGGCTTTACTGCTGGCGTTTGTTGCTTTTCAGGTTCAGGAGTAGCATCAGTGGCTTCCTTTGGGTCTTTTGCAGGAACGTCTTGATTCACGGGCACCTCTTGAGTTATCTTCCCGCTTCGCGTCATGACTGCATTTGCGAACCCGTTAGGGTTTCCTTCAGTGTTAGATGGCATCCCTCCTTGTGGTCTTCCTGAGAGTGTTTGTGCGATTTGACCCACTTGAGGCTCTAGTGCCTTCTGGGATGCCAGTTGGTTCTGCAGTTGTTGGTTGATCTTTGCCATTTCCTGGTCGTGCTTTTGGAACTGAGAGTTGATTTCTTGATCCCTTTTCTTGGTGTAGGGGTACATTGCAGTCACCATCTCTCGCATCATGGGTTCTCGCTCTTACCCCTGAGGCTGCTGAGGTTTGGCTGCAAACCCCGGCGGGTTTGAGCTTCCTGCCTGGTTCTTGTAGCTGAACCCTACGTGATTCTTCCAGGAGGAGTTGTAGCGATCCCCATATACTGGACCTCTTTGTCCCTGAGCCACAAAGTCAACCGTCTCTGTGTTGTTTGGGCAGCTGGCAGTAATGTGCGCTTCTCCGCATATCTCGCAATCCTGTGGCCCTGTCGTCTGCGGCAAGACTACTTGGCAGAGAGTGTCAAACTTCTTTGATAGTGCCTCGAGCTGAGCGTCCACCATTGTGTCTTGACTCACCTGATGCACCCCTGCTTTGAGTGGAACGCTGCTTCTAATTGAGGGGTATTGGTAGTCATTCAGAGCCATTTCTTCCAGTAGTGTCTCGTCCTCTTCAGCAGTCTTCTCGCCGAGTGCTCCTCCCGTAGTAATGTCCACCAACTGACGGATTTGTGGGCTGAGCCCATTGTAGAATGTTTGGATCTGCTGATATTGCTTCAACCCGTGGTTAGGACATTTTCTCAGTAGTTCCTTGAAACGCTCCCAAATTTCAAAGAATGATTCTCCGTGGTCTTGCTGATATGCGTATATCTTCAGCCGTAGCTTCACTGTTTTGCCAGGAGGGACGAATCAGTAGAGGAACTTTTCTGCTAGGTCATTCCAGTTGGTGATCGAACCAGCAGATTGTCCATCGAGCCACGCCTTGGCTTTTGATCGGAGTGCGAATGGGAACAGGTGTAGCTTGGCCGCGTCACTGCTCAGGCCTGGGAGCTTGAATGTGTCGCACACCTCAATGAAGGCCCTGATATGCGCGTTGGGGTCTTCGTCTATCAATCCATCGAATTGGATTGAGTTCTTGATCATAGTGATGACCTGAGGTGGAATGGTGTACGACTCATTGCTAGCGGTTACTGCGATGCTCGAGCTTGCTCCCGCCAAGCTCGACTTCGTGTAGGATGAAAGTGTTCTTCGTGGCGGATTTGCGTCGCCCATCGTTTGCCTCTGCTGCCGACATCTTCGTCGAAACTCCCGTTCAGGTTCGTCTGAAGGTATGAGTAGCTCAGATTGAGAACTTCGTCGCGTACACCAGCGCGTTGCAGGATTAGAAATTTTGGCTAACCTACAAATTTTGACTATTTAAAACGTTACTGTGTCCCCGACAACGGCGCCAAAAACTTGATGTGTTGTTTAGTGTATATAAAAAGTGGGATCCTACACACTCAAATTTTAAATTTATAGAACTGGTTATTCACCAGGGGACTATACCAACACACTAAGGCAAGTATACATGTCGTGTGTAGAACAGTATTGGTAAACACCGGGTTGTCGAACCTCAGGGACACAGATTTGTTAAAACAGTCGATTAATGATTTAGCCGGGTTTTGTTTTTGTAATTTTGAAAATTAAATGTAATAAAGATTACTAAAACAATGAAAGTGAAAGTAGCGGAGAAAATTCAGTATTTGTGAGAGGATCGCTTAGGCATTGACTCCTCCACCTAGGTTTGATAGACGCATAGGTTACGTTTATGCCTTATCGTTATAGTGAATTAGGGTCTTAAGACAAGGCTACCTAACTCCTATGGATAGGTTCACGTTTAGGGTTATAGACACACCCTATATAGTTACTACTATTCCATGGTTAAGGACATATAAGTTGGTTGTGTTTCAAAGTGCCCTAGGCTAAGTCCCGAGCTATCGGTGACTCAACTCACAACTGGTCGAAGGGTTAGGGTAGATATGGTCCTAACGGTTCTAGGGTTGTGAAGCGGTTGTGTTCCTATTGCATGGTTGACCTAGAAGGCCCTGGATAGGCCTGAGCAGCGGTAGACCCGACCTATCGGTGACTAATCGGTTACTAGACAATATCAAGGGTAGCTACTAGCAGAGGGTAGGTGATTTCTCACTCATCCCTACCGGTTGGACTCCTAATTGGATACTAGGGTTTTCTAACGATCACGGCTATTTCTAGTTCGTGCGTACACCGCAGATTCTGTGATTCGGTTATACGATAGATTCCTAACTCAAGATGGCTTGCATACTAAAGATAGGTTTCCAAAAGGTTAAGAAATGGACCAGATTCAATAGGGAATTCAGTTACATCAACCAAACAATAAGAACAAAACTTTTACTTTGAAAACACAATCATAAACGAAAACCGATACAATAAATGATCAAACCATAGTTGGATTCGTCTTAGCCTAAACGATCTTATGAGTTTAGCCAAGCATGTTCATATTCAAACAAAAATAAATAAGGTTCAAACTGAATTGCATAATCAAACTCAAACAAAATACCAAAATGTAGCTCGAAATGATGAAAATCGAAGATTCTCGACTCGTCGAATGCTCCAAGTCTTCGAATGCTTCGAAAGGCTTCACTCTATGCTTGTTCTCTGCTCCCTTGGACGAGTTGTGGTGATTGGAGAGGTCCCCTATTTATAAGAATTCGAAATCTAGGGTTTCCATAATTTTCTGGTCTGGCGCACCACTTGGAAGCCGTGGGAGGTGGTTTCACGGGATGGGGAAGTGGTGCGCATCGGCAAATCAGCTCTGATCACTGTGACTGGGCCGCATGGCGTGGGACTGTGTCTGCACACGGCTTAGAGGCCTTGAAAGGGCCTTTCAAGGCTTGGGCAAGTGGTGCGCTGGCCAAAATCAAGTCTTCAAGTCCTGGGAGCTTGTCTCATGGCTTCCGATCACTGGTGACACCCTGACTCCTGATCACATGGCCTGGCAAGTCATGAAAAGGGTTCTTAGGGCTTCCAAGTCATGAGTTTTCTCAGCTTCACTATTTTCTCCGTTTTCGCCTCGTTTCTAGTGCCCACGTCGTTTAAACCTAAAAACTTACGATAATCATCAGAAATAAATATATTTTAATATTTTCAAGTTTATTTTGACGATTTTAGCCCGAAACCCGCTATCATTTCATCTCCAAAACCACACACATCAGTGTTTCATCCTTTGAGACAAGAAAATCTACCCATGAAAATCTAGAAAATTCATCAATGACAACAAGACAGTACCAATGTCCGGAAATACTTCTGCGATTCACAAGACCAAATAGGTCCATCTGAAGCAATTCCAAAGGGACATCAATGGAATGGTACTTCTTCAATGGATGAGATTTTCGTTTCTGTTTTCCTTTCTTGTAGCTGACGCAGACATCATTAAATGTGAATTGATACTTCGGAACCCCTTCAACAAGATTCTTCCTCACCAACTCATTCATCTTTCAGTAGTGAATATGACCCATACGTCGATGCCACAAAATAGATTCTCTCTCGGATGTTGTGACACCTCGTCCGAAACAAGTCAAACCTCTCTCCGTTGACTATAAATTTAAATGTTCATACGTTTTAATTATATGATTAACTGAATTAGTTTTAATGATTAATTAATAACTGATTTAATTCCGCGTTTGTATACCCGTAAAATACGAAAGTTTTCATATTTTAAATATGGAACTTCAATAATAAAAATATAAATATAAAAATTGAACTTTTTTATTTTATCAAAACCGAAATAAACTGTTTCACTTTAAAATGTTTAGTGAATATAAAATGTGATAAAAACATATCGTTGTCAAGACATAGCCAAACGAGGAACCTGTTAAACCTATTGGGCCCCGTTAGGCCCAATAAGCCCAAAATAACCCGGATAAACCTGAAACTTAACCTGGAGACTCGACTTGACTAACCGAGTCACCGACCCGACCTGGAGGCCCGACCCGCGGCCCAAATGGCCTTCGGCCAAACCCGGTACCTAGGAGTTTCCTGTTGTAAAAGCGGCCCAGGCGGCCGATTAATCGGCGCCTAGGCGCTATGTGGGCATCCGTAGTGCTTTTTGGCTAGGCGGGCTGTCTAGGCGCCCTGGGTCAAAATCGGTTAAAATCGGTCAAAATCGGTCAAAGTCGGCTAGGCGCTAGGCGGCTAGGCGGGTCCTAGGCGGGTTAAATTAAAAAAAATTAATTTCTTTTTTTTTTCACTTAGAAGTCTTTATTACTACTAGTTTTTGAAGTGTTTTTAGTATTTTAAGTTGTATCATTTTGTTAGGACTTATGACTTAATACTAGTAAGTGCTAACTATTAACTACTTGAGTAGTAACTTTTGATATTTGACATTTAGACATATTACAATATATAGTCTCTAGAAAATTTATAAATCTTTGTTATTTACTAGGACCGATTAATCCCCGATTAATCCCCGCATAGGCCGATTAATCCTAATTCCCTAGTCGGCCGCGTAGGTACCGCCTAGCGTCTTTTGTAACATTGCGTAGGAACCCCTCGGCCCACTCGATAGCCCAATCCGAACCAGATGAACCCCTCTCACTCGGCCCACTCGGAAAACCCAACCCCAGCCCAAACTTGATTACCCTTTTTGCGGCCCAACCGAGAAGACCCGGCCCGATCTCCGAATTCACTTGGGCTTCGGCCCACACCCAAACCTTTAAATTTAAATGGGCTTTGACCCATCAAATTTATAAAGCTAGCCCACTAGTCTTTTTATATAATTTTGGCCCATCAACCTACAAATTTCACCACCTTTGTAATAAATTATGCTTTGATCAAATTAAAAAAAATCATAATTTTTATAAACACCTAACCCCTTCATATTTTATAAAAGCTCCTAATCTTTTATAAAGTTTATAAAAATTAATCAACCTACAACTAGAAGAGTTGGGTGAATGTGGTGTTGACAACAAGCATAGTCTAGGTTGTTTAGCATGCAAGTGCAAGTTCCCATGATGGTTTAGCTCTAACCAAAGGGTATTAACCCTTAATTAGTCTATAAGACCAAGCCCTCCCTTCACTTGTTCCCCACACCACAAACACACTTGCCCCACTCCTTCCCTCTTGTCTCCCTTGAACCGGCCACCACCCCCCGCCGGTTTCCCCCTGCCACCGGCTGCTGCCATCTCCGGCCACTGCTCCGCCGCCCCAAAACCATCGCCGGACCACCCGCTCCGTCGGGCCACCACCCTCCTCTCTTCCCAGTTTTCTTCCTCACCCATTGTGAGTGTTCTAAACCCCATTTCTCCTATGATTTCTACATACTTTATCACCCAAGAAAACCCACCAAGTCTTGACAATGAACATAAATCACCTACACTTTTGTTAGTCATCAATCTAATATCTCCTTTATCCTCTTTCTTCTTTGATCTTAAACATTTTCATGGTTTTCTTGGAACTTAAAGTAGCCATGGAAATGGGTGAAACACACCTAGAAATCTATTGAAAGTATGGGTGTGCACCAAGATCACCATCTCTAAATCTTATTTTAGTTGGGTTAATTTTCTTACTTGAGGACAAATCCCTGATATCCAAGAACACACATAGATGAGTTCATGTTCTTGTTCTCTTGTGAAAAATAACCCACACTTATAAGAGTTAGTAAAATTATAAAGAAATTACTAACAAAAGTGGAACATTAAAATGATGTTAACTAACAATCCATTTATGTTTATATTTATTTTTCCTAACACTAAAATGTGTTAGTAGATTTCATTATTATTTAATTGTCCTAACACTAAAAGTGTTACTAGATTGCATTTATTTAATTATTTGGTCCTAACACCATGTGTTAGTAAATTGTCTTTAATTTAAATACTTGGTCCTAACACAAAGTGTTAGTAGATATGAACTCATAATCATGTTATAAAAATGCTAAGTAAATGAAAGGATATGATAAACATGTTAATGGACTTATTGAAACTAGATTAAAATCATGGTAACTTTTATATATTTTGTCATGTTAAATAACACTTAAAAAGAACGTGAAAGATTTACTTGAAATGGAATATAACACATTAAGTGTGTTATAAAAATCTTTCAAAGACAAAAAGAATATAGTTAATTTTTACTACTATTGGGAAGAATAAAATTTATGTCAAATGATTGATTTGATATAAATACTTGGATTTGTTACAAGTTTTTAACCATTAAAAGCTTGTTATAAAAATGTAAGTTTTCTATAAAAAGACATTGTAGAAATAAATATTTCTATAAAAGGTTTTAATAAAAATAATCAAAAGGCAAGAAAATGACTTTAAATATTTTTATGAACTTACAATAATTACTTTGATGAAACCAAAGTAATCAAAAATGAAAATACGTTGCGTAGTAATAAAACCGGGACAACACGACGATATACGCGAAAACGTAAATGTTAGAGATTTTAAACAAAATTTCTCATCATGTTTTATACAGACAACTTTTTATAAATCCAAGTGCCGTTATGGTATTTTTAAAATGTTTAAGGAAATAAATATTTCATGACAATAAATATTAAAAGATTTCGAAGTTATAAGATGTTCTAATTAAAAATGAAGCTTAAAATCCTTTTATGATTAAAATGAAATAAATAATTATTCTTGACTAATAGTTATCTACAAAATGATTTAAACCATGTTTTATTCACCAAGTATTGTTAATCATAATTATTAAAAATAATTATAACTTGCATGATTAACAAATCAAACACATAATTATTTAATTAAAAATAATTATACGAACTCATGAAAATAATAATAAACATTATTATTTTTAATTCGATGTTCAGGAGTTGATTAAATTATTAAAGGTTTAATCTTTTATTATATTTATGGAACATAAATATAAATCATCACGAAAGTATTTATTTAATAAATACAAGCTAACGGGTTTTCAAACGAACACAAACGGGATTAAAATGTCAAGACTTGACCGGTATCACTAGGGTGACTTATGTTACTCAAATGATTGTAGACCTTATGCATGTGCCTATTTAATTATTTAGGACGTTACGTGCTACCGTGCCTACACAGTTTGTTACCACCTACCTGCTGAATCAGTGAGTTTCACGGCCCCTTTTCTTTTAACTGTTTTATACTTTGGGGGGGGGGGGGGAATCATGAAATCGGATAAATGCTTTTTACTTAATATTATGGTTTATCTGTTAGCCGTATGACTGCTTGTTCTCTTACTGATTGCCCAAACATGGTACATTATCGTTATAAACGTTTGTACAACTGTATCCCACCATTAATTGATTTCAATTAGTTATGTACGAAACGATAGCTAGTGAATAGATCTATTTGGGTTGACAACCCTACCCTAACTGGTAGCTCCAGTCCTGACTCCGGATTGTCTAGGGGTACACGTTAGTTATTCTATTCTGTTCAGTATCTCTCGGGCGAGATACTATGGGTGGGTAAACCGTTAGCATTTGAAATCAAGATTCAGGTGAGCTCATACAACCAAAACGGTAAACCAATGTAATATTTAAGTATGCCAAAACTTTTTTACCAACTTTAAACGTAGAGTCATAAACCTGTGAACTTCACTAACTTTATGTTGACCTTTTAAACTCATGATTTCTAAGGTAATTGATGCAATCTCTGGAAGACATACAAATGGGGCTTCATCATGCTATCGGACCTGTCCTTGGAGTCATAGTCCCAATTATCCCAATAAATCATTTTATGTTTTCATTTCTAATTTAAGACTTATGATTTTAAATGTAAGACATTATCATTCCCACTATTTTCCGCTGCAATAAAATGACGTAATGTTTTATGAAGTTTAAATTATTTAGATGTTGTTCTATGTATCCCCGACTATGATTACATTCTCGCTCACACCCGAATCCGTTGACCGGGGTGTGACAGATTGGTATCAGAGCCGTGGTTATAGCGAACCAGGATAAACAAACAAACAAAACAAAAACTGAACCTGGACTATAACCCACTCCGAAGCTACCATTTGCATGCAAGACCTTATCTTCAACATGTTTACTTATGCTAGCTTATGTGTTACCTATGCATTACTCTTTTACTTGAGTTTCTATACTATTATGATGTTACTGACCACTGTTTCTTGTTCGAACTTTATCGCAGAGATGATTTCCAAGGAAGTTATTTGCATAGCTAATTCCGACGTGGAACAAAGTGTGGAGGACTACACACCTTCACCAGAGGATCCTACTCCTAAGGACTATACGCCCTCGCCGGAGGATCACGTACCATCAAGCCCCGAGCTAGAGGCGGCCACGGTTGGTACCATCCGCCGATCCACTATACCATCCAGTTTCTTGAGGCCACTTAGGCCCCTGACCTCGGACGATACACCAGACCACCCTGCTCCCACCGCCACTGCTGGCGGTGTGGCCCCTATTGGTGCTTCGAGCACCATTGACCCCTTTGCAGACCGCGAGCGGTCTGTAAGGACCTACGTTGCCACTCCTGGCGGCGGTAGAAGGGGATACACTCCGGGACGGGCACCCGGCCCATCCTAGAGCCGTGAGGCTGGTGCTACCCCTAAGAAGCCTACGTCCAAGAGGCGCTATGTGTTCGAGCTGCCTCACCTAGCTTGGATGCAGGACCAGGTATAGGCCTGGATGATTGAGGAGGAGATCCCGAGCAGCTATGCACGGGACAAGTCATCTCTCCCCGATCCCTCCCGCCGTGTCCCGATGGGCATCTCACCCTTCACAGGGAGCCCATACCCGACACAGTACCTCTCTTGGTGGCCCGCCTGAGGCGCATTAAGACGGACCTTGGAGAGCTTGATGCAGATGTCGCCCAGCTTCCGACCACTGAGAAGGTTAGGATCCTTAGGGATCGGATAGCTGCACTGGTGAGACGCATGTGCGCCACTGATAGCGCCATGGACACCCTTCATGCCCACATGACCGGGGTTAGCATGGCCACCACTGATCTGCTTCTCTCCCATGAGAACCTGCAGAGGAGAGTCGACACCCTAGAGTTCATATCCGGATGACTCCTCTCGGCTCTTGCTGCCATGTCCCAGGTCCCGACCTTCTTGATCATGCCCCTAGGTCCACCACCACCACCACCCTTCTTGGTAGATTTGACCTAGACTTTTGGATCGCCATTTTATAGATGAAACATGTTATTTTCTTTTGATGTATTACCGGGACTGCGAGCCCAGGATGAAAACTTGTTTCTTTGGTATGTTTCGTCTGTAATATGGTTGAAAACAATGGTTGTCATGATTAATGTTATCTCATTATGGTTATGTAAAATCTATTATTATTTTGTTATGCTTGTTTTTTTCTATCATTATTACTGTTATGGCACGTTATGTTACCTCTTCTTTCTATCTTATGTTTCTTGGTTGTGTTTGCGCGTAATATGTTATGGCAATTGATGTATGTCGTGGCAGTTATTTTAGAGCATGTAATAACCCCATTTACATATTATCTAAAATTTGTTTGTGTGACAATTGTAACTTAAAGCGAAATCATGCCACCACGACGCCGAACCACCAGGAACTTCACCTCCTCCTGCTATGACCGCTGCTGAAATTGAGGAGATGATTGCTCATTGCGTCGCTGAAACTATAGCCGCTGCCAAAATCCAACGTCAAAATAACGATGGGGCACGCGGTAAGAATGAATTAACTAATGTTAGAAAACATTAGTCTACAATTCCACCAAATTGTATTCAACGTTTAAACCTAACAACTGCAGGCCTCCGTGAATGTTCATATAAAGACTTTATGAATTGCAAACCCTCGAATTTCAAGGGTTCGGAAGGCGCTGTTAGTTTAGTTCGCTGGTTTGAGAAAATGGAGTCCGTTTTCCGCATAAGCAACTGCCCCGAGCAGTACATGGTTAAATATTCCACATGCGCACTTACTGATAGCGCTCTGACTTGGTGGAACTCCCATGCTGATGCTATGTGAAATTGCTTTAGCGTGTGGATCTTCTACTTAGTCGTAATGAAATCAATGTAAACGAGTAAAACACAGAGAATAAATACAATTATGCTTTGTATTGACCACAGAGAACCACAAAGTACACTAAGAGAATATGACACGGAAAAGCTACTGAATTCTATACAAGACGATGTATTTATACTAGCTAAATCACGACTGACCGAACCTGAGATTCGGCCACATGTTCGGACCTCTCCGAACTCCAGGTTCGCTGGGAGTTCGGACCTCAACTACTTTTTATGTTTTGGCTTGTATTCGATACTTCACATGACGATCAGGACCATGTATCAACAAACTCCCCCTCGGCATGTGAAGTATCATCTCCTCCATTAACACTTGTATCATGTATCTTCAATCAAACTCTTCCTCGATCTTGACGATGAGTTCAATCTTGAATACTTGATATTGCATCGTGTGTAATCTCTTTATCAACAACCTTCAGAAGACTTGAAGATGTAATGTTCTCTTTCCAATTAGAAACCTGCCAACATAAATAATATTGGCGCAAAATGTCTCTTCGAGACTCCAAGACAAACAAGAAACAAAATCTTTTTGGCTTTTAGAAATATTATATCAAAACACACTTAAAATCTTTTTGGTATTTTCTGATAAGAAAAGTAAATGCATTATAGAATCAGACACTATTTTTGTCTTTTATGAGAAAGATCACAACTTGGGAAGACTTGAAGATGTAATCTCTTTATCAACAACCTTCAGAAGACTTGAAGATGTAATGTTCTCTTTCCACTTAGAAACCTGCCAACATAAATAATATTGGCGCAAAATGTCTCTTCGAGACTCCAAGACAAACAAGAAACAAAATCTTTTTGGCTTTTAGAAATATTATATCAAAACACACTTAAAATCTTTTTGGTATTTTCTGATAAGAAAAGTAAATGCATTATAGAATCAGACACTATTTTTGTCTTTTATGAGAAAGATCACAACTTGGGATCATATTGAACATAACCTGCTGAACTACACTTTAATTTCGATTATTGAAGCACATAAGCCATGCCGATTGCAGATATTATTTTTCCAACTTTAAACTCTGGCACAATCATACTCATAACATCTGGATATGTTAAAGTATGGATTAGTTTTGCATTGACCAGTGTGCCCCACACTATCAGACATACTCAGATATGCTTTTGCTTATCACATTTTGTGATTTCATTTGTGATTTTAATCACATAATGATTGTAACCATGATATAGTCAACTGTGTTTCATGCAAAAAGAAATAAGAACGTTAAATCGTCTACCTTAAGCTCGATATTTCGATACGCATATAAGGCCTCAGATTTAACAAAAAAAGAAAATAAAACAAGTTGAAGTTGTATAACTCAACAACAATCAGGTTGGTACTCCCGTACACGCAGAGAAAGTCCGATGAGTTATACGAAACACCAAAGAAAATAAAGCAGAACGTCAAACGAACAACGATTAGGTCGATCTTTCGATACGCAGAGAAAGTCCGATCGTTTGACAAAATAAGGAAAATCAAACAAGTTTAAATCTTTGCAAAATGAACACATGTATACACAGTGACTTCTCATTTTATTTTTCACATATCTTTTTCTTGATATATTATGAGATATGCATCAAGATGTTGTCCACTAAGTCAAGCATCAGATTTAGTGTATATCACATTTGTATACTTTCTGATTTGCCGAGCCTACCTAACACATCGATCAAATGGTCTTATGGCTGGTTCATCTACTTTATCTATGAGTTAGACACTTTCAGCCAATGTACCATCATTTCCCAAACATGTGAGATACAATTTCTCATTTTTCAATGTTTTTGGCTTTTTGCATTTTTCAATGTTTTTGTTTTTTTTTCAAATTTCTCCCCCTAAAAATGACAACTCTATTTATAGAGTTTCAATTTTACAATTTGAAAAACAACACACTATTTTTGTATTTTTGCAAAAACAAACTCCCCCTCAGAATGAGACGGAGTGAAAACCCAAGAAAAATAGATCAACCAACACAAATACTCTCAGTTTAGCATTTTGAAAACAAAAATTGATTTTGAAATGTAGGTTAAATTAGCACAGATATTCCACAATCAACAATTTTCCAATCACCGAAAGGTCACTACTAGAAAACCGGGCCTTTCTTGACGCGCGAACGATGACGCGCGCTATTTAATAACGCGCAAAAACGCGTGTCATTCAAAATCTGTCATAAATTGTAAAATTTTAAGAGTAGATGAAGGGAAATTTTGGGCGTCATAAAATATCTGTCATAAGTAAAAAAACACGGAGTACACTTTAGGCGTGCGTCATCTTCATACTGTCGTTTTATATTTTTTTCCGGCTAATATTTTTTTCCTAAAAACTCGAACCCATCTGCCCGCTTAAAAAACTCCACTCCCGCTAATATATTTGCCCTAATTCCCTTCACAACGCCGGTACGACCGCTCCATCTTTGTTTCTTATCCTAATTCCGTCTCAGAAAGCCGGTACCACCGCTGCTCCCTCTCGTTGTTATCACTGCCACAAGAATCGATTCTTATCTCAGCTCCATCTCTGGTCTATCACTCCACAAGAATTTCAAATCGATGGGCTAGGGTTTCAACCGCAACACTCAAGGTACGGGGCCGCTCAAGGTACAGATAGGGCTAGGGTTTCCCGTCACCCTTAAGGTATTCCCCTTCTCTCCCAATCGTTTCTTGAAATTATTCATCATTCAGTTATCGAATGAACTTTCAACGACCCTAGGGTTTTAGCATCTCTCAATTCGACTCAACTCTTCCTTCTTTGCTGCTTCTTAATTCAAGGTATACATAAAGGTTTACACTCTGATTCATACTTTTCATTGATTGAGTGAGGACATATCTGCTTTAATTTATGTTCTGTGTGTAGTTTGTTGCTTTTCGTCTTTATGTCCAGAAGCAATTTCAAGTATTCTTACTGCCGGTCCTATTATGCTAAGATGCCTATGATAATAATATTCTTCTTCCCCTAATTGGCTATATACACAGGTTTATTTGGTGATTGATTGCTATCTTATTCTAGTTTTGATGCACAAACTTTAGTTGTCTCAGTTGGTTGCTAGGATAATATGTTTTTATGAGTGGATTGATAGTGTTTTACATGATTTACAACTTGCCTAAGGGATCATACATATATAACTTAAGGTACATTGAGTTAAATTTGTAGGAAACCTGGAACTTATTAACGGGTGACATGGCCTTGTGATCACAAAGATTGTATCCTACTCGTGCCACATATGGAAACATACTACAGCTTTAAGAGCCCCTGCCTGAGTATTATGAGATGCAATTTTGGGTTTTAGGTGTATAATCTTTTGGATGAATTAAGCTTAATTGTGTGTTGTTTGATTAGTTTTGGATCACTCAGAAAGAGTCATTATAATTTGCTCTACCCTATATGCAGGTTACTCCCAGTTTTATAGCATTTGTTTAGTTTTTGTTTTTCAGTGGTTCTATTGTAGTTAGTTTGGTTGTACAAAATTGTTTTACTTAATAGTAATTGAAAGCAAACAACTGAAAACTTTATCTCACTTTATTTCACTTATGATTTTTGCCATTTGAACCTTATATAAGATTACAATCATCATTGTAGTTATAATGTAACATTATCATGCCCTCATACTGTAATCTTGAAGAAATTTGATATTGTTTATCTAAAATGATTCTTTTACTTAGATCTAAATTTAACAAAAATATCTCTTTATTAATATCTAGGAAGTTTTCACTCGATTGTCCGAAAGCAAATCTATGAGTACCATGGTGGACAATGCTTGTAGAGGTGAATCAAGTTACATGTTTGGCTTGGGCTTATGGTGGACAATGCTTATACAGCTGCAGCCAGGTACTGAATATGACTATCTCACGTGCAGTAATTTGAAATGCCTCTATGTGGACAATGCTTATTTAGCTTTTTTTCTGTCATAGATTCTTTTATGAATTATATAAGTTCTATTGATAAACCCTGTAGAGAGACAGACATGCGATGATAGGTGAAGGAATGAACAGAAAGACAATATTGAGGCCTATCATAAGCTTCTAGTCTTGGAAAATAGGTAGTAAACTTAACATTTCTAATGCTCTTTTTCTCTTCTTTACTTCGCTTATTATGCTTCAATCATGTCGGTTAAATTTTCATCTCTTAACAGGCATTGTATTTTTCGCTTTTGGAAATGCTCTTAACTTTATTTCCTTTGGATATGCTGCCCAGGTCAGTATGAATGAATATTTTATCTTTTAGAATTCATGTGAAAGGTTGACTAAATGACTTCATTTAATATGAAATAAATTATTTCTTCTTATCTTTAATCTATAGATTACTGGGATGCGCAGAGACAAATCGAATCCCCTGCTTGTTTATGAGTACATGCCAAACATAAGTTTACATGACCTTTTATTCTCAGGTAAACTGTTTTAGAAACAGAAAATTATCAACATTTTATACTACAACAGTAGGTTAAAACAAGCATCATCATATAACAGCAGGTTAGAACCAAGCAGATTTTATGCTAGGCATATATCTGATGTTATTGTAAAGGTCTGGGTGGTGTAGTTTTATTCTTGATGATGTTATTTTTAAGTTTTAAACATCAAATTTTATTTGTTTTTAATATGTACTAGTGCAGGTTGTATGTCAATAAACTCAACACTATACTAGTGCAGGTCAGCTGTTGTGGTTTTTAAACTATCACCTTTTATTTCTCGGATGGTAGGTGGTCTAGTTTCATTCTTGATCTGGTTACAACAACAAAAAACTAATGAAACAATTTCTGCCAAGAAGTGTTTGATTTCTCAAGGGGTGAAATGAACCAACAGAAACTATAAGAGCTCAAACAATCGCTGAATAGATAATATGTTATTTAGACATGGTTAAGAACAAAGGATTATTGCCTTCTGGTCCTTCAGAAACTGTGATCTGTTTTTTAATATTTTCTTTTGGTATTTTTCTCCCTTTAATAATCTGTCCATTTCTTGTTGCAAATAAGCCATGATATTAAACCTGCAAGCCATGTGTTGGACTGAATATATCAGTAAATGGGAGTACATGATATAATTGGGGCATGTTTAACTTGTTCAGTCCCTGCCCCTGCCCCTGTTAGTCACATTTTTATTGTGTTTGTTTGCATGAATATCAAAATACTTTTTCTGTACACCTGAGTTATTAAAAGATGGTTCTATGCACTATTTGGTTTGTTCTGTAATCAGCAAATTAAATATGTGCTTCATGTGTGGTAACGTAACTGCCATTCTACTAATTAAGTGGGTAGAAATTGCGACCTCTACTAATTAAGCTTTAAATCTGTGCTTCAGGTGTGGTAACGTAGCTGCCATTCTTGAGCTAGATGAGAGGTAGATTATAAGCAGTTTCGAGTATTTAAAGCAGCTCCACAGGTTTGTTAATAACATCCATTCCTGCGCTATGAATTGCAACTTGGATGTGGCTGTTGTTAGGCTGATTTCATTAGGGTGATGAGCCAACTGACCAAATTTTCATTTCAGATGGTTTTGAGTGAACTTGTATTCATAATCTTCATGGCATTTTCTAAATTTAAGTTTTTGTCATGGAAATTTTGTTCTTGTTGGTTTCACGCTTCGTGCTTTAAATTTAGTCTTGATCACAATCAACCCCTTTATGAAGATAAATTGTTAGTAATTGAGCATGTTTGATTTCAGAAACTAAAATTTTATTTCGTCTCAGTTCTCGAAATGGATTGGAGCAAACGCCCTGGAAATTTAGAACCTCTGAACAGAGTTGCTTTTAGGGAACAACAGGTTTTAGACTACAATAGTTTTGTTGTTATTCATGGAGCAGGTCAGTTAAGTAGTATGTTTGCTAGTTACTGATTCCATGTGAATTATGTTTTGGGTTTTCAATTCGCGTTCGTGTGTCTCAGGCCCTTTTGGTTACTCGAATTTCGGTAAGCTCTACTGTGATTAAAACTTGATCTTCATTGACTTTATATTATGTTCTCTTATATGTGTTTCTTGTTTTATTGTCTCTGTTGGTTCTCGATTTTATTAGGTGATTTCTCTCAATCTAGAAATAGTTAGAGCACTTGCAAGAGGTAGAATTGTCAGGATGCATATAAAAACCTTTATGAACTTGTATAAATTGTTTATAAAATATTTTTTCTTAACAACTGTTGTTGTTTTTCCTTCCTGCTGCTGCAAGTTTTTCCTAACAGCTGTTGCTGTTTTTCCTTTCCTACTTTTAACCATCCTTTTTCCTTCTTGTAGATGGGCTTGATAATGCAAGTATTGAGATGGAAGATGCTAAGGTTTCATGTAGCATTTCATTAATGTAAATTAATGTTAACTTTGTAATGTTTGCTTTATATATAAAATTTATTATTTTGCTATAAGTGTATTTTATTTTGATTAAAAAGTTAATTGTCAATAATGTGGAAATTAGTGAATCTACAAAAATAAAATTTTTTTTTATTTTTTTTGTAAATTCATGATGCGCAAAAATGCGTGTCATAAACAGATTATGACGGGGCCTTCCTTGACACGTTTTTTATAACACGCATTGCGCGTCATAAAATGCGTGTCATCGTTTGCGCGTCAAAAACGGGATGACCCGCATTTTGCACGTCAAGAACCTTCTTGACCCTGCCTTCCTTGACGCTTTTTTGCGTGTCATCTGGGCCCTTTCTTGACGCGCAAAAAGCGTCAAGAAAGGCATTTTTTGTAGTAGTGGATCTTCTTGAAATACCTGCTTGACACCAAATAAAACATTAGTCGCTCTGGGATCGACCCAATTCAACAGAGTCAGGTCGCCAGGTGTCTTCCACATAGTCACTGTTGGCCTTGGAAACAACTTTTGGTTTCCAAATTTGTAAAACTTTTAATTTTAGATCAGAACCAGAATCAGATTCAACCGACGTACTTGATCTAGACCAAGACGATTTACGAGTTGATTTAATCGTTGAAGACCAAGGTTCATAAAAAATTTGACGTTTGGTATCCACATATTTGGCAGTGTTGTGGATATATGCAGTCGTCGGACAATCAGCAGCAAGATGTCCCGGTTGACGACAGAAATAACAAAGTCGTTCTCTAAAGTTGTTTGAAAATTGTTTTGATTTTGAAAAATCAGATGAATGCTCAGAATCAAAATTATCAAAGAAACCGTCAGAAGAATCATACTTAGGAGATGGACTCCTTGAAGATGACGATCTTCCAGAAGAATAAGAAAATTCTTTCTGAGATGGTGATTTCTTTGCAACCTTTGCTTTAGAAACCTTCCCAGCCTTAACTGGTTCCTTAGCTTGAACAAGTTCTTCCTTCACTTTATAACCCAAACCTTTGTGTTTAGATCCTTGATTCTTTGAAGAATTTGAAGAAGAACTTGAAGCTTCGCGTGACTTAGCTTCACTAGTGAATTTAGCTTTGATATCTTTCAGCTTGTTCTTCTCAAGTAACCCTTTTTCTTCTTCGGTTGCAGATGAAGAACTTGACACAACCTTATTAAAAACTTTTTCATTCTCCAACATAATAGATTTGGAAACAAATTTTGGAGCGACACCCAAAGGCTTCTCCTTCTTCTTAAATTTGGACTTGTTCTTCTTGGGTGGAGTAGAAAATTTTGAATAATCATTTAATTCAGCTTTTGGATCAATTTGAGCAGAAGTAACTTCAATCAAATCCACTGGTTGAGGAACCGAGTGAACATCCTCGTTTTGAGAATTCTCCGACCTCTGATCGTGCTTGTATAAAAAATTTAGCAATGTCGGAGACAAATTACAATTCTTCACTTGTCTTTTTGCTCTAAAATTTCCAATTTCAAATCATTGATCTTTTGTTGAGCCTCAAACACCTGTTTCTGTGACTTGATGAATTTTTCATTTAGATCATCATATTCATAAGTTTGTAACTTTCGAATCTCACATTCTGCATATAATTCTTCAAGAACATTTTCTCTCTTTTGCTTATAAATCTCAACATCCTTAGTCAAAACCTCATTTTTATCACGATAAAGAACATTCTCATCTTGAAGCATATAAATCTTATTTTGAAGCTTCTCAACAGTAACAGCAGTTTTAGCAATAAGAGCAGTAGCTTCTTTATACTTTTGCTGAACTGGATAACTTTTCTCAAACAAATTCTCAAAATCTTGAGCTACGTCTAAAGCTTCAGCTTTAGCTTTTTCACCTTCTTCAACCAATTGAGCCTTTTCCTTCAAAATATCTTCATGAACATGAACCAACTCATAATACTTCTTTTGAAAATCTTCTAACTCTTTCTTGAGCACCACAATCTCTTCAGTTGACATTTGACATCTTTGTTCAAAACCCGCAACCTCCTGAAGTAATTTTGTACATTTAAGACATTCAAAAGTGTCAACTTTTGAACTATCAGAAACTTTAGGCAAATCATCTTGAACCAAAGATGCACTCGAATACGAATCAGAATCAGTCAGAAAACTGTCATCATCAGCTTGACGAGCAGTCAAAGCAACAGTAATTGGAACATGATTTTTTGTAACTTCTGAATCTGCATTCCATGCAAATTCATTTGAATGCAAAAATGTATTGATCCAATCATGAGCAAAAGTAACAGATTTCTTCTCAACCTTTTCAGTGTCATTTGATGGATGAAAAACTAAATGTGCATGTTGACCAGTCTTCAATTTACTTTCCGCAGAACTTGGACATTCTCGAGCAAAATAACCATAAACTGAACACTTATAACATTTCACCTTTGACTTATCCAAACCAATCTTCCCTTCCTGATTCAGTCTCTTCTTACCAGTTCTATTGAAAAATTTATTTGTTCTTCGAACTAACATAGCATATTGCCAGTTCAGATCCATTTCCTCCAAATGATCATAATCAATTTGATCATAATCTTCATTTGCTAATTCAACATTATTCACAACACCAGTGATAACACCAAAATATGAAGATACTAATGCAGACATCAAAGCATTAAAAATCACCGATAGTTTGAACAGACAATGCACTTTGAATTGAAGAACTAGGACTCGAAATAGTACAACCAGCAGAAGAATAACTTGGAATTTCAGATTTACCTGCAATAAATGCTGTAGGAGGTGCAGAACTAAGAATATTCAATTTCCCAGCATTCAGAGTTGAATCATTATTACCATAATACACTGCAGGATTTTGAACTTGCTCAGGAAGTGACTTGTTCAGCGTTAACTCCATATCCCTTGCTTGGATTCGTTGAATCAGATCATTAAAAGACATTTTTGAATAAACTTTATCATGAGAAACCATCATCACATAATTCTTCCATTTCTCTGGTAGGGCTTCCATGATCTTGTCTTTCTTATTAGCTTCATCTTTTGTAAGATTCACCAATTTCATTTCACTCATTAAATGAGCAAACCTTGCAATCAGATTTGGAATCGGTTCATTGTGATAATATTTGAAACTATCAAATTCCTTCTTCAGCACCTTTTGTCGACTTTTCTTGTATTGGTCATTACCTTCACATCACTTTTCTAAAGCATCCCACAAACTCTTTACCGTGTAGTTACTTGAGAATTGATGTAATAACTCTGTCGGCAGTGCCATCGTTAAAGTACCATATGCTTTCTTCTCAGCTTGATACGCTTTCTTTTGTTCACCGGAAAGCTTTCTTTGAAGAATTGGTTCCCCATCTTCACCCTTAGGATATACATATTGATCAGAATATGATAACCACATATCAATATCATTTGCCGAAACATACGCTTCAAACCGTGTAACCCAACTATGATAATCTTCCAATTTGAGCAATTTAGGAACTTTCTGACTTGTTCCGATTTCGTTATCATAATTCATCATCGATTGCATCGTAGCTTGAACTGAACTTTGAATAGCCGCGAACGCTTGAAAATCAGACATATTGAAAAATCCGGTTACTGTTCACTCCGAACTACCTCCGAACTCTTGCCGAACTTCCCCCGAACTTAAGCTTCGCCGAACTCTCGCCGAACTTGACCTTCGGACGAAAGAATAAAATCAACACTGAAGTAGCTCCGAATGAAGACCGAACTCTCACCGAACTTGCACCGAATTCTCACCGAACCAAGAAAGTGGCCGATCTCCGTCCGAACTAAGAGTTCGGAGCGGTTATTCCGAACGTGTCCGAACCTCAGACGAGCTCGACCTCACTCGACACCATTTTCTCGGTTTTCAGTGTTTTTCTATGAATTTTTCGACAGAAATCCAAGTAAACTCGAAATGAACGATCTAGAAATGAATTTTTGATGAAAAGCACACTGGAAACAATCAAATGGATCCAAAAATGATACTCATTTTCTCAAAAACGTCAACTTGAACTCAAAACTCCGAAAAACAATAAATTCCGACTAGTAGAGCAAACCAAATGCTCTGATACCACTTGAAATTGCTTGAGCGTGTGGATCTTCTATTTAGTCGTAATGAAATCAATGTAAACGAGTAAAACACAGAGAGTAAATACAAATATGCTTTGTATTGACCACAGAGAACCACATAGTACACTCAGAGAATATAGCACGGAAAAGCTACTGAATTCTATACAAGACGATGTATTTATACTAGCTAAATCACGACCGACCGAACCTAAGATTCGGTCACATGTTCGGACCTGTCCGAACTCCAGGTTCGCTGGGAGTTCGGACCTCAATTACTTTGTATGTTTTGCCTTGTATTTGATACTTCACATGACGATCAGGACCATGTATCAACACTAGGGGATCTTATTTGGCCTACGCCATGACATGGGACGAACTCAAACAACTACTTCGCGATGAGTACTATCCTAGAGAGGAACTTCAAAAACTTGAAGCTGAGTTCTGGAACCTATTCATGAACGGAGACGATGTTGCTGGCTACACCAAAAGGTTGCATGAGCTCGCTCATCTTTGTCCGACCATGATCACTCCGCTGTATAAGAAAATTGAACGGTACATCTAGGGACTTGCACCGCATATCCAGGGGAACGTCCTTTCCTCGAATCCCTAGACTTTTCAGGATGTTGTGCGTCTGGCACACAACCTTGTTTACAAAGCTAATCATCAAGGTGTGAACCTTGGCAAGAAACAGTCTGAGAGCAAACCCCCTAATGCCAGTACCGCCCCTCCTGCAAGCAAGAAGCCTGACAACAAGCGGAAGCGAGGATTCTAGAAGATTCGTGAAGAAAAGACCCCTGCTAAGGAAGCTGAACCAGTGAAAGTCTATGCTGCTACTACCCCTACTCATGCCGTCCGAAAAATCGGATATACCGGTGGTGCACCCCTGTGCAACAAATGGAACCTCCACCACACCCTTGACTGTGGAAACGTCAACTGCAATATCTGCAAGATGAAAGGGCATGTAGCACGTGACTGTCCGAAGCGCACCTGTTACGGTTGCGGAGCCACCGGTCATTACAAGAAGGATTGCCCCCAGGCAAGGAACCAGGATGCTAATCAGGCTAGAGGAAGAGCCTTTGTGATCAATGCTGGAGACCCTCGCTGTGACCCCAACACGGTGACGGGTATGTTTCTACTAAATAATCATTACGCTTCCGTTTTATTCGATACTGGTGCCGATAGAAGCTTTGTGTCTACCGAATTTGTCCAATTACTTGAAATTGCTCCTATTGCCTTAGACACTAAGTTCACAGTAGAATTAGCAAATGGAGAATTAGTAGAAACTGGAGTAATCTATCAAAATTGCTCTTTAGAACTCTCCGACCATTCCTTCAGCATCGATTTAATGCCCGTCGAATTAGGAAGCTTTGATGTAATCATTGGTATGGTTTGTTTATTAAAGAACCATGCGGAAATTGTGTGCCATGAGAAAATAGTTAGAGTGCCACTTGCAGATGGCAACACTCTGAACGTGCAAGGCGAAAAGAGTGGAACCAAACTAAATCTCATATCTAGTATGAAGGCACGGAAATTCCTTCGTAAAGGATGCCATGCCATCCTAGCACACGTGACTGAGAAGAAACCAAAGGAGAAACATATGGAAGATGTTCCCGTTGTTCGCAATACCCGGAAGTTTTTCCCAAAGACTTTCCAGGTTTACCCCCGACGCGACAAGTGGAGTTTCGCATTGACTTAGCACCCGGTGCCGCCCCCGTGGCCAGATCTCCGTACCGTCTGGCACTATCCGAAATGCAATAGTTATCTAGTCAATTACAAGAATTGCTAGATAAAGGCTTCATCCGTCCAAGCCACTCTCCATAGGGAGCACCCGTGTTATTCGTTAAGAAGAAAGATGGAACTTTCCGGATGTGCACCGACTACAGGGAGTTAAACAAGTTAACTATGAAGAACCGTTACCCGCTTCCTAGGATTGATGACCTATTTGATCAACTTCAAGGATCAAGCTTCTACTCCAAAATCGATCTGAGATTAGGATACCATCAACTCAGAGTTAGAGACGAAGATGTTTCGAAGACAGCGTTCAGAACACGCTATGGCCATTATGAGTTCCTTGTAATGCCATTTGGTTTGACAAACGCACCAGATGTGTTCATGGATTTAATGAACCGCGTATGCAAACCTTATCTGGATAAATTTGTTATCGTGTTCATTGACGAAATCCTTATCTACTCCCGTAGCAAGGAAGAACACGATCAACACCTGAGGCTTATCCTAGAATTGTTAAAGAAGGAAGAACTTTACGCGAAATTCTCCAAATGCAACTTTTGGATTCGCGAGGTACACTTTTTGGGTCATGTGATCAACGATCGAGGTATTCACGTGGATCCCACAAAATTGAAGCAATCAAGGATAGGAGTACTCCCACGACTCCAACCGAGATCCGATAATTCTTAGGTCTCGCTGGATATTACCGCTAATTCATCGAGAACTTCTCGAAAATAGCTCAGCCACTGACCGCTCTTACCCAAAAAGATAAGAAGTTTGTATGGGATGCTAAGACTGAGGCAGCATTCCAGTTGTTAAAGCAAAAGCTATGTGATGCACCAATCCTATCACTACCCGATGGAATCGAAGACTTCGTTGTATACTATGATGCTTCGCATCAAGGTTTAGGTTGTGTACTAATGCAACGAGAGAAGGTCATCGCCTACGCATCACGACAACTGAAGATTCACGAGAAGAATTATACGACCCATGATTTGGAACTCGGAGCCGTTGTCTTTGCTCTTAAAATCTGGAGACACTATCTTTATGGTACTCAGTGCACCATATTCACCGACCACAAAAGCCTCCAGCACATTTTCAATCAGAAGGAATTGAACATGAGACAACGCCCACAGGTGGAACTGCTGAATGATTACGAATGCAAGATTCGTTATCACCCAGGCAAGGCTAACGTTGTAGCTGACACTTTGAGCAGAAAGGAACGCGTCAAACCACTTCGAGTTCGAGCATTAAGTATGACTATACGCTCGAATCTCACTTCGCAAGTGTGTGACGCTCAGATTGAAGCCCTCAAACTAGAAAACCTAACTGAAGAAGGTTTACGTGGAATGGAGAAGCAACTGGATGAGAAACCTGATGGAACCAAGAACTTCATGGATAGACTATGGGTACCTGTCTATGGAGGTTTAAGGCAATTAGTATTCGATGAGGCTCACAAGTCAAGATATTCCATTCATCCCGGATCAGATAAGATGTACCACGGTCTGAAGCAACAATTCTGGTGGCCAAACATGAAAGCCGAGATAGCCACCTATGTCGGCAAATGTTTAACATGTTCGAAGGTCAAAGCTGAATACCAGAAACCTTCTGGATTGTTGACTCAGCCGGTAATTCCGGAATGGAAATGGGAAGAGATATCCATGGATTTTATCACGAAATTGCCTAAGGCTAGATCTAGATATGACGCTATCTGGGTGATAGTGGACCGATTGACGAAATCTGCACACTTCCTACCAGTCAAAGAGAAAGATAACATGGATAGACGAGCCAAACTCTACATTAAGGAAGTCGTCTCATGACACGGTGTGCCTATATCTATCATATCCGATCGTGATAGCCGTTTCACCGCAAACTTTTGGAGATATCTACAGAAAGCTTTGGGTACTCGACTCGATATGAGTACTGCCTACTATCCACAGACAGATGGCCAAAGTGAGAAAACGATCCAAACACTTGAAGATATACTGAGAGCATGTGTGATTGATTTCGGACCCAACTGGGACGAGCATCTCCCTCTTGCCGAATTCTCTTATAACAACAGTTATCACACCAGCATTCAAGCCGGACCATTCGAAGCACTTTATGGAAGAAAGTGTAGATCCCCACTCTGCTGGACTGAGATTGGAGACAGTCATTTAACTGGTCCCGGGTTAATCTTTGAAACGACTGAGAAAATATTTTCAAGTCCGTAATCATCTGAAAGTTTCCAGGGACAGACAAAAGAGCTACGCCGATAACCGACGCAAACCATTGTCCTTTAAAAATGGTGATCGCATCATGCTAAAGGTGTCACCTTGGAAAGGTGTCATTAGGTTCGGAAAACGAGGAAAGCTTAACCCTCATTACATTGGTCCCTTTGAGATCACTGAGACCATTGGACCAGTAGTTTACCGTTTACGCCTGCCATCGAACTAAGCAGCGTACATGATGTCTTTCATGTTTGTAATCTTAAGAAATGTCTATCCGATGAAACGCTCATCTTCCCTCTTGATGAAATTCAAGTTGACGAGACACTGCACTTCATTGAGGAACCTATCGAGATACTTGACCGAGAAATCAAGAAGCTGAAGCATAGCCGCATTCCCATAGTCAAAGTGCGATGGAACTCTCGAAGAGGACCAGAGTACACTTGGGAACGCGAGGACCAAATGCGTCAAAAGTATCCTTTCCGGTTTGAAAACATCGCATCCACTTGTATTTCGGGACGAAATTCTTCTAATTGGGGGAGAATGTGACACATCGTCCGAAACAGGTCAAACCTCTCTCCCCTGACTTTTAACTTAAATGTTCATACGTTTTAATTATATGATTAACTGAATTAGTTTTAATGATTAACTGATAACTGATTTAATTCCGTGTTTGTATACCCGTAAAATACGAAAGTTTTCATATTTTAAATATGGAACGTCAATAATAAAAATATAAATATAAAAATTTGACTTTTTATATTTTATCAAAACCGACATAAACTGTTTCACTTTAAAACGTTTAGTGAATATAAAATGTGATAAAAACATATCGTTGCCAAGACTTAGCCAAACGAGGAACCCATTAAACCTATTGGCCCAGTTAGGACCAATAAGCCCAAAATGACCCAGATAAACCCGAAACTTAACCCGGAGACTCGACCCGACTAACCGAGTCACCGAACTGATCCGGAGGCCCGAACCGTGGCCCAAATGGCCTTGGGCCAAACCCGGTAACTAGGAACCCCTCGGCCCACTCGATAGCCCAATCCGAACCCAATGAACCCCTCTCACTCGGCCCACTCGGAAAACCCAACCCCGGCCCAAACTTGATTACCCTTTTTGCGGCCTAACCGAGAAGACCCGGCCCGATCTCCGAATTCACTTGGGCTTCGGCCCACCACCAAACCTTTTAATTTAAATGGGCTTTGACCCATCAAATTTTATAAAGCTAGCCCACTAGTCTTTTAATAAAATTTTGGCCCATCAACCTACAAATTTCACCACCTTTGTAATAAATTATGCTTGGATCAAATTTATAAAAATCATAATTTTAATAAACACCTAACCCCTTCATATTTTATAAAAGCTCCTAATCTTTTATAAAGTATATAAAAATTAATCAACCTACAACTAGAAGAGTTGGGTGAATCTGGTGTTGACAACAAGCCTAGCTAGGTGGTTATTGTTTAGTATGCAAGTGCAAGTTCCCATGATGGTTTAGCTCTAACCAAAGGGTATTAACCCTTAATTAGACTATAAGACCAAGCCCTCCCTTCACTTGTTCCCCACACCACAAACACACTTGCTCCCACTCTCTCCCTCTTTTCTCCCTTGAACTGGCCACCACCCCCCGCCGGTTTCCCCCTGCCGCCGGCTGCTGCCATCTCCGGCCACTACTCCGCCGCCCTAAAACCACCGCCGGAGCACCCTGCCCCGTCGGGCCACCACCCTCCTCTCTTCCTGGTTTTCTTCCTCACCCATTGTGAGTGTTCTAACCCCATTTCTCCTATGATTTCTACATACTTTATCACCCAAGAAAACCCACCAAGTCTTGACTGACAAAGAACATAAATCACCTACACTTTTGTTAGTCATCAATCTAATCTCTTCTTTATCCCCATTCTTCTTTGATCTTAAACATTTCCATGGTATTCTTGGAACTTAAAATAGCCATTTAATGGGTGAAACACACCTAGAAATCTATTGAAAGTATGGGTGTGCACCAAGATCACCATCTCTAAATCTTATGTTAGTTGGGTTAATTTTCTTACTTGAGGACAAATCCCTAATATCCAAGAACAAACACAGATGAGTTCATGTTCTTGTTCTCTTATGAAAAATAACCCACACTTATAAGAGTTAGTAAAATTATAAAGAAATGACTAACAAAAGTGGAACATTAAAATGATGTTAACTAACAATCCATTTATGTTTATATTTATTTGTCCTAACACTAAAATGTGTTAGTAGATTTCATTATTATTTAATTGTCCTAACACTAAAAGTATTAGTAGATTGCATTTATTTAATTATTTTGTCCTAACACCATGTGTTAGTAAATTGTCTTTAATTTAAATAATTGGTCCTAACACAAAGTGTTAGTAGATATGAACTCATAATCATGTTATAAAAATGCTAAGTAAATGAAATGATATGATAAACATGTTAATGGACTTATTGAAACTAGATTAAAATCATGGTAACTTTTATATATTTTGTCATGTTAAATAACACTTAAAAAGAAAATGAAAGATTTACTTGAAATGGAATATAACACATTAACTGTGTTATAAAAATCTTTCAAAGACAAAAAGAATATAGTTAATTTTTACTAAAAATACGAAGAATAAAATTTATGTCAAATGATTGATTTGACATAAATACTTGGAATTGTTACAAGTTTTTAACCATTAAAAGCTTGTTATAAAAATGGAAGTTTTCTATAAAAAGACATTGTAGAAATAAATATTTCTATTAAAGGTTTTTATAAAAATAATCAAAAGGCAAGAAACTGACTTTAAATATTTTTATGAACTTACAATAATTACTTTGATGAAACCAAAGTAATCAAAATGAAAATACGTTGCGTAGTAATAAAACCGGGACCACATGGCGATATACGCGAAAACGTAAATGTTAGAGATTTTAAACAAAATTTCTCATCATGTTTTATAAAGACAACTTTTATAAATCCAAGTGCCGTTATGGTATTTTTTAAAATGTTTAAGGAAATAAATATTTCATGACAATGAAGTATTAAAAGATTTCGAAGTTATAAGATGTTGTAATTAAAAATAAAGCTTAAAATCCTTTTATGACTAAAAGGAAATAAATAATTATTCTTGACCAGTAATTATTTACAAAATGATTTAAACCATGTTTTATTCACCAAGTATTGTTAATTATAATTTTTAAAAATAATTATAACTTGCATGATTAACAAATCAAACATATAATTATTTAATTAAAAATAATTATACTAACTCATTAAAAATAATAATAAACATTATTAATTTTAATTCGATGTTCAGGACTTGATTGAATTATTTAAGGTTTAATCTTTTATTATATTTATGGAACATAAATATAAATCATCACGAAAGTATTTATTTAATAAATACAAGCTAACGGGTTTTCAAACGAACATAAACGGGATTAAAATGTCAAGACTTGACCGGTATCACTTGGGTGACTTATGTTACTCAAATGATTGTAGACCTTATGCATGTGCCTATTTAATTATTTAGGACGTTACGTGCTATCGTGCCTACACAGTTTATTACCATCTACCTGATGAATCAGTGAGTTTCACGGCCCCTTTTCTTTTAACTGTTTTATACTTTGGGGGGAGAGATCATGAAATCTGATAAATGCTTTTTACTTAATATTATGGTTTATCTATTAGCCGTATGACTGCTTGTTCTCTTACTAATTGCCCAAACATGGTACATTATCGTTATAAACGTTTGTACAACTGTATCCCACCATTAATTGATTTCAATTAGTTCTGTACGAAAGGATAGCTAGTGAATAGATCTATTTGGGTTGACAACCCTACCCTAACTGGTAGCTCCATTCCTGACTCCGGATTGTCTGGGGGTACACGTTAGTTATTCTACTCTGTTCAGTATCTCTCAGGCGAGATACTATGGGTGGGTAAACCGTTAGTATTTGAAATCAAGGTTCAGGTGAGCTCATACAACCAAAACGGTAAACCAATGTAATATTTAAGTATGCCAAAACTGTTTTACCAACTTTAAACGTAGAGTCATAAACTTGTGAACCTCACCAACTTTATGTTGACCTTTTAAACTCATGATTTCTTAGGTAATTGATGCAATCTCTGGAAGACATGCAAATGGGGCTTCATCATGCTATCGGACCTGTCCTTGGAGTCATAGTCCCAATTATCCCAATAAATCGTTTTATGTTTTCATTATTAATTTAAGACTTATGATTTTAAATGTAAGACATTATCATTTCCACTATTTTCCGCTGCAATGAAATGATGTAATGTTTTATGAAGTTCAATTTATTTAGATGTTGTTCTATGTATCCTCAACTATGATCCCATTCTCGCTCAGACCCGAATCTGATGACCGGGGAGTGACAGATGCCTTCGATAAGAAACATTGACCCACAACATTAGCCTTCGTTGAATTCATATCTAGAATATACAAGTTGGACAAACGAGGTGCTCTCATGATAATGCAATCATCTGGAATCTTGTACCCTGGCTTCAGAATCAAACATTCACTCCCTGTGAAAGTTGTGGTATACTGCTTATCACATATCTGGGAGACGCTGAGAAGATTGTATTCAAGTTTACGTAAATATTTTAGTCGGTCGAAGGTAACATCACCATTACTTAACTTACCGATACCCGTTACTTTACCGCCTTTGTTTCCGGCATAAGTGACACTTCCTCTATTAAATGGTTTAACATCGTGAAGTAAAAAAATATCACCCGTCATGTGACTGGACGCCCCACTATCAACAATCCACAAATTGTTCACGGGCTGTCGTATAGCACCTTGCACCCAGAAACAAATCAATTAGGTCAGGAAGTGTTGGATTTCGGCCAGTGGTATACGGGTGCCCGGTGACGTTAAAAAAACTTTTAGGTTAATTAAAACATTACTGACCAGGTTTAGTAAATTAAGAGATATTACAGATTAAACCAGAAATCCGTTTACGTAGCGGAATAAATAAATTTACTAATTTTAGACGCTTAAACCGTTGGTGTCGAAATCGTGTCAACAGGATCACGATCACGAAAATCACACAAACACCATTTTGCATTAAACCGGTTAACGCGAAAATAATAATGATTACACTAATCGAGATTAAACATCTAAACAAAAAACCAGAGTTCAGATATACCTTCGCGGTGTTCTAACAAACGTTAGAGACACCGAGGGTCAACAAGATGACGCTAGGGTTTCACGGAAAAACAATCCGAACCGGCGGATTAAATCGTTTGCAAATCGCGAGTACCGTCTCAAACGGATTCGTTGAGAATAGTGTAGGATCGTTAATAGTTATGATTTAACTAAAACAATAACCCTCTACTTGTAAATATAACCCTTTGGAATTAAGTTATACTTCACTTTACTCTAGCAGATTTAGTTCTCTTGTATTAGGTAGTGTTTGATTTGCATAAGTATAGTAACAACGAAGTAATAAGTACTCGGCACTATTTGCATTAACTCAAAGTTACACTATTACAAGGTCATCGAGAATCGTGTGTAAAACTAAGAGCTAACTATGCTATATATAGTGTAGATGAGATCAATGACAACCATTGATCTCGAACCATCTAATCTAAACCGTTTAATACAAAGTCAAATACAAACTACCCAAAGCATAAACTTCGACAATTGGAATAACTTGTGTGTGATCAGCATCATACTACTTTTGGAGAGCGGCTTGGGTAGATTTAGAAGCAAACGAAAACCTTTTGCAGGATTGGACTTGCTGAAAAGACATCTCAGGAAAAGTCCGGTTGAACTCATTATCTGGTGGATAATCGAGTTCACCCGGAATATTCGCTAGCTGAAAAAATTGCTTCTTCCGCTTGAACTCCCAGTTCCGCTTGAAGTTGAGAATTCCGCTTCAACTTCAACTTCAGCCGGAACTTAACAAAACAGGATTTTAGCCATAAGTCTCTTAAGCGAAATATTCGTTACAATCTCCCCCTAAGCTGATGCTGTCAAATTTTTCTTTACTTCAAAGTTGGTCTTCAAAAATTGACTTGTACCCAAAAATTCTTCTCCTCAACCTACTTGTCTGAGGTTCTGATGTTGGCATCCAGACTTTAAGAAAGCTCCTATGAGTTGGTTTTGGTCACCTTCACATATCTAAATGATTCCCAATCTTTTTCATTCCATTCAGACTGTACTGAAATGGATTCATGAGCAGTGAAGGTGCCATCAGCTCTGTTCACATAAAATAGCTTCTCTTCTTCTTCCCAAATAATGAATTTGATCTCACTAACAGGCTCTTCTTCCTCTTCAGCTAAGTCATCATCTAAACTGCTTCTGTAGAGCATTCCACAATCTGGCACAGTTGGTTCAATTAGAAGCCTTAACATGTGCTCAGCTCTTGAAGGACTCAGAATTTCTCTAAGTTTCAGAATGATGTCAGTTATTTGTAGTCCAGAAAGATGTGATGTAGCCTTGTGAGCATTCACCACTTTGGTTGTGCCATTTTCCAATTGAAGGATAAGTCAAAGTTTTCTTCATTTATTGTGCACCTAATGATTTTATTCTTTCTAGGTGGCCCTTTCCTTCTTTTGCTTTGATCTTTCTTTCTTTTGGCATGTAACATCTTCCTCTTTTTCAGTTTCCTCTCTTCATTAGAATCACTTGCTGATTCTTGCACAATAGGTGCTTTTCCTTTTCCAGTAGATGAAGAGGGGCCAGGTTGAACTTCAGTAGGTTTGGGAGGAGGGGTAGGAGCATTGGCGGATGGTTCTCTGATGGTGAGTGGAGGTAAGGAAATTTGGGATGGTGGTTTATTGGCTTCTGGTGTAGGGCTTGAAGGTGGAGTAGGTGGGAAAATATCACAGAAGTCATTGGTAGGTGGAGGCTTCTTCTTGAGAGGGACAATGGGTGTATGTCTGTTCTGTATTTATGGTTGGCAAGTTTGGTGGCTACCTTTTTAGAGATTAAGGAGGCTTGTAGGGTATGATGGCAAATGACTGTGGTAATGATGGAACTGTTGTAGACATGGGGTTTGGGTTGTAGATGAAAGAAGGTGGAGGTTGTACATCTGCATCATCATCAAGCTCAGGTTTAACATTTAAATTAGATGATGTACCTGAAGTGAATTCTGAGAGTGCAGGCATCACTAGCTTTGGATTCACAGCAGCAGTATCTCCTTTGAGCTCATGAAAAAATTTGTCAATCAAGTTGCAAAGTTCCCTGACTTTCAACTGAGCTACTTCTTCTTCTGTTTTCAAATTTCTAACCACAAGAACCCTTTTTATCTTTTTCAACAGCAGGTAATTCTCATCATTCCTTATCAGTTTGGTAGGATCTGAGAGGCGATTGATATCAGCCTTTGCCTTTCAGCATCAGTCATTGCTTTTAGGTTGTAGTCCTTCATTCTCCAATTAAAAGACCTTGTCTTAGCTTCTTCCATCAAACGTCTTAGATTCTTTCATCAAACTTTCAACAACCACAATTTGTGAATACAAATCAATTTCCTCTTGAAGTTCATGGGCTAGCCTCTCATCTTCTGCTACCCTTCTAGCATCTTCCACCATTTTCTGCACAGCTTCAGCTTCTGGAGTTTGAACAACCTGCTGAAAGCTTCTAAGAGTTTCAGTTTGAGCAGGTTCTTCAACATGAACTGGCTCGGTACTCCCCATAGCTATTAAAGTTTCAGCTATTTCTTCAGCCTCTTGTTCTTCCGGTTGAACCTCAGATGGGTGATCCGACCCAAAGATTGAATGACCAGGGCCATAGATTGGATCAGGAGAATTTTCATCAATTTGAATAATTTCCACCTGAGCTTCCGATTTAACTACCAATTGAGCTTCCGTTTGAACTTCTGGTTGAACAAAGTTGGGACCTTCAGTCACCACCTGAGGTTGGGTGACTTCAAGTTCTTTATCTGTTAAATCCAAGACTTCTGTTCCTTCTTCTTTACCAATCAGATTCTCATCACCTCCTTCAGTTAGAGAAGCAACTGCAACACTTGCAGTGCTTTCTTCAATATTATTTACTGCCTTGCTGGTGGAGGCAGTGTTCCTCTCCCCTTGATCACTGGCTCTTTCAGCCGGAAAGATAACATCCTTTAATAATCTTGTGATCATATTGATGTGCTCAGGGAGAGCACCAGAAATCAGCATTGAAGATTGTACAAGCTCAGTGAGGTTGGGGTCTTCAAATGAAGATATAGCAATCAGTTGACTGCTCTTCATATTTACCCAACTATCTTCCACTATGAAGGGGTTAATGCCAAGTTTCCTGCAGACTGTGGCTCGAACTTCAGCCGGTATTCTGTCAGTTTCTTCAATTTCAATTATAGCAGGTGTTGAAATCGTCTTCTCCCCCAATTTGACAGTATCAGCTTTATTAGCTTCATTAGCTTCTCTGTTTTGGTTTGAAGGACCTGCCTCAGCTTCAGTGGGAGCAGCCTTGACCAATGTAGCAACAGTTGAATTTAGTTGATCAACCTGTGCTTGGAGACTTAGGTACAGAGTCATCAATTCAGGTAGTGTATAGCTGTCCTCAACTGGCATTTTACCCGGGATTCTCTGGACAAAACCAAGTTATCATAGGTGTTGATTCAGAGAAGATCGCCGCATATTGGGTCTTATTGATGATACTGCTAGCACCAAGATCCAGTGGTGATCCTTGGGCAGCAGCAACCCTTTCTGCATGAACCTCTTCAGAACTCCTGAGATTCACCTCTAGTGAGGAGTGGGGGTTCAGTGCTCCAGTGTCTTGGTCCATCAGTATGTTCTCATGTAATGAGGTTGGTAAGTTAATAACACCCTCATTTGGACCAAGAATGGGTGCACTATCACTCTTAGGTGATAGGGGTTGCAGGGGTGAAAACTGTTCAGATGGGGAGTGTACATCTGCTTCTAATGACGCCCCCTTAAATGAAGGTTCATCCCGAAGAGTTAATCCCAATTTTACTAGTTTCCATTTAGGCTTTTTGTCTTGAACGGGGTTTGAAGCTTCAGTTTGGTTGGTGGGACTAGATGGAGGAGACCTTAGTCACCACATTTCTCTATCTTTTGAATATGACAGGAGGAGATATGAAGGAGGAAGTGGTAGTGGTAGTAGTTTTAGTGGGAGCTTTCCTCTTTTTGGATTTGTAGATTTGAAGAGTAGAGGAAGCTGGGACAGATGTAGGATCAAGAGCTATTGGGTTGGTAGTCCTGTCATCTTGAGCAGGGTGCTCAGTTGCTATCACAGTTTCCATTTGAACCTCAGCCTGAGCAGGTTCATCAGGAAACTGCCTTGGAATTGGCAGGGGATACTCAGTATCCCTTCCATGAAAGACAGTCTTGTTTAAAGCTAAATTTGAAAAGGTTTTCTCATTTAGGTGTTTTGGTTCCAAAATTGTACCACCCAAGATAATTTGGGGGTATTCCTCTTTAAGAATACAGGTTAAAAATCTAGAGTACAGATAGACATAATCTGGTGAAAGGTTTGTTTTGAGACCCTTAAAAATCAGTTTGGAGAAATTGAAATTATGACCTTTGACCACAGCATAAAATGTTGAGGCCTGTTCAGTAGCAACTTCGTCAAACCCGCCTTTCATGGGAGTCAGGCAAACTAGAAGGGTGTGGGCTAGGAATCTCCACTTGTATGGCAATTGCCCCTTCCTGATAGTTTTGCTTCCCATTGAACCGCCATAGCCAATATCTTTAAATAACTTCAAATATACTGATGAGTCAACAAATACATACCCATCTTCGTCCCTCAGTTTTAACATCTTTCGTATCTTAGCTTCATCAATTTCCACCAATTGGTCCTGAACTCTAGACACAATCTTTTCACTACCGCCATCAGTGTCGGCAACCCTAGCGTTTGACCATAACTCTTCCATGATTTCTTCAAAGATAACCGCTTCAACTGTCAGGGCATAGTGAAGATGACAGTTCTTGAGGAAGTTTATCATACCATTGTATATATTGGTCTTGCTTGGTTCTTCGAGATAAGCCACAAGGTTATGTTCGACAGGGAACCTTGAGTCGCTAACTGGCTTCTTGCCACTGGAACTCCCTTCAGGAGCCATTATTGATTACAGATTCAAGAGAAGTTGACGGTTGTTTAGAGGTTATGGAGAGGGTTTGGGAGAAATTTTGGGAGTAAATTATGAGTGGGGTATGAGAGAAATGGGGAAAGTGACCGTAAATTAGGGCTTTTACCATTTTCGTTGATGACGTGGAAGAGAGAGGTTTTAAACCGTCGGTTCAGTAACTGATGTGACTGATGCTTTATGGGTTATACGGTACAACTTGGTAAAGCATGTCATTATCCAAAAGAATTTTACTGAAACCTCGGACATTTAAAGGTTAAAAACTCAATGGGTAATTAAATGTGTATCCACCTAAAAGGTTGTGCCTTCCGGGTAATTTAATGAAGAGTAACTTTTGACTTGTTGACCCGAAAGTTCAGGTGGAACCCATTTTCTCCTTTGTTATGAAAACCAAATTTCTTCCGTTTGAACTTCAAGCGGAAGATTTTTCCGCTTGAAAAATTGTTTTCAAAAACATTTACCACATGGTTTATAAAGCATTTTCCGGTTGAAGTTTACCCGGAGATTTTCAAAAGTTTTATTTTCTCAGATTGAACCTAACTTGAACCGGAAAACCAAAACACATGATTTGCTTGAAAGTTTGTGCTAAATTGTTCACAGTTTAGCAGCAGTTACTGACTATGAACTGAAATGTCTTCTAATTTACACAAGAAATTTTCATTTTTCTTTTCTTTTTGTATCAAGAGACTGGCTCTTAAGCACACGCCTCTCTTTTGTTAAAAATTGTAAAAAGTTTGTTAGTCAAAGTTCATCATGCCAATTGCTGTGATAAGGTAAAAGAATCTTGTCTCATCAAAGGCTTTGGTAAACAGGTCAGCCAATTGGTGATCAGTATGAACTTTGAACAATTTAATTAAATTCTTTTCTGCACAATCTCTAATAAAGTGATACCTGATATCAATGTGCTTTGTTTTGGAGTGCTTGACTGGATTGTTGGTGATGGATATGGCACTGTTGTTGTCTGCAAATATGGGAGTTTCCATGAAGGTGATCCCATAATCAAGCATTTGATTTTGGATCCAAAGGACTTGACTACAGCAGCTTGATGCAACAATGTATTCAGCTTCAGCTGTTGATGTAGAAACACAAGTTTGTTTCTTACATTGCCAAGATACAAGCCTTTCACCCACAATTGACATCCTCCTGATGTTGATTTCTTGTCAATGTCACATCCTCCATAGTCACTGTCTGTAAATGCCTTGAAGTTGAAATCAGAATTCTTAGGGTACCACAAGCCCAACTTAGGTTAACCCTTCAAATACCTGAAAATTCTTTTGACTGCTACCATGTGTGATTCCTTTGGTGAGGACTGATATCTTGCACATAAGCAAACACTGAACATGATGTCAGGTCTACTTGCTGTGAGATACATCAGTGATCCTATCATGGCTCTATACATGTGTACATCCACTAACTTGCCACTTAAGTCACTTGTTAACTTGTGGGAAGTAGATGTAGGAGTTTTAGCACTAGAGCATATCAGCATGTCAAATCTCTTCAGCATATCTTGGATGTACTTTGACTGATTCAGAAAAATCCCAACCGCAGTTTCCTTCACTTGTAAGCCCAAGAAGAAGGTTAGTTCTCCCATGGAGCTCATTTCAAATTTAGACTGCATCAAAGTTTCAAACTCTTTGCACAATGCAGTGTTAGATGAACCAAATATAATATCATCTACATAAATTTGAACCATCATCATATCCTTACCAACACATTTAACAAAGAGAGTTTTGTCAATTGCCCCTCTCCTGTAGCCATTCTCTAGAAGATAGTTAGAAAGAGTTTCATACCAGGTTCTAGGAGCTTGTTTGAGACCATACAGGGATTTGATCAACTTGCATACCCTGTATGGATGATGAGGGTCCTCAAAACCAGGAGGTTGTTTGACGAAAACTTCTTGTTCCAGCAGGCCATACAGGAAGGCACTTTTGACATCTATCTAAAATACTTGGAAGTCTTTGAAGGCAGCATAAGCTAGAAAAATTCTAATTGCTTCCAATCTAGCTACAGGTCTAAGCACTTCATCATAACCTATGCCTTCTTCCTGTGCATCGCCTTGCACAACTAGCCTTGCTTTGTTTTTGACAACAATACCCCTGTCATCTTTCTTGTTTCTGAATACCCACTTTGTGCCAATTGGTTCTGCTCCATCAGGAAGATCTACCAATTCCCAAACTTTCTACTTGTTGATTTGAAATAATTCTTCTTGCATTGCCTCTACCCAACTGCTATCTTCCAATGCTTCAGCTACTTTCTTGGGTACTTCTTGAGACAAAAATGCAGCATGCAAACAAATATTTGCATCAGCAGATTTACTTCTTGTTAACACAAGTGCTTTCACATCTCCAATAACGTTCCTGATAGGATGATCCTTGTTGATTCTTCTATCTATGTGCATGGGGAACTCATGACTTCTTCCATTCGAGGATATGTTAAGCCGAGGAAGTATGTGATTAAGCTCAAGCTCAACATTTCCAAATTGTGACATAGGATTTGAAACTCCAACTGATTCATGAGAATTTGTATCTGAATTGTAGGTCAGATGCTCTAAATTAAGCTCATTTGATGTGCTATCATTTGAGTTTTAAACCTCATTTGACCCTGATTCAGTATTCTATTCAGTTTCTGAAATTTGGTTTTCCGGTTGAACTTGCACCGGAGAAACTGGTTCCGCTTGGAGTTCAACAGGAACTATTTCTTCTTTAATTTGAATTATTTCAGATGGTTTCTTTCCATTTTCCGACAAGAGAGGTTTAATGCTCATTAAAGAGAAGAAAATTGGTCTTTTGATCGTTGTTTGGTTGCTCTTCTAATGCTCATTAGCAGACCTGTAAAAATGCTGTTCCTGCACTAAAGAACTCACAGGCTTATCAACATTTATGTTGAAAGCAGTGGTTAGTGCATCAATATCAAATAACTAACTGGGCTGAGACTCAAAATTGTTGGAAGATTTTTCATTGAAAGACACATTTATAGTTTCCTCAACAATTTTGGTTCTCTTGTTGTATACTCTGTATGCTTTTGACACACCAGAATATCCATCAAAGTAACCTTCATCTGCCTTTTCTACAAATTTAGGCAATAGCTCATTAGTTATTAAGATTGTAACAGGGCACCCAAATGACTTAAAGAAATAAATGTTTGGTTTTCTTTTTCTCCAAAGCTCATAAGGTGTTTTATTTTTGCCTATGAAAATTAAAATCCTATTTTAGAAATAACAAGCAGTGTTTACTGCTTCTGCCCAAAATATCACAGGGAGCTTGTAGTCTACTAACATAGATCTAGCAGCTTCAATCAATGTCCTATTTCTCCTTTCAGCAACACCATTTTGTTGTGGAGTTCTAGGAGCACTGAATTGTCTCACAATTCCCTTTTCCTCACAAAATGAATTCAAAACATGATTTTTGAATTCTGTGCCATTGTCACACCTGATTGTTTTGACTTTAAGGTTGGATTGATTCTTTAAATTGATCACAAGTGTTTTCAACAATTCAGCAGTTTCATCTTTTGTTTTAAGAAAGAAAACCCAAGTGTATCTAGAAAAATCATCAATTATTACAAATCAGTATGACCCTTTCCCCAAACTCATTACTCTAGTTGGACCAAAAAGATCCATGTGCATCAGCTCTAGAGGTTTTAAAATAGAAGATTCAACTTTTAGCTTAAAGGAGGTTCTGTGTTGCTTGCCCTTGAGACAAGGTACACAGTTCTCAGAACATGCAAAATGCTTGTTAGGAAGACCCTTAACTAAGCCAAGATTTACAATTTTGTTCATGTTTTTGTAATTCACATGACCTAACCTCCAGTGCCACATATCAGATTCATCAATAGAGGTTTTGGATATGAAACAAGCAGTGCCACAAGTAGGTGCAGCAACTAACATATCCAAAATGTATAATCCATCTCTCCTGGGTGCCTTAAGCATAATTAATTCATCAGGAATTTTGACACCAGGTTTGAGAACTATAGCCTCTTTCTCATTAAACATTAAATTTAAATTCTTGTCACATATTTGTGAGACACTGAGTAAATTGAAATTTAATGTATCAACAAAATTGACCTTATCAAATTTTACCAGTCCATTGCTCACATCTCCTTGTGCTGAGATATGGCCTTTAGTGCTTCCAAAGGCAACTGGTCTTCCATTTATTCTTTTTGTATTTTCTGGAATATGCTTATTCCCTGTCATATGGCAACTGCATCCACTGTCAACTACCCATAGGCTATTTTGGCCTTTATTCTACACCTGCACATATCAGAATTGATCAGTTTCTATAGGGGACCCAAGCCTGAGTGGTCTTGGGTCTGCCATAAGCATCATTATACTTGTACTCCTTGAGTACTAAAGTATTTACTACTGGAGCTTCAGTGGGCAGATCATCATTGTCAAAATTTAAGTTTTCATACTGAGTACTTGTTTGACAAAATCTTTCACCTTTTGTGTTTTTCCTTTTAGCAATTTTTCTTTCCCTATATTCCTTGAATTTTCTTTGCTTGTTGGTTATTTTATTAGACTTTTCATTACCTTGATTGACCAACTTAGTTCTTTCAGGTGATTTTGAAAATCTTTGGGGAAAGTATTTGTTTTGGGTTGAACTCTCCCCCTGAAGTGGAACAGTGTGACTTCCACTTGAACTAGTAGCAAATTCAATTTCAGATTGGTAGGGCTTTTTGCTTCTTGAAAAATTTTCTCTAGAGGTGGTCTTTCCTCTAGAGGGATTTCTTCTCCTTGAGCTTCAAAATGTTCAAACCCATCAGCAAAATGTACATGTGGTCTCTGCTTAGGAGCAGTTGCTGATCTGGGTTGAATTTTTTTTTTCGGTTGAACTTAAGTTCGAGCAGAAGAGTGTTCCCGCTTGAACTTCAGCCGGAAAACGATTTTGCTTTAGAACAGAAAAACTTCCATTTCTTTCGTTACCAATTAAAACCTTGTTGGATTCAGATCCAAAATGCTTCATTGTGTGGCTTTTCACAGGTGAAATTCTTCCTGTGAATTTATTTCGAAAATCAGCCTTTGGTTTCAGAACAGGTTTTGGTTTCAAAAATGGTTTGACTTTACTTAGTGGATTAAACTGCCACACAGCAACTAGGTGACCTTGTTCACCACAGCACATACACTCAACAATCTTGGTTTCAAATTTCTTGGGAGACTCATGTTTGGTCACTTGTTTGAAAGTGAGTAGACCAAGCCTTTGAGTTTGACTTCCCTTTGGTTGCTCAGGTTGCTTTCCTACAACTTTTGAATCTTTGGGTTCATAAATAGTTGGTGGTGGCACATCAATTGAAGGTTTCAAAATGTTTGATTGGTCAGCCGATGTAGAAGTGCTTGCATCAGTGACTTCAGTTTTCTTTGACTCAACAGTGTTTTCAAAACTTAACTGTGATGAGGTATCATCAACAGTAAGACTAACTTTACAGTCTGTTTTCAAAGCTTCAATTGGTTTGATTACTGGTGAGTATTCAATTGGTGGTTCGACATTGTTGTACCCAATACCAGTTTTACCATACATTCCACCCAACCATAAATTCTGAGCCTTTCTATTTGCAGTTTGAAATTTGTCACAAGTGAACAAAGCATCTTTTAACTTGATTTCAAGAACATCAACCTCAGCCTTAGCATCTTTGGTTTCATTTCTTGATTTCTCAAGTTTGGACAGCAAATCATCAAGCTGTGTTTCAAGAACTGAGTTGGTTTGTTTTAACTGTTCATACTCTTTGGTTAAATTTTCAAATTTTGAAATGTAAGATGATACAGTTTTCTTAAAACATTCCTTTAACTCATTTAAGTTTGAAACTTCATCAATCAAATCAGTATTGTGATTTCTGTATTTTGCCACTTGTTCAATGCAAGCAGGGCTGCATAGGTTTTCTAAAACTTTTTTAGGAATAGAATTTACCATATCTGAAGTGGAGTCTTGTTTGGCCATCAAACCATAATTTATTGGCTCAAACTCAGCAACAAAATCTTTCCATTCAACACATGAGGTTTGATTGGCAACAGCAGCAACCACATTCTGGTGGTTTTGACTTCCGGCTGGTTTCGGTGGGGTGGGTTGATGACCTGAGTTGTGACCAGAATTGTTGTTGTTAGAATTGTTTCCACCATGATTTTTCATTTGGACATGACCCTGGTTATGTCCTTCTCTTCTTGGCTGTGGGCATTCTCTTGCAAAATGACCAAGTTGGTGACAGTTGTAGCATTTCACCTTGCTCTTGTCTAGGCCTATGTGAGCACCTTTTGCTCCTTTATAGGTTCTACCAGTTCTTTTGTAAAACCTTTGAGCCCTGACAGACACCATAGCAAGTTGAGTCAAGATATCCATTTCTTCCAAATCATTAGCACCTATACACTCAAGGTCTTCACGAATGAAACCTTGGTATGAGTCAGTTGCTACATGAGCATTGTGAGAGTTGTCAAGCATGTTCGAGAAACTCTCTTGACACCTTGGTGTCTCAGGGAAACTACCAATAGGTGACTGGTATGATGATGAGTTTGAGGATCTTTGATTGTGAAAATCGGTAGTTACTAGTGCAGTTAAAAACAATTGAGTTGACTCAGAAGATGAGTTTTGTTTAAGGTTTAGTTCCATTTCATAAGCACTGAGTATCCCATGAAGTTCACTAAGTCTCATCTTTTTCAAATTTTTACATTCTCTGATGCTAACATTGTAAACTGTCCACACAGAAGGTAGGGAACGTAGAAATTTTGTTTACATCTACCTTTTGCAGTTCATCAAGTAGGGAAACAAATCTGAAGTACTGGTTTGTCATTGATTCACCACTTTTGAAAGTAAAGTTCTCATATTTCTGTTTTAAGACATCTTTCTTGTTTTCTCTTACTTCACTGGTTCCTTCATACATTTAACTTAAGGCATTCCACAGGTCAATTGCAGTTTTGTATCCTTTAAACCCACTTAAAATGGAATTAGGAAGTGCAGCCTGTAGAGTCCAATATGCCTTATAGTCAAATTCAAAAGCAGCATAGTCAGAATCAACGTATTTTTCTAAAGGTTTAGGTATTTTGACTTCTGCATCATCAGCAGATGCAACCATGGGTGAGTAAGGTCCTTTAGTAAAAGATTTCCAAATACGACGGTCTAAGATCCTAACAAACCCTTCCATCCGGAGTTTCCAGGTACCAAAGTCATCAGGAGTGAACATTGGTGGTTTGTTGGCACTACCGTTTGAAGATCCTAAACTTAGGTCATTCATTTTAAAAACTTTTAGAAAGAAAATAATAACAAAGCTTGTAAAGTAGGCAAGTAGAGTATCGACTTTGAAGCACTGAAACAATAACCATCTACTTGTAAATATAACCCTGCGGAATTAAGTTATACTTCACTTTACTCTAGCATATTTAGTTCTCTTGTATTAGGTAGTGTTTGATTTGCATAAGTATAGTAACAACGAAGTAATAAGTACTCGGCAGTATTTGCATTAACTCAAAGTTACACTATTACAAGGTGATCGAGAACCGTGTGTAAAACTAAGAGCTAACTATGCTATATATAGTGCAGATGAGATCAATGACAACCATTGATCTCGAACGATCTAATCTAAACCGTTTAATACAAACTACCAAAAGCATAAACTTTGATAATTGGAATAACTTGCGTGTGATCAGCATCATACTACTTTTGGAGAGCGGCTTGGGTAGATTTAGAAGCAAACGAGAACCTTTTGCAGGATTAGACTTGCTGAAAAGACATATCAGGAAAAGTCCGGTTGAACTCATTATCTGGTGGATAATCGAGTTCACACGGAATATTCGCTAGCTGACAAAATTGCTTCTTCCGCTTGAACTCCCAGTTCCGCTTGAAGTTGAGAATTCCGCTTCAACTTCAACTTCAGCCGGAACTTAACAAAATAGGATTTCAGCCGGAAGTCTCCTAAGAGAAATATTCCTTACAAATAGTAACAATACGGTTTGTGGTTGCGACAAGCGAGCACCAATCGAATCGAGACGGTGATGGCGGCTAGGGTTTAGCCGGGCGATTACCATGATTATTACGACGAGGGCTCGCACTTAGGAAATCATGACGACGATGATTTACCGGTGAGTGGTGATTAAAACGCTTCGTGGTGAAACGGAGCTACGCTAGGTCATGACGGCGACCTAGGGTTTGATGGAGGCGAAGACCCTATGAAAGGGGTTGGCGTCGCCTACGGTGAATCATGGGACGATGGTGATTATCTTACCTTGATCAATCACGCGAAAGGGAACGTCCGGTCGCTTCTCGTCTAACACCGTCTTCTAGGGTTCCACCAAGGAAGCGTAACGGCACAAGATGAAGAGGTTGGTTGCGTGAAGGAGGGGGATGAGAGAGGCGACACTAGAAAGTGGCGCAGAGAGGGAGAAGGTGTGAATGAGCAACCAAAACCCTAATCCCTAGCCCTCCTTATATAGGCAACATAGTTGCATCTAGCCCCCTCCTCGTTTTTCTTTAATTGCAAGCAACCACCAAAGTTTACGATTTATTAATAAAACACCTTTCATTAATAAACACACTTGTCGTAAACTACGAGAAACACAAATAACTATTTATTTGTTTCACCGTAAAACACTAATCGATAAATCGAAATGTTTTTCTTCGTTTTATTATCGCAAGGATAATTATTCGTAATTAATAAATGTTTATTAATCATGACTAAACATTTAGTTAATTATATATATTTCCGTAAATTACCGGTTAGCTGAGTAAGCGGATTTTTTATCTCGTTGACCCTAGTGTAACTCTTTACGGGTCTAACCGGGTTGGGTTCTTGGTGTTGTCGGGTCTGGACATCCATTATTCAACAATCTCCCACTTGGACAGAGTCTGACAACATTTGAAGAAACAGTCAGAGGTGCTCTAGCTACACATGACTGTCTCAACCAGTTATGACACTTAAAGTCAGTAACCAAGGTATATCTACAAACTCGCATTGTAGTTTAGACTTATGGTAATTCAAAGTCATTAGTTCCCTTCCGTATAAAACATCAATTAAACGAGAGACATGGATTTATTCATTCTCTTTAATGTTCAATCATTCTATTTCTCGTGTCGTAGTTCAAAGTGGTCCAAAACAAACACACAGTAGGTTTGGGTAAGGCCTTACACTTAACACTTGGAACTCACGAGAGGGCCCACGATATCTAGTTGTTGCATTATTAGTGCAAGAGTACAGAATCCCATCTTAACTACATACAGCTCCCACTAAGCTTCAGATCCATTCCCAAAAGTAGTCTTTTCTAGCAGTTACGCGACAGCGTATACTACAATCAAAGAATAGTCTTTGGCAAACGGGAGGTAGCATATGTATCTCAGGTCAAAGGACACTATTGAGCATAAAACGTCTTATGATTAAATCCATGAAGATAATTGGATACGAGTTACGTCACAACATCATTCTCTAATGAGGTTTGTGAGTCTGGAGAGTCAACCCTTTGAGTCCAGAATAGTCATAGATCAGTTTTGTTCCCACAAATTAGATCGACTATGGACGGTTTTAGAATATTTCACTAAATATTCATGGATGTTTAAAACGTATAAAATTCGAACACGTTTCGCATAATTCGAAATCTGCATCTAACTCTTTAGATCAGATTGAATGATTTGGTGCAAACGTTAAAGTTCGACATCCTAACACTAAAGTAGAACATCAATGTAGCATAGAATTCAAGTAATACGTAACAGTATTAGCTTTATTTGATCAAACTTGATCAATGGAACTGTGAATTCTCGTGCTAAGTTCTTAATCTGTTTTTTGGTTTTGCATGTTTAGTTGTTTCATTAGTTTTGGTGTTTCTCATGAACGGCAAAAGTACTTAAGTGAATTTGAACGCGTGATAAAACTTGTGCCTTAGTATGCACATGGACTATTGTGTTATCACAATGGTATGTTAATTGATTATTTACAGAATCAAATTAACCTTCTTTGATTTTACCCTTACATTCATGGTTCAAAACTTCACTTAAGGTGGCTAGTTGTTCAGTGAGTATGCTCGAGTACTCATCATGAACATTTGTCATCATCAATATAAGTTGAGATGATTCGGTTTTTCAGCTTGTGTCATTTGTGTAACTCTTTACATTAACACTTATGCAACATCCTTATGTTGGATAGTTCTCGTTTCATAACTAGTATGACATGACTTGTTTTAAGAAATTGAATATATATCTGAGGATGCCATTCCTGAGTTGTTTTTCAATTGTGGGATGTTCTTGAAACTTGGAGATAAATTTGAGGCTTCATTACAAGTTTAAATCAGTAAACTTGAATGAACATAGGATCAACGCTCAATCGTTATCCGGATAAGGATTGGTGGTGATGCTCCCACTTGCTTTATGTAGACGATGCATTCTTATAATCATCTATCTTTCAAACCGTTAGGATATATTGTTTTGCAAGAGAACTCTTAGAAAAAGGTTCTTCGTTTACCAGAACGAAGTCATTTAGTTTCATAAACACAATATAAATCTAAATTGATCAATATCCAATTGTCATGTCACATACATGATATAGCAAGATGAAATCAAACTGCCAGAGTTTGATGGTATGCTAGATACAATCATCTTTGTGTTTGAAAGGTGTAGCGTGCAATTGATTGTGAAATAGTTTTAACCGTTTAAAACTTAGTTTGGAGTCTTAGTTGGCGCGTTAAACAATTTAAGACAAGCTACCAAAACGCACATGCAAACAAACACATATTCAGCTTGAGAGGTTTCGACATTGTCAGAGCCTAATGACAATGTCGAAGAAGGTCTGGGACAAAAATAAATCAACCACAAGGATGAGTATGGAAAGGTCATCCGGTCGATCCTAACGCTCTCACTGGCTTCATAAGCTCTCCTTGATGGATTGGAATTCGTCGGTCTTCCGGTTGTGGATACACGCCATACTCGGAAGTGTCTTTAGATAAAAATGCTTGCCACGACGAGATAGTCGCATCAATGCTCGTCACGTTCGTCAAGGGCGAAGGTTTGCATTTACGAAAAAAATAGAATAAAAACTAATCTACTTTAGATACAACTTTTGAACCCATAAACAAGTGGGCCAATCCAAAAACCAGTTTACTAGTGGGCCAAAATGGGCCAAACCAAGACACGACAAGCAATCATAACCAAAATATGGGTCTAGCCAATACGCGCGTTTAAATAATCAATTAACGAATTGAAAATGTTTGGTGGAATTAAATCCACCAAACATGTGGAAAAAGCAATTCGTTTATCTTTCGCGACTTTCGGGTTTTAACCCCAGTTCGCGAAATCCATCGGTTTAAAATCGACCGGTTAGGGTTTGCGTGTGGTGATCAAGGCTCTAATACCGCTGTTGGGTTTCAGACAGTGGTATACGGGTGCCCGGTGACGTTAAAAAAAAACTTTTAGGTTAACTAAAACATTACCGACCAGGTTTAGTAAATTAAGAGATAAAACAGATTAAACCGGTAATCCGTTTACACGGAGGAATAAATAAATTTACTAATTTTAGACGCGTACACCGTTGGTATCGAAATCGTGTCAACAGGATCACGATCACCAAAATCACACAAACACCATTTTGCGTTAAACGGGTTAACGCGAAAATAATAACGATTAAATTAATCGAGATTAAACATCTAAACTAAAACCGAAGTTCAGATATATCTTCGCAGTGTTCTAACAAACGTTAGAGACACCGAGGGTCAACAAGATGACGCTAGGGTTTCACGGAAAAATAATCCGAACCGGCGGATTAAATCATTTGCAAATTGCGAGTACCGTCTCAAACGGATTTGTTGAGAATAGATACGATACCGTTTGTGGTAGCGACAAGCGAGCACAAATCGAATCGAGATGGTGATGGCGGCTAGGGTTTAGCCAGGCGATTACCACGATTATTACGACGAGGGCTCGCACTCAGGAAATCGTGATGACGACGATTTACCGAAGAGTGGTTATTAAAACGCGTCGTGGTGATTAAAACACGTCGTGGTGAAACGGAGCTACGCTAGGTCACGACGGCGACCTAGGGTTTGACGGAGGTGACGGCCCTATGAAAGGGGTTGGCGTCGTCTACGGTGAATCATGGGACGCTGGTGATTATCTTACCTTGATCAATCACGCGAAAGGGATCGTCCGGTCGCTTCTCGTCTAACACCGTCTTCTAGGGTTCCACCAAGGAAGCGCAACGACACAAGATGAAGAGGTTGGTTGCGTGGAGGAGGGGGACGAGAGAGAGAGAGGTGGCACTAGAAAGTGGCGCGGAGAGGGAGAGGGTGTGAATGAGCAACCAAAACCCTAATCCCTAGCCCTCCTTATATAGGCAACATAGTTGCATCTAGCCCCCTCCTCGTTTTTCTTTAATTGTAAGCAACCACCAAAGTTTACAATTTATTAATAAAATATCTTTTAATAATAAACACACATGTCGTAAACTATGAGAAACACAAATAACTATTTATTTGTTTCACCGTAAAATACTAGTCGATAAATCGAAATGTTTTTGTCCGTTTTATTATCGCAAGGATAATTATTCGTAATTAATATATGTTTATTAATCATGAATAAATATTTAGTTAATTATATATATTTCCGTAAATTATCGGTCAGCCGAGTAAGCGGATTTTTTATCTCGTTGCCCCCAGTTTTACGGGTCTAACCGGGTCGGGTTCTTGGTGTTGTCGGGTCTGGACATCCATTATCCAACATGAAGAACCCAAGCTTGGAGCTTTGGGTTGACCGTTATCTTCGACAAAATCAGTGCCTGTAGTGAAATAACCTTTTGGTTTCCACTTATCACTTTGCTGACTTGTTGACCCATCAGGAATTTTCAAGATTGATTTAATATTTATATGTTTGCCATTAAATGTCTTATCATGTTTTTCAGACACAGAAGGTTCAGATCATTATGCACAAAACCCTTAGGATCAATAAATTTGACATGTTTCTTCGAGTCAGCACATACTGGTTTATCAGAAGTATATCCATCTGATACAAAACCAATATTTTCAGATTTGTTCTTCTTAAAAGGACAAACTTTATATGAATGACCACGGTTTTTGTATTTAAAACATTTGCGTTTATCAATGACAACCTCTTCAACCGTGTCGTTTAACCATAATGGTTTCAATGATGTTTCTCTGTTTTTGAAAATTTTTGTTTAGAAACATGATGATCGCTAAAGTCATCATAAAACCTAGAGTCATAACCATTAAAACTATCTGGAAAATCATCACCATGAAAATAACCATCATAAAATTGTAAATTTCCAACATAGTATCGATCATCAAAATTCTAATGTCTTCCCCTCCTAGCACCAAAACCTGATGGGCCAACATCATTTCTGAATCCGTCATCAAACCATCTTGGACCCCTCCCATAAACTTGTTGATTCGGCCCATATCCAAAGTTGTCATAAAAACTATCATCATGATAAAACTGAGACCTCTTAAAAGACGAATTTGATTTTCTGAAATTTGGTTTGACATGCTCATGAAACATTTGTTTCTGAACTTTTGATGTTTGGAAAACAGTTGGTGACTTTTCACAGATTTTTGCACTCTTTTTACCAACCCATCAAAATTATGATCAGACTTTTCTGATTGATCCGAATCTAGTATGTCACTTGGGATGATAATCTTACCATTCCCCCTCCCAATTGGCATAGTAGGAGCTTTCGGATCAAACTTAGGACCATACCCACCCGTGAAAATTTTATCAATCAGATTCGGATTAACCATATCCAACGGGAAATCCTTATCGCTGTACATCTTGTCTGAACCCTTTAAGCGATAAGTGGTCCAAGTGGCATTTTTATCAAAAACATTAGACTTGTTTTTTATAACGGGTTTCTCAGAGTGACCCTGTGGTGCTTTTGAACTAGAACCCTGTTCAAATGTTTTAGCTTTTGAATCAAAGCCCACATCACCATTCTTTGGGTTTTTACCAACAACCAATTTTTCACGTGCAATCCTTTTCTGCTGATATGTGCTTAATTTTGAAAGCTCAGATTTAATGTCTCCAAATTTGTATTTCAAAATAAGCTCTTCCTGACTAGGTTTGGAAACAGTTTGACCGTTTCAGTCTCGGTTTCAGAAACTAAATCATCGACCTTGTCAAAATCCGACACATTATAAAACAAATTTTCAACCTCAAGATCAAGAGTAGTTTTAATGGTTGATTGCTTATGAGTTGTGGTGGGTGATTGTGATGTAACAAATACTTCCTTTTTGTAAGAAGTATAATCATAATTTTCATCAATGGAAACACATGATGGACTGTTGGTGATTACCACAGGAGCAGGAACTTGTTTGAGATTATCTGATCCATTTACATTTTCAGAATTGTAAATAAAATTAGTGAATGGCAAAGGAATTTTAAACGTATTAATCTTATTTGTCAATTCAAAATTTACAATTTCTAGATTAGAAACAGTCTTTTGATGGTTTGCCAAATCTTTTTGTGCTGCCACGAGCATCTCGGACTGCTGAGTAAACTCATACTTTTGTATGCGCAATTGCTTGTGAACTGACAACCGTTCCTTCGTGGTACTCTCCCATCTAGTTTTGTAAATTTCCATATCAGCCTGGGTCACAGTAAGCTGATCTAACAACGTGGTTTTCTCGTCTAAGAGATCACCTTTGACCTTAGCAAATGAATCACAATTATCACAAGAAATAGAATAAGAGAGTTTTGTAGTATCCGCCATCAACGCAATAACAGATTCTGTAAGATTATTTCTCTTCAATGTTCCATTCTCTAGCTTGAGACTGTTGTTCTCATCAGACAATTTCTTCATTTCTTCTTGTAATGCAAGAATTTTATCACTTGCATCCAAAGCAGACTTGTGCGCTTTCTCGGATTTCTGCTGGAATGGATAACTCTTTTGAACTAGAGCTTCAAAGTCATTCGTAGTGTCTTGCGCTTCAGCTTTTGCAGTTTCACATTCTTTCATCAAAACCTCCTTTTCTTTTGTCAAAACTTCTAACTCCTTCTTTAAAAGTAAGATCTCATCAGAATCATCATGTTCATTTAGGTTGTTTTCCATAAAAGCAAACTTCTCTTTGAGCAAATTTTGAACATCTTCGAATGATTCGGTGATATCATTTGCTTTATCGCCTTCCATGGTAGATACAGTCAACCCATCTTCGTCCTGCACATGTTTCACGATTAAGGCAGATGAATTAGCGAATTGGTTACCCCAGTTATAAGTTTTGTCTTCTTGAGACACTAAAGCTTTTGTACTATCAGATTTAGAGTTAGAATGAGAAGAACTCCCTGAATTTTTTATATGTGAGTTTCCAGAATCATTTGGCTTGGAAGTATACTTTTGATACTCTTGCTTCTTAGGCTGAGAACAATCTCTTGCGAAATGGCCAAAATTCGAGCAGTTATAACACCTTACTTTGGATTTATCTAAACCAATACACCCACCCGAATTTAGATGTTTCCGGCCAGTCTTCTTAAGAAATCTCTTTACCCATCGAGCTAGCATTGCGAATTGCCAATTAATATCCATAAGCTCTAAGTCATCCGGGTCGACCTGATCATAGTCTTCTTCCGTCAATTCAGCATTGCCTATTTTTCCCGTTATGACTCCATAGTATGAGGAAATCAATGCCGATACCAAAGCCATATAATCTTCCGTGGTTGTAACAGACATAGCTATCTTGCTAGAATTTACCATATTGCTTGCAGGTATTGACACATTACATCCTGAAGATCCATAACTTGATTCATAGCTTTCTGAATTTGACATATTTCCCGAATTTGACATATTTCCAGAAACATTTCCAACCACAAAAGCAGTAGCCGGAGCAGAACTTGTAGCTTTCCCAGACTTTCCTGATATAGTAGCAGCATTTGATCCATAGTAGACATCAGGATTTTGAACTTTAGTTGGTGTATTTTTAACATTCTTCATCTCTAAGTCTCTAGCTTGCAGTTTTCCCAACAACTTCACAAAACATAATGTCGAGTATTCCTTATCATTTGTAAGCATTAAGACGTAAGGTTCCCACTTTGATGGAAGTACTTCGAGTAATTTTTCTTTTAATTCATCATCGTCCTTCTTAATTTGAACGGTATCCATTTCAGACAAAAGGTGATAATATCTTGAAATTAACTCAGTAACACCTTCTCCATCAAAAGTGTTTGAAGTTATCGAACTCTTTCTTCAAAACCTTCTTTTTACTCTTCTTATACTGGTCATTTCCCTCACACCTTTCTTTCAATGCAGTACATAGATCATGAAAGTGTTTGCACATCTTAAACTGGTGTAATAGTTCCTTTAGTAAAGCTTGTGTAAGAATTCCATAAGCTTTTTGTTCTCCTGTATAATCCGCCTTTTGTACTAGACCCAGGTTCCGTTACATAATTGGTATATTCTTGTTATCAACGTGATAGACGTATGGTGCATCCATTGCAATCCATAGATCACAATCCGTAGTCCCGACATAAGCTTCAAACCTTTTCTTCCAATTATGATAATCCTCAAGTTTGAACAACTTGGGAACCTTTTGACTCGTCCCAATTTCGTTGTCATAGTTCAACAATGTCTGCATTTGTGATTGAATCGCGACAAATGCGTGTAAATCCAACATTTTGAAATTCTTGAAAATTCTGTTTATCCGAACTATAGGCGAACTTAGAACAGTTGTCCGAACTTTGCCGAAACTGCGAACTCTGAAATTTAGGCGAACACCAAACGAACTCTTCCAAACTTAAGTTCTGTCAAATCTTATCCGAACGTTGTCCTAACTCAAAATCAATCGAACTTTTCCGAACTTTAACCTATGAATAGTATTCGAACTTGTCTGAACTCTGTCCGAACACAACTTCGTTTAACCGAACGCAGCCGAACTCTATCCGAACAGAAACGAACTGAAAACTTTCAAACAAACACAGGCGAACTTAGGTTCGGAACGGTTACGAACTCAAGGTTCAGATGACAGTTATTTGGCAGACGTGAAAATTCACAAAAACTGACGTTTTCGAACAGAAAGTGACTCAAACGAAGCTCCTGAACGCGAATATGACCATTTTGAAGTGTGTAATGTGTAGAAATGGTTAGAAGAATGGAAAACGAACGTTTTTGAGATGAAAAATACGAAGAAAACACCAAAACACTTTGTTTATCGACACAAATGATGAGTATCGAGCTGATCAATCACCAGATAGCTCTGATACCACTTGAAAGAGCATGTGACTCGTGAATCGTGATCAAATCATATCAAATGCGTAAACAAAGTAGGAAACAATCGTGTAAATAAAGCTCAATCTCATTCAATAACCATGTATAGATTACAAGGAGACTCAGAGCTAAAACACACTCAGTTTCACACACATAAGGAAAAACATTACACAAATTACAAACCAAACAACTATATATAGGAACCCGCCTGTCCGAAATGGGCATGTGTCCGAACTGCAGTTCGCCTGCAGTTCGCCCACTGTTCGGACAGGGTTCGCCTAGTCTAGGTTTATCTTGATTTTCTTGTTTTTCTTCCAATTCTTCAACCAATCCAGCATGTTGCCACATTATGTATCAACATCCGTCGAAACCCCCGATATGCCCGTATTACATGCATGAATACGGCCGTATTCATATTTGGTCAGAACACTACTTTGGCCATTTTGGTCAATATGAGCCAAATTTTACCAACCCAATTTTTACCAAAATGCATGTAAGACTCATTTTAGTCTATTTAACATTCCTAAACACTTAGATCGTCCTCATGGTGACCATAATAGATGCATGCACCCATTTTAGGTAAATTCACATAAAATATAAATCTTACCTCAATAAGAACTTTCTTTCCACATATTATGCTCAATGACACCTACTGGTATCTCTAGCTACCTCAGGAAGCTTCTACATGCATTAATTTAGAGACTATTACCATTATTCAACAACATTCCCAAAACGGTAATTTTCATGGATACATGTGTAATCTGACACTTACCTTAGTGTTCTTGATGTCTTTGGTGCACCACAAACACTTATGATGATCCTAATAGAGCTAACATCAGAATCTATCAAAACCTATTTCTTAAATTCGAAAGAAATGATTATGAGGAAGCTTACCTTAAAGATTTAAGCTTCAAAGCTTGGTTCCTGGCTAGTTTCACCTTTGGAAACCCGTTGGTCGGAGAACACGGAGAAAGAGAGCGGTTGCAGATGGTTTCACCCAAACAAATGACCAAATTCTGCTCAAATGAATATTTTATATTCCCGGATCAGTGCGGTCGTATTGATATACTTAATACGGGCGTATCGCGGCATCTGTAGCATCCCGACTTTTAGAACTATGAAAATTTCCAGTTAACGTCTTGTTAAATTAATTTAATTGTAATATAGCCCCCAACATTGATAGAATTACCTATACATGAAAATAATAGGGTTTAAACTGTGAATTGATGTTTTGGTTAACTAGAAATGAATTGCTGAAATTAGAGGATCGAGAACTATAATTACCTAATAGTCTAATTAACAAAGTAGAGGAGAAGGGGAGGGGGTCGCAGATGCGACCTGGACATCGACCAAGCTCCTCCTCCTCGCCCAAAAATTTGGCAATCCAGAGGCGTTAGGCTGCGATTTTGGTCATCAAGTGTAAATTGAAAGTGTATTCCTTCTTCTAAACTCAATCTTGTGCCAAGTAAGTGTATCCCTAAAAAACATGCATGTATAGGTCACGAAATTGAGGTGTAAATTGTTAAAATTTGTTATGTGTATCTTGAATCTTTTTATGTTGGGATCATGTGATGCTAATTAGAACCATAGTTTTATGATTTATTTGGTGATTTAGTCACCAAGTCCATGGGAGAACACTTAGGGAAAATGTCTACCTACAAATTTTGAGTGAAGGTGGATTAAGATGTGAATTCATGAAAATATGATGAAAGTTGTTGTATAATGATGGGTTGGAAGGGATTTCCAACTAAACCATGTTAAAAGTTATCTTGGGAGGTTGAAGGGATTGGGTTACGTATTTGTATATATGTATGCACACAATGTGTTTGATGAAATGCCCACATGAATCCTATTGCTTGATATATTGCCAATTTGGTTTAATTGAGCTTGTATGCACATAGAAAATAATATGCCCAAGTGATGACCCATAATAGGTGAAATCATGATTAAAATGCTACCTTGGCTAATGAATGCAGTTAATTGATATTGTGTTGTTAATTGAACCATGTAAGTAGGAAAAACATGGTGAATATGCTTGATTGCCAATTGTGTGTAAATATGAATATGTATAGCATTAAGTTCATATTGATGGAATTTATGATAATAATGCCATAATGATAAAGGTCCTAAGTTGGTTAGTGATCCGTTAGGTGAGCAAGTAAGCAACGAAGGGAATAGTGGAACTTTAAGCTCTCGAGGTAACATTGTTTAAGTTACAAGATTTGAATTATGATGATGAAAATTTGTGTAATTTTACAATAAATAGAACAAGCCTTGGGCTAATTTGAATCTGTCATGAATGGTTCTAGGAACCATGAAACCTTAATGTCGGAAGGGCCACCAATTAATGAAATTGACTATAAATATGATTACTAGGAATAATAAGGCAAATGAGCTAGTTACAATGGGTGGAAATGATGCAATGAATTCATCACCATGTAACGGGTAATTGGTGATCATAAATGGTTTATAGAAACCATATATCCCCAATAGATAAGTTTATGGTCAATTGATGAATTGGGTGGAGCCAAAGGCATGGACCCGTTTTAACGGGTTGAAAGGCCAGAAAAATATGAAATAGGGTGTTTATGCAATCCAATGACAAATTGGATGTTATACTTATGATTATATGACTTGGGTCTAAAGACCTTAATCAAAATGTTATGTTAGTTGTTATGAACATAGTTGATACATTGATCCCATGTTGTTACTAGCATCAAGTAAATGTTATGCTAATTATTAATGTTACATGAGTTTGGTTCTATGAAAGTTATTGTAGCTCATTTCCTTGGTAAAATGAAGCAAAGAATGCTTAATGGGTCAACAGGTTTGATGCAGATCCACGAGAACCCGACCCGATCCCGTTCAAATATCTGAGACCCGTCTCCATCGGGTTGAAGGATTTTTATTAATATTTATTTTAAATTGTTTTATTTAATTATTTAGTATTTATTTTCATTATGTTACCTTTCATGTTCTGCAAGTTCCCGTTCCTATTTAAAAACTTCATGTGTTCCTTTAGAACTTTATTGATTATTGAATAAAGAATTTTTGTTTGGAGGTATTTTCCAAGCTTTCTAGCGTCGGTATTTGGTCTAGGTTTACTAATGTTGGTAATTGACGTTAGGGTTCATCGTTCTTGACATAGATCAAGTTCGATTATCTATCCATCACGCTATCAAGTGGTATCAGAGCCATGTCGGATCACCGAAGAAATTATCGTAGATTCGCCGCCAGAGGCAACAAAAATTACTACCGTGATCCGCGGGATATTGATGAGATTGCAAGGCTGCAACAAATGCTTCGAGATCTTGAAAGAGATCTTAAGATCAAACGGCTCCGGCAGAGGATCCGATATCTTGAGTTCAAGCGGGAGATGCGCAACATAGAAACCAAATCGAATGCGCTCATCTGGGATGAAGGTGACGATGAGGAGGAGAAATGTTCGTTCATCCTCAACCTCGGTTCCTTGAATCAGTCAGTGAAAGGGAACATCAATGTTATCCACGATACGATGACGATGGGGTTAAACCCGACGTGGCTGAGTGTTTGCGTATACAAAAGTTTCTAGGTTGGATTACTAATCAATGTGACGGAGAAGATAAACCGAAAGAGCAGGGTTCGTTAACATTTACTCTACAACCGGTTGGAAGGTCGCCGATAATAGGGTCGAGAGTTGTTAAAATTTGGAATTCTCCCATGTTAAGCATGAAGGTCAAAATTCAAATCCATAATCCCATGTGGTTGAAGACATGGTGGATGAGACTAAGATGGTAAAATTGCTTTAAATTGCGAACTTGAAAATCGGTACGAATTCACCAATTCAAATTTTTGTGATAAGAATGAAGTTTTTAAATTGGAGGATAATCTGGTAAAAAAAATCATGCCATTTTGTAATTCCGAATTATATTTGAGTTTTCATAATTTTATGATTAGATTGGAGGATTATCCGTCGAATGTGGTGCTCTCAAATAGTAGATTAATTTTGTGGTCAATTTCATCAATTATTTTACATCATTCGAAATTCAAGATTTTCCTTCGAGATTGTTTCTCATCCTAAAGTTTGGGATATTCGAAATTTTTAGATATCCACAAATTTTGGGATTGAACATTATGGATTAGATGAATTAAATCCTCATGATCCCTTCCTATTTTTCATGGATAATTTACAATTTAAACTTGCAGGACAAGTTGACGGAGTTCTATGTGAGATTTTATTGGATTTATGGATTAGTCAATGTTCTTGTAAGCTCCAATGTCACAAGTATGATTTTTTAGAGGTGCTATAGTATGTTGTCCACTCGTGAAAAAATAGTGTTGATGTCTTTGACGTTCTCAAGACTCGAGGACGAGCCTTTTTCCAAAATGGGGAGAGAGCGAAGGAGGTGGAAGGACCTGGTAACCCAATAGACCCAAGACCCACCCGCCAGAATGGTTTTCGCTTGAAGTCGATCCGAGTGACATGGGAAGATAACCTTAAAGAGTTAGTCGTGGTGGTCTTAGTCATGACATTGTTGAACAAAAGATGTCAGGATGTTCCGTTTGATCCTGGTGGTTTTGATCCAATGTTAAAACTCAAGGACAAGTTTTTTTCGAAGAGGGGGAGAATGATGCAGATCCAGGAGAACCCGACCCGAGCCCGTTCGAATATCCGAGACCCGTCTCCATCGGGTTGAAGGATTTTTATTAATATTTATTTTAAAAAGTTTTATTTAATTATTTAGTATTTATTTTAATTATGTTACCTTTCGTGTCTGCAAGTTTCTGTTCCTATTTAAAGACTGTATGTGTTCCTTTAGAACTTGGTTGATTATTGAATAAAGAATTTTTATTTGGAGGTATTTTCCAAGCTTTCTAGCGCCGGTATTTGGCCTAGGTTTACTAACGTTGGTAATTGACGTTAGGGTTCATCTTTCTTGACATAGATCAAGTTCTATTATCTATCCATCACGCTATCAGGGTTGGGATAAATCCGTTGGTTGTTAAACATGTAATTACAATGATCAATGAATGTTAGAGTACATGAAAGCATGTTTAAAAAGTTTTTTTTGGGTGCAATGGATGTATAACAATCAGACCCCAAATGGTTATAAAAATCTGGTACGAAACAGGCGAAAAATTTGGCTAAGTATGGGACTGGCAGATTTAAGTCGGGTCCTTGGAAATTGCGCTCCAAGCGTATCGCTTGGAGCCCATGAAGCTCCAGGCGATACGCGTGAAGCTCCGCCTACCACCGCGAGTCCTTTGCGATACGTGGAGGATCATAAAGTAATAAAATTTGACTTTTCTTGTTTCTTGCTAATTTTTGTACAGTGTTATGCAATAGAAACTCACTATTGAAAGTGAGTATATTGCAGGTAAAGGGAAGGCTTAAAGGGATGCTCATCAAGGGTATGGTGGACCAATGGCATGAAGATTAAATTTCCCGTTTCGCATTTTGGGTTTATGAAATCCATGTAAATAATGTTAGACAGAGTTATGGGCGCCAACTTATTATGTGGTGCATTTTCTAAATACATATCATGACTTTTGTCGAAAAAAATTTCTGGGACCGATTTTCATGAACTAAATGGTTAACTTTTGGCACTAAATTGTATACGGGTGTTACAATTTGGTATCAGGGCCTGGTTTAGGGGATTCAAGTACTCGGGGAGTACTCGAACTCAAACCTTGAGCTCAAGGAACAGGAATGGGTGATCGGTTCAAGCTTGACGAAATACCCAGGTAAGGTATCTAGTCCTGGATTTAACATTATTGTTTGTGTTTAATTGAATTACTAATTCCCACATATGCCAGTAATGGTGAAGCTATTAATTATCACTCATGGAATCGCATGGGGAGGTGTTGTATACCTGAACCAGGAAGTGTGCGATTGAAGTGAGGAGGGTAGAAACGGGGTAAAGCTTAGGCTAGAAACCTTGTATAAACCTGTGGGAAGCACTACGTCAAAATTCACCTTTGGCCATGGAAAAAAACCATGTCCAAAGGTCTTTGGCCACGTTTTTTTTTTCATTTCAATCGACACCAAAGGTCCCGTCACCATATGTATCATACGGCCACGTTAGAATATCAGTGGCTGAAGCCACCTAGAAGCGTGGCTAAAAGGTACCAATATTTATTGTTGTAATCAGACAATTCTTCCGGAAAGCGTGGCCAAAGGGTTCCAACGGCCAAATGTGTTTGTTTAACGTGGCCTTTGGTATTATATAGTCACATATATTTGGGTTTTAGCCACATACATTATAAAAATACGTTGCCAAAGGGTTGTTGAAATCATATATTTTGTCCCAATACGCGTGGCCAAAGGGTGGCAACGACCACGTTAATATAACAAAAGTGTAGCCTTTGGTATTATATGGTCACGTATATTTCTGTTTTAGCCGCATATGTTAAAAAACGTGGCTAAATGGGTTGCTGAAATTATAATTTTTGTCCCAATACGCGTGGCCAAAGGGTGGCAACGGCCACGTTAAAATATAAATAGCGTGGCCTTTGATATTATATGGTCACGTATATTTGTGTTTTAGCCACATATGTTTAAAAAAACGTGGCCAAATGGGTTGCTGAGTTCATAATTTTCGTCCCAATACGCGTGGCCAAAGGGTAGCAACAGCCACGTCAAAATATAAAAAGTGTGGCATTTGGTATTATATGGTCACGTATATTTGTGTTTTAGCCGTATATATTTTGAAAAAAATTGGCCAAAGGGTAGTTGAAATCAGATAATTTGTCTCAATAAGCGTGGTCAAAGGGTGGCAACGACCACGTTAAAATATAAAAAGTGTGGCCTTTGGTATTATATATATGGCCACATATATTTTCTTAATTAATTACATTTAATTATACTTCATATTAATTAATATAGAGAAACCTTAAAATTGTTATGAATAATTATAGATTGACTATCCACATTCATAACTCCTTTATTTTTTGGGCATATTTTCAGGGTAAAGAGTTTATGGCATGGATGGACGAGTAAGTGTTGGCTGGGCATGCGTTTGGTTGGCTTGTTATGGGACCGATTGAGTAAATCATGTTATGGTGTTGTTTGAAAACCCTTGCTTGTAAAAATGATGTTTGAACAAATTATGAAATAAATCAAATGATTTCGTCTTTTAAAACACTTATTTTCAACTCAAGTTAAAACAAACAACTAATTTAAATGAAACGTATAGCTTAGTAAAAATGGGTACCAACTTCCGTTACCACCACCGCAATATTTTCCGCTGCGATTTCCGGTGTGTTAAAACTTATAACACCTCGAATTCACGTTTTTAGGCCGATTTTGACTTTTTGTAAAGCTCAAAAATATATATGTCATATTAAAATATATTTGGAGATACGGTTGATATTTGGGACTTATAACTGAGTTGTTCGTCGAGTCACCAACGGATTATTAAAAATACAAAAAATGTTATCTTTGGGAATTATCATCAAATCTAGTAAGTTGGAGGATCAACTTACTTGTTATAAGACTTGATTCCTTACGTGACCCATTATGTGTTAAAATAGGGCGTAAACATGACCATTAAAATAACTCTTTAATCAGTCTATCACAGTGCGTTTCCATAGCCCCTCAATTATATTTTTAATGTTTTTGGGGGAAAAATGCCAAGATTAAATTTTAATTGATATAATTAAAGATGACATGAGGCTTATAAATGATGGGTGATGATCTTGATTTTTGTTTAAAGTTGTCCCTCGCTGATTTATTAAGCCATAATCATTAGCTCGGGTAAATGAGCCACTGTTTGTATTGATAAATCTATTGGGTGCGACAACCCGCCCCTGGCCAGTCGCGTTGGTCTTGTTCTACATTTGGGTAATATAAAATAAAAGTAGCGTGTGGATGTTTTGGTTTCATTATGGGCTCAAGGATTAGATTACAAACGTTATTCTAGTATTTATGTTAAAATATCATTATAAGGATATTGTATGGTAGTTATATCAATTGTGTTCATATAACTTCCATTTGGATGTTGGATTGATTATTCCGGGAGCGTGGCTTGCCGAGTGTTTTTTTTTTTAAACTCTATGGAACTCACCATCTTTATGCTGACCCGTTTTATTTTTGGGCATATTTTCAGGGTAAAGAGTTTATGGCATGGATGGACGAGCAAGTGTTGGCTGGGCATGCGTTTGGTTGGCTTGTTATGGGACCGCTTAAGTAAATCGTGTTATGGTGTTGTATGAAAACCCTTGCTTGTAAAAATAATGTTTGAACAAATTAAGAAATAAATCAAATGATGTCGTCTTTTAAAACACTGATTTTTAACTCAAGTTAAAACAACCAACTGATTTAAATGAAATGTTTAGCTTAGTAAAAATGGGTACCAACTTCCGTTACCACCACCGCAATGTTTTCCGTTGCGATTTCCGGTGTGTTAAAACTTGTAACACCTCGAATTCACGTTTTTAGGCCGATTTTGACTTTTTGTAAAGCTCAAAAATATATATGTCATATTAAAATATATTTGGAGATACGGTTGATATTTGGGACTTATAACTGAGTTGTTCGTCGAGTCACCAACGGATTTTTAAAAATACGAAAAATGTTATCTTTGGGAATTATCATCAAGTCTAGTAAGTTGGAGGATCAACTTACTTGTTATAAGACTTGATTCCTTACGTGACCCTTTATGTATTAAAATAGGGCATAAACATGACCATTAAAATAACTCTTTAATCAGTCTATCACAGTGCGTTTCCATAGCCCCTCAATTATATTTTTATTGTTTTGGGGGGGGGGGGGGGGAAATGCCAAGATTAAATTTTTATTGATATAATTAAAGATGACATGAGGCTTATAAATGATGGGTGATGATCTTGATTTTTGTATTCATCCTAAAAGAATAGAAGGGGACAACATGAATATTGGAATATGGGATTCTAAGCTCTTATGCATTTGGGGGATGAGTTTTAATGTTATAAATTGAAGTTTGAAAAAATGTTAACTTTTAAGAGTAACAATACCTTAAACGTTACTAGACATGCTTTGGCCTAATAGGTTATGACACTCTCATCAGGGCATCACAGGTAAGTATCAGGGTCCGACTATGGGATTTATGCAACACTTATCCTTTTGACAGAGACCCCAACTACCGGTGGTTTCACCCTTCCAGTTACTACATGTCATTCACGTCTCAAGTACCATCACTAAATATGTTGTTAACCAGAGATCGATTTCTAATCTATTTGAAATTTTTAAAAATGAGTTTATGTTCCAAAACCTGAATTACATATTAGAATGATTAAAAATTAGTTTAATTGTTGATTTGTGAAGAATAAGCCTTAATCCCCAATCTTTTCATGCATAAAAACGTTGACTTTTCGATTAGAAGAATATAGATGAAATTGGACATGATAGTTTCGTTGGGCCTAACGAGCCTCTACAAGGGCTACAGTAAGGCTAAACTAAACTAATTAAACTAATAAAGCGATAAATAAGCGAATAACGAATGGAAAGAAAGAAAGAAAAAGAAGAAGAATTACCTCATGGAAGCTTTTCAAACGAGACGAGCTTGAAGGGCAGCACCTCCTCGCCGAGAGCATAAGAAACTACTAAGCACGACACCCGAAGGGGTATTGTACTTGTGGAACCACCAAAATTTGGTTATTCCACTTGTTTATACTCAAACTAGGAGTTGGAAGCTATAAGGGACCTAGAAGAGGTATTTATAGGTGTATACGGAGTGAAAATTTCGTTGGTGGGGCAATGTGGGACGAAATTCGCGACTAGTAACACAACAACAAACATCAAACTTGTTTTCGCGATTTCCGCTTCGTTATAACTCGGTTTCGCACGCGGTTTTCGCCCACGTTCATCATTTTCAGAGTATTAACATATAGAATAAAGTAATCCAACATTCATGGAGTTGAGAATTGGGCTTAAAACTTAATCCTTGATGCGGGTCGAGTTTCTGAGTTTTTGAAATATACGAATGTTACATAACCGATGTGGGGTTGTTCCCTGGATTTTAACCGGCCGGAGGTGGAGACCGCCGTTGCTCGGCTTTGGTTCGTCGGAGAGGTCGAACAGAGCTGGGGACGGGTAGCACAACAGCTCCGCTGCATCTTCTGGGTTGTATTCGCCGGAAAAACGAAGAGAGATGAGACGGAGGGACTGGGTTGCAGATCGTCGGGCTGCCGAGGTTGTTGCGGGTCGTCGCCGGCGTTCGAGGAAGAGGGAGGAGGAGCTCACCAAGGGTCGGAAAGCTGCTGTTGCTGGCCGACGTGAAATCGAGAGGAAGCGCCGGTGAGGTCGCCGGTTTCTATTGACCGGAAAGTCGAGAGGGAGAGGGAGGGGGCTCGGAGGTACGGTTTGTCGGAGGAGAAGAGAGAGGGGACTACGGCTGCTGCGATGCAGCCTTCTCCTTTCTGGCTTTCTTTCTTTCTTGTCGTACATGATTTTCAATTGTATTTGTGAATTGTGTGTGTGATTTCTATGCATGTATGTCTGCCTATTTATACTCTTCAATTAATTGAATCGGTGAATACTTTCAATCGAAGGAATTGTACCACGTATATGATGAGTAAGATTTTCATTTGATGAATCATATCAAAGTTTCGACAACTATTAAACACTGAAGTAAGGAACAAGCAATGAATATTTTATGGTACACAATAAATATATAGGCATTATACCCGTATCCTGTACCCATATAATAATATAATATTTCATAAACGGATTATAAAAATTTCCAAACATCTAAAATATCACGGGAGTTTAGTGAATATAATTATTATATTTATTCTTCAGTCACAGCGTCAATCCGTGTTCGTTTAATTAATTACACGGTAGAAAGCGCGCCTAATTGGCATAGTGATCACGGTCGTTTCACATACCGCCTATGTCTTCTTGACTGCAATTCTTAATAGATATTATAATAATTATTTATACTTTTCCGAGGCGTTATAATCATCTCGAACGGCTAACGGAATTAATTTCGGTAATTATCGTATAACAACACCGGTTACCGATTTCACCATTTTTCGTGCCGAACATCGTAAATATATTTTATAACGATTATAAATCAAGTATTTAGCAATACCTGATATTCTATTTTCGCTTCGGTGTTATTTTAGTGACGTTCGTGCTTGAATATAGTTTATTACAAACGGGGCCTAAATCACTATTTTGCGTTTTCCCGCTTCGTTATAATTCGGATTTCAGATCCGTCTGTGACCACGATCTTTATTTTTCGTTATCTATCATATTCTATAAATTCGTCTCCTGATGTTTCCTCAAATATCGTATCGAATATTCGTACTGGAATCGTGACGTTTCTCTATTATACGTATATATATTATATTTATATCACATATATTTCAGCTACTTAACAAATATAGCACACGTATATAATTTAAGTCATAAAATTTGGGGGTGTTACAACTGCCTTCGGTTGACATGCTTGAAAAGTCTTGAATGAGCAGCCATGCACTCGTGGCACAGGTGGTTACCCTATAGGTGCTCGTCCTGTTACACCACGTCCTCTTCCGCGTCCTGGGTTCTGATCGTTCATTTGATCAATAGCTGTGTTTACGTGTTGAGTGATTATGTCAGCTAGCTCTGCAGTAGTGGTTGGAAAAACAACACATGACCGCGACCTCTACCACGATCGCGACCAGCCATTGACATGGTATATTTCTATATACAACATAAATGAAATCAATAACAAATTACAATAATAGAAAGAAAAATATCCAAATAAAATGATTATATGAACCATAAACATAATCATAATTTAAAAGACCATACATAAACTAAATCCATCCAAAGGAAACATCCATAAGTTTTTACAAGTGAATTTGAAATAGTTAGTTTAAGAAATAATAAAACCAAAACTGAGTCCTATATGGACTAGAATCAATCCCCTTGAGCAAAAATGGGAGACTATAAATCTCCTAATAATCTTGAGAAGCGAGCCAACAACGTCGCCCCCTACTGACTGCAAAATCTTGGCTAAGATAGACAAACAAGAGGATGCCAGAGATATAGCGGTTTCTGCTCAATCACGAGCAACAACTGCAACCTGGTGAGCTGCAACTAGACTGGCCTCCATCGACCCGCTCTGGAACTGGAGCAGTTCCTGACCGAACTGATGGTCAACCCTCTCTGTTGTAACTCCAAAACCCTGTCAATAATAGCAGAGGTAACAGTATAATTGGTATTGGTGATACCCATCAAATGGCTGGTCTCACCAACCTAAACCTCATGACCGTCGATCCTCTCCTTTAAGGAGGAGATATGAAGCTGAAAATCAGAACATTGGAACAAAATTGACCCTAACACCCCATCTAGGGAATCGCCACTTGCGGCCCTAGAGGATTCTCCTAGTACAAAGGTGGAAGGAGCTCCACCCTCAGTACCAGAACCAACCTGCTGACGATTTACCTCGTCTACCTATCCAACAATTGCCTCTTCGGGCTCAACCACCTCATCAACAATCATCAAATCTGCACCTGTAATGTCATGGTCCTCAAACTCACTACTGGGAGATATCCTTCGCCGTTTACGGGAGTAGACAAACTGATAACGAGGCTCAGCCGGTAGGTCCGGCAATATCTCGCCAACTGGTGCAGCCACAACTGGCTCCACCACCATCTCAGAGATGTTCGTAGGTATCCAACCATTATTCTGGCCACCCTGACAGTCGCACTCGATACCTGACCCAAAAACATAGACCTGACATCTATGACATGCGAATATCCGTACAAGTTTGCTTAGTCTTAATTTCATAAACAAATAGTTTAAATAATAAAACTAATTTTTACCTTATGGATGGCAAGCGTTGGCACACTATTTCATTACAACCGTGGCTCTGGTACCAACTTCTGTAACACCCTGAAAATCGCAGGGGAAAATATTGTGGTGGTGGTAACGGAAGTTGGTACCCATTTTTACTTGGCTATACGTTTCATTTAAATCAGTTTGTTGCTTTAACTTGAGTTGGAAATCAGTGTTTTAAAAGGCGACATCATTTGATTTATTTCATAATTTATTTAAACATTATTTTACAAGCATGAGTTTTCATACTACACCATAACACGATTTAATCAAGCGGTCCCATAACAAGCCAACCAAACGCATGCCCAGCCAACACTTGCTTATCCTTCCATGCCAAAAACTCTATGGAACTCACCAGCTTTATGCTGACCCGTTTTATTTTGTTTGGCATTATTCAGGGTAAAGAGTTTATGGCATGGATGGAAGAGCAAGTGTTGGTTGGGCATGCATTTTTTGACTTGTTATGGGACCACTTGAGTAAATCGTGTTATGGTGTAGTATGAAAACTCTTGCTTGTAAAAATAATATTTGAACAAATTATGAAATAAATCAAATGATGTCGCCTTTTAAAACACTGATTTCCAACTCAAGTTAAAACAACCAACTGATTTAAATGAAACGTATAGCCTAGTAAAAATGGGTACCAACTTCCGTTACCACCACCACAATATTTTCCGCTGCCATTTTCGGGGTGTTACAGAAGTTGGTATCAGAGCCAACAGTTGTAGTGAACTAGTGAAACTAGTCTACAATAAGAATGTATCCCACGCTTGCCAACCATGAGGTAAAAGTTAGTTTTATTATTTAATCTTTTTATTTACGAAATTATGACTAAGCAAACTTGTATGGACATTCGCGTGTCACAGATTTCTGGTCTGTGCTCTTTGTGGTCAGGTATCGAGTACGACTGTCAGGGTGGCCAGAATAATGGCTGGATACATGCGGACATCGCTGAGATGGTGGTGGAGCTAGTTGTGGTTGCACCAGTTGGCGAGATATTGCCGGACCTGCCGGCTGAGCGTTGTTATCAGTTTTTCTACTCCCAAAAATGGCGAAGGATATCTCCCAGTAGTGAGGTTGAGTACCAGGACATTACAGGTGCAAATTTGATGATTGTTGATGAGGTGGTTGAGCTCGAAGGGGTAACTGTTGGATAGGTAGACGAGGTAACTCATCAGCAGGTTGGTTTAGGTACTGAGGGTGGACCTCTTTCCATTTTTATACTTGGAGAGTCCTCTAGGGCCGCGAGTGGCGGTTACCTAGATGGGGTGTTAGGGTCATTGATGGCCCAGTGTTCTGATTTTCAGCTTCAGATCTCCTCCTTAAAAGAGAGGATCAACGGTCATAAGGGTTTGTGTTTAATTGAATTACTAATTCCCACATATGCCAGTAATGGTGAAGCTATTAATTATCACTCATGGAAACGCATGGGGAGGTGTTGTATACCTGAACCAGGAAGTGCGTGATTAAAGTGAGGAGGGTAGAAACGGGGTAAAGCTTAGGCTAGAAACCTTGTATAAACCTGTGGGAAGCACTACGTCAAAATTCACCTTTGGCCATGGAAAAAAACCATGTCCAAAGGTCTTTGGCCACGTTTTTTTTTTCATTTCAATCGACACCAAAGGTCCCGTCACCATATGTATCATACGGCCACGTTAGAATATCAGTGGCTGAAGCCACCTAGAAGCGTGGCTAAAAGGTACCAATATTTATTGTTGTAATCAGACAATTCTTCCGGAAAGCGTGGCCAAAGGGTTCCAATGGCCACATGTGTTTGTTTAACGTGGCCTTTGGTGTTATATAGTCACATATATTTGGGTTTTAGCCACATACATTATAAAAATACGTTGCCAAAGGGTTGTTGAAATCATATATTTTGTCCCAATACGCGTGGCCAAAGGGTGACAACGACCACGTTAAAATAACAAAAGTGTAGCCTTTGGTATTATATGGTCACGTATATTTCTGTTTTAGCCACATATGTTAAAAAACGTGGCTAAGTGGGTTGCTGAAATTATAATTTTTGTCCCAATACGCGTGGCCAAAGGGTGGCAACGGCCACGTTAAAATATAAATAGCGTGGTCTTTGATATTATATGGTCACGTATATTTGTGTTTTAGCCACATATGTTTAAAAAAACGTGGCCAAATGGGTTGCTGAGTTCATAATTTCGTCCCATTACGCGTGGCCAAAGGGTAGCAACAGCCACGTCAAAATATAAAAAGTGTGGCATTTGGTATTATATGGTCACGTATATTTGTGTTTTAGCCGTATATATTTGGAAAAAAATTGGCCAAAGGGTAGTTGAAATCAGATAATTTGTCTCAATAAGCGTGGTCAAAGGGTGGCAACGGCCATGTTAAAATATAAAAAGTGTGGCCTTTGGTATTATATATATGGCCACATATATTTTCTTAATTAATTACAATTAATTATACTTCATATTAATTAATATAGAGAAACCTTAAAATTGTTATGAATAATTATAGATTGACTATCCACATTCATAACTCCTTTATTTTTGGGCATATTTTCAGGGTAAAGAGTTTATGGCATGTATGGACGAGCAAGTGTTGGCTGGGCATGCGTTTGGTTGGCTTGTTATGGGACCGATTGAGTAAATCATGTTATGGTGTTGTTTGAAAACCCTTGCTTGTAAAAATGATGTTTGAACAAATTATGAAATAAATCAAATGATTTCGTCTTTTAAAACACTTATTTTCAACTCAAGTTAAAACAAACAACTAGTTTAAATAAAACGTATAGCTTAGTAAAAATGGGTACCAACTTCCGTTACCACCACCGCAATATTTTCCGCTGCGATTTCCGGTGTGTTAAAACTTATAACACCTCGAATTCACGTTTTTAGGCCGATTTTGACTTTTTGTAAAGCTCAAAAATATATATGTCATATTAAAATATATTTGGAGATACGGTTGATATTTGGGACTTATAACTGAGTTGTTCGTCGAGTCACCAACGGATTTTTAAAAATACGAAAAATGTTATCTTTGGGAATTATCATCAAGTCTAGTAAGTTGGAGGATCAACTTACTTGTTATAAGACTTGATTCCTTACGTGACCCTTTATGTGTTAAAATAGGGCATAAACATGACCATTAAAATAACTCTTTAATCAGTCTATCACAGTGCGTTTCCATAGCCCCTCAATTATATTTTTATTGTTTTTGGAGGAAAAAATGCCAAGATTAAATTTTTATTGATTAACTAAATATAATATATCATCTTTTAAATAGTGTAGTCTTCACTTTTTTGCATTTTGACACCAGCTTCCATTGCCATTGTATACCCTTGATTTATTTACTTTTGGCAAGAGCAGCCCCTGAGGCCCACATACCGTTTCCTACGGTTTGGTTGTGAGAGACTCACCACCAAACCTTGACTTTTTGCCCATTGTACCCCCCTCACAACCTTCAGCCCCATACCTGCTTTTCCTTCACTACAACAAAAGTAGCTTGATAGGACACCCTAAAAAGTCCTAAAATGTTATTTTATAGGACGCATGAGATAATAGGACCACTATTAAAAGTGTCCTTTCTAAAGGGGTCCTATAAACTTAGAGTGTCCTAATAAACCACAAAATAGGACACGTTAAAGCGTCCTAATAAACCACAAAATAGGACGCGTTAGAGCGTCCTAATAAACCACAAAATAGGACACATTATAGCGTCCTAATAAACCACAAAATAGGACACGTTAAAGCGTCTTAATTAACCACAAAATAGGACACTGTTTAGCGTCCTAATAAACAACAAAATAGGACACTTTATAAAGTTTTAAGATGCATATGAGCATACCTATTTTAAGGACGATTATGAACATACTAAAAATTGTTATTCATAAATACAAATAAGATACCATCTACTTATCGAGAGATGAACTTCAAGTAATGGGAACAAATAAAGTTTACTTATCATTGAAATAAGTCATTTCGATAACAAAAGCATTAAACAAAAATAAGTTATAATATTATTATCCAAGATCCTAACATTAAACATGAAACTTAAAGTAATGAAAGACACTAGAAGAATATAGTCTTCAGTCATCATGCATCCTTCTCACTCGTCACAAACCACCTACAAATTAATGATCCATATATAAGTTAAAAGTTTGTTATAAACTAATAATATATTAAAGGTTTAATAATAACAACATACCGAAATGAAAGAACATGGCCATGCTATAGATGCACCAATAGCAGCTTGGATTGTGTCCAATGACCCATATGGTCTAACCAAATTTTCATCTCTTTTCACAGCTACTTGAATATTTACCTCACACCAATCACGCCCAATCTCTGTGCCCCCAACTTTTTTATTTGGATCTAAACTATTTACCATTCCTCTGGCTAGAGTCTCTGATTTTGAAATGCTTTTAAGGAAAACTTCATCTTCAACCTAGATTTCAATTTGACAAACATTTATCAAAAAAAAAAACAAAACATAAGTAATGTAAACATTTCTTAAAAGAAAAAAGAGCAAAAAAAGTTTAACCAAAAGCCTGATAAGATGATGCATTGTACACAATCTGATTTGGTTTACTAGTTCTACCAATGTTAATATTAATATATATTATATTATAGCATACTCGTTGTAAGAAATTAAGTCAACACAATAACATATAGAGATATTGTAAATAGTTATGTAATTTCAATAGTTATTTTATGCATGCATCACATAAGTAATGTAAATATTGCTATAAAAATATAGAGATAACATAAGTAACATACTCAATAGAAACGTACCCGTAAACGTTGAGGTCCATTGGCTACAACAGTGAGATGTTGTGATGTAGAAGTTGGAACACTAGAATGATTCATTGACCCATTCTTTTCTGCTCTTAACTGGGCGACTGTATGACTAAGTTCTTCAACCCGAGACCTTAATTCGATGTTCTCTCTACGACAAGAAGCAGGAGCACCTAGACCAAACATGTCTCCATTTTTGCCTTCACCCATTACTTTTGAAAAAATATCATTTGGTCCAGGTTTGTCAACTGAGCCCTCGGGAAGTAAAGATTTAAGTTTTTCCATCTGTTGCTGTTATATATACAAAATATGTAAAACTAGATTTCTTAATTCTACCCTAACTATAAGAAGAAAGAATATAAAATGAGGATAAGAATTATGTATATAGTTACTACAGAAAAGCTAATATGTTTATGTATTAAAAAAATATATGTATTATAAGCTTGTTACTTACAATTGCATTTTTAGCTTCCAAATTTTTTGTTTTGCCATCTTTAGAAAAACATTTACGAAACAACTCCATTCGACTTGGTTCTTGTCCCACAGATGTCTGTTTTAACAAAAATATACAACTGTTAGCAACAAATATCGATATACCATATTAACACTTAATCTGTCTTATTCAATTACCTTTAAATCTTCACGTACTCGAGCATAACTCTTTTTACCAGTGACTTGCACCATCTTCCTTTTTTCTCGATTAGCTTTATTTTTTTCACTAGCCCTCTTAAGTATAAAAGTGAAAAATCAGAGTGAGAAATAAATTAATGTTGTTTAAAGTATAAGACTATTTCATACCATAGTATTTTCGTTATTCCAATATTTGACAAGTCTCTTCCACTGTTTTTTTTTTTGAATTTCTTTTGGCCTAGCGTTTATTTGCTCTTGAAATGACAATGATGGATCATGGTGGTGTTCCTTAAGTCTTGCCCTCCAGTTCTTCACCTTATGCCCAAATGATTTCAAGATCTAGGCTTCCGCGGTTTTTGGAAAATCAAACTTTGTCTAAAAATGAAACAACATGCTACATGAGAAACAAATACTTTACTAATAAGCATACAAATTATTAATTATGTATATACCTTTAAGAATTCAAGCAATTTGTAAAACCACGAGACGATCTTACTACAGCATGATTTGATAATCGGATAGCAACAAGATGTAAATAAAGCTTTGCTTTATTGATTCACTAAGAGAATACAAGCTAGAGAGAGAAACACCTTCAGTTACACACAGTTAAGAGATATGTAAATGACAGAACTGACTAACTCTCTCTAACAAGAACTATTTATAGTTACTTAGTCATAAGCCAGCGGATCACCAGCAGACCATCTGGTCCGCCGTATCAACTGGTCCGGCGGATCATGTGATCCGGCCAGATGACTAACTAACTCACACAGAAGCTCTTGACTAGATACAATACACGAGACACAACGTTAGCATAGGAATATGCTCTAACAAACTCCCCCTTAACGTGTAGTGTATCTATATTCTAACTCAACTTCAGTCTTCAATCTTCAGCATGACTGCATTTGATCTTCAACTTGAAATCTTGTCAGAATTAGAGCTTGCATGGCTGGATCAATCTTGAAAAATCTTTGAACTTCAAGATCCACTTGTGAAAGATATAACATACTCCCCCTTTCACCATGCTTGAGTCTTCTCACTCAGATAATCTGCAATTTCAGAAGACAGAAACGCGGCTTTCCTTTTCTTTTGAAAATTAATTTAATCTTGGCGCAAAACTTCTCTTCGAGAATCCAAGATATAGTTTTTAAATTTTGAATTTTGTATCATGTATCGATCGGTCGAAAACAAATAAGAAACAAAATCTTTTTGGCTTTTTGAAACTTTATATCAAAACACACCGAAAATCTTTTTGAATTTTTCAGATATGAAACATAAATGCAATACAGAAATGAAATACTGAATCACACACTATTTTTGCCTTTTGCGAGAAAGATCACAACTTGGGATCATATTGATCATGACATGCTGAACTATACTTCAATTTCAATTACTTCAGCACACAAGTCATGTCGATTACCGGTATAATTTGTCCATCTTAAACTCAGGCACAATCATACTCATAACATCTGGATATGTTATTGAATTGATTAGATTTGCTTTGACCAGTGTACCCCACACTATCAGACATACTCAGATATGTTTTTGCTTTTTATATCACACTTTGTGATTTCATTTGTGATTTAATCACATAATGATTGTATACATGATTCAGTCAACTGTGTTCCATGCAAAAAGAAATAAGAACGTTAAATCGTCTACCTTAAGGTCGATCTTTCGATACGCAGATAAGGCCTCGGATTTAACAAAATAAGAAAATAAAACAAGTTGAAATTGTATAACTCAACAACAATCAGTTCGGTACTCCCGTACACACAGAGAAAGTCCGATGAGTTATACGAAACACCAAAGAAAATAAAGCAGAACGTCAAACGAACAACAATCAGGTCGGTCTTTCGACACGCAGAGAAAGTCCGATCGTTTGACAAAATAAAGAAAATCAAACAAGTTTAAATCTTTGCAAAATGAACACATGTATACACAGTGACTTCTCATTTTCTTTCTCACATATCTTTTCTTGATATATCATGAAATATGCATCAAGATGTTATCCACTTAGTCAAGCATTAGTATTTAGTGTTTATCACATCTGAATACTTTCTGATTTAATGCCGAGCCTACCCAGTACATCAAACAATGATCTTATGGCTTTTTCATCTATTTTATCCATGAGTCAGACATGTAAGCCAATGTACCATCATTTCCCAATCATGTCGGATACAATTTCTCTTTTTTCAATGTTTTTGTATTTTTCCATTTTTCGATGTTTTTGTATTTTTCATTTTCTCCCCCTTAAAATGAAAACTCTATTTTTGGTTTTCCATTTTAACAAAAACAAAAACACAACAACACTATTTTTGGCTTTTCAATCTTCTCCCCCAAAACTACATACGGAATGTAATAGAAAGAAAATTGACCAATCGATACTGATACCTTTTCAGTTTAAGCTTTCAGAAAAACTTTCAGTTTAGAAATATGAAGCATTCAATTTAAGTTAATGATGCAGAATACTCCTCCATCAGCAACTTTACAATCACCAACGGATCTTCTAGGAATACCTGCACACTGGTGTAAATGATTAGTACTCAAATGACCCGAAGCACACAGCTTCTGGTCGACCAGTGTCTTCCACAAAGTCAGTTGCAGCTTTGCTGACCACTTTAGGTCGCCACTGCATCGTTGCAGGTGCAGTTTTCACAGAAACATCATCTTGTGATGAATTACCAACACTAGACTCACTTTTGAAATGTTTTGATTTAAAATGTGATGTTGGTGAGTCATTAAAAATTCTGCCGGATTCATCAATTATCGTGGCAGTTTTTCCAGAAAATTTCCTTTTAACAGTGACAGGACAATTCTGTGCTATATGTCCCTTTTGGCGACATTGATAGCACAAACGATATGAACGTTTAAATTGGGACTTGTCCTGAACTGGATCACATTTATTAGACAATTCAGACTCATCAGAAATATCATCAAAAACCTGAAATCGGTTAGAATGTACCCATTGTGATGTAGGACTTCTAGGTGTGAAATTGGAATCCGAAGCGGAAGATTCTTTCGGAGAACTTGTAGAGGAATCTTTCTTCTGTATCTTACCTCCGAAGCCTTTTTCCATGGTGGATACAAACACTTGTGCCAGATGATATATCTGTTCAAGACTAGTATCTTTCTTCGCCTTAGGAGTCTTCTTTGGCTTGTTCTTCTCAACTTTCGGAACAACTTTGTGATTATGATTACCCAAACCAGATCGTTTATAACCAGGTAACTTTGATAAATCCATTTGAGACGTAGAAGAACCAGCTTGAGCAACTTCTGTAAATTTAGCTTTAATACCCTTCAAATTATTAGCTTGAACAAGCTCAGCAGCCAACTTTTCTTCAGACCCTATCTTCTCTTCTGTCCCAACATGCTTGATTGAACACTGTGATTCCTTTTTCTCACACTTCGCAGATACAAATTCAGAATAATCTTTGTTTACCACTGGAGGGTTCAAATCAACAACAGACTCTGTTTGAATCACTGGATGAGGAATTTGATTAAAATCATCACCTCCAAATACCCTCTTGAAGTTGTCGTCTTGACACAAATAACTTGTAAAAGAATGAGAATTCTTCAAGTTATGCAATTGACGATTGAGATCGAGAATTTCAACTTTCAAATCAGCTATGATCTTCTGAGCTTCAGCAAGAACTTTTTCTGATTGAATCAATTTCTCAGATGTGGTGTTGACTAATGATTTTTCTCGTCTCATCCCATCATGAGCAGCATGCACTTCTTTGGTAACTTTATCCACTCTATCCTTATATATCTCAATATTCCTTGTTAATAAATTTTTATCTTTCTTCAAAGAAGTGATTGTATCTTGCAATTCAGACTGAACAATCTGATATTGATTTCTATCAGCAGTAACTTCATCCAATGCCTTCTGAAGTTCATCATTCGATGTCTGAAGTACTTCAACCTTTTTGATAGATTTTTGAAATAACTGCTCAAAATCTTCACTAACATCTTGAACTTGAGACTTATATTCTGCAACCTCCTGGACCAGCTTTTCATTGATCGAAGTAAGCTTGACAATTTTTGACATGAACTCCTCATTCTCGTGTTGAAGTTGTAACTTTTGTTGATCATTCTGAATACAGCTTTCTGACAATTGTTTCTGAACAGCAGCTAATTCTGTCACCAACACACTCTTTTCCTTGAGTAACTCTGCATTTGTTTTGCAGCCTTCATTAAATTCCTGACATTTCTTGATGAAACTCTCCAATTCTTCATCCTTTCGTTTAATTTCAACAGATTGACATTCTAGTTCCTTTATCAAACCTTTAATTCGACTATCCTTTTGGGAACAAAATTCACACACGGATTCATACCCACTCCTTTCGGAATCAGAATGACTTGAATCAGATTTACTGGTCTCAGACGTATACCCACTCGATTCAACCTCAATATTTGCCATCAATGCATAACTGTCTTGAGAATGAACCACGAATGCAGATTCATCTGGAAAATCTTTAGCCCAATCATAACCTTCTTCAGTTTGAGATATCATAGCTTTTGCGTCAGGTTTATCAGATTTACTCTTATCAGATGATGATTGAGAACACTCACGAGCAAAATGTCCAACCTTGGAACAATTGTAACATTTTACTTTAGATTTATCCAAACCCAATTTCCTATTTCCTGGAACAAAAGAATTCTTTCCATGTTTCTTGATAAATCGTCTTCCTTTTTCAACCATCATTGCAAATTGCCAATGCAAATCTAATTCAGTTAACTGATCATCATCCAGCTGTTCTAACTCAGTTCCACTTAAACCAGCATCACTAACTTGACCGAAAATCGACCCAGACGATGAAGATATAAAAGCAGATAACAAAGCAGCTAGATCTTCTATTGCTTGATTAGAAGTTGACTTACTTGATGATTTAGCAGGAATAGTAAAACTGCATCCTGAAGAATACCCACCATTATCTGATTTTCCAGCAAGAAATGCTGTTACTGGTGGATTACTGCTTGAAGTAGAATTTGATTTGGCTTTAGCATGAGCAGTAGCAGAATTCTCTCCAAAATAAACTGCAGGATTTTGAACCGATGGAATTGCTGACTTCTTTACAAGTAATTCCATTTCTCGAGCTTGTAACTTGCTTAACAATTGATTGAAAGTCCAACTTGAATAATTTGGATCATTAGAAAGCATCATAACAAAATTCTCCCATGTTTCCGGTAAAGCTTCAAGAAATTTTTCCTTCAAGTCATCTTTTTCTTTCTGGACTCCTACAATATCGAGTTCATTAATCAGATGAGAAAATCTAGAAATCAAATCTGCAATACTCTCTTTTTCACAATGCTGGAAGTTGTCAAACTCCTTTAACAAAACTTTCTTTCGACTCTTCTTATATTGCTCGTTTCCGGCACATCTATCTTTCAATGCATCCCATAAGGTTTTTGATGTTGTGCAGTTTTTGAATTGATGCAAGAGTTCTCTTGGTAATGCCATTGTGAGATTTGCATAAGTTTTCTTTTCTCTGGCATAAACTTTCCTTTGATCTTCATCAAGATCACTTCGTGGAATTGGTTCTCCATTTTTCTTAGGATATGTATAATCTTGTTCAATAGAAATCCACAAATCAATGTCAAGAGCATTAACAAATGATTCAAATCGTTGCTTCCAATTCTCATAATCCTCCAATCGAAGTAACTTAGGAACTTTCTGAGTTGTTCCTATCTCGTTATCATAGTTCAATATGGCTTGCATTGATGATTGAACAGCTGAAAAAGCGTGAAAGTCGCTCATTTTGAAATTTCAATACCGAACGCGAAAACTTAAAACTAAAAAACGGGCGTCTTCCAAGCAGATTTTGGGGGTCAAAACTTGACGGTACTGGCCGTAGGCTGGTACACGTTCTAGATCTCTGAAAGACGAACGTTTTGGCTGGTATTGGGTTTCGTAACTCCAAACGGTTTGCAAGTTACGTCAGTTTTAGTGATGATATGTTTTCTGCCAGCGGACCAACACAACTTGGCGGATCAAAATACTACCAGCGGACCAGTTCCGGATCAAATTAACGAGGCGGATCAGATTTGTACTAGCGGACCAGATCCGGATCAGATTTCGTCCGGCGGACCAAATTTCATACGGCGGATCAGATTGGTCAGCGGATCAGACTGATACGCTGTAACTGTCGCGGATCAGCTGATGAAGATTGCTGGGGCGGATCAAACGGCGGATCAATTGTTCGACCGGCGGACCAGTTGCAGAAAACACAAAACTCGACTGATTTTCACAGATTTCGACAATTGAAGCTAGATACTGGATCAGTATGATGCGAAAACACTCCAGGAACATCCAGAAATCATTTTTATCCTTGGAATCACTCAGAATTATGAAAAATTGATGAAAAACGTAGAAAACCCAAACTTTCTCTCTCTAGAATTTCGAAAACTTACCAAATCACAGCAGTAGAGCAACCTGGAATGCTCTGATACCACTTGTAAAACCACGAGACGATCTTACTACAGCATGATTTGATAATCGGATAGCAACAAGATGTAAATAAAGCTTTGCTTTATTGATTCACTAAGAGAATACAAGCTAGAGAGAGAAACACCTTCAGTTACACACAGTTAAGAGATATGTAAATGACAGAACTGACTAACTCTCTCTAACAAGAACTATTTATAGTTACTTAGTCATAAGCCAGCGGATCACCAGCAGACCATCTGGTCCGCCGTATCAACTGGTCCGGCGGATCATGTGATCCGGCCAGATGACTAACTAACTCACACAGAAGCTCTTGACTAGATACAATACACGAGACACAACGTTATTCCACGGTTTATGCACCGGACAATACTTTCCACTCCTTGAAAGGGTTCCCATGAAATGGGTCAATTGACTACTTTTGTCATCAATAGGTTGCCCACGTTCATTAACTAAAATAGGAATTCGCTCTCCTTTTTCTTGGGCCCAAATTTTTGCCATTTTTGTTGGTCCTCTCTTTCTTTTGCGTACATTCTCAACTACAAAAGTGGTCATGACTTCAAAAGATAAACAAGGTTACACCAGCTATTCCATGACTGTCAGGTGGTTACAAATCGGTTGTGTATTCTAGTGTCCGATGTTGAAATTTTGTGGTTTTAATCGGTAATTTTGAGATTTTGGTAAGTTAAGTTTAAAATCTCCACTTCAACTTTATTACCGTGATTTCTCTCATTAGAGCTTTTATTTTATTATTTTGAAAGGCAATAGCTGGTAATGAATAGCATTTTTATTTACTGTAATTTTACTTAGGTGCCAATTTTTTTGTGCAACAGTTACGTTGTTTCTAAACCCTTTTTTTTTTCATAAGCAGGTTGTGAAAGAGCGCTCTAAATGTAAGTAAACTTCTTTGCTATGATTATTTAATTCCATATAACGTGCTTGCTGTGACAAGTTGAAAAATGCATACGAATGAGCTTTAACTTACTGTATATAAGTTTAGATGTTTCCATGTACATGTACTAAAATCTACTAAAATGTCATTACCCTTACCTCCTACCTTTTACATAAATGAATTTTCTTTGCTGTTGTAATTGTCCTGTTTGTTTGTTTGTTTTTTTTTTTTGCAATTGTTGTGTACATTATCTATATTTTTATCATTGTTGTCTCTTCGTTTAGTTTTTAATCATTTGGTTTGAGTTATTTAGGTTTTAGTTGTAATACCTATGAAAACTTCATACCTAATTTGAAATGATAGGTTTAAACAGATTTATAATGGTCATCTATTTGTTTGATTTTTTTTTCTTTGCAAATGGTACTGTTGTTTCTTTTAAAGTGATAAATCTTGTGTATTAAAGTTGTGTGGTTTTTAATATATTGTACTGTTCTTTCATGTGCAGGTGTTGAGAGTGCTCCCTGAATGTAAGTATAGTTATGTTTTTCTTTTCCTTCATTTCTTTATATGTTTCTGTTTATCCTAGATTAGTTATGATATGCTGCCTGTTGACTCATATTTAGGGTATTGTCATTCTGTTTTGACTTAGTTTTCTTTACACTCATTTTACACTCTTTGTAAATGCTAGAAAAGTGCACTTCATTAGGCAAAAAAACTGCACTTTGGTAGATAAAAGAATGGTACCTGTCATTAGGCATCTGTTTTTCTAAACTATCCCAAACAAAAAAAAAATGCCGCTTCTATAGCAAACTTCAACCTACTATAAAAAACTACGGTGGCCCGCCGCATCGCGCGGGTGGGTCACCTTCTAGTATATATATACATAGTAAACATGTTAATCATATCACATGAAAGAACCTATGTACCTTGATCATAGTTAGAATCGTCCAACTCTAAGCTAATTTCATCCTCATGATCTTGTTGGCTAGTCTTTCCAAAAGTGTTGCTATTTCCAGTTTCCACTATTCTCTTTGTACCAAAACTAACTATAATTCCAAATAGATATAAGATTAGTACGATTTACAAACCAACCAAAAACACAATTAAGTAGTTAAATTAAAGTTTTCTTTTACTAGTTGAGTACCCGCATGATCTTCTTGGCGAAGTTCATTATTCTCATATTCTACATCATTCTCGCGATCATCCATGTCTTCATTTCCATCATCTTCAAAACCATGTTGTGCTTCATAAGCTTCATCCACATCTATGTCATCAGTATCATTTTCATTACATTCAAGTACCATCAAATATCACATATAAAAATATTCGAAAACCCAAAATTTATGTACCATAAAATCTCATGTCACCCTCTCCACCGTCATCATCATTTTCAACTACAAAAGGCTTTCTTTTTGCTAGACCTGATTTGTGTATTGCAAAAGAATTTAGACTTTCTATATTTTGTTGGAGCTTCTCTTTTTCCTTTAGAGCAATCACTCGTTGCTTTGCCAAATTAGCACATCTTTTTATTGACATCGGCGCAATGTATTGTGGACGGGGTTGCTGTAAGAATATGAATTGTTATTAGAGAAAAAACACAGAGTACTTATATAATCAGAATTTGTTTGTCAATATCGGTACCTTTTTAGAGACTCTAACTCTGGTAGCATCTTCTTCTTCATAATCTTGCTCACCTTCAACATCAAAATCAGGCGTATACTCTACATCTTTCTCGTTGGTAACCGTTGGTTTCTTTTTCCTTTTCTTTGCTTTACAACTCTCTACTAGACTTGTGACAGACTTAGCAATATTTGTCACTCCTAGAGCTTGTAATTTTTTTTGGTTCTCTTGAATCCTCAAACGTCTACTCTTCTCATAACCATTCAAATGTCTTGAGGAGCTTTGATCTTGCTTACTTTTATCTTCCATTAGTGATATGTTGGAAGTAAAGTCAAAGTCAACAACTATGAAAAGTACATGTAATGTATGAATTATATTGTTGGGTAAAGAATAAAACACTAGTATTTTTACACAATCAATTATCATAGCGGACAATTAAATAGCAAATTTATATTAGTATTAAAACTGCATTTTAGTTTAGAAGCCTAAAAACTACTTTTATCATCACCCCGATGATTATTACAAGAAGGATTACATTCAGTGCCCATCTACTCATCTACCGGTAAGATAACCCATAATGACAAAATTAGATTCACTAAGATAACCCATCACAATGAAGCGTTTTAGAGTTTCCAACTGATAGGTCTATATTAGTTCATGACTAATTGTACGCTTATTATTGTGTTATAGCTTTGTAATTGTACATGATGATACGTTTCGATATGATTCTGTTTAAGACGGTCTTATCCCAATTATAATGGGCATTCGTGATATTATAGAGGCAACAGAAGTAGGCCAATATACTTTTGAAGTCCAAGGAATTGATTAGTATGTAAGAAGTTTACCTATATGATGACCCATAACAATGTGCTCTGGCCATAAACCAAATAAAATTAAACCATAGCTGAGCTAATCGAACAACCAGTGCAAAAGCATAGCCATTTTGACACCCCCCCCCCCCCTTCTCCCAGTCTGCTCATTGTTCCACCTCTATATTGCCAATCATCAGGTAGGGAATATCACTTAATTATTCTAGTTGCTTGTATCTTATCTTTATCATTAAGCAGAGCTACTATGTTCTCAACTTTTTTCCTCACGTTGATCCCACTATCCTTTCCATTAAATGTTTGAAATAATTTCATAGAAAGTGGTTCCCTAAATATGCAAATAAGTTCAAATCTAAGAAATATGTCAGTCATGGAATTAAAAACAACAAAATTGATATGGAAATAAACAACCAATTGATATAGAAAACAACTAATTGATTTCAGTCATGGATATATTCATGGGAAAAAAAAACGAAATTGATATAGAAAACAACTAATTGATTCATGGTAAACAACGAAATTGATATGGAAAAAAAACCCTGTATACTTTCAGTCATGGAAAACAACTAATTGATGTAGAAAACACATAATATGATTCATCTATTCACTAAAGATAATCCTTAACCTTCAAATTTAATCGTTTACCTTCAAATTTTGTAGCCCACACAAAACCCTAGACTTCACTTTTAGATGGCAAATCTCGAACTTCAACCTCACAAACAATATGTGAAACTTGATTTCCAACAATAAAACTGAGTGTAACGAATGTGATGGCTTGATTTTCGCAGCGCCAAAATCAATTGGCTTCTTAAATTTTCCATAAAAAAAAAGTGGCGGCAGTGTAAATTGGATATATAATTTTCGTTCCCCAAAAGTCCCTTCGTTTGAGTAAGAAAGATTTGGTAGAACTCAATTGGTAGAAGTCACGGTTATGTTTTTACAATCTTATTGAAGCCCTATCTACTTATTAGTTTTTAATTTAAGGTGAGTTACTTTTAAAACTAAAAAATAAAAAGTATTTACATGTTGATGTTTTACTTATAAAAATTTATGTTAGACATACATATCTTTAATTTTTTATAATAGTTATATTTTTAACTGAGTTTATTACTAATATTTAATGATTATTTTTATTACGGTCCGTTTATAGTGTGCGCATATAATGTATATATATTTGTGTGGGCCTTTGGGGGACAAATGTGAAATTGCACTAATTTTAACGTTATTTCTCTAATTTCGTGAAAAAAAAGTTAAAAATGACTAAGTGTCCTATTACATTACCACATAATAAGACATTAACTACTAAACGTCCTATAATGTACTTTATTAGGACCCCAAATACTAAGCGTCCTATTAAGTTATATGATAATAGGACCCTAAATATTCATCCGTCCTATTACATAGTTTTTTAGGACACCGGTTTAACTCCATATAGTATAATAGGACCCTGAACACTCATTTGTCCTATTAGATAGTTTTTTAGGACATTGTTTTAATAGCGTCCCACAGGAAGGGCCCTAAAAACCCCTTTTTGTTGTAGTGCTTTCCCCAAAAGAAAACCTCACCTCCCATACCTGCTCTTCCCTTTCTCTCTCTACGACCATAACTAGGCCTCCATATTGTGACTTTCTTAAAATAGGGTTTCGATGATGGTTCTTCTTCAGATGCGGTTGATAGCTTACATTTACGAAGGTTTAATCGCAAGTAAGGAAGGGTATCGCGAAATCAGGTAACGATTTTATGTTAGGTTTTTTATATTATTCTTTGAAAATAGAAGCTTTATTGCGATTTGGGTTCTTAGATTCCGAAATGGGTTACATTCCGAAATGGGGGGCCTGCAAACTAGGGTTTATATTAGGGAAGAAGAAGGAGTACGGGATCTTGATGGATTTATTTGGTGCGACCGATACCTCTGATCCTAAATTTGTTCAATTTGTGCAGTTTCTAGGTTCTCAAATTTCAGTTTGTTCGTGATTATCATTTCCTGCGATTTAGGTCAGTTGAAATTCACCATCACGATTTTTTTCAATATCTTTATTGGTTCTTATGTTCAATAGTTTTCTGCAATTTATGAACCTAAGATTAATAATCATGGAGTATTTGAAGTTTTAATCATGGAGTATTTGAATTTTTTATGATTGAATAAAATATATGTTTAACAATTGAAGATTTCATGTTTGCACAAGATGTTTTCGATGTTTCTCTCGATACTTCTGTTGATATATTCTCTATCATGACAAGTCGCTCTGTAATTCATTTGATCCCTACATTTTTTTAATCATTTTAGCTATTTTTAATTTATTTCTTTGTAGTTCATTCCATTTGAAATGACTCTTCTGGCTGCACGTAAGGATCCTATGACTATGAATGTCGGATTTGAAGATGAACCCGTGACTGCAATGGTAGTTCGTGTTGAGAAGTCTTTCTGTTACAATAGGTATGTGTTCTTATTTCATTGTTTCTAATAGGTGACATGTTTTTGAATGTTCCTGAACCGATGCTTGCTCTTGATCTTGGGTTCGCCGTAACCAGCTTCGGCCATGGCTTTCGAGCTTCTCTGTGTGTTTTGTGGTTAGCTTATGCTCCCCCTAGGTCCGCCTCTGGGCGTAGATCGAAAGCTTTTTGAAAAGGGTATTTACTAACTCCGACTTGAACTTTTAACTTTTCCTGGTTTTGGTTTGTCTTCTGAATCTTTCCTGTTTTTGGTTTGTCTTCTGAACTTGCATAAGTTAAGTTCAACCATCAGATTTATAAAAAAATTGCTTCCAACCAGAAGCATTGCTAAGCCATATTCACGTAGTCAGATTCCTTTTTTTCTGATGAAACCATGATCCAAATCCAACGAACAAAAGAAAATACTGAAAAATGTGTGTCACTTATATTGGTTTTTCACAAAGAATAATGCGTTAAATTTTTTTTTTATTTTTTGTTGTGGCTTTTTTTTTAATTTTTAAGTCTATGGGTGTTTTTATTTAAAGAAGGAAGATGTTGGTGTTTATTATGCACTTGATTGTTATGAAGACAATCATGTTCTCCTAACAGGTAACACAATTAATTTGATGCATATTGAATTATTGATACCTTTAAGCACAAATAGCCCCCTTCATTTACACATGTATAACTATGGTTTACCATTGAGTCTAATGTACAGTATGTAGATTTTTTTCTAATAGTGTTTATTCCAAACACAAAGTAATTATATAACTATACTCTAGAATTCAATTGGATGTACATAGATTTTTTTTCCTATTGATTAAAGGTTTAAACATAATTATTCCTTAACTTGAGGTGCCTGCTGCATTTCTGTAATTTATTCGTACTTATGTTAATATCATTGATGTTTATTAATTGCATTGCCAAGAAAGCTAGGTTAATTATTTAAGATATGGATAACAAAACTGGGATCTCCGTGGAAGATTATTCATTCTACCTAATTGACATCAATTTTATATATACATGATTGTGTCTAATTTTGTGTCTTTACTTTGAGCTACTAGGCAAAATGACAAAATTAACACGTCCATAGAGTTTGTGCCCCTGTCATGAAAGAAGGAATATGTTGGTGTTTATTATGCACTTGATTGTTATGAAGACAATCATGTTCTCCTAACAGGTAACACAATTAATTTGATGCATATTGAATTATTGATACCTTTAAGCACAAATAGCCCCCTTCATTTACACATGTATAACTATGGTTTACCATTGAGTCTAATGTACAGTATGTAGATTTTTTTGCAATAGTGTTTATTCCAAACACAAAGTAATTTTATAACTATACTCTAACTTGAATTCAATTGGATGTACATAGATTACATGTGCCGAATCCAAAGTTCAAGCCCCCGTGTTAAGAAGAAAAGATAGCAATTTGCTCAAGATGATGGTCATTGATAAAAGGTAAAACCGAAAAACAACAATCAGTTACTTACATCTTTATATAATATATTATTTGTGTGAATTATGACATATTTTGCCGTCTATGTATGTTTTATTTCAGGTGTTTCTTCGGTGTGTCCTAATGGCCTCTACACTTGCAGATATCCGGTAATAGTCATTTTTCTTTTCATCATGTCTGTTTTATACTTATGTGTTTGGTTTAACATAGATTATATTTTGATATATCATAAGAGAAAAGCCTTTTTACAGCATCAAAATCTAAAAGAATGTACACGTATATTTTGAACCGTATAGTTATGAATGAGTTGATTTGATTTGTGTTCTAAATTCTAATTTCAAATAGGTGGACCCAAAGTTTCCACTAAACAGGAAACCGGTCAAACCAGTTGGATCGGATCAAACGAGCTGCAACTTGCTTAAAGTTTGCTTTAGCAAATCTAACCTCAAAATCATTTTAGTTGAATATTAACGATATCTCTATAACCAGAAAGTATATCCTTATTATATAATATTTTTGTTGATCTTTCAGAAAGCAATTTGTAAGGAACCAGAGTATTCAAAGGTATATATCTCCATCTTGCAATAGACCCATTTGATATTTTTGCTTAATAGCATTTGCAAAGTTGATATAGGTGTATTAAAGATGGCAAATTGGAATGGCTGTGTAGGTTGGGTCTTATGCATTTTTATACATAAACTTGGCCATTTGGTCTTCCAAAAGTCAAACAAGGGTGTATAAAATAAATTTGTGGTGTGATGCAAAAATGGCGATGCCGCCGCAACGCGCGGCAGGTCACCACCTATTATAATTAAAGATGACATGAGGCTTATAAATGATGGGTGATGATCTTGATTTTTGTATTCATCCTAAAAGAATAGAAGGGGGCAACATGAATATTGGAATATGGGATTCTAAGCTCTTATGCATTTGGGGGATGAGTTTTAATGTTATAAATTGAAGTTTGAAAAAATGTTAACTTTTAAGAGTAACAATACCTTAAACGTTACTATACATGCTTTGGCCTAATAGGTTATGACACTATCATCGGGGCATCACAGGTAAGTATCAGGGTCCGACTATGGGATTTATGCAACACTTATCCTTTTGACAGAGACCCCAACTACCGGTGGTTTCACCCTTCCAGTTACTACATGTCATTCACGTCTCAAGTACCATCACTAAATATGTTGTTAACCAGAGATCGATTTCTAATCTATTTGAAATTTTTAAAAATGAGTTTATGTTCCAAAACCTGAATTACATATTAGAATGATTAAAAATTAGTTTAATTGTTGATTTGTGAAGAACAAGCCTTAATCCCCAATCTTTTCATGCATAAAAACGTTGACTTTTCGATTAGAAGAATATAGATGAAATTGGACATGATAGTTTAGACTCGTTGGGCCTAACGAGCCTCTACAAGGGCTATAGTAAGGCTAAACTAAACTAATTAAACTAATAAAGCGATAAATAAGCGAATAACGAATGGAAAGAAAGAAAGAAAACAAAGAAAGAAAGGAAACAAAGAAAGAAAAAGAAGAAGAATTACCTCAAAGAAGCTTTTCAAACGAGACGAGCTTGAAGGGCAGCACCTCCTCGCCGAGAGCATAAGAAACTACTAAGCACGACACCCGAAGGGGTATTGTACTTGTGGAACCACCAAAATTTGGTTATTCCACTTGTTTATACTCAAACTAGGAGTTGGAAGCTATAAGGGACCTAGAAGAGGTATTTATAGGTGTATAAGGAGTGAAAATTTCGCTGGTGGGGCAATGTGGGACGAAATTCGCGACTAGTAACACAACAACAAACATCAAACTTGTTTTCGCGATTTCCGCTTCGTTATAACTCGGTTTCGCACGCGGTTTTCGCCCACGTTCATCATTTTCAGAGTATTAACATATAGAATAAAGTAATCCAACATTCATGGTGTTGAGAATTGGGCTTAAAACTTAATCCTTGATGCGGGTCGAGTTTCTGAGTTTTTGAAATATACGGATGTTACATAACCGATGTGGGGTTGTTCGCTGGATTTTAACCGGCCGGAGGTGGAGACCGCCGTTGCTCGGCTTTGGTTCGTCGGAGAGGTCGAACAGAGCTGGGGACGGGTAGCACAGCAGCTCCGCTGCATCTTCTGGGTTGTATTCGCCGGAAAAACGAAGAGAGATGAGACGGAGGGACTGGGTTGCAGATCGTCGGGCTGCCGAGTTTGTTGCGGGTCGTCGCTGGCGTTCAAGGAAGAGGGAGGAGGAGCTCACCAAGGGTCGGAAAGCTGCTGTTGCTGGCCGACGTGAAATCGAGAGGAAGCGCCGGTGAGGTCGCCGGTTTCTATTGACCGGAAAGTCGAGAGGGAGAGGGAGGGGGCTCGGAGGTACGGTTTGTCGAAGGAGAAGAGAGAGGGGACTACGGCTGCTGCGATGCAGCCTTCTCCTTTCTGGCTTTCTTTCTTTCTTGTCGTACATGATTTTCAATTGTATTTGTGAATTGTGTGTGTGATTTCTATGCATGTATGTCTGCCTATTTATACTCTTCAATTAATTGAATCGGTGAATACTTTCAATCGAAGGAATTGTACCACGTATATGATGAGTAAGATTTTCATTTGATGAATCACATCAAAGTTTCGACAACTATTAAACACTGAAGTAAGGAACAAGCAATGAATATTTTATGGTACACAATAAATATATAGGCATTATACCCGTATCCTGTACCCGTATAATAATATAATATTTCATAAACGAATTATAAAAATTTCCAAACATCTAAAATATTACGGGAGTTTAGTGAATATAATTATTATATTTATTCTTCAGTCACAGCGTCAATCCGTGTTCGTTTAATTAATTACACGGTAGAAAGCGCGCCTAATTGGCATAGTGATCACGGTCGTTTCACATACCGCCTATGTCTTCTTGACTACAATTCTTAATAGATATTATAATAATTATTTATACTTTTCCGAGGCGTTATAATCATCTCGAACGGCTAACGGAATTAATTTCGGTAATTATCGTATAACAACACCGGTTACCGATTTCACCATTTTTCATGCCGAACATCGTAAATATATTTTATAACGATTATAAATCAAGTATTTAGCAATACCTGATATTCTATTTTCGCTTCGGTGTTATTTTAGTGACGTTCGTGCTTGAATATAGTTTATTACAAACGGGGCCTAAATCACTATTTTGCGTTTTCCCGCTTCGTTATAATTCGGATTTCAGATCCGTCTGTGACCACGATCTTTATTTTTCGTTATCTATCATATTCTATAAATTCGTCTCCTGACGTTTCCTCAAATATCGTATCGAATATTCGTACTGGAATCGTGACGTTTCTCTATTATACGTATATATATTATATTTATATCACATATATTTCAGCTACTTAACAAATATAGCACACGTATATAATTTAAGTCATAAAATTTGGGGGTGTTACAACTGCCTTCGGTTGACATGCTTGAAAAGTCTTGAATGAGCAGCCATGCACTCGTGGCACAGGTGGTTACCCTATAGGTGCTCGTCCTGTTACACCACGTCCTCTACCGCGTCCTGGGTTCTGATCGTTCATTTGATCAATAGTTGTGTTTACGTGTTGAGTGATTATGTCAGCTAGCTCTGCAGTAGTGGTTGGAAAAACAACACATGACCGCGACCTCTACCACGATCGCGACCAGCCGTTGACATGGTAAATTTCTATATACAACATAAATGAAATCAATAACAAATTACAATAATAGAAAGAAAAATATCCAAATAAAATGATTATATGAACCATAAACATAATCATAATTTAAAAGACCATACATAAACTAAATCCATCCAAAGGAAACATCCATAAGTTTTTACAAGTGAATTTGAAATAGTTAGTTTAAGAAATAATAAAACCAAAACTGAGTCCTATATGGACTAGAATCAATCCCCTTGAGCAAAAATGGGAGACTATAAATCTCCTAATAATCTTGAGAAGCGAGCCAACAACGTCGCCCCCTACTGACTGCAAAATCTCGGCTAAGATAGACAAACAAGAGGATGCCAGAGATATAGCGGTTTCTGCTCAATCACGAGCAACAACTGCAACCTGGTGAGCTGCAACTAGACTGGCCTCCATCGACCCGCTCTGGAACTGGAGCAGTTCCTGACCGAACTGATGGTCAACCCTCTCTGTTGTAACTCCAAAACCCTGTCAATAATAGCAGAGGTAACAGTATAATTGGTATTGGCGATACCCATCAAATGGTTGGTCTCACCAACCTAAACCTCATGACCGTCGATCCTCTCCTTTAAGGAGGAGATATGAAGCTGAAAATCAGAACATTGGAACAAAATTGACCCTAACACCCCATCTAGGGAATCGCCACTCGCGGCCCTAGAGGATTCTCCAAGTACAAAGGTGGAAGGAGCTCCACCCTCAGTACCAGAACCAACCTGCTGACGATTTACCTCGTCTACCTATCCAACAATTGCCTCTTCGGGCTCAACCACCTCATCAACAATCATCAAATCTGCACCTGTAATGTCATGGTCCTCAAACTCACTACTGGGAGATATCCTTCGCCGTTTACGGGAGTAGACAAACTGATAACGAGGCTCAGCCGGTAGGTCCGGCAATATCTCGCCAACTGGTGCAGCCACAACTGGCTCCACCACCATCTCAGCGATGTTCGTAGGTATCCAACCATTATTCTGGCCACCCTGACAGTCGCACTCGATACCTGACCCAAAAACATAGACCTGACATCTATGACATGCGAATATCCGTACAAGTTTGCTTAGTCTTAATTTCATAAATAAAAAGTTTAAATAATAAAACTATTTTTTACCTTATGGATGGCAAGCGTTGGCATACATTCTTGTTGTAGATTAGTTTCACTATTTCATTACAACCGTGGCTCTGATACCAACTTCTGTAACACCCTGAAAATCGCAGGGGAAAATATTGTGGTGGTGGTAACGGAAGTTGGTACCCATTTTTACTTGGCTATACGTTTCATTTAAATCAGTTTGTTGCTTTAACTTGAGTTGGAAATCAGTGTTTTAAAAGGCGACATCATTTGATTTATTTCATAATTTATTTAAACATTATTTTACAAGCATGAGTTTTCATACTACACCATAACACGATTTAATCAAGCGGTCCCATAACAAGCCAACCAAACGCATGCCCAGCCAACACTTGCTTATCCTTCCATGCCAAAAACTCTATGGAACTCACCAGCTTTATGCTGACCCGTTTTATTTTGTTTGGCATTATTCAGGGTAAAGAGTTTATGGCATGGATGGAAGAGCAAGTGTTGGTTGGGCATGCATTTTTTGGCTTGTTATGGGACCACTTGAGTAAATCGTGTTATGGTGTAGTATGAAAACTCTTGCTTGTAAAAATAATATTTGAACAAATTATGAAATAAATCAAATGATGTCGCCTTTTAAAACACTGATTTCCAACTCAAGTTAAAACAACCAACTGATTTAAATGAAACGTATAGCCTAGTAAAAATGGGTACCAACTTCCGTTACCACCACCACAATATTTTCCGCTGCCATTTTCGGGGTGTTACAGAAGTTGGTATCAGAGCCAATGGTTGTAGTGAACTAGTGAAACTAGTCTACAATAAGAATGTATCCCACGCTTGCCAACCATGAGGTAAAAGTTAGTTTTATTATTTAATCTTTTTATTTACGAAATTATGACTAAGCAAACTTGTACGGACATTCGCGTGTCACAGATTTCAGGTCTGTGTTCTTTGTGGTCAGGTATCGAGTACGACTGTCAGGGTGGCCAGAATAATGGCTGGATACCTGCGGACATCGCTGAGATGGTGGTGGAGCTAGTTGTGGCTGCACCAGTTGGCGAGATATTGCCGGACCTGCCGGCTGAGCGTTGTTATCAGTTTTTCTACTCCCATAAATGGCGAAGGATATCTCCCAGTAGTGAGGTTGAGTACCAGGACATTACAGGTGCAAATTTGATGATTGTTGATGAGGTGGTTGAGCTCGAAGGGGTAACTGTTGGATAGGTAGACGAGGTAACTCATCAGCAGGTTGGTTTAGGTACTGAGGGTGGACCTCTTTCCATTTTTATACTTGGAGAGTCCTCTAGGGCCGCGAGTGGCGGTTACCTAGATGGGGTGTTAGGGTCATTGATGGCCCAGTGTTCTGATTTTCAGCTTCAGATCTCCTCCTTAAAAGAGAGGATCAACGGTCAAAAGGGTTTGTGTTTAATTGAATTACTAATTCCCACATATGCCAGTAATGGTGAAGCTATTAATTATCACTCATGGAAACGCATGGGGAGGTGTTGTATACCTGAACCAGGAAGTGCGTGATTAAAGTGAGGAGGGTAGAAACGGGGTAAAGCTTAGGCTAGAAACCTTGTATAAACCTGTGGGAAGCACTACGTCAAAATTCACCTTTGGCCATGGAAAAAAAACCATGTCCAAAGGTCTTTGGCCACGTTTTTTTTTTCATTTCAATCGACACCAAAGGTCCCGTCACCATATGTATCATACGGCCACGTTAGAATATCAGTGGCTGAAGCCACCTAGAAGCGTGGCTAAAAGGTACCAATATTTATTGTTGTAATCAGACAATTCTTCCGGAAAGCGTGGCCAAAGGGTTCCAACGGCCACATGTGTTTGTTTAACGTGGCCTTTGGTATTATATAGTCACATATATTTGGGTTTTAGCCACATACATTATAGAAATACGTTGCCAAAGGGTTGTTGAAATCATATATTTTGTCCCAATACGCGTGGCCAAAGGGTGGCAACGACCACGTTAAAATAACAAAAGTGTAGCCTTTGGTATTATATGGTCACGTATATTTCTGTTTTAGCCACATATGTTAAAAAACGTGGCTAAGTGGGTTGCTGAAATTATAATTTTTGTCCCAATACGCGTGGCCAAAGGGTGGCAACGGCCACGTTAAAATATAAATAGCGTGGTCTTTGATATTATATGGTCACGTATATTTGTGTTTTAGCCACATATGTTTAAAAAAACGTGGCCAAATGGGTTGCTGAGTTCATAATTTTCGTCCCATTACGCGTGGCCAAAGGGTAGCAACAGCCACGTCAAAATATAAAAAGTGTGGCATTTGGTATTATATGGTCACGTATATTTGTGTTTTAGCCGTATATATTTGGAAAAAAATTGGCCAAAGGGTAGTTGAAATCAGATAATTTGTCTCAATAAGCGTGGTCAAAGGGTGGCAACGGCCACGTTAAAATATAAAAAGTGTGGCCTTTGGTATTATATATATGGCCACATATATTTTCTTAATTAATTACAATTAATTATACTTCATATTAATTAATATAGAGAAACCTTAAAATTGTTATGAATAATTATAGATTGACTATCCACATTCATAACTCCTTTATTTTTGGGCATATTTTCAGGGTAAAGAGTTTATGGCATGGATGGACGAGCAAGTGTTGGCTGGGCATGCGTTTGGTTGGCTTGTTATGGGACCGATTGAGTAAATCATGTTATGGTGTTGTTTGAAAACCCTTGCTTGTAAAAATGATGTTTGAACAAATTATGAAATAAATCAAATGATTTCGTCTTTTAAAACACTTATTTTCAACTCAAGTTAAAACAAACAACTAGTTTAAATAAAACGTATAGCTTAGTAAAAATGGGTACCAACTTCCGTTACCACCACCGCAATATTTTCCGCTGCGATTTCCGGTGTGTTAAAACTTATAACACCTCGAATTCACGTTTTTAGGCCGATTTTGACTTTTTGTAAAGCTCAAAAATATATATGTCATATTAAAATATATTTGAAGATACGGTTGATATTTGGGACTTATAACTGAGTTGTTCGTCGAGTCACCAACGGATTTTTAAAAATACGAAAAATGTTATCTTTGGGAATTATCATCAAGTCTAGTAAGTTGGAGGATCAACTTACTTGTTATAAGACTTGATTCCTTACGTGACCCTTTATGTGTTAAAATAGGGCATAAACATGACCATTAAAATAACTCTTTAATCAGTCTATCACAGTGCGTTTCCATAGCCCCTCAATTATATTTTTATTGTTTTTGGAGGAAAAAATGCCAAGATTAAATTTTTATTGATTAACTAAATATAATATATCATCTTTTAAATAGTGTAGTCTTCACTTTTTTGCATTTTGACACCAGCTTCCATTGCCATTGTATACCCTTGATTTATTTACTTTTGGCAAGAGCAGCCCCTGAGGCCCACATACCGTTTCCTACGGTTTGGTTGTGAGAGACTCACCACCAAACCTTGACTTTTTGCCCATTGTACCCCCCTCACAACCTTCAGCCCCATACCTGCTTTTCCTTCACTACAACAAAAGTAGCTTGATAGGACACCCTAAAAAGTCCTAAAATGTTATTTTATAGGACGCATGAGATAATAGGACCACTATTAAAAGTGTCCTTTCTAAAGGGGTCCTATAAACTTAGAGTGTCCTAATAAACCACAAAATAGGACACGTTAAAGCGTCCTAATAAACCACAAAATAGGACGCGTTAGAGCGTCCTAATAAACCACAAAATAGGACACATTAGAGCGTCCTAATAAACCACAAAATAGGACCCAAAGTTTCCACTAAACAGGAAACCGGTCAAACCAGTTGGATCGGATCAAACGAGCTGCAACTTGCTTAAAGTTTGCTTTAGCAAATCTAACCTCAAAATCATTTTAGTTGAATATTAACGATATCTCTATAACCAGAAAGTATATCCTTATTATATAATGTTTTTGTTGATCTTTCAGAAAGCAATTTGTAAGGAACCAGAGTATTCAAAGGTATATATCTCCATCTTGCAATAGACCCATTTGATATTTTTGCTTAATAGTATTTGCAATGTTGATATCGGTGTATTAAAGATGGCAAATTGGAATGGCTGTGTAGGTTGGGTCTTATGCATTTTTATACATAAACTTGGCCATTTGGTCTTCCAAAAGTCAAACAAGGGTGTATAAAATAAATTTGTGGTGTGATGCAAAAATGGCGATGCCGCCGCAACGCGCGGCGGGTCACCACCTATTATAATTAAAGATGACATGAGGCTTATAAATGATGGGTGATGATCTTGATTTTTGTATTCATCCTAAAAGAATAGAAGGGGACAACATGAATATTGGAATATGGGATTCTAAGCTCTTATGCATTTGGGGGATGAGTTTTAATGTTATAAATTGTAGTTTGAAAAAATGTTAACTTTTAAGAGTAACAATACCTTAAACGTTACTAGACATACTTTGGCCTAATAGGTTATGACACTCTCATCGGGGCATCACAGGTAAGTATCAGGGTCCGACTATGGGATTTATGCAACACTTATCCTTTTGACAGAGACCCCAACTACCGGTGGTTTCACCCTTCCAGTTACTACATGTCATTCACGTCTCAAGTACCATCACTAAATATGTTGTTAACCAGAGATCGATTTCTAATCTATTTGAAATTTTTAAAAATGAGTTTATGTTCCAAAACCTGAATTACATATTAGAATGATTAAAAATTAGTTTAATTGTTGATTTGTGAAGAACAAGCCTTAATCCCCAATCTTTTCATGCATAAAAACGTTGACTTTTCGATTAGAAGAATATAGATGAAATTGGACATGATAGTTTAGACTCGTTGGGCCTAACGAGCCTCTACAAGGGCTATAGTAAGGCTAAACTAAACTAATTAAACTAATAAAGCGATAAATAAGCGAATAACGAATGGAAAGAAAGAAAGAAAACAAAGAAAGAAAGGAAACAAAGAAAGAAAAAGAAGAAGAATTACCTCAAAGAAGCTTTTCAAACGAGACGAGCTTGAAGGGCAGCACCTCCTCGCCGAGAGCATAAGAAACTACTAAGCACGACACCCGAAGGGGTATTGTACTTGTGGAACCACCAAAATTTGGTTATTCCACTTGTTTATACTCAAACTAGGAGTTGGAAGCTATAAGGGACCTAGAAGAGGTATTTATAGGTGTATAAGGAGTGAAAATTTCGCTGGTGGGGCAATGTGGGACGAAATTCGCGACTAGTAACACAACAACAAGCATCAAACTTGTTTTCGCGATTTCCGCTTCGTTATAACTCGGTTTCGCACGCGGTTTTTGCCCACGTTCATCATTTTCAGAGTATTAACATATAGAATAAAGTAATCCAACATTCATGGTGTTGAGAATTGGGCTTAAAACTTAATCCTTGATGCGGGTCGAGTTTCTGAGTTTTTGAAATATACGGATGTTACATAACCGATGTGGGGTTGTTCGCTGGATTTTAACCGGCCGGAGGTGGAGACCGCCGTTGCTCGGCTTTGGTTCGTCGGAGAGGTCGAACAGAGCTGGGGACGGGTAGCACAGCAGCTCCGCTGCATCTTCTGGGTTGTATTCGCCGGAAAAACGAAGAGAGATGAGACGGAGGGACTGGGTTGCAGATCGTCGGGCTGCCGAGGTTGTTGCGGGTCGTCGCCGGCGTTCGAGGAAGAGGGAGGAGGAGCTCACCAAGGGTCGGAAAGCTGCTGTTGCTGGCCGACGTGAAATCGAGAGGAAGCGCCGGTGAGGTCGCCGGTTTCTATTGACCGGAAAGTCGAGAGGGAGAGGGAGGGGGCTCGGAGGTACGGTTTGTCGAAGGAGAAGAGAGAGGGGACTACGGCTGCTGCGATGCAGCCTTCTCCTTTCTGGCTTTCTTTCTTTCTTGTCGTACATGATTTTCAATTGTATTTGTGAATTGTGTGTGTGATTTCTATGCATGTATGTCTGCCTATTTATACTCTTCAATTAATTGAATCGGTGAATACTTTCAATCGAAGGAATTGTACCACGTATATGATGAGTAAGATTTTCATTTGATGAATCACATCAAAGTTTCGACAACTATTAAACACTGAAGTAAGGAACAAGCAATGAATATTTTATGGTACACAATAAATATATAGGCATTATACCCGTATCCTGTACCCGTATAATAATATAATATTTCATAAACGGATTATAAAAATTTCCAAACATCTAAAATATTACGGGAGTTTAGTGAATATAATTATTATATTTATTCTTCAGTCACAGCGTCAATCCGTGTTCGTTTAATTAATTACACGGTAGAAAGCGCGCCTAATTGGCATAGTGATCACGGTTGTCACACCCCCAAATCAACCACTAACGGAGTTTATACCGTTAAGGGGTGCGAGCAAACCAGGACCACAACCATTAGTTACAAATACTAAACGAATCAGAGTTAAGTCCAAACATTATATCATAAATAACCGTCTCAACATTACGCAGCGGAACAACATTATCATCTTAGCACTAACCACGTGCTTTACAAACCAGTGTTTTAAATCCCCAATTAAGTTTAATTAAAAATAAAAGTCTTCATGTGCCATGCCAACCCGCTCCGGATACTCCTTAGCGATCTGCAAAAGTTTAAACCACGCAAGTGTCAACCTAACGGTTGGTGAGTTCACAGTGGGCTTGTCATGCAGTGGCCCGGTCTCATACGTCATAATCGTGTAAACATATTCTTATGAAATATTCATTTGTGAAAAGCGATAATTAATGATATCCAAAATCATAGTATTGTGGTTTAGTAAAAGTATTGTCCGTAACCTACGTTATCGGGTATGTACTAGTTTTGTATAGTTAAAGTGCTCAACCGATATCGCGGGTAGCTAATCCGTTGTTCCATGCACTAAGGAAGTTTGTACCAAAGCTGACTATTATTGTAGTGGCCGTGCCATCAGGTTTTGCGGACCTACGTCATCGCGGATTTGCCTCCCCCGTGTCCTCTCGGGATCACGGTCAGATAGGCTGATATTGTACCTCCGTGCACTCCCCGTGCCACGGGGCGGAGTTTGTCAAACTCCAGTAGATCTACCCAACATCCCCTCGCTTTACAATTAATGGTACAATTTAGTTGAGGACTTTTAAGTTTTCAAGGCATCCTTAGAAATCATGTGATATCATGTGGTTTAGACTTTAACCTACGCTAGCCATATTAAAACGGTTTTTCCGGATTCTCATGAATCTCAAAAGTGTTTTCAGTTTTGTTTCAGAAATAGTTGTTTAAGTAATTCGCAAGTGCTTCCCATAAAGCACTTCAAGTTCATCAAGTGGGTGCCAAGCATTCCCGAGTTCAAGTTCATCAAGTGGGTGCCAAGCACTCCCGAGTTCAAGTTCATCAGAGAGGTGCATAGCTCTCATAAGGTTGTCAGCATTGTTTTTCATTAAGGTATTCAGTGTGTCCCAAACGGGTTCACGGTAAACGGGTTAGTGACACTCACCTTTGGTTGCACTGCTACACTTGCTAAATAATCCAAGTTTGCTTAACGAAGACCTATGAACACGTTTAGGTCTTAAGTATTAGTTTGGTGTCTAATCTTTACTTAACGTCACTATGGCCCATAACATAGCACGTTGGAACTATGACTCGACATACAGACACACGACACCGATGGTTGATCATGAACAATGGTTTACAAAATACAGAAATCATAGCATGTTTCATCATAGCATAATCATGTAGGTCATAGCATAGCATTCACGCAAGTTGCACAAGTTTGGGTTCTGGTCACAATTTCGCTAGCAGTTTCTCCAGCAGTTTCGCCAGCAGTTTCGCTACACGGTTTCGCTGTGTGCACGGGCAGCACTTTCGCTAGGCAATACCCGATGACACAGTTTCGCTAGCTAGTTTCGCCCGAAACTGATGGCACAGTTTCGCTAGACTAGTTTCGCCCGAAACTGGTTGAACTTTCGTTCAGGGACAAGGTCTATGGTTGTTTCGCTAGGCAAGTTTGTTCACTGGCGACACTACAGTTTCGCTGCATAGTGTCGCCTGAAGGAGATATACATACTTTCGCTGGTTAGTTTCGCCCAGAGAACATGGTAGTTTCGCTAGTCGCGAAAAACTTACGGATCAGCCTAAAAATCAATCTAACAGTCCCCATACTTCATGTAATTCAGTATATAGCATGCATAGTCAATTACCAACATCATAGAAGCAGTTTTGACACCTTATTCATGTATTTTTATCATCAAATCACCAAAATACATTTAAAACCCTAAATGACCTAATCTAGCATGAATTTTCATTATGGATGGATTTCACACGTAAAGTTACAAACTTTATAACAGATCTAGCATCCCTAAGCAGCATACTAGCAGATCAAGTGATTCCATAGAGGTTTAGGCATGCTTTTTAAGAGAAACACATAGAAAAGCATAAATAAAGGTTTTTGAGACTCACGATTCGATCTAGGATCCAAATAGATGTTGTCTCGAGGCTGAGATGGTGTTTCTTTGGTGGTTTTCTCGGCTGACCAGATTCCAGGAGAGTGAGTGTGTGTGTTTGAGAGAAATGGTGCAACAAATGAGACAACTAGGGTTTTATGCCATTATATATCAGAGGCTAGTTTCGCTGGCTAGTTTCGCTGGCCAGGCGAAACTGTCTCTGATTTCATGAGATCCAATAGTTTAACCGGCTACCGGGCGACACTATAGTTTCGCCCGTTAGTTTCGCTGGCAACCAAGAAAGGCAAATTTTCATTTTATTCCTAATACTAAATCATGCGTTTTCATCACGTTGCACATAATGACAATACATAAATAATCACATAACACATATGGACGGGTTCGGTGATCAACCAAAGGACGTGGACGTATTCGGCCTAGTTAAGCATTAGTTACTAAGTTAACACTTATAACGTAACTAACGGAGATTGTCTAACGGAAGTTAACCTTGGAATTCTCGGATGTCACATCATCCCCTTGAAATTGGAATTTTCGTCCCGAAAATTATTCTTGTGTTGTAGCGTTCGTAGCATCAGCTGTCGTCTGTTGCTGGGGAAAGAAAGCAAAAGTTTTAGGGTCGTCACATCCTCCTCCTGTTAAGGAATTTTGGTCCCCAAAATTAAATCATACCTTGAGTTTCCGTGGACGTTTGCTCGAACAAGTGAGGATACTTTTTCTTCATCTGATCCTCTCGTTCCCAAGTATATTCAGGTCCACGCTTTGAGTTCCATCGAACCTTGACGATCGGAATCTTGCTACGTTTGAGGGCTTTCTCCTCGCGTCCCATGATTTCTACTGGTTGCTCAATAAATCTCAGATGTTCATCAATTTCCAATTCCTCCAAAGGAATTATTTCAGTGTCTTCAGCCAGACATTTCTTTAGGTTAGAGACGTGAAACACGTTGTGGACTCCATCGAGTTCGGCAGGGAGTCGTAATCGGTAGGCCACCGGGCCTACTTCCCCAATGATTTCAAACGGACCGATATAGCGAGGATTCAGCTTTCCACGCTTTCCGAAGCGTATCACTCCTTTCCAGGGAGATACCTTTAATAACACTTTGTCGCCTACCTCGAACTTCAAAGGTTTACGGCGTTTGTCGGCATAGCTCTTTTGTCTGTCACGTGCTGCGGCTATCCGTTTTCTGATTTGTATAATTCGTTCTGTGGTATCATGAATAATTTCCGGTCCAGTGAGTCCTTTCTCACCCGTTTCGGCCCAACACACGGGCGATCTACATTTTCTGCCATATAGAGCTTCAAAAGGTGCTGCACCGATGCTCGAATGATAACTGTTGTTGTAGGAGAACTCCACCAACGGAAGATGAGCCTCCCAGTCCTTACCGAAGTCGAGAACGCAAGCACGGAGCATGTCTTCTAAAGTCTGAATAGTTCGTTCCGTCTGACCATCGGTCTGCGGGTGATAAGCTGTACTCATATCCAGTCTGGTTCCCAGTGCTTCTTGCATAGATTGCCACAATCGGGAAGTAAATCGAGGATCTCGGTCGGAGATAATGGTCTTAGGCACTCCATGCCGTGCCACAATTCGGTCAATGTACAGCTTAGTTAACTTATCCATATTGTCACTTTCTCTCATTGGGATAAAGTGTGCAGATTTGGTTAATCGATCAATGATAACCCAAATCGCATCCGGTCGATTCGATCGATGAGGTAATCCCGTTACAAAATCCATGGAGATATCCTCCCATTTCCATTCTGGGATCTTTGGTTGCTGTAATAGCCCAGAAGGCTTTTGGTACTCGATCTTAACCCTTGAGCATGTTAAACACTTAGCCACATATCGCGCGATGTCGGCTTTCATATTCGGCCACCAATACAAACCCTTTAAATCTTGGTACATTTTATCCGATCCAGGGTGCACCGAATACCTTGACTTGTGAGCCTCGTCCATCACGAGTTCACGGAGATTTCCAAGTAAAGGAACCCAAATTCTGTCATTGTAATATCTGAGTCCGTCGGACTTAATTTCAGAGTTGCCATCTACCCCTCGCAGTGCTTCAGCTGCGAAGTTTTCCTCTTTTAAAGCTTCTTGTTGGGCATCGCGGATCCGATCCGGCAATCCCGTGTGAATGGTAAGTTGCAGCGCTCGTACCCGTCGAGGCTTTTCATACTCCTTCCGACTTAAGGCATCAGCCACAACATTGGCTTTTCCTGGATGATACTTAATTGCTAGGTCATAGTCATTTAGTAACTCGACCCACCGTCGTTGTCGCATGTTGAGATCCTTCTGATCATAGATGTGTTGTAAACTCTTGTGGTCGGTAAATATTGTGCACTTTGTTCCGTAGAGGTAATGTCTCCAAATCTTGAGTGCATGAACAACGGCTCCCAATTCCAAATCATGCGTTGTATAATTCTTCTCAGTATCCTTCAGTTGCCTGGACCCGTAGGCAATCACTTTGTCCCGTTGCATCAACACGCAACCGAGTCCTTGGATGGATGCATCACAGTAAACTACAAAGTCGTCAATTCCATCGGGTAACGCGAGAATCGGAGCTGAACATAACATATCTTTAAGAGTTTGAAACGCGCGTTCTTCTTTTTCACCCCATCTATATTGCACTCCTTTGTGCGTTAAAGCCGTCAAGGGTTGAGCCAATTGCGAGAAACCCTTGATGAATCTTCGGTAATATCCGGCAAGTCCCAAAAATTGTCGGATTTCGGTCGGCGCTCTTGGAGTAGGCCAATTCTTGATAGCTTCCACTTTAGCTGGGTCGACATGAATTCCATTCTGATCAACAATGTGTCCAAGAAACTGGACTTCGCGAATCCAAAAATCGCATTTCGAAAACTTGGCGTAAAGCTGTTCCTTGCGGAGTAATTCCAAGATAAGTCGCAGGTGATTCTCGTGTTCTTCCTTTGTCTTGGAGTAGATCAAAATATCATCAATGAAAACTATTACAAACTTATCGAGGTACGGCTTGCACACTCGATTCATCAGATCCATAAATACGGCAGGTGCATTGGTTAGCCCAAACGGCATAACCAGGAATTCGTAGTGACCATACCGAGTTCTGAAAGCAGTCTTGGGGACATCCTCATCTCGAACGCGAAGCTGGTGATATCCAGACCGTAGATCAATCTTTGAAAAGTAGCTCGAACCTTGCAGCTGGTCGAAGAGATCGTCGATTCGAGGAAGTGGATACCGATTCTTGATCGTGACCTTGTTAAGCTCTCGGTAGTCAATACACATTCGGAACGTTCCATCTTTCTTCTTAACAAACAATACCGGTGCTCCCCATGGAGACGAACTTGGACGAATAAACCCTTTGTCGAGTAACTCTTGAAGTTGTGCGGAGAGTTCGTTGAGTTCGCTTACTGCCAAACGATAAGGTGCGCGTGCAATCGGAGCGGCTCCAGGAGCTAAATCGATTCCAAACTCGACTTGTCGAAATGGAGGCAAACCAGGCAGATCATCAGGAAATACATCTTGGAAGTCGCGGACTATCGGGTAATCGTCGATTCTACGCTCGGGAAGTGTCGTGTCGGTGACGTTTGCAAGAATCGCGAAGTGACCTTTACGAAGGCACTTTTGAGCTTTGAGAAACGAGATAATACCGGTGACTGTTCCACCTTTTTCACCTTGAACTGTTAACACTTCACCGTCTTTGAGTGGGATACGAACCACTTTTTCTTGACATAAAATTTCAGCTCGGTTTTCAGATAACCAATCCATTCCTATTATAACGTCAAAACTACCAATCGGGAAAGGCATGAGATCGATTCCTAATGTATGGCCAGCTAGTTCTAACTTACAGTCCTTAACTATCTGAGTCGTATCATGAAGTTTACCATTTGCTAGCTCTACCACATACTTAGCATCTAAGGCAATTGGTTTAGCATTAATCAATTTAGCAAATTTTGTAGAAATAAAGCTTCTTTCAGCACCAGAATCAAACAATACAGTAGCAAAGAAACCGTTAAGGATGAATTTACCGTTAATCACGTTGGCATCGTTGCGAGCTTCGCCTTGACCCATGACAAAAGCTCTTCCTCTGCCATTTCCACCATTCCCGTTGTTACCATTCCCGTTGCCATTTCCTCCACCATTACCATTCCCACCGTTGTTTCCTTGATTACCATTTCCCTGTCTTCTTAACTGCGGGCAGTCCCTTTTAATGTGGCCTTGAGCACCACATTCAAAACAGCCACGGGCTCCACCATTATTGTTCTGATTATTTCCTTGCCCGTTACGGTTGTTCCCATAGTTGTTGTTGCCATGATTGTTGTTGTTTTGCCTTAGGCGATTTTGTTGCTCGGGAAGAATTGTCCAGCAATCCTTCGCCTCATGGCTTTTCTTGCCACACCTGTCACAGCTCAGATTCTTTCGACAAACACCAGCATGATGCTTCCCACACTTGTTACACGAAGGCAGGTTACCCCTGTAGTTGCTTTGACCATTACCGCCCTGGCGGTTGTTACCACTGTTGTTCCCAGACCTTTTGCTTTGACCTTGGGAGTTATAAGACCTCCCAGTGCTGTTTCCCATACTCTGATTGTTCATGGAGTTTTCAGGAGCTTCATCATCAGCTTTTCTTTTGCCACTTAAGGCAGTTTTCTCTATGGCCTTAGCAGGAAGTGTACCCTTCTCAATCTCCTGATCAGTAAGCTTGTGAGCCAGACGGATGGCTTGCTGCACGGTTGCGGGGTTGCTGGCAGTCACTAGTCCCTTGATTTGAGGCGCGAGGCCTTCCAGATAACGCTCAATGCGTTTGAACTCAGCATCAACCATTGTGGGGCACAAGACCGCGTACTCATGGTAACGCGCAGTATACTGTTCGACTTCAGACCCAATCATTTTCAGATTCAAGAATTCGCCCTCTAACTTCTTCACTTGGTCACGGGGACAGTACTCCTCCATAATCAGTTCCTTAAACGCTTCCCAATCCATGTTGTTAGCCGCATTTACCCCAATCATCTGAATTTCGGCATTCCACCAGGAGAGAGCAGCTCCCTCGAAAGTACCAGTAGCATACTTCACTTTGCTCTCAGCAGGGCAGTTGCACATAGAGAAGACCTTTTCAGATTTCTCGATCCACCTGAGGAGTCCTACCGCTCCTTCTTCGCCGGAAAACGTCATTGGCTTACAATCCATGAAGGACTTAAACGTGCAGTGATGGTGGTTTCCTGATGCAATAATAGTCCGGGTTTTAAGTTTAAACAGGTCAAAATACAATTACTTTGTGCCTTAACCGGCATAATAATTACCCTGAGCGGCGTACGCAGCTTGGACGGCTGCCACTGCGGCTTGCACGTGTTCGTTAATCATAGCTTGTAGTTGTGCAGGCGTCATGTTAATGTTGCTCCTTCCGTGTCCTCTTCCAGACATCTTGCTGGACAGTTAAAGTAGCCAGTGTTCAGTCACAGTTATATTCTATACATATCCCATAATATGTATATTAGCCAGTTCCCGTTATCCCACTATTAGTCCAGAAAAATTTTCGTGCAAAATGGAGGCGTCGTCGGAGAACGTCGTAAGTCGTAAGTAGCTATCGTCGAAAGTCGGCTTTCCCATAAAAGTCACCGTCGGCGTAGTCATCGTAGTAGAAATCAGGACGTAGCGTGTAGCATCGTTTCGTTGTCGCTTTCCCCCGGAGTAGTGCGCGTATTAGCGTTCGCGTTTCGTATTCGTGTGTGAAAATTTTCCTAAGGTTTTCCGTTAGACTACTTAGACACGGTCTATATATATCTTTATATATATATATACATACGTACGAAGCTATTTACTTACACAGCAGAGCGAGTATCCCAGGTTGGCACGTAAAAATTTTGTTTTGGGAATTTGTTTATTCGTTTGTAACTAAGGTTTCAAGTTGCAGTTTCCAAATCGTTTTTCAAAATGATTCCAGTTCTCTGCAACTTATGGCTCTGATACCAATCTGTCACACCCCCAAATCAACCACTAACGGAGTTTATACCGTTAAGGGGTGCGAGCAAACCAGGACCACAACCATTAGTTACAAATACTAAACGAATCAGAGTTAGTCCAAAGATATATCATAAATAAAGTCTCAAATTACGCAGCGGAACAAAATATCATCTTAGCACTAACCACGTGCTTTACAAACCAGTGTTTTAAATCCCCAATTAAGTTTAATCAAAAATAAAAGTCTTCATGTGCCATGCCAACCCGCTCCGGATACTCCTTAGCGATCTGCAAAAGTTTAAACCACGCAAGTGTCAACCTAACGGTTGGTGAGTTCACAGTGGGCTTGTCATGCAGTGGCCCGGTCTCATACGTCATAATCGTGTAAACATATTCTTATGAAATATTCATTTGTGAAAAGCGATAATTAATGATATCCAAAATCATAGCATTGTGGTTTAGTAAAAGTATTGTCCGTAACCTACGTTATCGGGTATGTACTAGTTTTGTATAGTTAAAGTGCTCAACCGATATCGCGGGTAGCTAATCCGTTGTTCCATGCACTAAGGAAGTTTGTACCAAAGCTGACTATTATTGTAGTGGCCGTGCCATCAGGTTTTGCGGACCTACGTCATCGCGGATTTGCCTCCCCCGTGTCCTCTCGGGATCACGGTCAGATAGGCTGATATTGTACCTCCGTGCACTCCCCGTGCCACGGGGCGGAGTTTGTCAAACTCCAGTAGATCTACCCAACATCCCCTCGCTTTACAATTAATGGTACAATTTAGTTGAGGACTTTTAAGTTTTCAAGGCATCCTTAGAAATCATGTGATATCATGTGGTTTAGACTTTAACCTACGCTAGCCATATTAAAACGGTTTTTCCGGATTCTCATGAATCTCAAAAGTGTTTTCAGTTTTGTTTCAGAAATAGTTGTTTAAGTAATTCGCAAGTGCTTCCCATAAAGCACTTCAAGTTCATCAAGTGGGTGCCAAGCATTCCCGAGTTCAAGTTCATCAAGTGGGTGCCAAGCACTCCCGAGTTCAAGTTCATCAGAGAGGTGCATAGCTCTCATAAGGTTGTCAGCATTGTTTTTCATTAAGGTATTCAGTGTGTCCCAAACGGGCTCACAGTAAACGGGTTAGTGACACTCACCTTTGGTTGCACTGCTACACTTGCTAAATAATCCAAGTTTGCTTAACGAAGACCTATGAACACGTTTAGGTCTTAAGTATTAGTTTGGTGTCTAATCTTTACTTAACGTCACTATGGCCCATAACATAGCACGTTGGAACTATGACTCGACATACAGACACACGACACCGATGGTTGATCATGAACAATGGTTTACAAAATACAGAAATCATAGCATGTTTCATCATAGCATAATCATGTAGGTCATAGCATAGCATTCACGCAAGTTGCACAAGTTTGGGTTCTGGTCACAATTTCGCTAGCAGTTTCTCCAGCAGTTTCGCCAGCAGTTTCGCTACACGGTTTCGCTGTGTGTACGGGCAGCACTTTCGCTAGGCAATACCCGATGACACAGTTTCGCTAGCTAGTTTCGCCCGAAACTGATGGCACAGTTTCGCTAGACTAGTTTCGCCCGAAACTGGTTGAACTTTCGTTCAGGGACAAGGTCTATGGTTGTTTCGCTAGGCAAGTTTGTTCACTGGCGACACTACAGTTTCGCTGCATAGTGTCGCCTGAAGGAGATATACATACTTTCGCTGGTTAGTTTCGCCCAGAGAACATGGTAGTTTCGCTAGTCGCGAAAAACTTACGGATCAGCCTAAAAATCAATCTAACAGTCCCCATACTTCATGTAATTCAGTATATAGCATGCATAGTCAATTACCAACATCATAGAAGCAGTTTTGACACCTTATTCATGTATTTTTATCATCAAATCACCAAAATACATTTAAAACCCTAAATGACCTAATCTAGCATGAATTTTCATTATGGATGGATTTCACACGTAAAGTTACAAACTTTATAACAGATCTAGCATCCCTAAGCAGCATACTAGCAGATCAAGTGATTCCATAGAGGTTTAGGCATGCTTTTTAAGAGAAACACATAGAAAAGCATAAATAAAGGTTTTTGAGACTCACGATTCGATCTAGGATCCAAATAGATGTTGTCTCGAGGCTGAGATGGTGTTTCTTTGGTGGTTTTCTCGGCTGACCAGATTCCAGGAGAGTGAGTGTGTGTGTTTGAGAGAAATGGTGCAACAAATGAGACAACTAGGGTTTTATGCCATTATATATCAGAGGCTAGTTTCGCTGGCTAGTTTCGCTGGCCAGGCGAAACTGTCTCTGATTTCATGAGATCCAATAGTTTAACCGGCTACCGGGCGACACTATAGTTTCGCCCGTTAGTTTCGCTGGCAACCAAGAAAGGCAAATTTTCATTTTATTCCTAATACTAAATCATGCGTTTTCATCACGTTGCACATAATGACAATACATAAATAATCACATAACACATATGGACGGGTTCGGTGATCAACCAAAGGACGTGGACGTATTCGGCCTAGTTAAGCATTAGTTACTAAGTTAACACTTATAACGTAACTAACGGAATTGTCTAACGGAAGTTAACCTTGGAATTCTCGGGTGTCACAACGGTCGTTTCACATACCGCCTATGTCTTCTTGACTGCAATTCTTAATAGATATTATAATAATTATTTATACTTTTCCGAGGCGTTATAATCATCTCGAACGGCTAACGGAATTAATTTCGGTAATTATCGTATAACAACACCGGTTACCGATTTCACCATTTTTCGTGCCGAACATCGTAAATATATTTTATAACGATTATAAATCAAGTATTTAGCAATACCTGATATTCTATTTTCGCTTCGGTGTTATTTTAGTGACGTTCGTGCTTGAATATAGTTTATTACAAACGGGGCCTAAATCACTATTTTCGTTTTCCCGCTTCGTTATAATTCGGATTTCAGATCCGTCTGTGCCCACGATCTTTATTTTTCGTTATCTATCATATTCTATAAATTCGTCTCCTGACGTTTCCTCGAATATCGTATCGAATATTCGTACTGGAATCGTGACGTTTCAGCTACTTAACAAATATAGCACACGTATATAATTTAAGTCATAAAAATTGGGGGTGTTACAACTGCCTTCGGTTGACATGCTTGAAAAGTTTTGAATGAGCAGCCATGCACTCGTGGCTCAGGTGGTTACCCTATAGGTGCTCCTCCTGTTACACTACGTCCTCTTCCGCGTCCTGGGTTCTGATCGTTAATTTGATCAATAGCTGTGTTTACGTGTTGAGTGATTATGTCAGCTAGCTCTGCAGCAGTGGTTGGAAAAACAACACATGACCGCGACCACTACCACGATCGCGACCAGTCGTTGACATGGTAAATTTCTATATACAACATAAATGAAATCAATAACAAATTACAATAATAGAAAGAAAAATATCCAAATAAAATGATTATATGAACCATAAACATAATCATAATTTAAAAGACCATACATAAACTAAATCCATCCAAAGGAAACATCCATAAGTTTTTACAAGTGAATTTGAAATAGTTAGTTTAAGAAATAATAAAACCAAAACTGAGTCCTATATGGACTAGAATCAATACCCTTAAGCAAAAATGGGAGACTATAAATCTCCTAATAATCTTGAGAAGCGAGCCAACAACGTCGCCCCCTCCTGACTGCAAAATCTCGGCTAAGATAGACAAACACGAGGATGCCAAAGATATAGCGGTTTCTGCTCAATCACGAGCAACAACTGCAACCTGGTGAGCTGCAACTAGACTGGCCTCCATCGACCCGCTCTGGAACTGGAGCAGTTCCTGACCGAAGTGATGGTCAACCCTCTCTGCTGTAACTCCAAAACCCTGTCAATAATAGCAGAGGTAACAGTATAATTGGTATTGGCGATACCCATCAAATGGCTGGTCTCACCAACCTAAACCTCATGACCGTCGATCCTCTCCTTTAAGGAGGAGATATGAAGCTGAAAATCAGAACATTGGACCAAAATTGACCCTAACACCCCATCTAGGGAATCGCCACTCGCGGCCCTAGAGGATTCTCCAAGTACAAAGGTGGAAGGAGCTCCACCCTCAGTACCAGAACCAACCTGCTGACGATTTACCTCGTCTACCTATCCAACAATTGCCTCTTCGGGCTCAACCACCTCATCAACAATCATCAAATCTGCACCTGTAATGTCATGGTCCTCAAACTCACTACTGGGAGATATCCTTCGCCGTTTACGGGAGTAGACAAACTGATAACGAGGCTCAGCCGGTAGGTCCGGCAATATCTCGCCAACTGGTGCAGCCACAACTGGCTCCACCACCATCTCAGCGATGTTCGTAGGTATCCAACCATTATTCTGGCCACCCTGACAGTCGCACTCGATACCTGACCCAAAAACATAGACCTGACATCTATGACATGCGAATATCCGTACAAGTTTGCTTAGTCTTAATTTCATAAATAAAAAGTTTAAATAATAAAACTAATTTTTACCTTATGGATGGCAAGCGTTGGTATACATTCTTGTTGTAGATTAGTTTCACTATTTCATTACAACCGTGGCTCTGATACCAACTTCTGTAACACCCTGAAAATCGCACGGGAAAATATTGCGGTGGTGGTAACGGAAGTTGGTACCCATTTTTACTTGGCTATACGTTTCATTTAAATCAGTTTGTTGCTTTAACTTGAGTTGGAAATCAGTGTTTTAAAAGGCGACATCATTTGATTTATTTCATAATTTATTTAAATATTATTTTACAAGCATGAGTTTTCATACTACACCATAACACGATTTAATCAAGCGGTCCCATAACAAGCCAACCAAACGCATGCCCAGCCAACACTTGCTCATCCTTCCATGCCAAAAACTCTATGGAACTCACCAGCTTTATGCCGACCCGTTTTATTTTGTTTGGCATTATTCAGGGTAAAGAGTTTATGGCATGGATGGAAGAGCAAGTGTTGGTTGGGCATGCATTTTTTGGCTTGTTATGGGACCACTTGAGTAAATCGTGTTATGGTGTAGTATGAAAACTCTTGCTTGTAAAAATAATATTTGAACAAATTATGAAATAAATCAAATGATGTCGCCTTTTAAAACACTGATTTCCAACTCGAGTTAAAACAACCAACTGATTTAAATGAAACGTATAGCCTAGTAAAAATGGGTACCAACTTCCATTACCACCACCACAATATTTTCCGCTGCCATTTTCGGGGTGTTACAGAAGTTGGTATCAGAGCCAACGGTTGTAGTGAACTAGTGAAACTAGTCTACAACAAGAATGTATCCCACGCTTGCCAACCATGAGGTAAAAGTTAGTTTTATTATTTAATCTTTTTATTTACGAAATTATGACTAAGCAAACTTGTACGGACATTCGCGTGTCACAGATTTCAAGTCTGTGTTCTTTGTGGTCAGGTATCGAGTACGACTGTCAGGGTGGCCAGAATAATGGCTGGATACCTGCGGACATCGCTGAGATGGTGGTGGAGCTAGTTGTGGCTGCACCAGTTGGCGAGATATTGCCGGACCTGCCGGCTGAGCGTTGTTATCAGTTTTTCTACTCCCATAAATGGCGAAGGATATCTCCCAGTAGTGAGGTTGAGTACCAGGACATTATAGGTGCAAATTTGATGATTGTTGATGAGGTGGTTGAGCTCGAAGGGGTAACTGTTGGATAGGTAGACGAGGTAACTCATCAGCAGGTTGGTTTAGGTACTGAGGGTGGACCTCTTTCCATTTTTATACTTGGAGAGTCCTCTAGGGCCGCGAGTGGCGGTTACCTAGATGGGGTGTTAGGGTCATTGATGGCCCATTGTTCTGATTTTCAGCTTCAGATCTCCTCCTTAAAAGAGAGGATCAACGGTCATAAGGGTTGGGTTGGTGAGACCAGCCATTTGATGGGTATCGCCAATAACCAATATACGGTTACCTATGCTATTATTGACAGGGTTTTGGAATTACAGTAGAGAGGAATGACCATTAGTAACTGCTCCAGTTCAAGAGCGGGTCGATGGAGGCTAGTCTAGTTGCAGCTCACCAGGCTGCAGCGGTTGCTCGTGATCGAGCAGAGACCACTATATCTCTGGCATCCACGTGTTTGTCTATCTTAGGCCAGATTTTGCAATCAGGAGGGAACGGTGGTGGTGGGCCGCTTCTCTATATTATTAGGAGATATATAGTCGCCCATTTTGGCTCAAGGGGATTGATTCTAGTCCATTTACGACTCAGTTTTGGTTTTATTATTTCTTAAGCTAACTATTTCAAATTCCCTTGTAAAAACTTATGGATGTTTCCTTTGGATGGATTTAGTTTATGTATGGTCTTATAAATTATGATTATGTTTATGGTTCATATAATCATTTTATTTGGATATTTTTCTTTCTATTATTGTAATTTGTTATATATTTCATTTATGTTGTATATAGAAATTTACCATGTCAACGGCTGGTCGCGATCATGGTAGAGGTCACGGTGGCGGTCGCGGTCAGGGTGTTGTTTTTCCAACCACTGCTGCAGAGCTAGCTGACATAATCGCTGAACACGTAAACACAGCGATTGGTCAAATGAACGATCAGAACCCAGGACGCGGAAGAGGACGTGGTGCAACAGGAGGAGCACCTATAAGGTAACCACCTGAGCCACAAGTGCATGGATGCTCATTCAAAACTTTTCAAGCATGTCAACCGAAGGCATTTACCGGCGGTGAAGGACCTCTTGAGAATATACGTTGGATCGAAAAGATGGAATCAATGATCGTAATTAGCAATTGTGCGGAAGATCATATTGTTAACTATGCGACATATTCTTTTCAAGATAATGCACTGTCTTGGTGGAATTCTCAACGCCAAATTTTGGGAGAATTAGCCGCCTATGACTTAACTTGGGATGAATTGAAAGAGATGCTAATAAAAGAATATTGCCCATGTACTAAGATCAAGAAGTTAGAGGTCGAACTTTGGAATCTAACAATGGAGAGAGCGGATATACGAGCATACACCACTAGGTTCACCGATTTGGCAAAGCTTGTACCACGTTTGGTGACGCTAGAGTATGTTCGGATTGAGCGATACATTTTAGGGATTAGTGCCAGAAATCAGGGGAATGGTTACCTCGGCAACCCCGACGACTATTCAGTATGTGATTGCTTTAGCACACTCTTTGACTGAAGATGTCGTGAGGGCAGGATTGATAGGATGGAAGCGACCAGGGGAGCCTATTGCAAGAAATACTTTTGATGAGAAGAAGCCCAACCTCAAGAGGAAGTGGTCAGGAAATAGTGGTGATCGAAAGAAGTCAAATCAGAGGTCCCGCAGGGCGTTCGCAGCAGTTCCTCTGAAGAGAAGAAACAGTCCGACTCGCACCCCCGATGCAAAACGTGTGGATAACATCACAAAGGGGCATGTCGATACTGTACAAAATGTAGCCGTTATGGTCATGATACTCCATATTGTCAAGCGAGGATGGGAGATAAAGGTGCCAGTTCTGGCAATAACTGTTTTGAGTGTGGGGCTACTGATCACTTCAAGAAGGAATGTCTCAAGCTGAAGAATCAAGGTGCCAAAGGAAGGGCGTTTGAGATGAACGCAAAGGAGACTCATGAAGAACCATCTGTTGTTATCAGTACGTTTCTCGTAAATAATAAATATGCCTCTATTTTATTTGATACGGGTGCCGATTTAAGCTTTGTGTTTAAAGAGTTTGAACCACTACTTGGTTTAAAACCTAGTAAGTTAAAGAATAAGTACGTTATTGAAATTGCCAATGGGAGAAAAATAGAGGCATATACTGTAATTAAAGGATGCACTATAGAAATTGAAAACCACTCCTTTAGTATTGACCTTCTATCCGTTAACCTTGGGGGCTTCGACATCGTGATTGGAATGGATTGGTTATCTAGAAACCATGCAGAAGTAGTATGTTTCGGGAAGATTGTTTGTATTCCAATTGCCAAAAAAGAAGTGCTAACCATTCGGGGAGAAAAGAGAAAGTATGCCTTATAAAATTGTAAGCGTCATAAAAGCTCAAAAATACTAGCAGGATGGTTATCCATCTTTTCTAGTTAAAGCGATAGACGTAAAGAATGCAGAGCAAAATATGCCAAGATTAAATTTTTTATTGATATAATTAAAGATGGCATGAAGCTTATAAATGATGGGTGATGATCTTGAGTTTTGTTTAAAGTTGTCCCTCGCTGATTTAGTAAGCCATAATCATTAGCTCGGGTAAATGAGCCATTGTTTATATTGATAGATCTATCGGGTGCGATAGCCCGCCCCTGGCCAATCGCGCTGCTCTTGTTCTAGATTGGGGTAATATAAATAGAAGTAGTGTGTGGATGTTTTGGTTTCATTATGGGCTCAAGGATTATATCACAAACATAAATCTAGCTAATTTACATTTTTAAAATATCATTATAAGGGATATTGTATGATTGTTATATCAGTTGTGTTTAAATAACGTCCATTGGGATGTTGGATTGATTATTCCAGGAGCGTGGCTTGCCGAGTGTTTTTTTTTTAAAAAAAACTCTATGAAACTCACCACATTTATGCTGACCCATTTTATTTTTGGGCATATTTTCAGGGTAAAGAATTTATAACATGGATGGACGAGCAAGTGTTGGCTGGGCATGCGTTTAGTTGGCTTGTTATGGGACCGCTTGAGTAAATCGTGTTTTAGTGTAGTATGAAAACTCTTGCTTGTAAAACTAATGTTTGAACAAGTTATGAAATAAATCAAATGATAGTCGCCTTTTAAAACATCGATTTCCAACTCAATTTAAAACAACCAACTGATTTAAATGAAACGTATAGCCTAGTAAAAATGGGTACCAACTTCCATTACCACCACCGCAATATTTTCCGCTGCGATTTCCGGGGTGTTACAGGTGCCGTTACAAAGACCTTTTTTCTGATCAATATTTCATAGTAGCATGACAAGCGCACCGACTTTTAAAACCAATCTATGGCTGGGCAGACAAGAAAACTGTAAACCATTAAGAAACTATGGAGAGTAAATATTTTGGTCTACGCTCTCTTGAACATCCTCACTTTGACATAGGCAGTCAGAACTCAAATATTCTCTTCCTTCTCCTGGAATCATTGATAACAACCTGTTATTGATGTCGTAAACAATCTCATTGGTATGTGCCAAAATCACTATTTCCTTCCAATAAGTTGGATCTTTGTAATTTTAAATCATAGAGGGATATACGAAATCAATAAGTTGCTGAAAAGGACCAGCAAAATCTTTGATAAGAAGATCTTCTGGAATATCAATAATCGCATGGACATCATTTTCACCACCAAGTTTACCTTCCCCCAATTGTAACAACCATTCAGAAAACTTCCTAATACTTTCAGCATCACCTGATTGATCTCCGGTCGTTAGTCTCATGTTTTTTGTTACTTTTAAAACTTTGCATTTGCTCCAAAGGTAAGAAGACTAATCGAGATGCGTACCTTGCTCGCGAAGAAGGAGGATCGGCTTTAAGAGAATTAGGGTTCTTCAAACAAAAAGCGTATGAATGAAGTATTTGGCAACCGAAAGGGTTTTTATCAAGATGGTTTTCTTAAGGAAAATGGGTCGGATCTATATGGGTCACGAGTTTTTTATTCCGGTCCCAATTGGCCCCGAAAATGGACGGGAAAATGATCTAAGGTGGATTGTAAACATGACATGTAGCATGCAATATTTTCTTTTATTATATAGTTAAGATTAAGATTAAGATTAAGATTAAAATTAAGATTAAGATAAATATTTAATACTTTCTTGGTTCAGATTGCCTTGAATTGTCTTTGATTACTTTTAAATGATGTGTGACTGGGTTGAATGGCTTCTGATTGTCCTCTTTCAAGTTTTGATCGCTTGTTAAGTTCTTAATATGATGAGTCTAATACAAATTTCTAGTTACCACATCGAGATATAAAAAAATGTAATTGGTGCGTGGTTAACCCCATAATGATTTTTTCTTAAAAGATCGTTCCATGCATAAATTTAAGAAGACTTTTTTTTTTGAACGGCACTTCATTAAAACAAAAACGAGCACACTAGCAAGATGCTAGTGGCCAAGGGAACAAGAGATTACATCGAGAAATTGGACCAATCCTTCCAACTAACGGGATGGTCTTTACACCGATTGACAAACCAAAGGAAACTCATCGATTTAATTTCCGTAAAAACCCTATTGATGGACGGAGGACGATTGTCGAAGATGGCCTTGTTCCTTTCCACCCATATGCTCCAAATGCCTGTGAGGAAGATAACTCTGATTGCCTTCGCCTTTACCGGAGAGGAGTCCTTGTCGATGTGCATATTGATCAGATCCGAGACGTCGAAAGCGATGATTTGGGGGAGACGACACCACTGAGCCACCAGCTGCCATATGGTGTCAGTGAAGCAGCAACCGGAGAAGATATGTGAAGCAGATTCAGGCCAGTCACTGCAAAGGACGCAAACATCGCTATCGAGGCTAACATTTCTTCGAATGAGACCAACTTTTGTGGGTAAGTAGTATATGGCACCATCAATTTCAAGCTGTACATGTATGTTAGTGATAAGATAAAGGCGGCCTCGGAGGACGTAGGTAGGCAGACAGGGCGACCGCTAATGCCGAGTCTTCTAGGGCTTTAAATTTTCAATTTTTTTATATATGATATCATCATATCATCATTCATATTCATATCTTTCATTTTAAGGCTATGTGTAATCATAAAGCCCCATCATGGGGCATTACGCGACACGTGTCGCTGACATGGCAAAGGGGGGTTATATTAATTTGGGTGTGTAGTCATAAAGCCCCTTACATGACACGTGTCGCTCACATGACAAAGGGGGTTAAAAATCAACCAATAATTGAAGGCTACTTTGACTTATTGGAGGGCATGAGACGCCATGAGGGTAACGCCGGTTGGCAAAAAAAGCCAACATAGCGCCCCGGGGGGTGCCAAGGGCGCTATAAGGGGCGTTATGTTGGTGAGTTTGGTGCTATAACGCTCGATTACACATAGCCTAAGGCTAAGTGTAGTGGATGGAGCCCCTTGTGGGCGTTATGCGCCATGTGGCGTCCACGTCAGCATGAGGGGCTCCATGGCAAAAGTGGTGTAGTGGGGCTCCATGTATAACCCCCCTACCAATCATTACCTAATTATTTATTTAATCATTTTTTATATAATTTAGTATTAAACATATTAAAACTAAAATTAAAAAAAAACAAACATGGAAATTAAAAAAAACAAACATGGAAATTAAAAAAAACAAACCTACATTCTTAAAAATGGGAAGGATTGTGGCGGGGGCGGCATGTTCGCAACATACGCGAACAAACCATCGTCACGCGGTTGTTGCTCGGGATCGTTTGCTCGTCGCGGGGCTTGGAAGCGTGGGTTTGACGAAGGTCCACCACGGGGAAACATTTTGATTGTAGGTAGAGAGAATTTTATAAAAAGTGAGAGATGGGTAGAGGAGTGTGTATAAAAATTGGATGGAGAGGTTTAATTTATAGTGTTTAAATTATGTTTAAAAAAAAAAGGAATTGACCTTTGTCAACGGTCGGAATTTTTAAACTCCTCCAACGTTCACGGCGCCATTAACATGGCGCTCCCCTATTTTTTTCTAACATGGCGCCCCGGGGGCGGTGAAGGGCGCTATAGGGGCGCTATGGGGCTCCATGGCGCCCCCATGGAGCCCCATTACGGACAGCCTAATAAAGCAATAAATTGGGTGCCAGATGTCATTTTTCTAGGGTCTCCACCTAAGCTTGTCCACTTGTCAACACCACACTCAATTTTAAATTTTCTTTATTTAAGAATTCAAACTTTCCAAATTTAATATTTCAACTTTCTAAATTTAAAATTTAACATCACATTTAATTAAAATTAATTATAAATAGTTATTAATATTCATTAAGTATATATTTACATGAATTATTTATTAACTAACTTACCAAATTTACATAAGTTATTTGAATTTTCTAATATTAAGAGATGTAACACTCAATTTTTTAATCTATAATAATAGTTACTATTATTTATTGATTATAAATATTATATATTAGGGTGGTTGATTTATTCAATTAAAATATTAAAATGTCAAACACCCTTTTATATTCTGAAATATAACTTTTATTAATTCAATTATCATCTTTAACATGTTTTAATTATCATTTGACATTCTCTGAAAATTCAAGTAATCCTAAATAATAATAACTTTTATTATTGTAATTCTCAACACATTTTAAAGTAAACCATTAAACAATTTATTTTCCAACTACGATATACGAAATACTCTAATTTACTATATTCTATAAAAATGTATGTTTTTACTTTACTACTATAAAATAACTATTAGATATGATATCATAGTTATATCATTCATAATTTTTAAATCTCATATCAATTTTTTTTAAAGTTATCTCATATTATGAATATTTATTCAACCCGTATAGTACACGGGTTACTAATCTAGTACTATTATATAAAAGAAAAGTTTTGGGACACATGGCATCACCATATTCCACCTCACAATTATTTTTCTTCCCAAATCAACCCCTCTTATTTTTACTTTTTTCTATTTCCATGGCAATAAATAAAAAATATTTATTGTATGGATAATCATCACCCTAATGAATCAATTATTTGTATTTCCATGACAATAAATAAAAATATATATATTGTACGGATGATCACCAGTTCACCACCTTGATTAATCAATTATTTGTATTTTCATTGCAATAAATAAAATATTTATTGTAGGGATAATCACCACCCTAATTAATATATTGTTTGTATTTCCATGGCAATAAATAAAATATATTTATTGTAGGATAATCACCATCATAATTAATTAATTATTTGAAAGGAAAGTTTTGTGACACATGGCATCACCATATTCCAGCTCACAATTATTTTCCTCCCAAATTATCCCCTATTATTTTTACTTTTTGTATTTCCATGATAATGAATAAAAAGTACTTATTATCTCATAAATTATTTAATAACGAATTATTTAATTACTAAATTATAGTATAAAATTAAAAATTGATCATGTCTACAGTTATTTTTATACCCGAGTCCGTGTAACACACGGGTCTCAAAAACTTGGTTAAATAGCATTATACATATTTTTATTTATTTGATTTCAAATTCTCTTTTTACTTTAACGATTTTCTCTTTTATACAAGTTTTAAATATCATTATACATATTTTTATTTATTTGATTTCAAATACTCTTTTTACTTTAACGGTTTTCTCTTTAATTATTTCCCTCCCAAACTACCAAATTATCCCCTATTATTTTTACTTTTTGTATTTTCATGACAATGAATAAAAAGTATTTATTGTCTCCTAAATTATTCAATAACCAATTATTTAATTACTAAATTACAGTCTAAATTAAAAGTTAGCCTACAATTATTTTTAAACCCGAGTCTGTGTAACGCACGGGTCTAAAAAATTTGGTTAAAATTCTCTTTTTACTTTAACGATTTTCTCTTTTATACAAGTTTTAAATAGCATTTTACATATTTTTATTTATTTGATTTCAAATACTCTTTTTACTTTAACGGTTTTCTCTTTAATTATTTTCCTCCCAAACTACCAAATTATCCCTTATTATTTTTACTTTTTTGTATTTTCATGACAATGAATAAAAAATATTTATTGTCTCCTAAATTATTCAATAACCAATTATTTAATTACTAAATTACAGTCTAAATTAAAAGTTGATTATGCCTACAATTATTTTTAAACCCGAGTCTGTGTAACGCACGGGTCTAAAAAATTTGGTTAAAATTCTCTTTTTACTTTAACGATTTTCTCTTTTATACAAGTTTTAAATAGCATTATACATATTTTTATTTATTTGATTTCAAATACTCTTTTTACTTTAACGGTTTTCTCTTTAATTATTTTCCTCCCAAACTACCAAATTATCCCTTATTATTTTTACTTTTTGTATTTTCATGACAATGAATAAAAAATATTTATTGTCTCCTAAATTATTCAATAACCAATTATTTAATTACTAAATTACAGTCTAAATTAAAAGTTAATTATGCCTACAATTATTTTTAAACCCGAGTCTGTGTAACGCACGGGTCTAAAAAATTTGGTTAAAATTCTCTTTTTACTTTAACGATTTTCTCTTTTATACAAGTTTTAAATAGCATTATACATATTTTTATTTATTTGATTTCAAATACTCTTTTTACTTTAACGGTTTTCTCTTTAATTATTTTCCTCCCAAACTACCAAATTATCCCTTATTATTTTTACTTTTTGTATTTTCATGACAATGAATAAAAAATATTTATTGTCTCCTAAATTATTCAATAACCAATTATTTAATTACTAAATTACAGTCTAAATTAAAAGTTGATTATGCCTACAATTATTTTTAAACCCGAGTCTGTGTAACACACGGGTCTAAAAAATTTGGTTAAATAGCATTATACATATTTTTATTTATTTGATTTCAAATTCTCTTTTTACTTTAACGGTTTCCTCTTTTATACAAGTTCTATAATTTAATTATAGTTTTTGTACTCTATTACCATTATTAAGTTTTTCAAAACCACAGCCGTGCAATATATATTTTTTAAAAATCCTATCCGTGCGATGCACGGGGTTAAAAACTAGTATGTTATATATAGATTTTTTTAATGCATCTATAAATATCTGGAAGCAATTAAATTTAAAAATAAGTTAGATGGTATGATGAACATGCATATGGTAAAACTTTTAGGTACAATTATTTTTTTTTATTTCTATTTTTTAATTTTTTTTTTTGTTTTTTAAACTTCTTTTTTTTCCTTTCTTTTTCTTTTTGATTTTCCTTTCTTATTCTCTTCTCTTTCGTTTATTTTTTTTTAATCAAATTTTGATCTTGTATTTCCTATTAAAATTTTATTTTTTCTCTCATTTTTGTTTAACGTCAGCATGTTTATGTATATATTATTATTTTATTTAGGCAAATTGGATTTTATAATCTAAACTATGAACAATTTGTTAGTGTGAGATTGCACTTTGCTGGGAAAGTGAAAGTCGGGACCATCACAAGTTAAATTGTTAGTACGGATTATTATTGGCTAATGTCCTATAGTTTGGATTGCTAAAATATAATTTGTTGTTAATTTAAATTAGATCATCTTTTGCTAAGATATTAAACGTTGTGATATTCTTCTTTTACTTGTGTTTTGACATTTGCGGTCGTGTCCTCACTGACTCGCTGTCGCAACGCGCGTCTAGCACCTTTTTTCGTTAGCATATAATATCGAATTACAATATGTTGAATTTTAGTGATATTTTAAACATCAAAATACTGTTTAGAACACAGACACATGGCGCTACGGGGAGCAGATGCTCGAGTCAGGTGGTGTCCGGTTGTCCGGTGCGCGGCTACATGGTGCATGTCAGCATGTGGACGCGTCTGGACCCCAACTGATGTAACTTTGGACCCCAACTGATGTAACTGTCCAGAATCCCACTGTTTTGTAACAACCTTTCTTGTCAACAAAGCTGAATAATATGCACCGAAGATGTTAAATGCATTTTATTATTTTCTTTGATGATTCTAGACTACTTCAACATGATTTCCACTATATGTACAAAAGTCTCATGAGCTTAGAAACACATAAGTATTTAGAGATTTCTTCCTCTATAAACTCTCTCAAGCTCTGTCAAATTTTTCTACTTCATCTTTATTCTTCAAGTAAATCAAGCAATATTTCGGGTGCTAGTGTTATTCCTGTCTATACACACAACTTCCGCTTTTATACCCTCGGAAACAAAATGGATCTCTTTGGAAACCTAAAATTTATTTTAAGGGTTCCATGTTTAATAGTACGGAAATAAATAAAAAAACGTGTAACTACTAAAACGCTTCAAACCAAAAACTATGAAACACTAATGTATTTAAGAAAATGTATGTGTACATATTACACAACCAATAAAACACTCATTTGTCAAGCTCAAATGACTCAATCGCAAATACAGAAAGACTATGTTACAACATTAAATTAGAAACCGAACGATCAAACTGTTTAGCATATGATCTAAAAGTTATGTTACACGATTGTACCCGTTATACCACAAACTTATGTGCTAAATCGTCATGTTCGGATAGAAAACAAAAAAAGTTTAAAGACTTGCTAATTTAGAAGAATAAGTCAAAAGAACAAAGAAAACTCTTATTTTAATGAAGCTATTATAGCGGAGGAAAAAATCAAAGGCAAAATGATAAAAACAGTATAGCGAAAGAAGAAAAAAACTAAGGACAAAATAGTAAAAAACACATTATTGTGTTATGTATATAGGTATGTAACAAGTTACTAAAAGGAAAAGAAAAAAACTAAGGACAAAATAGTAAAAAACACATTATTGTGTTATGTATATAGGTATGTAACAAGTTACTAAAAGGAAACCCGTATGATGCAGCGGTTACCACAATTTACAACACGATATTCGTTTTTGTATTTGAAATATAATTCATGTATTTGAATTATTTTTTATATTAGATATATAAGTCAATTTAATTATCATTAAGTTAATCGTTTAAATTTGTAGTAGAAGACAACATTAAATACTTGTTTAAAAGACTATTATACCCTTTTTTTTTAAGTAAATAACAAGTTTGTTCTACTAATATATATTATAATATAGTATAGATAATCAACAAGTGTAAGTTATCGTTTGATTTATTTTGTTTTGTAATTGATTTTTTTTAATGACAATTCATTAAAAAAAAGCTAAAACCCCTAGCAAGGAGCTAGAGGCCGCCAAACACAAACAACATTACATCGAAAAGGAATACCACATATTCCAATCAATGGACCGGGACTTACATCGATTATTAAACCACAAAAAAATCTGTCTCTTAATCTCCAACAACACCCCATGGAATGAAAGGGAGCACCTCTCGAAAGTGACTTTATTCCTCTCTTTCCATATACACCAACACCCGGTTATCAAGATAGTTCTCAACACCATCTCCTTCCATTCCAACGAAGAGGTCTGAAGAGAGGACACACCACATCGTTGATCGAAAAAAACGGCACCAGAGGATTGTGGGTCCAATGAACCACCAGGCTCTAGATGTGGTTAGGAAACGGACATCCTGTGAAGAGATGATCCATGAATTAAAATCCATCCCTACACAACGAGCACGCCATATTCGTGATAAACAATGATAATCATAGTTGCTAAAGAAAGATAATCTTGTATTGGTTTTGTGTGTCTTACAATGAACAATTACAAGAAATTTATAGTAAACCACAATGGCTAAACAAGGAAGATAACAACTGTAATGAGTTGTACAAAGGCTGTAAATTTGATGTCTTGACCCTAAATATGGAAGGGGAAATTATGTAGGAGATGATCCCTGTGATTACCAATCTCAATTGTTTCTTTTTTTTCTAACACTCCCCCTCAAGTTGAATAGTGGGGTCTCCAATATTCAACTTGACTAGACATTTATCGAAGATTCTTTCGTTGACTGCTTTGGTGAGTATGTCTGCAAGTTGATCCTCTGATCGAACAAATGGTAGTTCAATAATTTTTGCTTCTAGCTTCTCTTTGATAAAATGTCGATCAACTTCCACATGTTTGGTACGATCGTGTTGAACCGGATTTTCGGAGATCTGAATTGATGCTTTGTTGTCGCACATAATCCTGCAGGTTTTGATTGGAGGAAAACCAATTTCCTTTAAGAGTTTTCGTATCCATAGCACTTCTGCAAGACTTCGTGCTATCCCTCTGAATTCTGCCTCTGCACTAGACAGGGCAACAACCTTTTGCTTCTTACTTCGCCATGTAACAAGATTTCCACCTACGAGGGTGAAGTACCCTGAAGTTGATCTCCGGTTTCCCTTATCTCCTGCCCAGTCGGCATCAGTATAAGCTTGGATCTCTAGGTGTTGGTTTGGTTTGAAGAGAACCCCATGCCCAACGGTTCCTTTGAGATATCTAATGATCCTCCACACGGCCTCCATATGTGTTGTTTGGGGCTGGTGCATGAATTGACTGACAACTCCGACTGCATAGGCTATATCGGGTCTAGTATGTGAAAAATAGATTAGTTTTCCAACAAGCTTCTGGTATCTTCCTTTGTCGACTGCGTTTGCTCCTTCTATCATGTGGAGTTTGTGATTTGTCATCATGGGGGTTTTTGCAGGTTTGCAATCAAGCATTCCTGTCTCTGCCAGAAGGTCTAATACATACTTCTTTTGACATATGAAAATTCCTTGCTTCGATCTTAGGACTTCAATGCCAAGGAAGTACTTCAGGTTTCCGATGTCTTTCATTTCAAATTCTGAGAACAAGTTATCCCTTAGTCTTGTGATCTCTTCATTGTCGTCCCCTATGATAATCATATCATCAACATAGATGATTAGGCAGGTTACTAGTTTACCTCTCCGTTTGAGAAAGAGGGTGTGATCAGAGTTGCTTTGTCGGAATCCGTATTTCTTCATTGTTAAGGTGAAACGTCCAAACCATGCCCGAGGGGACTGTTTGAGACCATAGAGGGATTTCTTTAGCCTGCACACTTCCTTTGCTTTAAATTCTTCTGTAAATCCGGGTGGAGCTTCCATGTATACTTCTTCTTTTAACTCTCCATGTAAAAAGGCATTTGTGACGTCGAACTGATGGAGTGGCCAATTTTTATTAGCTGCAACAGAGAACAGAACTCTAATTGTGTCGATTTTAGCAACCGGAGAGAAGGTCTCTGAATAGTCGATCCCATATGTTTGGGTGTATCCTTTTGCAACTAATCGTGCTTTATACCTCTCGATGGTTCCATCTGGTTTATGCTTGATTGAAAAAACCCATCTACATCCGACAGATTTCTTTCCTGGAGGGAGAATACACCTTTCCCACGTATCGTTTTTTATAAGAGCGCTCATTTCTAAATTCATCGCACTCCTCCAGTTTTGAGACTTCGGGGCTTCTTCGACACGGTCTGGAATTTGTTCTGCATATAATGTTGTCTCAAAGGCTTTTGCATCTTTTGTTAGATTTCTTTTGGCAAGGTTAGCCATTGGAAACCTAGAGCTTTTGGACTGTCGTTCTGGTGTATACCATTTCGGAGGAACACCACGATTGCATCTTGGTGGTAGGGTGTACTTCTCGGTAGTGTCTTCTTGTGCCAGGTTCTCTTGTGGTTCGACTGTCTCTGTGGCTATTTCACTAAAAAACTCATGAGTTTCATTAGTTTGATCATATTCATGGGTTTGAGAAGTACTAACCTCAGAAGTACTAACCTCGGATATCGGATCAGGAGGAGTTGGTTCTGTGGCACTGGTAGATGTGGATTGTTGTGGACTTGGTGACTCATTCTGTATACCGTGACTCGTCTTTCCTTCTGATGATATGTTCGTAAGCCAACCCAGGGTGTCATTTATCTCAGTCTCCCCCTCACCGCTGTGTTGGGCTTTGTAGAAGAATTCAGTTTCAAGGAAGTCACAATTCATGGTAGTGTATATGTGACGCTTTCGGGGACTGTAGCATCGATATCCTTTTTGGTTAACTCCATACCCAACAAACACGCATTTTTCAGCACACGGTTTGTGACAATTGTAACTTCCCAAGTTAGCTCCGTTAAGTTTTTCCGTTAACTCCGTCAGTTCCGTTAGACAATCTCCGTCAGCCATATTATAAAAACAGTAACTAATGCGTGTCTAGACCGAATACGTCCATGACCTTTGGTTGATCACCGAACCCGTCCATATGTGCTATATGTTTACTTACTTGCTACCATTACGTGAAATTATATGCAACGTGTTTATTTGATTAAGAGTGTAATTGTGTGATTATCGAGAAATTGTGCTTGTCTTACTTAGAACGAAAATTGACCCTTTTGGGTAGCCAGCGAAACTACCAGGCGAAACTACAGTTTCGCCCGGTAGCTAAGGCATTTGGGCTACGGGACCAGTTTCGCGTGGCTAGCGAAACTGCCAGCGAAACTACCAGCGACACTGCCAGCGAAACTAGCACCTGATATATAGAAAACCCAAGCCAACCTTCTCATTTTTACTCACTCCTCACAAACACACACACTTCTGCACTCTCCCTCTCTCGAGATCTCCGGCCAGCAAGGAAGTAGCTCGAACCACAGAGATTCCAGCCCCAAAACTCCATCCATTTAAGCATTTGAGATCAACCGTGAGTCACATAAACCCCCTTTATGCATTTCTTGTATTTTAACTAGAATGTATGCTCAAAATCCACATGCAATGACTTCTGCTACTGCTATGATGCTTAGGGATGCTAGAAATAACATAAATTCTGTATCTTGACATGTCAGTATGAAGATCTATGCTAGATTAGGCTACTTATGTGAAAATGCATTCTTGGTAAATTGATGACTAGAAACCATGTTTTAGGTGCTGAAATTGCTCACATGATGTTGGTAAATGTTTAGGTATGCTAGATATCGAATTGCATGTGATACAGAAGCTGTTAGAAAGGTTTTTAGTCAAATTTACGGGTTTTTCTAGCGACTAGCGAAACTGTGCCTTCATCAGGCGAAATTATGTAGCGAAATTATGCATATCTCCTTCTAGCGAAACTAAGTAGCGAAACTATAGTGTCGCCGGGTAAACCAACCAGACCTGCTCGAGCGAAACTACCGAGCGAAATACCCTGAACGAAAGTTCAAGCCAGTTTCGGGCGAAACTAGGCTAGCGAAACTGTGCCAACAGTTTCGAGCGAAACTAGCCTAGCGAAACTGTGTCATCGGGTGTTGCCTAGCGAAAGTGCTGCCCGTGTACACAGCGAAACTGCTTAGCGAAACTGCTAGCGAAACTGTGACCAGAATCCAAACTTGTGCAATTTGTTTAAATGCCTTGCCATGACTTACACAATTATGCTATGATGAACATGTTTGATTTCTGTATTAAGTGAACCCCTGTTTATGATCAACCATCGGTATCGTGTGTCGTTATGTCGTGTCGTGTTTTCCAACGTGCTAATAGTTTTAAACACAACCTTACACCTAAGACCTTAATGTGGTTATTAGGTCCTCATTAACAATCATAACCGGATAAATTGAAGCTTAAGCCGAGCAACCTAAGGTGAGTTTCACTTACTGTTATAGTTGCATCCGGTTAGGGATGGCAACACGCGGTAAAGGTATTTCTTTACTTGAGTATTTATCCCACTATATCACATGTTCACTGAATTGCTTTATAAACAAAAGTCCTTACTTATCGGGCCATTAGTATTGAATAGCGAGGTAATGTTGAGTAGATCTACTGGGGATTGACACCCCCGCTCAGCGGTGCACAGGATGCACCCTCCCGACTGGCGGTCGGACTAAGACCAATGTTAGCCTAGGAACACCGTGATCGGGAAAGACACGGGGAAGGCAAATTACATAGGTGAATACCTATCAAATACCATGTCAGCTTTGGTTGCGAACGTTCAGAGGAGCATAAGCATAGGCTAGCTACCTAATGATACGGATAATACTTACATTTCTAAATTACGAATTTATTGCTTTACGATTCGTATACATTGTGGTCTACATGGTGTAGTGTAGACTGATTAGTGAACTCACCAGCCCTTTTAGCTGACACTTGATCGTTGTTTACTTTTCAGGTCGTTAGATGGATTCTGGGATGGCACGAGTGGCGGCAGTACTCTCTAACGCAAATCTTTTGGGAAATTCAAAATTTCAAACTTTATGAGCACATGTTTTGTACATCAAACTTGTAATCGCTTTTTATGCTTCCGCTGTACTCCTAAACTGACTTATGTACTTGTTAAACAAACTTTCCTCTACTTTAAATTTTAAAGCCTCTTATCTTTTGTTTAATTGCTGTTATGGCTTGGTTGTAACTAAAGTCTGGGATCCTGGTCTGGCTCACACCCCACACGGTTATACTCCGTTAGTGGAATTTTGGGGGTGTGACAGATTGGTATCAGAGCCATTGGTTACAGCGAACCAGAACATTTTTAAAGGTAAAGATTTCTGAACTGTAACTGTTTTTGAAAAGATTTTGTTACAACCCATTCCTCAAGAGTACTGCCCTGCGTGCCGAAGATGATCCTCATTCAGAATCCTTGTCTAATGTATAGCCCTAGCAAGTTTAAACGTGTCGTTCATGTAAATAGATGTTTTATGAGATTTGTTTTAACGGAACTTAACAACTTTTTAGTATTGGATATACTAACCTTTGGAGGTTTTGCATCGATTTGCTAGAAAATCATGCCTCCGCGGAGAGCACCAGAAACCAACCCGGGAACCTTTACTGCTGCTCAAGTCCAAGACATGATCAACTAAGGCGTTGCTGCAGCCTTGGCAGCCGCTCAGCTCCAGTTTCAAGGACAACATCAGCATCAGTGCACTTTCAAGACGTTTGTGGATTGTAAGCCCCTGGTGTTTAAGGGCGATGAAGGAGCTGTGGGCCTGTTACGATGGCTCGAAAATTCGGAAAAGGTTTTTGTCATGTGTAACTGCCCGGTGGGGGATCGGGTGAAGTATGCTACAGGTACACTTGAGGATTCCGCACTGACATGGTGGAATGCTCAGATTCAAATGCTGGGAATTGATGCTGCTAATGCCATGACATGGCAAGAGTTCAAAGATGCGATTATGGAAGAGTATTGCCCCCGCGATCAGGTTAAGAGGTTGGAACTCGAGTTTGTGAATTCCAAGATGGTAGGCCCAGAGGTGGAGGAGTACACTGATAGATATCACGAGTATTCAATCCTGTGTCCTTCAATGGTCGATGCCGATTATAAAAAGATAGAAAGGTATGTGGATGGGTTGGCTCCACAAATTCAGGGAATGGTAACCGCCTCAAACCCCCTTAATGTGCGGCAAGCAATCAGACTAGCACACAAGTTGACAGACCAAGCGGTGGCTCAAGGCACCTTGCCACCAAAGAAATCTCCCAAGACTGCTCTTGATGGGAAGAGAAAGAGTGAAGAGGAACCAAGTAACAACAATGCCGGTAATAACCTTGGAAAGTTTTCTGGCTCCCAGAACCAGAACAAGAGGTTAGATAACTCTAAAGGTGGTTTCAACAACAGTGGAGGCGGTAATCAAAACCGCCAAGGCAGTAGTGGTCAGGGTTCAAACAGATACAGGAGAAAGGCACCCTACTGCAACAAGTGCAGCATACATCACACAGGTGATTGCAACCACCCTCCCTGTGAGCGATGTGGTAGGATGGGACATATGGCCAAGAATTGTCGGAGTGAACTACCGAACCGGTCAAGGCAAAACAATGATGGTCCTAGGGGATGTTTTGAATGTGGTAAACCGGGCCATGTGAAAAACGATTGCCCCCAACTCAGGAGAACCGGAAAGAACAACCACCACGACAACAACAACAACAACAACAATGGCGGAGGTGGTGGTGGAAACGGGGGAAACGGTGCTAGAGGACGAGCGTTCGTCATAGGTTCAGGAGAAGCAAAGAATGATGCCAACGTGATAACCGGTAAGTTTCTTCTCAATAACTACTTTGCCAATGTGCTCTTTGATTCCGGTGCTGAGAAAAGTTTCATTTCAACTAAGTTTTGTAAGTTGATAAAGGCCAATTCGAAACCTCTAGAAGCTAGGTACACTGTTGAACTAGCTAATGGTAAGCTTATTGATGCAACACATTTAGTCAAGGATTGTACCCTAGAACTCTCTGGCCATAAGTTCAGCATAGATTTGATGCCTTTCACCATTGGTAGTTTTGACATAATAGTCGGCATGGATTGGCTATCCGAGCATCGGGCCGAACTCGTCTGCCGAGAGAAGATCGTACATATACCCACTGCAAACGGAGACGTGCTCTCGATTCAGGGTGAGAAGGGAGGCACTGTCTCCGGAATCATATCGTACCTCAAGGCCCAGAAATATCTACGGAAGGGACACGTAGCCATTCTAGCAACGGTTACGGATCAAAGCCTAGCGGAAAGGATAATCGAAGATTTCCCGATAGTTCGCGATTACTCCGATGTATTCCCAGAGGAATTACCTGGTTTACCTCCGAATCGACAAGTCGAGTTTGGAATCGACCTTGTCCCTGGTGCAGCTCCAGTTGCCCGAGCTCCTTATCGTCTGGCGGTGAATGAACTACATGAGTTGTCTACCCAACTGCAGGAGTTATTGGATAAAGGTTTTATCAGACCTAGTTCGTCGCCATGGGGTGCGCCTGTGTTATTTGTCAAGAAAAAGGATGGAACGTTCAGAATGTGTATAGATTATCGCGAGCTCAACAAAGTTACTATTAAGAATCGGTATCCTCTCCCTCGCATCGACGACCTCTTCGATCAACTGCAAGGATCCAGCTACTAATCAAAAATCGACTTAAGGTCCGGATATCATCAACTCAGGGTCCGTGAGGAGGATATTTCAAAGACTGCTTTCAGAACGCGCTACGGTCACTACGAGTTCCTAGTTATGCCTTTCGGCTTAACAAACGCGCCAGCGGTGTTCATGGACCTCATGAACCGCGTATGCAAGCCCTACCTGGACCAGTTTGTTATTGTTTTCATCGACGACATCCTCATTTATTCAAGGACGAAAGAGGAACATGAGGAGCAATCTACGGTTAATTTTAGAGTTATTAAGGAAGGAGCAACTCTACGCCAAATTCTCAAAATGCGACTTCTGGATTCGGGAAGTTCAGTTTCTGGGTCACATCGTCAATGAGCAAGGTATTCATGTTGATCCAGCCAAAGTTGAGGCAATCAAGAGTTGGTCTACGCCACGAGCACCGACAGAAATTTGACAATTTCTAGGGTTGGCGGGTTACTACCGTCGTTTTATTAAAGGGTTTTCTCAGATAGCTCAACCGTTAACCGCTCTCACGCATAAAGGCGTTCAGTACCGATGGGGCGACAAGGAAGAAGCAGCATTTCAAACCTTGAAAGAAAAACTTTGTACCGCGCCCGTACTATCTCTACCTGAAGGTGTCGACGACTTCGAAGTCTATTGTGATGCTTCAATCCAAGGACTTGGATGTGTTTTAATGCAAAGAGGCAAAGTCATTGCTTATGGGTCAAGGCAACTAAAGTCGAACGAAAAGAATTATACGACTCATGATCTGGAGTTAGGAGCTGTCGTATTTGCCTTGAAATTTTGGAGACACTACCTATACGGTACCAAGTGCACGATATTCACTGACCATAAAAGCCTCCAGCACATAATGGAACAGAAAGAACTCAACATGAGGCAGCGTAGGTGGGTCGAGCTACTAAATGACTACGACTTGGCGATAAAGTATCATCCAGGGAAGGCCAATGTGGTGGCCGATGCTCTGAGCAGAAAGGAACACGTAAAATCTAGAAGGGTACGAGCTTTACAGCTTACGATTCATGCAGGATTACCGGATAGAATCCGAGATGCTCAGAAAGAGGCCCTGAAAGAGGAAAATTTCGAGTCCGAATCCCTACATGGCATAGATGGAACTTCGGAGGTTAAGTCGGATGAAATCCGTTACTATAAAGATCGAATTTGGGTACCTCTACACGGAAACCTTCGAGAGCTAGTGATGGACGAGGCTCACAAGTCTCGATACTCGGTCCATCCTGGTTCAGACAAAATGTACCAGGACTTAAAAGAACTCTACTGGTGGCCTAAGATGAAGGCGGAAATTGCTGCATATGTCAGTAAGTGTTTGACGTGCTCAAAGGTCAAAGCAGAACACCGTAAGCCTCCAGGATTGCTGCAACAACCGACAATTCCCGAATGGAAATGGGAAGAAATCTCGATGGATTTCATCACGGGATTGCCCCGTACTCCTCGTGGAAACGACATGATTTGGGTGATCGTGGATCGACTAACCAAATCTGCCCACTTCATAGCCCTCAAGGAAAAAGACAAAACTGATAAGTTGGCACAAATCTACATTGACGAGATCGTCAAGCTTCATGGAGTACCTTTATCAATTATCTCCGATCGAGACCCCAGATTCGCTTCACACTTTTGGAGATCATTGCAATCAGCCTTAGGCACTCGTTTAGATATGAGTACCGCATACCATCCTCAGACAGACGCCCAAACCGAACGCACAATCCAAACCCTTGAAGACATGCTCCGAGCGTGCATTATGGATTTCGGCAAGAATTGGGAAGCTCACCTGCCACTGGTCGAATTCTCCTACAACAATAGCTACCATTCCAGTATTGGAGCCGCTCCCTTTGAAGCTCTGTATGGACGAAAGTGTAGGTCACCGGTCTGTTGGGCCGAGGTTGGTGATAGTCAACTAACTGGACCGGAACTAGTATATGAAACGACAGAAAGAATTGTACAGATCAGAAACCGTATGAAAGCCGCCAGAGATCGTCAAAAGAGTTATGCAGACCAGCGTAGAAGGCCATTAGAATTCGAGGTGGGTGACCGTGTACTGTTGAAAGTCTCACCTTGGAAAGGTGTCGTGCGTTTTGGAAAGCGCGGGAAGTTGAATCCCCGTTATATAGGACCCTTCCCGATAACAGAAAAGATTGGAACGGTGGCGTATCGTTTGGACTTGCCACCTGAGCTAGACGGAGTGCATAATGTATTCCACGTTTCAAACCTAAAGAAGTGTCTAGCCGATGAAACTTTGATAGTACCGCTAGAGGAACTTCACGTTGACGAGCAACTTCGGTTTATAGAGCAACCTGTTGAGATAATGGGACGCGAAGAAAAAGCACTGAAAAGAAGCAAGATCCCGATTGTCAAAGTCAGATGGCATTCAAGGCGTGGACCGGAGTTCACGTGGGAACGGGAAGACCAGATGAGAAAGAAGTATCCTCACTTGTTCGGTCAAGCCTCTGCATCAACCCAAGATACTAGCTAATTTTCAAGAACGAAAATTCCTTAACATAGGGAGGCTGTGACAATTGTAACTTCCCAAGTTAGCTCCGTTAAGTTTTTCCGTTAACTCTGTCAGTTCCGTTAGACAATCTCCGTCAGCCATATTATAAAAACAGTAACTAATGCGTGTCTAGACCGAATACGTCCATGACCTTTGGTTGATCACCGAACCCGTCCATATGTGCTATGTGTTTACTTACTTGCTACCATTACGTGAAATTATATGCAACGTGTTTATTTGATTAAGAGTGTAATTGTGTGATTATCGAGAAATTGTGCTTGTCTTACTTAGAACGAAAATTGACCCTTTTGGGTAGCCAGCGAAACTACCAGGCGAAACTACAGTTTCGCCCGGTAGCTAAGGCATTTGGGCTACGGGACCAGTTTCGCGTGGCTAGCGAAACTGCCAGCGAAACTACCAGCGACACTGCCAGCGAAACTAGCACCTGATATATAGAAAACCCAAGCCAACCTTCTCATTTTTACTCACTCCTCACAAACACACACACTTCTGCACTCTCCCTCTCTCGAGATCTCCGGCCAGCAAGGAAGTAGCTCGAACCACAGAGATTCCAGCCCCAAAACTCCATCCATTTAAGCATTTGAGATCAACCGTGAGTCACATAAACCCCCTTTATGCATTTCTTGTATGTTTAACTAGAATGTATGCTCAAAATCCACATGCAATGACTTCTGCTACTGCTATGATGCTTAGGGATGCTAGAAATAACATAAATTCTGTATCTTGACATGTCAGTATGAAGATCTATGCTAGATTAGGCTACTTATGTGAAAATGCATTCTTGGTAAATTGATGACTAGAAACCATGTTTTAGGTGCTGAAATTGCTCACATGATGTTGGTAAATGTTTAGGTATGCTAGATATCGAATTGCATGTGATACAGAAGCTGTTAGAAAGGTTTTTAGTCAAATTTACGGGTTTTTCTAGCGACTAGCGAAACTGTGCCTTCATCAGGCGAAATTATGTAGCGAAATTATGCATATCTCCTTCTAGCGAAACTAAGTAGCGAAACTATAGTGTCGCCGGGTAAACCAACCAGACCTGCTCGAGCGAAACTACCGAGCGAAATACCCTGAACGAAAGTTCAAGCCAGTTTCGGGCGAAACTAGGCTAGCGAAACTGTGCCAACAGTTTCGAGCGAAACTAGCCTAGCGAAACTGTGTCATCGGGTGTTGCCTAGCGAAAGTGCTGCCCGTGTACACAGCGAAACTGCTTAGCGAAACTGCTAGCGAAACTGTGACCAGAATCCAAACTTGTGCAATTTGTTTAAATGCCTTGCCATGACTTACACAATTATGCTATGATGAACATGTTTGATTTCTGTATTAAGTGAACCCCTGTTTATGATCAACCATCGGTATCGTGTGTCGTTATGTCGTGTCGTGTTTTCCAACGTGCTAATAGTTTTAAACACAACCTTACACCTAAGACCTTAATGTGGTTATTAGGTCCTCATTAACAATCATAACCGGATAAATTGAAGCTTAAGCCGAGCAACCTAAGGTGAGTTTCACTTACTGTTATAGTTGCATCCGGTTAGGGATGGCAACACGCGGTAAAGGTATTTCTTTACTTGAGTATTTATCCCACTATATCACATGTTCACTGAATTGCTTTATAAACAAAAGTCCTTACTTATCGGGCCATTAGTATTGAATAGCGAGGTAATGTTGAGTAGATCTACTGGGGATTGACACCCCCGCTCAGCGGTGCACAGGATGCACCCTCCCGACTGGCGGTCGGACTAAGACCAATGTTAGCCTAGGAACACCGTGATCGGGAAAGACACGGGGAAGGCAAATTACATAGGTGAATACCTATCAAATACCATGTCAGCTTTGGTTGCGAACGTTCAGAGGAGCATAAGCATAGGCTAGCTACCTAATGATACGGATAATACTTACATTTCTAAATTACGAATTTATTGCTTTACGATTCGTATACATTGTGGTCTACATGGTGTAGTGTAGACTGATTAGTGAACTCACCAGCCCTTTTAGCTGACACTTGATCGTTGTTTACTTTTCAGGTCGTTAGATGGATTCTGGGATGGCACGAGTGGCGGCAGTACTCTCTAACGCAAATCTTTTGGGAAATTCAAAATTTCAAACTTTATGAGCACATGTTTTGTACATCAAACTTGTAATCGCTTTTTATGCTTCCGCTGTACTCCTAAACTGACTTATGTACTTGTTAAACAAACTTTCCTCTACTTTAAATTTTAAAGCCTCTTATCTTTTGTTTAATTGCTGTTATGGCTTGGTTGTAACTAAAGTCTGGGATCCTGGTCTGGCTCACATCCCACACGGTTATACTCCGTTAGTGGAATTTTGGGGGTGTGACACGGTTCAAGTTTGGTTCTATCGGTTTTGGGAATGTGGACGAACACGGAGCACCCGAATATTCGAGGTTCGAGTGTAAGGATTGGAGGAACTTTGGTGAATTCGGCAAGGGTTTGTAATGGGGTTTTAAGGTTAAGAGCTTTGGTTGGTAACCTATTTATAAGGTAGGTAGCGGTTGCAAGGGCTTCAGGCCAAAAAAACTTAGGGGCTTGAGATTCGATCAAGAGAGCACGAGTTATTTCTAGGAGGATACGGTTCTTTCGCTCTACGGTACCATTTTGTTCAGGGGTGTGTGGGCATGAGGTCTGGTGTATTATGCCTTTTGTTTCACAAAATTGTTTCATTTTGGCATTAACAAATTCTCCCCCGTTGTCGGATCTTAGGGTTTGGATATTTTTTTGAAATTGTGTTTGAATCATTGTATAAAATGTGGTGAATTTATCTACAACTTCAGATTTGTGTTTTAAGAAATAAATCCATGTCATACGGGTGCAGTCATCAACAAATAACAGAAAAAAACGAAATTGCTGCCCCCCCCCCCCCCCACGACTTCTGCAGGTCCCCACACATCCGAGTGAATTAATGAAAAAGGAGTGTCAACACGAGTGTTGTTTAGTTTAAAAGATTGTCTATGGCTTTTAGCCAACACACAAATATCACAATCTAATACTTTATTTGATGGAAATTTTTTTGGAAATAATAAATGCAGGTAACCGATAGAGGGGTGCCCTAATCGTCTGTGCCAGAGCCAGGCTTCTCTGTTTGTAGTCCCATGGGCAAGCATAGAAGTACCTTCCTGAGTCACTTCGTCCACATAATACAAACCATCACGCTCAGTGCCACGCCCAATTATCGTCCCCGTCCGGATATCCTGTAAGACACAAAAAATTGGGTGCATTAAGACACTACAATTTAATTCCTTTGTTACATGACTTATAGACAACAATTTATGAGATAAGGAGGGGACGTGAAGACAATTTGAGAGTTTTAGTGTCGGTGTTATTGTAACACTTCCTCCGCCTCTTACAACCATTATTCCTCCATTTGCCGTTTGAATTTGTCTCTTTTGTGGTTTGGATGCAAAGACAATATCTGATTGGTCAAACGTCATTGTATTGGTTGCCCCGCAATCAAATATCCACAAATTTTGGTATTTTTTATCTAAGTTTTTTACCATATTAGCAAGACCCACATTAGTGCACCTAGATGTATTTCTACAATCTGTTTTAAAAAATTCGGAACAATATCTAGGAACAATTGAGGGGCTTTTTGGTAAACTTGAAGATATTTTGTACTTACAAAACTTAGGGTTTGAGGTAGAATCCTCAAACCGATTACCTTCTTTTCTTAGCGCCGCTGGTATCTCTTTCCCCATGGACTCATCAGTTGGTTCTCCTCTTTCATCATGTGCCGCTGAAAAACAACCAAATCCATAACAACATGTTCCATTTTCGTTACGTGTTGAGTTCTTGGAGTTAGATGCCGTCGCTAAGCCACCAAATCCGCCATGGTTTTCGGTTTTCTGGTGATATCCGCCGCCGTGATTGGTAGCCTCGGAGTTGCCCCCGGTGCCGGTTCCTTCTTTCCCTCTTTTGTGACCGTCATTCCACCACTCCGGGTATCCAACGATTTTGAAGCACTGCTCTTTGGTATGTTTTGTCATCCCGCAATGAGTGCACTTGAGCTTCGATTTATCCGGCCGGAATGACGTCCCTTTTGGGTCTGACCGCCGTCCCCTCGAGACGAGCCCGAGACCATCTGACTCATTTGGTCCGTTGGCGATGAGTCCAGCCGCTATCCCATGTGCTTGAGGATCGGTTGGAACAGTCCCAAGAATATTTTGATGGGCTGCTTCCTTCCTCACAGCCGCATATGCTCCTTCTGCTGAAGGTAGAGGATCCCACCTTAATATTTCCCGTTTAATATGGTCATATTTTTTGTCTAAGGCATGAAGGAACTGAAATAGTTTTTGATCTGATCTGAGTTTTGTATAGATTTTGATATCATCTGGACACTTCATCGGATTGGGGTCGATTCTGTCGATTTCTCCCCAAATTCCTTGTAAAGTAATCCAGAGATTTTCAAGAGAAACATCATTTTGTTTGGTTTCATTAGCTCTTACATGAAGATTAAAAATTTGCAACTTATCTTTTCCACTGCTGTACGTGATTGCCAGAGTATCCCATAGCGATTTTGCTGTGGGAAATTCAGTAAGATTGCAGGCGATGGTTGGTTCTATATTTTGTATCAACCATGAAAAAACAACAAGATCATCTTGTTCCCATTGGCTGTACTCTTCGCTTCCTGTTCCTGGGGGCTGTTCTGTTAAGTGATTCAAGAGGGCTTTGGATTTTCCGCCTATTGCGACACGAATCATTCGTGTCCATAGGACGTAATTCTGGCCGGTGAGTTTAAGATTTATTTGTAGTGTATCGGAAAGTTTCGGGTTTTGAGGTTGTTGGTTCAAACCACCTTTAAGGAGGTTTGAAATCTGGATGGCTAGGTCAGAATTCTGGATGCCGTCGTCAGACATGGTGACCAGAATTCAGACCCACGGGGCTAAGGTATATGATGAGCACTTTGTCAAGAGGCCTGCTCTGATACCATGATAAACAATGATAATCAGAGTTGCTAAAGAAAGATAATCTTGTATTGGTTTTGTCTGTCTTACAATGAACAATTACAAGAAATTTATAGTAAACCACAATGGCTAAACAAGGAAGATAACAACTGTAATGAGCTGTACAAAGGCTGTAAATTTGATGTCTTGACCCTAAATATGGAAGGGGAAATTATGTAGGAGATGATCCCTGTGATTACCAATCTCAATTGTTTCTTTTTTTCTAACAATTCGCTGTCGGGATATTTCTTCTTATAAGAGCATCTAACGTGGGTAATCGTCTTTGTAACGCCCGCCAAACGAAAATGTTCACTTTGATCGGCAACTCTTTACACCATTTAAAAGGAAAAGGATTAACGTGGTTGATCGCCGATTCAACCAATCTCCTAATAGACTCAACAGAGAACAAGTCATCACTATTTCCATTCCACCTCTGATTCCAGCAAGAAAGATTGAAGATGAACCCCCATTTTATTCAAATCCTCATGCACACGAGTAATAGCCTTCCAAACCCCTCCAATCTTAGATCGAAGAGGAATAAAGTTATGCAACGAGTTCCTCGCATGAATATATTCAATCACCATGCGCCACAGTTAGTCGGTTCCCTTTTGTACCGCCAAATCCATTTTGACAGGAGGCATTTGTTTGATGTCTCAAGAGAAACCGAACCGGCCCAGCCCCCATGATGTTTTGGTTTCAACACATTATCACGAGTAACCTAATGGATTTTTTTTTTGTCTTTGTCTCCACCCCAAATGAAATTAAAACAAATTTTCTCAAGGATCATCAAAACTTTTTTTTGGAACCCAATAATTGGAGAAATAAAATGTTGGGAGAGAAATCCAAGATCGCCTTGATTAACGTCAATCTACCCCTCAAGGAGAGGTGATTTTCCTTCCAAGAGGATAAACGGTTTCGGAACGAATTCATAAACGATTGCCAATGCGATTTGTGATTCATGTTCGCCCCCTCCTTTAGACCTAAATAACTGAACGGGAAATTGCACACTTTACAACCAAGAAACTTCACTCTACTTGCCACCATCTCGGGTTTCACATTGACCCCGTAAACACCACATTTTGCAAGATTCACCCTGAGTCCCAAAGCCATAAAAAGCACCATAATAAATGTTTAAGGTTGGTGAAATTACCCTCTGTCCATTTTTCAAGAATCAGTACGTCGTCCGCAAAGAGAAGATGTGATATAGAAGGCCCACAATTTGGAGTATTAATGTCGTGGAAAATCCCCAAAGAACATTCTTTCTTCATCACCCAATGAAAAGCCTCCATTGCCACAATAAACAAGAAAGGAGATAAAAAATCATCTTGACGGACCCCCTTGAAACAATCAAACTCACCGATAGAAGACCCGTTAATGAGCACCGAGGTTCAAGAAGCCTATATACTTATCGAAAACATATATTAACTAGCTAGCGAGATTCGCGCGTTGCGCAAAGCGGTGTAAACGCGTTCAGTCGTTGCCAAAATTTACACTTTCACCTTTATAAATGTAGGCTGCAATTTTCCAGTCATTTAAATGGAAAAATCATACTGAAAGGCCAATGCCCATTCAAGAGTTTAGTTGCTAAGTGAAGTTGTTCTTGTTTGACTGGCTGAAAGTCAAGCAACATATACCAAATTCATTTAGAAATTAAAACAATTAACCGAACTCTCTTCATGGATTTCAATATCAAATCAGAAAAGGTTAAAGATCTTTATCATGTATGATCCTATAGATCTTGATAATCATGCAATTAGGCAAACATATATTGCAGACCAATTGCCAAAAGAAATATGCTATTAGACCAGGCTAGAACTTTGATGCTAAATCACTAATATGAAGCTCATACTCGTAGGGATGTGTAGTGGGCTGAAATAAACTTGAACCTAAAAATATTTAGAATTAAAGACCTGATTTAGTTGTTTTTTTTTTTTTGCTTAGTAAATTAACCAAACCTCATAATGAAAAGGACACACATCTGATGTTTTTAAATCAAAAGATTCATAGCTCAGGCAATGTTTAAAACACACTCACATGCTTACACCCATTTAGAAACAACTATTCTACTAAAAGGCAAGAGCACTGGTTGGCAAACTCCTTAGTCCCAAAGAGGTATAGGCAAACACCTTAGTCCCAGAGAGGTATATGCAAACACAGCCACAAAAAAAGAACCATAAAGACAAAAGTCATTGTTAATGATCATGTGTGTGGTTACACCACACCAAGAGATTAAAAAAAACTTTATGTATTTATTTAAATCTAGTTAATCTGAATACTAATGGTTGCCGCCGTATCACGTGCTGACACCCCGCTAGCTGTACCATGTTTTGCATCCTACATGTCAAAACAAATATTCATTTATGTGATCATTACAACTTCAAGCACTTCCCTAAACCATCTTCTACAACCTGTGCTATGCCAATTACCTAGTGTTAATCATCCAATACCAAACAATCATATTCAAACGCACAAATAGACACATTCTAAGTTATGTTCGAAAGGTTTGTTTTGATTGAGATGTCAACAATACATTTTTAGCAAAAACTATACATACCATTGAAACTGTGAAGGCTGTAGAGAGTTTTTCTTCATTATCTTTATGGGTAACCATTAAAGGAATATCCAATCTATCCAAAATCTTCACCTTTAATGCTTACATAAACAATCTTAGTTCCATGCTTAACAATAAAAGCCATAGCCTCTGGTGTAACACATGATGCTGACAATATTAAATTCTCTTCATATTCTCTGCATTCATCATTGACAGCCACTACCATCTGAAGTATAAAAAATGGTATAAAATAAAATAGCACCCTAGTTTGTGTCCTAACTTAATGAATTTAAATTGTCCATGGCCATAATTTAAATTGTAAAGTGAATGTCTGTGTGTTGGCCAACGCCAAAAATTAGAAGGAAAATATATCAAATAAATCATATGCAACTATCTGTGGAGCTAAAGAGGTTGATTTAAGCAAATAAAATCAAGAGAAATAGCTTATGAACACTCTCATAATTGTATCTAGAAAAAGAGCCGACACTAAAATAATCAAAAGTGAAATAGGAATTATGACAATATGAATACGATTCATTCCTCGTTAATCTACTAATTAACACTCTTATAATTGCACCAGATTTCCTGCGTAAAGAGTTGGTAACTCATATGTAAGAATCAATTATTGTAAAATCATTTCATGGTGGAATTCTTAAATTATGTACATATAAAGTGAGTTACCGTGCCAGAAAAGAGATAAAACATGTACATATATGTTTAGTACTTGTAAGTTGTGATTCTTAAGTTGCAAGCTTACCAACTCAAACACAACCGTATCAAACAAAGTCCAACAAACAAATCTACAAATCTCAAACAAAAGTTTTGACTATAATAAATAACACAACAATCAATCTACTAACCAGATAACGAAAGTAAAGACAGAATAATTTAAATTGATAAGCAAGAAATTCAGCCCAAATCAAAACCAATAACCTATATGGATGGATCATAGGAAATACACTCCAATTACAAAGACCTCATGATAACTTAGCACCGGAGATGTAAACTTTATTCCTAAACAAATCCAAACAACTACCTTTCTCGGAAAAGTGAACCAGTTCTTAACAAACCCTAATAGCAAAAAGGGGGAAATGATTAAAAATTAAGAACCTAGGGTTAGCTTGGATTTGGCTGGTCCAGATTGCTGACATACTCAGTGTCCATCAGTTTTTCTCCCTCGAGTGAAGACCTAAGAACAAATTACATAGCAGATATCAAACTCAAGAATAAATAAACCTGAAGATGAAAAGATTACGAACAGATTACATAAATTTACGTATAGAATCATGATATGAACACAATCATTCTAACAGAAATCAAAAATGAATTCACGAATACCTCTGAAAAATTAGATTAAGCAGCTTATTAGATTTGCAACATCGATTTCAAAAATAGATTCGCATGATAATGGAGACATGAATGCTATGGTTTGAGAACGCCACCAGCAACAGTTGCTAACGACAACGCACATTCATTCTAACTGAAATCGAAATCCAGCAACCTTCAAGGGAGACTACGCAAGTTCAAGATGTGTAACCATCGATGACCATAGAAAAGAAAAATCCATGGGTGAATCTAGTATGTAAGGGGGGAGAGAGAGTTAGAGAGAGAACCTGTGTTGCAGGCGATGGCCAGAATTAGGATTTACTCGTTGGAAAGAAAAAGCCTTTGACGGAGCAGGGATGAATCACTGTCTAAATCTGAAGAGTAGGGACAGGGATGAATCAGCTGGGTATGGGAGGTCTGTCTCGATTTTGACTGATTGGTAGGTGAGGGAGGACGTTGGTTAGTCAGACACGTTTCCAACACTTGTTCCAATCGAGTTGTTTTCAGTGGGCCAGAGAGAAAGCAATCAACACAACCTCTGTCAAGAGACAGAATGAACAACTACCTTCTTTTCTATACACAAATCACTTGTACATAACGCTTGGAGAGATGTACATGGACGAAAAAAAAAACTATTTATGAAGTTCACAATTATTTATAATTATTTATAGGGGATAATAAAAGTTCTATTTCATTCCTTACAACCGCAAGCTTATATACGTATCCAAAATATAATGTTATCTTATTTTCTAATTAATTTTTCGGTTCGGTTTACTCCGATCCATAATTCCATCCGACCCGTTTGTAGACAATTCAAAGCAAA
>JBCNJP010000007.1:30042550-30077137 GCA_039602395.1 Deinandra increscens subsp. villosa | reverse complement strand
AAAAACTTATAAAAATCAATAAAAATATATTCTTTTTGTATAAAATCACTAGATCTAGTTGTGTAATGTAAGATTTAGGTTTAAGAATGCATAAAGGTTGGATCTTGATGATGAGGGATGAAAGAATCAAGAGATGGAGGTTCGGTTTGAAGATTCTAACCTTTTTTGATGGAAAACCGACACTAATTGAGGCTCGAAATCACCAAACTTGTCTCCAAACTCTTCAAGGAACTTGGTCTTGGTTAATCACATCCGTTTTAGGGTTTAGGAGGTGTTAAAAATGAGGAGAATGGAGGCTGGGTCGAGTTTAGAAGTATAAATACCCATTTTTTAGGGTTTGGCCGATGGGTGGTCGGTGGGAGGTACACGCCGCAAGCCCCATAGGGCGTCGCGATACGCGGCGCTTTTCTGGGTTGCGCGCGGGTGCCATTTTCTCCCGAATTCGCGTTAAAACTATGTTTCGACCCCCGTTTTCGCCCAGTTTCCTCATTTTAAGTTTACCATCATGTCAAACACATTTAATCCACTCAAACTGATATAAAATATGTATCCTAACGATTAACGGTTGATACAAATATCACAAAAAGTGTATTTTTGGTCGGTTTTGTCGTTTTTCTTGTTTTTAAGCAATTCGCCAACGTTTTGCGATCCAATCAAGTATTTGATGACTCATGACAAGGTAAATGATCATATGACTCATAAACATGATAAAATTGATATACGAACTCAAAATGTGATCTCCCGGTTAAAATCGAAATCGGTCGGGATTTATCGAATTTTCACCGTTTTCATTCTAGACCTTAAATTCACACCAACCTTCACTTGTATTCACTTGTGTGTGTAACTAGTATTACACACAAGGGTCATACACGTTTATATTGATCAAATTCCCGGTTGAACGTAATTCAGTGATATGTTCGCGTAACATCCAAATTGAAGGCAAATCGAACATCAAATCGATCAATAAACATGATAATGGGTCCAATAACATGAAATTAAGTTAATAAACATCAAAATCGATCAATACCCATAAATTTACTTATCAATCAACGGATCGGGTTACAATACGGATAAGAATCAGACAATCGGAAAACCCGAAATGTTACAGTCTCCCCTACTTTAGGAAATTTCGTCCTGAAATTAAAATCAAGAAGACTGAACGAACAACTGAGGGTATTTGGCTTTCATTTGGTCCTCACACTCCCAAGTGAACTTTGGTCCACGTTTAGACTCCCAACGAAGCTTGACGATCGGGATCCGGCTGCGCTTGAGTTGTTTGATTTCTCGATCCATAATCTCAACCGGTTTCTCAACGAAATGCATAGACTCGTCGATCTGAATGTCCTCAAGTGGAACATGAAGGTTCTCATCAGCCAGACACTTTCGAAGATTCGACACATGAAATGTAGGATGGACATTGGCAAGTTCGGGGGGAATTTTAAGTCGATAAGCCACTCTACAAATCTTATAAAGGATTTTGAACGGGCCAACATATCGAGGTGATAGTTTTCCCTTCTTTCTAAATCGAACGACGCCTTTCCAAGGTGATACCTTTAAGAGGACATGGTCGCCGTTTTTTAATTCAAGGGGCTTTCGTCGTCTATCAGCATAACTCTTCTGACGTCTCCTAGCAGCGAGCTAATGATCACGAATCTGAGAGATTTTGTCGGTCGTCTCCTGGATCAATTCAGGACCGGTGATTTGAGCTTCGCCGACCTCGCTCCAACATATAGGTGACCGACACTTTCTGCCATAAAGAGCTTCGAACGGGGCCATACCAATGCTCGAATGATAGCTGTTATTATAAGAGATCTCGATCAATGGTAAAAGAGTATCCCAACTGCCACCGAAATCGATAACACAAACGCGAAGCATATCCTCGAGAGTCTGAATGGTGCGCTCAGACTGACCATCAGTCTGTGGGTGACAGGCAGTGCTGAGATCCAAACGAGTTCCCAAGGCGGATTGAAGAGATTGCCAAAAGTGGGAGGTAAAACAGCCATCACGATCAGAAATGATAGTCAAAGGAGTGCCATGACGCTTAACGATCTCGTTCACATAAAGATTTAGCCAACTTATCAGCCTTATCTTTCTCATTGATAGCAAAGAAATGAGCAGATTTGGTCAAACGCTCAACAATGACCCAAATGCTATCGTGACCTCTAGGGGTTTTTGGATGTGCTGTGATGAAGCCCATCGAAATGTTCTCCCACTTCCAAACTGGGATTCTTGGCTGCTCGAGCAATCCGGAGGTTCGCTGGTGCTCGGCCTTGACTTTTAAGCAAGTCAGACACTTTGCCACATAGAGTGCAATGTCTTTCTTCATACCCGGCCACCAATAAAGCTTTCGAAGATCAAGATACATCTTATCCGAACCAGGATGAATAGAATAACGAGATTTGTGAGCCTCGTCCATGATAAACGCTCGGAGATCGTCTCGATCAGGAATCCAGAGACGATCCAAGAAATAGAGAAGACCATCTGACTTGGTCACAAATTGAAGTTCAGCGCCACATGATAACTCATTATGCAGATTACCTTCATTAATCGATATGCGTTGAGCTTCATGAATACGAGCTTTAAGATTGGTCATATGATGACAGCTCTGAAAGAGGATAAGTTTGGCATGTTCTTTTCGACTCAAGGCATCGGCCACGACATTCGCTTTACCAGGATGGTAACGAATCTCGTAATCATAGTCGTTTAAGAGCTCGACCCATTGACGCTGGCGCATATTAAGATCCCTCTAATTGAATATATGTTGAAGGCTTTTGTGATCGGTAAAGACCACACACTCGGTACCGTATAGGTAATGCCTCCAGAGTTTAAGATCAAACACGACCGCACCAAGCTCGAGATCATGCGTCATGTAATTTTTCCCGTGCTTCTTAAGCTGCCTCGATCCATATGCGATTACCTTTCCTCATTGCATGAGAACGCAACCGAGGCCTTGATGAGAAGCATCACAATAAACCACAAAATTATCTGTCCCGTCAGGAAGAGTTAAGATAGGGCCTTCACACAACATTTGCTTAAGGGTCTGAAATGCGCTTTCTTGAGCAGGACCCCACTCGAAGGGTTGACTTTTCTGAGTCAAGGAAGTAAGAGGCACGGCGATGCGAGAGAAATTAGCAATAAAGCGCCGATAATAGCCCGCTAACCCAAGAAACGAGCGGACTTCAGTAGGTGTAGTAGGGGTACACCAACTCTTAACGGCCTCAATTTTGGAAGGATCAACATGAATACCCTTGTCGTTAACAATGTGTCCCAAAAATTGAACCTCTTTTAGCCAAAATTCACACTTGGAGAACTTGGCGTAAAGTTGCTCTTTCTTCAGGAGTTCAAGTACTAGACGTAGGTGAGTCTCATGTTCGGCCTTAGACTTTGAGTAGATTAAGATATCATCAATGAATACGATAACGAATTTATCAAGATAGGGTTTACAAACACGATTCATGAGGTCCATGAATATAGCAGGAGCATTTGTCAACCCGAAAGGCATAACAGTGAACTCAAAGTGGCCATAACGAGTGTGAAAGGCGGTTTTGTAAACATCCTCCTCCGTGACTCGAAGCTGATGATAACCAGAACGAAGATCGATTTTTGAAAAGCAAGTGGCTCCGTGAAGCTGATCGAAGAGTTCATCAATACGAGGCAACGGATAATTGTTTTTGATGGTGAGTTTGTTAAGCTCACGATAACCAATGCACATACGAAGAGTGACATCCTTCTTTTTGACAAACAGGATGGGTGCTCCCCATGGTGAGGAACTCGGTCGAATGAAACCCTTGTCAGAAAGTTCTTGAAGTTGTTTAGCCAACTCTTGCATTTCTGAGGGTGCGAGGCGATATGGCGACTTAGCTACCGGAGTAGCTCCTGGAACAAGGTCGATACGGAAGTCAACTTGGCGAACGAGACGAAGACCCGTAATGTCATCGGGAAAAACTTCCGGAAAGTCTCTCACGATCGGGATGTCTTCGATTCCCCTTTCTTTTTCTCGGACCTCCATAACATGCGCCAGAAAAGCCGGATACTCCTTGCGTAAGTACTTATGGGCCTTTGTACAAGACATACGCTTGAGCCCACAGGACGGTGTATCGCCAAGAATAATCAGAAATTGGCCATCCGGACGAGGAATGCGAATGATTTTATTGAAACAAACGAGCTCGGCACGATGACGAGATAACCAATCCATACCAACAATGATATCAAAACTTTCGAGATGCATTGGAATAAGATCGATAGGGAAGATATGGTCCTTGAAATCCAACTTGCAACCTCAAACAATAAAATCAAGAGCAATAGGTTTTCCATCCGCGATCTCAACCGTGAATGGATAATCGAGTGCAGTACGTGGTGTATCAAGTAAAGGCTCAAACTCTAATGATACAAAACTACGATTGGCACCAGAATCAAATAATATAGAGGCATAATGGTTGTTCACAAGAAACGTACCATTGACGACCTCCTGGTTCGCCTGAGCCTGATTAATATACACTGAAAAGATATATGAGAATAAAATTGATAGCAGAAACTGATTACAAGTATAAAGAGACATGATCACAAACCTGATTAGCATTTATGACAAAGGCACGAGCCGGAGCACCACAATTAACGTTAGCAGCAGGCGGGTTAGCAACCGCGAGAGCAGGGAAAGCGTTCCTTAGATGGGTGGTGGATCCACAATTATAGCAAGCCCGAACCTAAACCTGAACATTAGGAGCTTGGGCTATCAGAGGTTGGGCCGGATACTGGGCCAAAGGCTGCGCTCGAACAGGCATGCGACAAGCATGAGTGGGATGATGATGGTTACACCGGGCACAAAGAGGATGGGTACCCGTATAAGGTTTCTTGGCTAGAGGTGCACCAGGAGCCCATTGAGCAACAGGGGTGGCAGGAATAGCAGGTGCAAGAGTAGCAGTAACCGTACAGTTTCGCCCCTTACATTTCTTTTTGTTACTTTTAGCAGCAGATGACTCAGTTTTGTACTCCTTTCGGACATGGGTTCGGCCTTTTCTGTACCCAATTCCCTCTTAGAACCCCTTCTTTTCGGTTTGCCCGCTTTTACATGGTTATCGGTCAGACGAGCAGCAAGATGAACAACGCTGTCAAGTGTCACAGGATTACTGGCCCAGATAGAATCCTGTATGTCCTCGGGTAACCCACCAGTATAGCATTCAATAGCTCGAAATTCAGGAGTGACAATTTCAGGCACAAGGATTTTCAATTCATAGAAACGTTAGGTATACTCCTGATTTTCCCCACTGTATTGTTTCAGCGCCCAAAATTTATCCTTAAGTTTCTTTAGTTCAGAACGGGGACAGTATTTTTATCTCATAACCTCCTTCAGTTCATCCCAAGATAGAGCTAAAGCCGCATCGGACCCGCGAATCTATTTCTCACCGTTCCACCATGTAAGAGCTTTTTCAGTGAGACTGATGGTGGCACACGGGACTTTCAGATGATCAGGACAGGCACTGTTCACGAAGGTGTTTTCCATCCCCTCGAATCACTGAAGTAAACCAATAGGACCCTCGGTCCCCTTGAATTTGGGTGGGTTGCAGGAGTTAAAATGCTTGAATAAACAAGTAGCCATAGTGGCAGCATTAGCAGGGTTAGCATTCACACCCTGCTGGAGTTGAGCCACGATACTGGGAAGAACCTCAGCCATCTGTTTGGCTATTACCGAGGCCATTTTGCGGCCACTATCGCCCTTTCGACGTCCCTTGAAATGGATCGATATGCTGAGATTCAAGAACAACAATGATGAGTCATGATGTGATGTGATTGATAATCAAATTTTTGAGGGTAAAATTGTTAAGTGTAAAACTGGTGTGTGTTATCGAACCGTGATACCGTGTAACTCATGATCATAGTTTATTAAAAATCATTTTTTTAAACATAATCGTGCGCCAGAACGTGAAATCAAGCATTTGAGATAAAACGTAACGGAGTGGTTCTCACCTCCAGATTGGAAGGCTACAACTGAGACTAATCAGATCAAGATCCTAGTGGTAGACACATGCTTTGGCCTAATAGGTTCCATCACTCTCATCGGGGCGTCCCAGGTGAGCGTCTGGGCCCAACGGTTGATAGGGCTTATATGCAATGCTTTTCTTGATAGGGCTAGAAAGCCTTAGTGATTCGTGCTCAAGTGCGTGCTTTTTAACGAGGGCAAAGCAATTGAAATAGGCAACAATTAAGAAACAATTTTCTGGACAAAATAAACAATTAGGCACATTGCGTATGAGACACTCATGCAGGACACCTAAGGCAATAGTCTAGGTCAAACCAGTTCAAATAACCTAGATCCCTATAGCCGTGGCTCTGATCCCAATCTGTCACACCCCAACCGACAGCGGAATACGCCGGGGCGTGAAGATTGTCCAGAAGCTCACAACACTAATTTAGGTTGCGATATTTATAATAGTTACCCATTTCATAGCAAATAAACAAAACATAGCAACCAAGTCATAACATACGATAAACAACATAAAACATAGTCTAAGCATAACGGTTCATTATTTAATGGTCTCTCTAAAGCCGATGCAACCCTAAAGTGATGACAACCAAATCAAACCGCATTACCTACAACATCTTATAAAAAGAGTCAACTAAAAATAGTTGGTGAGAATTCATAGGTTTAATGATAACGTTCAAAAACCATGCGTACAAGTTTAATAAAATTATAATTGATAAATTGATAATTGATAAATAATAAGCTAACCTAATCCAACCCTTGACAATTAGGCTTTCAATCACAAGGCGCCACACGCGAGGCAGGCCAAGTGGGCTTGTCAGGCCAATAGATCTATTATCGTAACCCCGGCATGTTTAATGTTAATAATTACGTTCATCGTTCAATCTTTCATCGTTCAATCGTTCATCGTTCCATCGTTCAATCGTTCATCGTTCAATCGCTCATCGTTCCATCGTTCAATCATTCATCGTTCATCATTCAATCAACCAATCAAGACAATCATACAAGTTTCAAGTATCATCGAGCATAGAATTCGCATGTGAAAATAAAATTTGATAAATGATACATGTTGCACCCCAAAAACATTTAAGTAAAAAGGGGCTATGAAAACTCACGTGATAGCTAAAGCGTCAAAAGTAAAACCGAAGAATAGCGGTGTGAATCAAACCCGGAGATCACCTTTACGATCGAACGTGGTGGAGAAAGTACCGACAAAAGATGAATAGCTAAATAAGTATTCAAACAAATAAAACGTGCGACTAGCCATGACACGACGGACTCGATCGGATACGCGGCTCGTTAATTGAGTATTTTAGTAATGATTATGAGAATTTATATGATCAAATGGTCAACCTAAAACTAGGTCAAACGTTTAGCAAAAAGATTATTTATTTAACTATAAAATATTACGTCGCCTCAACTTGATTATTTTCTATAAAATCGACCGACCATATTTAGTCTTCAAAAATTTATTTAGGGATGATCTAAACATGTGCAAACACCCACAAAATTTTCAAGTCCAAATTCAAATGTTGACCTAACGATTTAGTTAAAATTAATTATTTTAGAACCCCAAAAATACTAGTTAACTAAATTTAAATAATCAACTATGCAAGATTTAATCCTAAACAAGGCATAACCCTAGATCTAGGTCCAAAATCATATTTCATGACAAAATCCCTAGATCTAATATTCTAGTTTAACTATAACATCATCTAATCAAGCTCTAAACATGAGAATTCAAGAAACACATAAAAATCATCTTTTCACTTCATGAAGTCCTCAATCTATAATCATGGTGATGATTCCCTCATTCCAAACCCTAGATCTACCTTTTTTATGGTGTCCATCTCAAGATCCAACAAGATTGTTTAGGTAGAACTTAGATCTATGGAGATCCAAGGAAGAAAATAAGAAGAAAAAAAAAGTGGACTTTTTAGTATAAAAATCAAGTTTTTATAACCAAAACACTAGATCTATAGATTAGGATTTTTCCTCATGTCCAAAAACATGTATAAAGATGGTGTATTTTCTAGCCATAAATTAGATCTATCAAGATCTATAAAGATCTTATGAGTTTTTAACAAAAAGTGTCATTAAAAGTTATAAAAATAAAAAAAAATCTATTCTTTTTGTATAAAATCACTAGATCTAGTTGTGTAATGTAAGATCTAGGTTTAAGAATGCATAAAGGTTGGATCTTGATGATGAGAGATGAAAGAATCAAGAAGAACGAGGTTCGGTTTGAAGATTCTAACCTTCTTGATGGAAAACCGACACTAATCAAGGCTCGAAATCACCAAACTTGGCTCCAAAATCTTCAAGGAACTTGGTCTTGGTTAATCACAGCCATTTTAGGGTTTAGGAGGTGTTAAAAATGAGGAGAATGGTGTTAAAAATGAGGAGAATGGAGGCTGGGTCGAGTTTAGAAGTATAAATACCCATTTTTTAGGATTTGGCCGATGGGTGGTCAGTGGGCGGTACGCGCCGCAAGCCCCAGAGGGCGTCGTGATACGCGGCGCTTTTCTGGGCTGCGAGCGCGTGCCATTTTGCTCCTGATTTCGCGTTAAAACTCCGTTTCGACCCCCGTTTTTGCCCAATTTTCTCATTTTAAGTTTACCATCATGTCAACCACATTTAATCCGCTCAAATTGATATAAAATATATCTCCTAACGATTAATGGTTGATAAAATATCATAAAAAGTGTATTTTTGGTCGGTTTTGTCATTTTTCTCGTTTTTAAGCAATTTACCAATGTTTTGCGATCCAATCAAGTGTATGATGACTCATGATATGGTAAATGATCATATGACTCATAAACATGATAAAATTGATATACGAACTCAAAATGTGATCTCCCGGTTAAAATCAAAATCGAGCGAGATTTACCGAATTTTCACCGTTTTCGTTCTAGACCTTGAATTCACACCAACCTTCACTTCTATTCACTTGTGTGTGTAACTAGTATTACACACAAGGTTCATACACGTTTAGATTGATCAAATTCCCGGTTGAACGTAATTCAATGACATATTCGCGTAACATCCAAATTAAAGGCAAATCAAACATCAAATCGATCAATAAACATGATAGTGGATCCAATAACATGAAATTAGGTTAATAAACATCAAAATCAATCAATACCCATAAATTCGATTATCAATCAACAGATCGGGTTACAATACGGATAAGAATTAGACAATCAGAAAAACCCGAAATGTTACATGAAAGGCCCTGCTAATGAAGATGATTACCTTTGTTTCTGTTCTTTGGGCTTTGAAGTTTTCTTTGTTGCTCCAGAGGTGAGGGGTTGAGAGGGATTTATTTTCTTAGCTGTGTTTTATGGTGATTGAGTGGGAGGAGGAGGCAAGGAGGAGGAGGCATACCTTCTGAAGTTTGAGGTGGAGGTCTGCATCTTTTTGAGTTCTTTCTTTTGATGTGTTCTTCCTCCTCTTCCTGTTCATCTGAGTCCTCACTTTGAACTTTTATCTTCTTTGATGGTAGTTGAACAGAGATTGTGATTTGTTTCCTTTTCTCACCTGTGCTTTTTAACTTTTGTTTCCATTCTCTTTCAATTTCCCTCATTTTATCTTCTTGGAAGGAATGTTTGATGTCCAGATTTATAGAAGTCATTTGATTTCTTGTCAGGTTGCTTGGAATGTTTGATGTCCAGATTTATAGAAGTCATTTGATTTCTTGTCAGGTTGCTTCTAACAAGCTTTGTTATCTCCTAAGCTTCCTTTGTTGACTTCTACCCATTTCTTCCAGAATCCTTTTCTTGTCTATTAGTCTTGTAGACAGGTTCTTGATCATAGATTCATCAGCACTTGTGTCTACAGGTGACAACTTTTAGAGACTGCTATTGATTTCTTCTGATATTTGGTTAGTCTCTTCTCTAAGTTCTTCTTTCCAAGTCTTCAGCTCATCCACTAGAGTTGTTATTTGATCAGTATTTTGAGCTGTTTCTCCCTTTACCTTCTTGAGATTTTCAGAGTTTGAAGAATTGAGCTTTCCTAACTCATGAAGGGTAATTCTCTGACCTCTTTTAAAATTAGAGATTTTATCTCTAATCCATTGAGAAAAATTTAAGAGATCAAATTTGAGTAAAGTGTTGGGTAAATTTAGAGAGGGATCAACAGATGATCTTTCTCTTTCTAACTCACCGGTGGACGACACATGTCCTGTCGTTTTACTAACAAACACTCTATTGAGAGTTTTATTAATGCCTAGGGAACCAGAAATATATGGTGTTCGTGTGTTGTGTGAATGTTCTTTTCTGAAGATCCATAGGGAACCAATCCCTATGAATTCTTTCCAAGTTTTCTTGACTCACTGAGTCTCCACTTGTTGGTGCTTGTTGATGACTTTCAAAGTCATCAAACAGGCTGGGCTTGGTGGCTATTTCGGGGATGTGGATGTGAGGTGGTGAGTTGGTTGACTAATGTTGAAATCTTTGTAGGCGGGGGCGGAGAAGTTGGATGTGGGAGAGTTGGGTGAGTTTCTGTTCAGATTAACTGACTTAGAATAATAGAATTCTTGTGGGCTGTGTTTGTGGATTGGTTATTCTGGTTCAGATGGGTTCTGCTCCTAGGATTCTATTCCTAGTTTGTATTTCATGAGGAATGGGGATCCATCGGGTATATTTGATAGCAAGGAAGAAGGTACAAAAGATATGGAGTGAGTTGTACCTGATTCAAATTTCTTTAGTATTTTCAGGATGGTGGAGTCATGTTAAACTCCTGTTAGTGGTATTGATTTTTCCTGAGTCTTTTTGAAAATTAGCAAAGAGAGAAATCTAATGAATGGAATATAAGTTGTTTCTTTCTTTTCCTTTTGCTTGTCTTCAATTCTTTTTATCAGATTCTTCTAGATTTTGCTCCATAATCCAACCTTTTGTTTAGAATTAGAGCGATCATTATGGAGTATACGGACTCACTAGCCTGATCTGATGATCGAACTTTTGTAATCAGGCTGTACATTAGGGTGTGCATCATTAGCTTCCAGTTTCTCTCTAGATGATTGATAGTTATTCTTGACATAGTATTAAAACTTGTGCCTTTGTTCAGAGAATTGATGATCTTTAGAATTCCTGTCTTATTTAGAGGGTTTACAGGATTTTCTGGTGTTTTAAGATCGACAACCTATCTGAAATCTTCTTCAGAAAACTGCAGCGTTGTTGTAGATCGATCTTCATTCTGAATGAATGCCTCAATCCATTCCGTTTTGTTGCCTTTGACGGTCTCTATATTTACCTTTATAGTTGACCAAACATTCATAAGGATCTGTTTGGTAACTTGTTCATCTTCTGTAAGAGCAATCCTGAGTGGTGAAAATCTTAGGGCTTCAATGATGATTTGTACATCGTCAGAGTATGTCGATGGATTTAGATTTGCACACACATTGTTGGGTTTGATGTTAAAGGTTTTGAATGGGGAGGTTTGAGAGGATGAGGCCATTTTTGAGTTCTTTGATTATATGAGGGGATGCTCTGCTTGGTGAAGATAATGGTTTAGGAATAGTGTATAATGTTAGAGCATATTCCTATGCTATAGAGTGTCTCGTGTATTGTATCTAAGTGAGCGTTTGTGTGAGTCAAAGTGTCAACATACCAAGGGTCGTACCATTCTGGTCCGCTGTATCAATTGGTACGAGCGTACCAATTGGTTAGCTACATGGTACGCCAGCTTGTATGTTGCACCTATAAATACTTTGTGTTAGAATGAGAGCAAGATACTTCTGTCATTCTACACCTTTTCTGTGTGGGTTCTAGAGAGAGAAACCAGAGACTCTTCTTTGTATCTTCAAGTGATTGAATAAGGAAACTCTTATTTACTTTCTCGTGTTCACTAGTTTGATTGATTCACGCAATAGTGAGATCATTCCGTGTACTTACAAGTGGTATCAGAGCAATCCAGGTTGCTCTACTGCTGTGTTTTTTATCATTTTCGAAATTCTAGTGCGAGAAAGTGGGTTTTTCTTCATTTTTCATCAAATTCCATCAATTTCGAGTGTTTCTGATGTCAAACTTGATTGCAAAACATTCCTAGTGTGTTTTCATTGCCTACTGCTGCAATTCATAGTTCAAAATCTTCAAATTCGTGAAAATTCAATAATTTCAGTTTGGTACGCCGGTTGAATGTCGTGGTACGCTGGATGAACTGTTAGTACGCTGCTGGTACGTTCATTGGTACGTAAGGCAATCTTCATCGTTGGTCCGGAGCAGTTACGCCATACCATTTGGTCCGCTGATTGGTACGCAAGGCAATCTTCAAAGGTGGTATGTTACTGTTCAATGTGGTACGGTGAGTTCACTGGTACGTCGATTGGTTTGGTATGCTGAGATTGTGGTACGCTGAGTGGTTGGTACGGTTAAAGTTTTTGGTACGGAGGTCAATGATTTGGTATGCTGAAAATGGTTTTTGGTCCGCTGGCAGAATAGTTGTGTTCACTAAAACTGAAGTAACTTGAGTTTCGTTAAGAGTTACAGGAGCTAATACCAGCCAAAACGACCTTCTCGACGAGATCTACACTTTTACTCGCCTAATGGCCAGTACCCTCCGGTTTGACCCCTAAAATCCATCTTTAAGAACTCCGTTTTTGCAACCGAAGTTTTCAATACCGAAAGTTTAATACAAAATGTCTGATTTTCAAGCATTCGTGGCTATGCAAAGTGCGATGCAAACAATGATAAACTTTGATAATGAAATCGGAACAAGCCAGAAAGTTCCCAAGTTATTGAAGTTTGAGGATTATCAAAATGGGAAGCAACGATTTTCCGCATATATCAGCACGAATGATATCGATTTGTGGATTCCGATTAAGAAGCTTTATGCACATCCAACTTATCAAGGCGATTTTAAAGAAGTTCATACGTTTGACAATGCTAAGAGAAAACTTTATGAACTTGAACAAAAAGCTTTTGGGTATCTTACAATGGCTTTACCAACCGAGTTACTACATCAGTTTAGTACTTGTAAGAAATCAAAGCAATTATGGGATGCATTATCTGCAAGATGTGAAGGCAATGGTCAATACAAAAAGAGTCGAAGGAAAGTGCTTAATAAAGAATTTGAAAATTTTCAACACTATGATAAAGAAGACATTCCTGCTCTTGTATCTAGATTGTCTCATTTGATAAGTGAAATGAAAGTGGTTAAGATTGAGAAGACCGAGGAGGAATTAAAAGAGAAACTGATGGAAGCATTACCAGAAAAGTGGGAGAATTATGTTTTATTGCTTACTCATGACAAAGAGTATTCAACATTATATTTTCATGATTTAACCGGAAAGCTTCATGCTAGAGAGATGGAAATGATGACTTCAAATAAGTCAATAGCTCAATTGCAAAATCTTGAATTGTATCATGGTCAGAATTCTGCAAGTCTGAATCCCAAATATAAATCATTTGGTTTTGATTCATCAAATCCAGCTCCAACAGCATTTGTTGCTAGTCAGCTAGTCATGGTCTAGGAAATTCTGGAAATTCATCAAGAGGGTGCAATTTCACTATTCCAAATCATTCAAGTCAGAATTTATTTTCTGCACACAACACCTGATGAACATTTGGCATTGATTTCAGCTTTATTATCTTCATATTATGGGTTGCAAAATGGTGGTCTGCCAACAACTAATCTGATTGAAGAAGATTTTGATCAGATACTTCCAGATAATCTTAAGCAGATGGATATTAATTGGCAACTTGCTATGCTAGCTCAACGAGCTAAAAGGTTCAGGAAGAAAACTGGATTCAAAAGTTTAAATCCGGGTGGTAAAGTTGGATTGGATAAATCAAAGGTAAAATGTTTCAAATGTTTAAATTTTGGACATTTTGCTCGTGAATGTTCAAAGTCGAATGCATCTTCATCAAAGTCTACGACAGCCCTGGTTTCCCAAGTAGATAAACAATATGATTGGGGATGAACTTCTGATGATTCTTATCCAGTTGCTTTAACAGCTATTACTTCTGATAAAAATGCACAAGTATCTAATGAAGGTTATGACTGGGCTGCAGATTTTCCTGATGAATCTGCATTTGTTGTCCAAATTGAATAGAATAATGGAGCAGTATCTGATTCCGAATCTGACACAAGTGGTTCTGAAACTAGTGGCTATCAATCAGTTTGTGCATTTTGTTCACAAAAAGATAAAAGGATTTAGATTTTGGTAAAGGGCAATGAGTTCTTGGTTGCTGATTATGAGAGGAAGATTGAAGAACTGAGTGATGAAAAGAAAAGGTTGGAAGGAATAATTTAAGAGTTGGTAGCTCAAAAGAAGAAGGTTTCATATTTTCAGGCAGATGTTGTTGAGAAAGAATTGAAATTTCAAAGTGTTGAAAAGGATTTTGAACAGAAAATTACCAAATTATCTGAAGAAAATGTTGAATTACTCAAAGAAGCAAAGAAATGGAAGGATGAAGCTAAAGATACTGCAAATGATTTTCAAAAACTGTTTGACAAATCCAATTCTAGACTTGATACACTTACCAAAACTTCTGATGAACAAGCTGCTAAAACTGAGTCCTATCAGATTGATATGGAAAAGCTGCTAGACGAGAAGAGGGAGTTAGTAAGAGTGAACAAATTGCAAAATGCAAATTTGGATATTCAGAAACGAAATGAAGACACATTAAAGAAAGAGTTGTTTGCAGAACTTGATAATATGAGGTTGCAGAAATATGAAACTCACAAGGTGGCTAAGAGGTTGATAGCAACAGAAAAAGAGTTGGCTGAAGCTCACCAGAAGATTTCTAAATTGAAGATTGAAGTCATTGATTCAAAACGTCTTTTGAACAATGTTACTAATTCATAATCTTTTACAAGTTTCTTGGCTAAAGATGAAAATTTTGAGAAGATGTTCAACAAAACAGTGTCACCACCCGGTAGTCCAAAAGAAGGAGTTAATTATTTGAAGGACAAGGTAGAAACTGGTGATTATGCTAAATTTGTTGCTTCTAAACCTCATGAAGAAAAGAATGAGAGGAAAGCAAAGACTGCTGAAAGTTCTAAAGTTCCCATGGTTGTGTCTGGTTCTTCATCGTCTGGAAAAGAGAAATCAGCAAGTTCAACTGAGAAGATTTCTTCAAAAACTCACATTGATGAAACAATTGTTGATGCTCCAAAAGATATTAACAAAGTCAAAGCTGAGTTTTCTCGTCTTGCGAAGAACGGGCATAAACCATTTATTTCAGAAGAGAAGGTTTCTGGAAAACATTCAAGTCTGGGTTTTAAGAAGACAAATACTGGTGTTGGTACTTCTCAGACTCCAAAGTTACAGATTTTGAAAAAGGTTAATTTGAAGAATTTGAAGAAAGAGGTTTTTAAAGCTGACAAATTTCAACCGGAGAGGTTTTACAAACTCAAAGGTTCGGAACAAATATTTTCTGACAAAGAATTCCCGCTTCATTGCGTGGATGCTCAGAAAATATCTGAAGTTTTTGTGAAGCATGTTGGTCTAAAGAACAAGAAGCCACAAGCTTATTCTTCTGAAGGATCAAATTCTACTCCAAAAAGCCCAACATCCAAATGGGTTTATGATCATCGATATCAGGTATTTTATTCTTTTTATGATCATTTTGGAGATGCTAATGTTTGTGAAGCTTTGCAGGTTCTAAATAGACGAAATGTAAACAATCGCTTGTGTTATAATTGCCGACAAAAAGGGCATATGGCACAAGATTGTCCGGTTTCTACTGCTTCTACCCAAAGGAGAGGAAAGGTTCCATATGCTGCTAAAGCTACGAATTCAAGATTCATTGATGAATATGGCAGAGTATTTGATGAATATCAACCTACATTTTTCAAAAATCAAGGAAGATTTATTCCTGAGTTTCAAAATGTTTCATATGTAGGTTTTTCGTCACAATCAACTGTGACTGGTTCATCAAATACTGACTTCCCAAAACAACAAAACTTGAAACCTAAAGTGGTTTCAAAGGGAAATCAAGACACTAGTCGACCAGAAGCGATTCGCTTCGGGTCATTTATAAACTGATGTGTTGGACCACTGTGCAGGTACTTCTAGAAAACTTATCGGTGATTGAAAAGTTGCTGATGGAGGAGTATTCTGCTGATTTAATTTAAATTACAAGTGATATCAAATTTCAAAAACTGAAATTTTTCTAAAAGCTAAAACTGACAGGTATCCATGTCAAAAAGGTCAATTTTCTTTCTTTTACATTTTGTATGTAGTTTAGGGGGAGAAATTTGAAAATATCAAAAAAGAGTGTCTTTGTGTTTTTGTTAAAATAAAAAATCCGAAAAATAGAGTTTTCATTTTAAGGAGTAGAAAAACAGAAAAATACAAAAACATTGAAAAATGAGAAATTGATCCGACATACTTTGGAAATGATGGTACATTGGCTTACGTGTCTGACTCATGGATAAACTAGATGAAAAGGCCATAAGGATCATTGTTTGATGTGCTTGGTAGACTCGGCATTAAATCGGAAAGTATTCAGATGTGATATATATTAAATACTAATGCTTGACCAAGTGGACAACATCTTAAAGCGAATATCAAGATATTGAAAAGATTTGTGAAAAAGAACATGAGAAGTCACTGTGTATACATGTGTTCATTTTGCAAATATTTAAACTTGTTTGATTTTCTTTATTTTGTCAAACGATCGTACTTTTTCTGCGTATTGAAAGATCAACCTGATTGTTATTTGTTTGGCGTTCTGCTTTATTTTCTTTGGTGTTCGTATAATTCTTCGGACTTTCTCTACGTATACGGAAGTATCGACCTGATCGTTGTTGAATTATACAATTTCAACTTGTTTTATTTCCTTTAATCTGAGGCCTTATCTGCGTATCGAAAGATCGACCTTAAGGTAGACGATTTAACGTTCTTATTTTTTTTTGCATGGAACACAGTTGACTAGATCATAAATATAATCACTATGTGTTAAATCACAAGTGAAGTCACAAAGTGTGAAAAGTAAAATGCATATCTGAGTATGTCTGATAGTGTGAGGTACACTGGTCAAATCAAATCTAATTAATACCTTAACATATCCAGATGTTAAGGGTATGATTGTGCCTGAGTTTAAGATGGACAAATTATACCAGTAATCAACATGACTTATGTGTTGAAGTAATTGAAATTGAAGTGTAGTTCAACATGTTATGTTTAATATGATCCCAAGTTGTTATCTTTCTCGCAAAAGACAAAAATAGCGTCTGATTCTATATTGCATTTATGTTTCATATCTGAAAATTCCAAACAGATTTTAGGAAAAATCAAAAAGATTTTTGGTATGTTTTGGTGTAAAGTTTCAAAAAGCCAAAAAAAAATTGTTTCTTATTTGTTTCCGACCGATTGACATGTGATACGAAATCAAATTTCAATCTATATCTTGGATTCTCGAAGAGAAGTTTTACGCCAAGATTAAATTAATTTTCAAAAGAAAAAGAAAACCGCGTTTCTGTCTTCTGAAATTGCAGGTTATGTACTGTCAAGACTCGAGCATGGTGAAAGGGGGAGTTTGTAATATTTTTCTCAAATGGATCTTGAAGTTCAAAGATTATTCAAGAGTGATCCAGTCATGCAAGTTCTATTCCTGACAAGAAAGTTGAAGTTGAAGATCAGATGCAGTGATGCTAAAGATTGAAGACTGAAGTTTAGTTAGCATAGATACACTACATGTTAAGGGGGAGTCTATTAGAGCATATTCCTATGTTATAAAGTGTCTCATGTATTGTATCTAAGTGAGCACTTGTGTGAGTCAAAGTGTCAACATACCAAGGGCCGTACCATTCTGGTTCGCCGTATCAATTGGTACGGGCGTACCAATTGGTCCGCTACATGGTACGCTAGCTTGTATGTTGCACCTATAAATACTTTGTGTTAGAATGAGAGCAAGATACTTCTGTCATTCTACTCCTTTTCTGTGTATGTTCTAAAGAGAGAAACTAGAGAGTCTTCTTTGTATCTTTAAGTGCTTCAATAAGAAAACTCTTATTTACTTTCTCGTGTTCACTAGTTTGATTGATTCACATAGTAGTAAGATCATTCCGTGTACATACATATAATTTGGAGAGTGAATGTGGATCTTATAGTCGGCGAGAGATGTTAGGGTTTTAACGGCTCTTTTTCATTGATTGGATAAATTGGGAGGTGAAACGGATATCCGTTGGGTCAATGATATATTTGTAACAAAAAAAAGTTACCGTTCCTTTTCATTAGGACTTTTATCATCCTCATAAAAGTTTAGGATTATTAGTGATCTTTGTGTGAGATCAATTTTAATCCTTAAAATTTTGAAGTGACTTTCTCACAAGAGATTATTACTCCTTCTTCATCCTTCTTCTTCTTCTACCCACTCCTTCCAAATCCCCCCCCCCCTTTGTGTGTGTGTGTGTGTGTGCCTTTTATGAGAATGTTTTCTTTTGATTTCAGAAGGTTTTTAGGATTTCTGTGTGAGTACAGAACTACTTTGGAATTTCCGGAGTAGATCTGTAAAGCTCGTCCCCTTTGTTTTTTTGCAGAGAAAGAATATACAGAAATCTCATGACACTTGGTAAGGATGGTCTGGAATAGCATAATCTGAGTTTTTCTTGACAATTTCAAAAGATTGCATATTCCAATAATTTTTACGGAAGGATCAAAAGAAAGATTACCCAGTAGAGAACTATTTAAATATCAAATTTAAATTATTACAAGTAGTTCTACAGGTACAGGTTTTGATTATTCTAGTGGGTATGGGTGGATGAGCTCTGGCTTCGAGTTTAAGAGGGATATGGTTATGAGAGATGATTCAGATGCCCTCTTCTTCTTCTATCAAGTCAGGAGGTAGTTCGGTGAGGTGGATTCCAATGGATCTTTAAGATGGTAGAAGAAAGTGTGTGAAACCCCTTGGAATCCCAGCCCATTTCTTGACTTCACAAATCATTCTTATTACAAACCTTGGATAAAGGATGATTCTCTCTTCCATGGGAAGAGAGCATCTGCCTTTCATGTTCTGAAGAATTTAGTGTGACAAGTTCATGCTTAATCCCTTGATTAATGCGTGCATTACCATTTGAGTGTTGTGTGATGCAAGATTGTGGTTCTAAGTGCAGGGAGAGAAACATAACTGGATTTGAGCAAAGAAATACCTCCAGATTGGAGGGAGATGTGCATTGTTGGCATGTTCATTCATAAACTGACCATCATATCCCATGTCAATGAGGGTTTCAATGACTTGGGTTTTGTTGTAGTAAGTGTCCCCATTGGCATCATTCATCTGGAGGGCAGAGCGAATAGAGTCTTCTGTGATCAGAAAAGTGTCATGATCAACTCTGGTTTTGATTGGGCTGAATAGAGAGTTTGGGTCAGAAATGGCATTCGCCCAAATTCCCTTAGAAGTTGATAATTGATAGGGAAATTTATGGTGAGGGGAAAGCCAATTGTGCATGTTTGAATGAACCTCATCATCCTCATGAAAGTTTGTTGGTGATTTGAGGTGTGAAGGCACATATTGTGTACCTGAGGAAGAGGAATTTGGTGGTTTTGTCTTTTCCATTAGGGCTTGAAGACCCATTTTTTTGGATGAAGGTTTGTATAGATGGAGACTGGGATGAGTAGATTATGAAAAAGAAATCCGTCTATTTGTAACCAGGAAGAGTACAAAGATTTGAAGATTTGTCAGTAAGACGTTTGGGCTTCGTCAGCTATTTAGGCTCCTAGTGAAGGTAGTTGAGAGGGTTTGTGAGAGGGAATTAACTCTTATTTTCATCATTCTCCTATTTAGAGTTATTATTGCCTCTTTTGGGTGCCTTAACTCACTTGCTTCCCGATATACTCATTGTCATTTAAAAATATGAATTGATGGGCATCATTGCATTTCAGGAGGGAAGAGAAAGTCAACCTTTTTGAAGAGAGATTCTGGGAGTAAAATGTGCCCTTTTAGAATCTTCATTTATTTGGATAAAAAAACAGGAAAAGAAGGAGGAATGAAATGAAATAAAATACACAAAAGGCTCCCCCTTGATAAGTGAGAGGTAGGAAGTTTATAGTTGATGCAGATGCGCTTTAGAAATTCTGAAGAATATCTGTACAACTTCAAAAAGAGCTTTTATCTGGTTTTTGGAACCCATTTGCTTTTGGGTTTTTTGTTTATTTTTTCTGTAGATTCTTTCCTTCTTTTGATTTTCACAGATTTTGAAGAAACACTTAAAGAGGTGTTAGCATTTATAGGATTTATGCTTTTCATGCTATAGTGTTTTCCAATCAATTTCACCATTTCAATGCACATACAATGCCTGTAAATTGTTCTTTCCCCAAAGTTATCGAAGTTTTGACTTGAGGAACTAGTGGACTCAGATTTAGATTTGTTAGAGTCATCCGGATCAGACTGATGATGAATTGAAGTTTCAGAAACTGGATTTTTTGTTTTTGGCATTGTTGTCCAGTTGTGAGTCATTTTGATTGCTTCTTTTTACAAAGACAGTCTTAGAACTCTTAGTCCCGTGTATATATATGATCCCTTGACCATAGCTTCTTGGTGTATTTTTCATGTTTACAAGTTGGTCATGAGCATTTATGAGATTGTTTTTTTTTTGTTTCTACATGCAACCTTTGATACAGAGTTGCACGCTCGGTCTCATAGTGATCAATTTTGGCTTTATTACTCAAGTTCAGTGTTTCGAGTTGTCTTAGTCTTGACAATTCATTTTCTCTATCTCCTTTTAGTTGATGAAGTTCAGATATGCGAGGCTTTATTTCTTCTTCAAAGATTTTAAACTTATTTTCATTTAAAAGTTTGTTTCTTTCGGTGTTTTCTTGAAGAACTTTGTAATTTGTTGACATGTTGTTGAATTGAAAAATTAGATCAGTATGAGAGGAGCTTACTTGTTTCTAATGTGAAGCTTCAGAGAGATTGGATGAGTAAGATACATCATTGGCCATAAGACATCTGTTTGCATGGCATTCTTCTTCAGATGATGAATCTGAGTCCCAATTTTCAACTTCAACCATTAATACTTTTTCCCCCTGCATGGCCTGTTCATACTTTCTTATATAGTATGTTGCATCTTTGAGTTTTTTATTCTTGCATTCAGGGGCATAGTGGCCCATTTTTTCACATTTGAAGCACTTTATTTCACTTTTGTCAACTTTAGGTTTGTTAAATTATGAAGGTTGTTTCTTGCTTCCTTCACCTTTTGAGAAATTTTTTCTGGTTTCCAGGAGGGATTCCTTTTGTTGAATCTCCCAAACTGTTTAGTCAGTAGTACTAATGATTTTTCAAATGACTCATTTTCTGTTTCACTTTCAGAGGTATCTATTTCTCAGTCACTTAGATATTTTCTTTTAGAATGGACTTGCTCTTGTTTAGCGTTTCTTTTCTCTTTTCAAAGTAAAGAGCCAGTGGATCTACTTTGGTTTTGAAGATGGCCAGTATTTCAGATTCTTGAGAGTCTAGAATACAGAAGAGATCATCTAGGCTTTTCTCTTCCAAATCCAAAGTTGATTGGAGAGTCATGGTTAGACTTCTCCATTCATGAGGAAGGCTTTTTATAAATTTAATATTTGTTTCCTCATTTGATTTAAAAACGTTAAAATTTCTTAGATTGTTGATTATTGTGGCAAAACGGTTATAAGAGTGACTCAGTTGGGAGTGATTTGAAAGATTCATACTCATTTAATGCTTTAGTTCTCTTGTTTCTTTTCATTTGCTCTCCTCCATCAAAAAGTTTTTCAAGGGCATCCCATATGCCCTTGGCTAAGGTATTGCAGTCAACTTGACAGAATATCTCATGGGAAAGAGCCATAATGAGAACTGTTTTGGCTATGTCCTCGTTAATTTCTTTGGTCTTGTCCTCCTCGCTCCACCATTTTCTATCTTTGAATATGGTGCGAGCAGGAACACCGGCTGAGGTTTCGGTTTCCTTTATCTCAGTAATGTCCACTGTGGGACAATGCGGTCCATTGGTTATGCAATCCAACAGGGAACTGTCAACTTCTTTTAGAAAGTTGGTAATTCTAATTTTCAACAGTGGATATTCCTCCCTAGCAAGCATATGGGGTTTTGCTAATGAGCCAAAAGATTTCCCATTATTCCAGCTTGAAGACATTTTTAAGGGAATGTTAAAGGAAAGATGTTAAAGAGCAAGATCCTTGAATATTGGTTATTCAATCTGCTCTGATACCAATTGTTGTATCTCATGAGGGTCTCTTTAACAATGTTGGCACAATTTGATTTAAACAAGATAAACAAGTTGTAGAAAGTAAATCAAATTGGAAGACAGTAATTCATAAAAAGGGTTTTTCTGTATATCTCAAATGTAAATAATGGTGTACACTAGTTTATAGTATAAAAATGTATCAACAGAAAGAACTTTTCTATGGGAGTAGGTTGTAATTTCTTTGAGAAGCTTGGGAATTTTTTTCTTTTTGTCTTGCTTTCTTTGGTGAAGTCTGCTTCCTATTTAGAGGAAGTAGTGGCAAGTTGCAAGAGAATAATGTGGTTAAGGACGGTTGAATTTGGAGTGTGTCAGGGTATATAGAGATAAATTGAGGATATTCAATTTATCTCTTTTCAACTGTCTTCAACTACTTTCGTGTTTAATGCCAAGTTGATATTCACTTTTACTTGTTCTTCACACAAAGCTAGAATTGTTCTGCTCGTAAACTTTATCTTCTGATAGTCCAGAACACCTTCAGGACTCTTCTTTGAAGACTAGTAATGCTTCCCATTAGAAGCCTTCTACAGAAATGAGGATTTCTATAGAATCTGGTCTGTACAAAACTACTTCGGAAATTCCTGAGTAGTTCTGTACGAATACAGAAATCTGTAAATCGTACAGATTTTCATATACTTTCTCTTTTAAGGAAATATCTTATCTTTTCTTCTAATACATGACTGTTTTTCGTTACATTTACATTGTGTTCTAACATCTTTACAACTTCAGTATCATTTACATTATGTCATGACGGCCAGACATTCAAACTGTTCAAACATTTTCACGTGTCATTAAACCTGTGAACTCGCCAACTTTATGTTGACTTTTCATACTTTCTTGAATTCTCAGGTAACTAGTTGATGCATGTTCATGAAGTCAAACTGTTGGATCCTACTTTATGTCATGGTCTTGCCTGCTTGCGTGTTCATGCTTTATTTTGAAGATTTATTTGCATTACGCCATTTGGAATGTTATGTTTTTAAATCTTGTAATAACTGATCTTTTGAAACTTTTAGACAATGTTCTACCACTACTTATTAGCTGAACTCTTTTTAAATTAATGTAAAACTTGTCGTTTTAAAAGAAAATGTTTATTTAAAATGTTTATTACAACCTGAAACTTTAGAACACAAGAGTGCGGCTTTTCCATTTTCACCAAAATTAATTTAATCGTGGGCAAAAATCTCCTTTGGAGAACCAAGATGATTAATTATCAGTTTCGAAAATTTTAGTAACTTATGTTGATCTGATTGAAACAAATAAGAAATATTTTTGGCTTTTATAAAGTTTATGCTAAAACACCCCCCCCCCCTGCCCCCTTGGCGATTTTAGCAGCACACCCAGCTCTGTTCCTTTAACATTTCAGGATCCGTCTGTATAGAGAATCCAATTGTCTCCGAGCTTCTCAAGCTTCTGGACTTCTTTATCAGCTTCTGGCTCAATGTCACTGCTGAAATCAACCACAAAGTCAGCCAAGGCCTGGGATTTGATTGTTGTCCTCGGCTCATATCTGATATCGTAGGCACTCAATTTGACTGCCCACTTAGCCATCTACCTGACATTTTCGGCTTCCTGAGAACTGCCTTAATAGAATAATTAGATTTTGCAATAATAACATGAGTTTCAAAATAATGTCTTAGTTTTGTGGAAGTCATGATTAGAGCTAAAACTAGTTTCTCAAGATAGGAATACCTGGATTCTTCATCTAGCAGAGTTTTACTTACAAAATATACCGGATGCTGCTGACCTTCAAGATCTTTGACTATGACAGCGCTAACTAGGCTTCCGGATACTGCGAGGTACAGAGATAACGACTCCCCATCTTCTGGTCTCATGAGAAGTGGAGTTGTTGACAAGTAAGTCTTCAAGGATTCCGGAGCCTCTTCGTGCTTCTCATTCCATTCAAATCTCTTGTTTTTCCTCAAATATCATAGAAGTCTTTGCTTTTCTCCGATGATCTTGAAATGAACCCGTTGAGTGCTGCTATCCTTCCTGTCAACCTTTGTACCTCCTTAACATTTGATGGAGACTTCAGATTTTAGATTGCCTTGATCTGATTTGGGCTTGCTTCTATCCCTCTTTCAGTAACCATATATCCTAAGAACTTTCCAGCTCGCTCCCCAAAGTGGCACTTTGGAGGGGTTCAATTTCATGTTATACTGATCGAGAATATCAAAATCAGTCTGGAGATCCCTGTCATGATCCTTAGCTTTCTTGCATTTCACCAACATGTCATCGATATAGAACTCTATTGTGTCCCCCAGCTGCTCCTTAAACATCATGTTGACTAGTCTCTAGTATGTGGCACCTGCATTTCTTAAACCAAAAGGCATAGCAGTATAACAATATATACCTGTTGGTGTTATAAATGTCGTGTGCTCTTGGTCAGAGGGTTCCATCTGGATCTGCTAGAATCTTGATGAGGCATCCATGAAGGTGAGCATCTCATTGCCAGTTGTGGCATCCACCATTGCATCGATGTGTGGAAGTGGAAAAGGATCATTGGGACAAGCCTTGTTCAAGTCTGTGTAATCTACACAAACTCTCCACTTTCCATTCTTCTTCTAAACCACAACCACATTGGCTAACCATTTGGGATACTTGACCTCTCTGATCATTTTTGTTTTGAGAAGCTTGTCAACTTCCTCCTGGATAATTGCTTTTGTTTCGGGAGCGAACTTCCTTCTCTTCTGATGGATGGGCCTAAAAGAGTGATCTAAACCAAGTTTGTGAGTAATGATGTGTTTGGGGATACCTGTCATGTCTTCATGCTTCCAAGAAAAAGTTGAGATTGTGGCTTTTAGGTGCTGAATCAGTTCCTGCTCGATATCCTCATGAATGCTAGTTCCTATTAGCACCTTGATTTCAGGATTCTCAGGGTCCAACTAGATTTCTTTAACGTCAGGCTCCCTATCCTCCTGATCTTCATGTGCTCGCTTCTGTAATTGCTATACTTTCGTCAATTTTGTTGTATTCTTCATTGATGTTGAATAGCAATTCTTGGCTTCTTGTTGGTCGCTCTCTATCCTTACAACTCCCCATGGTGTAAGAAGCTTGATGCACTGATGGTAAGTTGATGGAATTGCTTTCATTTCATGTATTTAAGGCCTTCCAAGAATAATGTTGCAACATGAGAGAGAATCTATAACACAAAATTTTTGCATGCAATTTACCCCCTCTATATATACTGGTAACCTGATATCGCCCATAGTGTTCTTGGTTTCACCACTGAAGCCAACTAACACTAAGGATCTTGCAACAATTTCACTTTCTGGGATGCCTATTTTCTTGAGCACGTCAAGTCGGATGATATTAACCGAGCTCCTGTTATCTATCAGGATCCTGCGAACAAAATGGTTAGCAAAATATAAAGTTACCACAAGAATGTCGTGATGGGGATCCTGGACGTTGCTGCAGTCGCTTTCATTGAACGATATCACTTTGTCCTGAGTTAAAGTGGATGTCCAAACAGGTCTGTCACCCTGTTCAGACTTGGATTCCTTGGTGTGCTTCTTGGCTGATGAATAGGAGGTGCCACAGATATCTGAGCCTCCTGAAATAAAGTTAATAATCCTGGCATCCGAAGGTGGGGAAGCTGCTCTTTGCGAAAGCTTGTCGGCTTCCTGGGTCTTGCTCTTCTTCCTGCCCAACACTTCTTTAAGGTGCCCCTTGCTGAGTAAGTAGCTGATTTCTTTGCGGAGTGCTATGCACTCATCAGTTAGGTGGCCGAAATCCTCGTGGTAGGCACACCACTTGGTCTTGTCTTTCCAGGATCCCTTTTTATCATTTTTCCTGGGCTATCTTGTCTTCTCTCCGAGATCCTCCATTGCACACATCAAGCCACCGATATCAACAGAAAAGTAATATTCAGATACCTTAGGTTACTCCTCCTCCTCATCATCTTGGTCCACAACATTGATCCTTTGGTTGTCTGGTTTGGAATATGGCTGGGATCTGTATTGCTTCCCACGGGATTCTGACTTCTTGCCACTAGGATCATATTTAAGAATATCGACCCTTTGGTGAATCTTCTTATCATCTTCCAAACGGATAAACCTCAGATCTCTGCTGCGCACTTCATCAAGATTCCTTCAAGGAGTCATTACTAAGTCATCATAAAAACGGAAATCCTTACGGAGCCCCATTTTAAAGGCTTCAACAGCTGCTGCCATATCTAGATGAGGAATCGCCTGGGATTGTCATCCAAATCTGGCAACATATTCCCTTAGCGGCTCATCCGGCTTCTAAACCACTCGATATAAGTCACCTATGAGCTTCTCAAAGGTTCTACTGCAAGAAAACTATATGTTAAATAGGTTAACCAAGTGAGAAGATGAAGTAATAGTGTTAGGAGGAATGCTTAGTAGCCATTTCATGGCTGGTCCTGTTATGAACCAAAGCCTTTGCATAGACAGGCTTCCTTGATATCTGTTGGAATAGGACTGGTCTCCATGCGCTCCCTGTAATGTGCCACGTGTCCTTCAGGATCTGTGGTTCCATCATATAGCTTCATACTTGGGGTCTGAAAGCGTTTGGGGATCTCCACAGTAGAAATCGGCCACGTAAACCTCAAGATCTTGTGGCTTTCCAGGGGAACCTCAAGAATATGTTTTATGATCCCTGAAACACTTGATATCATTTCTTTCAGCTTCTGGAGCTCCCTAGAGACACTTGGGTGAATACCTGCATCATAAGAAGCACCCTGGTTAGAATCTAGATGAATTGAATTGGACACATTACCCGGGTTGGGATTCTGAGTCTGGATTCTTGGGGCATATACATAGCTCATAGGGATGCTTGGCTCTGTGGTTGTTGCCGTCTGCATCGGGATGAAGTCTTCGTCATGTACGTTTGAGGAGCTAGTTCAAAATATTCCTATAGAAACAGAAGGGTTAAAGTGCCTATATCCTTGGGAATCCTGACCCAAGGATCCGGCATAGAAAGGATATCCTTGGGATGGCATGGCTGAGAATCCCAGCGATAGTGGAGTCTAAGGATCTTTAGGGCGTGGCTGCGGGAACTCTGGTGGAGGGTCTCTTGAGAATCCAGCGGTAAACAGCCTGATAACTAGTTGTGGGGGCTGTAGAAAAGCTCGTGTTTATCGCAGCTGAGGATCTCGGCTCATAGCGAAGCGGCTCTGGATCCTGAGATATCAAAATCAAGATGCCTTGGGAACAAGGGGCTCTGCTCTTCCATAGATTTATTGGATTTCATAAGTTCTGCGATTTCCTTCATCACCGTCTGATTAGTCTTGTTTGCTCGTCCATCTGGCTTTTCACCTGCTTGAACAAAGCAAATATGTCACTGTTAGTAATAACGGGATCAATAGATTGAACCTGGGATCCCGTGAATATCGGGTAATCTGTTTTCTTCGGCTGTGCATCCACTTTCTTCTGGCGATCATCAATTTTCTTCTGGCTTCCTAGAGCAAGAGGAAGAGGAGGAACGAAGGATGAAACAGAGGCCAAAACAGATTTTGTTTGGGTCGATATTTTTTGGATTAGAGATCAAATAAGGTGAAAGAAATATGTTTTCGTAGAATTAAGCACCACTTGCTCCACGGTGGGCGCCAAACTGTTTTGGTCAAAAATCACCTAAATGATTAAGTGTCCAAACTTTGTAAATGAGGTAGTGTGCTTATTGATGAAGATGAAAATTTATCAAAGTATAAGTATCGGCATAAGGGTGTAACGAGGGAAACTCCAGAATCCTTCGAGTTTCCTCTAGGAATCCTAGTAAAAAACCTCGGGAGCTGGCCTGAAGAGCCTGCTGCCTACCACTTTTATTAATAAGAAACTGAAAATTACAAGTGTTTTGGAGGTATGATCGATCAAGCTAAGTGTTACAGCGATTGGATACTGTCAGAGCTAAAATGCGAGTGAGTTGTGTGTTTCTAGGTCGATCATAACCTCATTTAAATAGCAAATACATTGATAACAAACTGTCTGGGATTCCCGGGATCCTATTCTCCAACTATCTTGACCGTTGAGCCACAACACGTCCATTTGGTCCACGTTTTCAACAGTTAGAGCGGTTCTTTAGGGAGTTGTTAGTCGTCCATCATTCCTGCAAACAATTAAGCACGAGTCCCAAGTCAGTTCTAGGCATTCCTAAGTTGTCTGAGCTTCCTGATGTAGCATTCCTGAAAATCAACCCCTAACACCTGCAATGTCTGGTTCCTCGATTTTGATGGTTGTCGCGACTCCTCCAAATCCCCCTTCTGTTCTGGTCAATATGCGTTGTTCACCGTCGGTGACCTCCGAGATGCCTACGGCGGTAGCCGCCTTCCCCCCCCCCCCCCCCTCCTATTTTTTTTTCCTTTTTTGTAACTGTCGTTCCACCAATCAGGGAATCCAACCAGTTCAAAACACTGCTCGTTTGTGTGTTTGGTCATACTGCAATGAGTGCACTTCAAATGTTATTTATCGACCCGAGATGATAACCCAGTTGTCTTCCTGTTTAGGTCTAATCGGTGTTTTCCTCTTGCGGAACACGCAGAGCCTTCGATATCACCTGGTCTGGTGACACTCAGGCCAGTAGCGATTCCTTGGTGTGGTGGCGAGACGGTTCCTAAAATGTTTTGGTGTGTCGTTTCTTTTCAGACAGCGACATATGCACCTTCTGCTATGGGTAGTGGATCACATCTGAGTATCTCCCGTTTAATAGGATCGTATTGTCGATCTAAGGCATTCAGAAACTAAAAGAGTTTATGTTCTGCCCTAATGTTGTGTAAGTGGTAATGTCGGCGGCACAGGTCATGGGATTTGGGTCACGCCGTTCGATCTCACCCCAAATCCCTTGCATAACTATCCAAAAATCCTCAAGAGGTATGTTGTTTTGTTTGTATTCATTTGCCTTGACATGCTAATCAAATGTCTGTAACTTATCTTCCCGCTTTTATATGTGACCACAAGAGTGTCCCACAACGACTTCGCTGTAGGAAACTCGGTTAGGTTGCTAGCTAACGATGGTTCTATATTTTATATCAACCATGAAAACACCAGCAAATCATCTTGCTCTCATTGATCATATTTATCATCAGTTGGGGCTGGTGGTGGTGTTTTACCAGACAAATGGCTGAGAAGTGCTTTTGACTTTCCACCGATTTCTACACGAATCATTCTTGCCCAAAGGGCATAGTTTTGAATATTTAATTAGAGGCTAATAGTAAGGTTGTCAGAAAGGTTGTGTTTGTTGTTTGGGTTTTGGGGATTAAGGCTGTTTTTAAGGATATTCGCGATTTGGGTAGTAAGGTCACTTGTGACCAGGCTGTCGTCGCTAGACATGGCAGTTTGTAAGTTTAAAATAAGGTTGAATTGTGGTAAATGATGAGCAAGAGCAAATGAATGAATCCAAGGACCATTCACTGCTCTGATACCATATTAACAAATGAAATTCAAAGGCTGCTTGTATTATTTTTTGTGTGTTTTGCAAAGGACATAGATGACAAATTTATAGGAGGTACAAAGAAATACAAATGGAAACAGACAACTAATCGTGGGCTGGAACATTGACTGGAATTTTGACTAAATTAAAATTGATCCTTTAATCTTGGGATATGATGTAAATTAACGATCCCATGATTTTTCTTTTTCTTTTTTAACAATTTGGTCCACCAACACTAATAATTGTTGGGTCATGTTATTTTTTTAATATATTTTTGGTTCAGTTCGGTCCGGTAATACCCGCGAAAACTGAATCGATATTCACGGTTCGTTCCAGACCCGTAAATGTTTAATCTCGGTCCAGGTCTAGTTCTTATTTTTTAAAATTTGTGATTTCGGTTCAGTTCGGTTCAGTTGTGAACGAATGTTCACCGCTAGCAGTGAGGGTGTAGATGTATTTTTTAGACTCAGAAGACATTAAGGTGGTTTGAAGGTTTAAAGGTGGAAACAAATTAGCCAACCAATGAATATTTTATTTGATGGCTCAAAGGGACATATGAAGTTTGATGAGAAACTTCTAACTTTTGATTTGTAAGCCCAAGTATGTGTTAATATTATGTTAATCTCATTTCAATTTTAGGGGCTAATGGTTTTCTGGCTTCTTTGTAAGTTGTTTATTTAATAAAAAGCAACAAGCATGCTGTAGGGCTATATTATGTAAGGCATGAACATTAGTTGGGCTTTAGTTATTGGACTTAGTCTAGTTTAATTAATAGGCCATGTGGGCCATTTTGCTTGTTTATGATTGGGCCTAATCGTGTTTATGATTGGCCATTTTCTTGTAATGAGGTGGTATAAATACCACCTCATATCTTTGTTGAATGCAAGCATTCCATTTGAGTTCACGACATCTTCATCTTTGTGTGTGTTTACGATCAGATCTCTCGATTGCTTCTAGTAGACGGTTTTACATTCAAGGCTTCATCTTTTCACTAGATCTAGTCTATTTCTTCTACTATTCTCTTGAATCAATCACATTTGAGGTTTCCGCACTCATTTGTGATCAAATATCGTGTTGACGGGTTTATTTCGGACCTACAATTGGTATCAGAGCCAAGAATCTTAGATTCGAGGCTCTCACGATATAGATTCAAGCGTTTTCTGGGTTCTTGTTCGTGTTTGTTTGAAGATTCGAAGGATTTCAGGCGTTTACGACTGTTGCTGCTGCTGTGTTCTTCGTTTTCTGGGTGTTTACGAGCTGATCGATTGAAGATCTGCTGAGTTTGAGTGTTTACGACATCAAGATTCGACCTTTATTGTGTTTACGACCCGGAGAAAAGGGATTACGATTGTACCTGTTAATCGTAATCGAGTTTACGATTTGGTTGACTCGGAAACAGAGTTTACGACTTTGCAGGATCGGGAACAGTGTTTACGACTCCGGTGATCGTAATCGTTCAATCGTAATCGGGTTTACGATTTCTCTGTGGCGGTTTGTGTTTACGATTTGGGGTTGAATCGGAAACACAGTTCACGATCGTAATCATCCATTTACGATCGTAATCAGGTGTCTTTTATCGTAATCTCATATTTTGGACATTTGGACTTTAGTTTTAAGTTTCCTAAGCTTTCGGGATGGATTTTGAGCCGAGCATGTATCAGAAATTGGACTTCGAGATCGGATCTATAACTCGTCCGCCAAGACTAACTTCAGCGGATAATTTCTTAGAGTGGAAATACAGATTCGAAAATCATTTGAAGAGTGTGGATCTGAGGTTATGGAGGGCTGTTGTGAATGGACCATTTACACCTACTCACGCAACAGGAACAAATGCAGGGAAGGAGAAGAAAGAAGATGAGTATGATGATGATGACTGGGAGAGGTGCAACAAGGCTGAGAGGGCATTTGCGATAATGACTATGGCCCTAACTCCAGATATTGCTCAAGGATTCAAACACTGCAAAACAGCAAAGCAACTGTGGAATGCTTTGATTGTTGCTTATGAAGGGAACCCTGATATTAAGGCTAGTCGGAAGCAGATGTTGAAGCAGAAGTTTAACTTGTTCAATCATATTCAGGGTGAATCGTTTGAAGCTCAAGTTCAGAGGTATGTGTCACTGATGGCAGAGATGTCAAGTTATGGAGTGGAGCCGGATACTGAAGACAAGAATTTGAAGTTGCTGAACAGTCTGCCTAAGTCTTGGAACACCAATATATCTATCATCAAAGACAACAATAGGCTGAGTGAAGTGACTTTGGATGAATTAATCAACAAGCTGAAATCCAAGATGATCGATGATAAGCAGAGAGAGCTGAACCACATAAGTTCTCTAAGTTTGGCTGGAAAGTTGAATCAGGCTTTGTTGTCAGAAGAAGTTGAGGGTAAGCATGAAGGAAAGTTTACGGGGAATGGATCAAGCTCAGCTCCTATGTCTAGTGCATTTGTTGCACAGCCTCAAGGTAGTTCAAGCGGAGGTGTCAACTCTGAAGATGTCAATGATCCTAACTTTGCCCTTGGTATGGGTTTCATGAACAGCTATCATGCCCTTGTAGCAGGGAATCTTGTGCCTTCTGATATGGTGGCTGGTGATCTTAATCAGATAAATCCTGAGGACGTGGAGATGCTGGATGTCTCTTGGCAAATGGCCATGGCTGTCTTCAGAGCCAAGAAATTTATGGCCAAAACGGGAAGGAACGTCTGGAAAGATCAGGATAAGATTAGAATGGGGTTTGACAAGTCGAAGCTAAGGTGTTATAATTGTGATGAGTATGGTCACTTTGCCAGGGAATGCACGAAGCCCAAGAAGGAAAGAGCTGAAGAAAAGAAGGTTGCTGAAGTGAAAGGAAAGGGTGATGCCAAGGCACTGGTGGTTCAGGAAGGTGGTGGTTATGACTGGAGTTCTCAGATGAAGGATCTTAGTTTGTCACATGCTTTGATTGCTACTGCAGAAAAGGATAATGAAGAAAATCATGCCTTTGTGGTCACTGATGAAGGAAAGCCTGAGGAGACTCAGATAGAAGACAAGGAAGCGTTCGTTGCTGATGCTGAAAACCTAAAGGTATGTTCTGATCCCACTTGTGCTCGTATTATTCCTGGTCTTAGACAAATCTGTAAGAATTATCAAATAGAATTGTTTGAGGTCAAGTGTGAGAGGAGCTCATTTAAGGGTAGATGGGTAAAAAATGAGGAAAAGGTTAAGGCACAAAAGCTAGATATAGTGAAGTACCAACAGATAGCAACTGAGAAATCTATCCTGTATGATAATGCCAAGTTAGAAATAGCTGACCTTAGAAAACAGGTAGATGAATTGACTCATAAGACTAATGAGATGCAAGTTCAGTTAGATATGAATCAATTGAGAAACAAGAGAATGCTTCAGGCAGGTAAAGAACTATCTCAGGCAGTTATTTGTGGACAAGTAGGAAAACACACACCAGGTTTTGGGTCAGAAAAGTCTGACAAATCCATGGCCGCAAATGTTATAATTCCCCCACCTATCCCTAGAGATATCATAGGAATGCTCTATGAGGAGGACCAGGTAGATAGAACTAGATCAGGATATCATGAAGCAGGTCCTCCTATAGATAGCTTGATGGTTGGTGTGACCCCTATGACAGAAGTAGAGAAAGAACAGGAGAAACTTGGTTTATATAGGACAGGTAGTCAGAACAATGTAGTTGACCTCACAACTAAACCAGGTTCTTCCCAGGAATCTTTAAACAATAATGTTAGTTCTTCTAATGTTTTTGTTACATGTGCAGATGTTGTAGGCATTGAAGATGTATCTGGGGAGGATGCTGAATGCTTGAGGGTCAATGAGTGTCATGAGTCTAGTTGTTCTGTTTTTAGTTTACCTAAGGATGACGTTCTGGCATCTGTGTCAGAACTTGAAACATCCAAGTCCAATCAAATTGTCTTGTTAAAACATGTTTCTAATCCTAATGAAGTCGTTAGTTCCTTTAAAATGCGTGTTCCTAACACAAAGATTGGCCGTAAGTTTAAGCCAAATGACTTTGTTCCGTATCCCCAGGTTGTGTCAACTTATAATAGAACTGATAAATCAAAATCTGAACAATTTTGTTTAATAACACAACCTGAAAAACATTCAAAACGTGTGATACACAAATGGGATGATCAACCGGAATGGAAGTCGTCTTACCCAAGACGCTCATACTTGTGTAGCAACGTCAATGGGCCTAGACAAATGAATTGTTTTCAATGTGGTCAACCAGGTCATTTTGCTGCTAATTGTATGAACAGACCCTATGAGCCATATTATCCGCAGAACAAGCGGACAACTATGCTTGAGAAAATGATGAGGGGTGAGAACAGAACTCAAAAACAGCAAGCATCGTCACAGGGGAAGCAAAGTTCTGAACCAATGAAGACTCAACAGTCTAAGGTTCTAAACACAAAGGCCCCAGTGACGAAGCCTGTCAATGAAAGGAGAGATGTGGGCCAAACTTCCAAACCTGCTTATGCAGCTAAAGGAGTTTTCAACAAACCAAATAAATTGAAAACAAAACCTTTTGAGAAACAAGTACCTAAAGTCCATCAGGCTGCTAAACCTAAGGGGAAAGCAGTTATAGAACAACCAAAAGTTGTCACTCAACCAAAGCAAATGGTTTATACCAAATTAAAACTTGAGTGGACACCTATCATCAAAACAAAAGGTAAAAAGGCCACATCTCCTCCAAGGAATGTTTCACCCACAAAGAACTCTGCTAGTAGCTCTAACTCACAAAAACAACCAAATTGGAAACCAAAAATTCATGCTAAAGTTTTAAATGAATCCGAATCAAAAGCAGGAATGTCTTTCAAGATGGTTAATTACACTGACTCCAAGGGAGTGCCCAGATCTGTTATGACCTGGGTACCTGACTCTAACTGATTTATGTTTTGTGTAGGGACAGCCGAGAAGATCTGTCAACAAACTCTGGTATGTTGATAGTGGTTGTACCCGACATATGACCGGAGATCTGTCTTTGTTAGATGAGGTTGAAGATTTCAATGGAGGAAGTGTTTCTTTTGCTGGAGGTGTGGGAGGAAGAATTTC
>JBCNJP010000007.1:29983308-30042050 GCA_039602395.1 Deinandra increscens subsp. villosa | reverse complement strand
GACTGGGAACGAACCTTTGTTAGTTTTTGATTGTTTTTCTTGTTTCTGAACGATTCGATGATGATTGCAATGTTTGGCTAGCAACCGGTGATTACTTGGGTGAACGGTTAGTGTTTTCTGGTTTAAATCTAGGGTTTCAATCATTAGATAGAATTATTGATCTGTGACAATCTGTTATTCTAGTGTTTGTTTAATAAATCTTTGCAATTGCTTGTCGTGTACGTACCCCCCGCTCCCGGTCTACCTCTCTCTGAGCATAGCTCTAGGACTATACTTAGTATGTGCAAGATAACTAATTGTTTGGGTTGGTTAAATATGAACACAATCATGTCTATGTGATTTCTAGGTTAGATTCCTGACGAGAGAAACTAGTAATTCGCTAACCCGGATCCTAAGTAATTGCTCTTTAGTAATATAAGAACTCAATCAATTGTTAGTTAGTAAATTAGTGATAATTAGAAGCAATCAACTCAATCAAACAGCCAAGAGGCACTTATTTTAGTATTTAGGTTTAGTCTAGTTTATCTAAGTTAGTGACAGTAATATAGATTAAGTCATTAGGATCACTAATAACCACCAACTCCCCTGGATTGATACCCGACTTACCCTGTCTATAGGTTAGTTAGGATTATTTGTATAGCGGTTACGACATCCGTTATCAATCACTTGTTTCCGATTCGAAACAGTCGTAAACACCAATTACGATCGGATTTGATCGTAAACTACGTTTCCGACACTGCGATTCCGATAAGCAAAGTCGTAAACTCCGATTACAACAAGGAAATGTCGTAAACACCAATTGTACGGATCGTAAACGCACAAAAACACGATCTTGAAGTTGTAAACCCAAAGTACACCAGCAGGACCACTCGTAAACGCCAAGAGATGAAGATCTTCAACAAAACCCAATCGTAAACTCACTGAACAGCAGCAGCAGATGTCGTAAACTCAAAAAAAAACCTTTGAATCTTCAAGAAAAACTCAAACACAAACCCAGAAAGCTCTTGAATCGATATCGTGAGAGCCTCGAATCTAAGATTCTTGGCTCTGATACCAATTGTAGGTCCGGAAATCTCCCAAACACACGATATTTGATCTAATACAAGTGCGGAATCCTTGTATAAGATTGATTCAAGAGAAATAGTAGTAGAATAGACTAGATCTAAGATAAAGATGAAGTCTTGAATGTAAAACACACTACTATTGAAGCTGATCGTAATCACCAAAGAGCAAGAAATCGTAAACTGATTTTGTAATTGGAAAAGCTTGCATACAAAGAAAGACAAATGGGTTTATATACTACCCATACCCTAATCGTGAACTAAACAGGCCCACATGGCCCAAATCGTGATCACTAACTTAGCCCAATTACATGATATATAACAAGCCCAAACCAAAATACAATAAGCCCAATTACAAATGTTCATGCCTTAAATAAGCCTAGCCCAACAATACCCTGCACGCACATTTGTCAGATGCAGTTGGCATTGCGACTGCGACACGCCAGGCCGTCCAGACTCTTGCTGCTGGTGCCCCTACTGCAGAGGATTTCGCACAGATCATCCGATTGCTGCTCGACACCATCATCCAGATTCGTGACATCCTTGACCTGATCGAGCGAGGACCATTCTAGTGGAGTTGTAGTAGTTGGGGAACTATAGCCCTATTTATATGTTTATGATGTATTGTAACTTGTATTTGGTGAAAACTGTAATATCACCCCGACAATGTTTGTAATCGTGTATGAACTATTGTAGGACAAGTATCGTATGTTGTAGGTGTGTATGCTACTTATGACTCTACTGTTAGACGTGATGTAATGTTATGTTATGTTATGTTAGAATGTGTTATGGTATGATGTGATTACATATATATGTCGTCTGTGTTGACTTATATTTGTTATGCGTATTGTCTTACTTTTATTTTACCTTGTAAATGTAAGTAGTATGCCGAGACGTGCGCCACGAGTTAGGACCAACCGCAACACTTCCGACCCTCCGACCATGGATGCTGCCGCAATCGAAGCACTAGTCAATCAACGCGTAGCTGACGCTCTTGCAGCCGCTGAAGCTGACCGTGCATCCGCCTCCAATGGGAGACAAGCTGGATCCCCTAGTGGTAAGACTAAGACTTTCCTCATCTAACGAATGAGTATGATGGCAGTTACGAAGAATTGCTTTCAAGGCTTTGGCATGATTTTCAGGTATTCGAGAGTGCTCGTACAAAGACTTCATGAACTGCAAGCCACTGCACTTCAAGGGCACTGAAGGGGCAGTTGGTTTGATCCGCTGGTTCGAGAAAACGGAATCTGTGTTCCGTATGTGCAACTGTCCGGAATACTACAAAGTCAAGTACGCTACCAGCGTCTTCGGAGAAGGCGTCCTCACTTGGTGGAATTCCCACGCCGAATCTCTTGGACTAGAACTGGCTTATGGAATGTCATGGGATGAACTAAAAGTGCTCATGCGAGATGAGTACTGCCCACGTGAAGAACTGCAAAGACTAGAAGTTGAGTTCTGGAACTTAGTTATGACTGGTTCTGACATCGCCGCCTATACACGACGATTCCATGAGTTGGCCCATCTATGTCCCTCCATGGTGACCCCACTTCACAAGAAAATCGAAAGATACATTTGGGGTCTTTCACCTGCCATCCAGGGAAGCGTCATGGCATCCAACCCCGTGACACTTCAAGATGCTGTCCGCTTGGCCCACAATCTGACGTACCAAGCAAATCGTCAGGGTTTGTCTTTTGCTCGAAAGGCCGCTGAACCCAAGGCTGTACCCTCATCCCCTGCCCCCACTGGTCATCAGAGATCCGACCGCAAACGCCGACGTGGTCATGATGGAAAGGGGAGGAGATCATTTGATTCTGCTGGAAAATCATCTGAAGTTGCGAAGGTTTATGCTGCAACCGCACCGGCCCCTGATGCGAAGAAGTCCGGTTACACAGGGAGTCTACCCCTGTGTGGGAAATGTAATTTGCACCACACTCTGGACTTTAGCAACATTTACTGCAGAAACTGCAAGGCAAAAGGCCATATTTACCGTGACTGTCCCAACCGCTCGAGCAAAACGCACCCCGTGGGTACCTGTTTCGAATGTGGTAGTACTGGTCATTTCAGGAATGAATGCCCAAAACTCAAGAAACCTGGAGGTGAACCTGCTCGAGGACGAGCCTTTGTCCTCAACGCTGCTGAAGCTCGTCAGGACCCACATACGGTAACGGGTACGTTCTTACTCAATGATCATTATGCTTCTGTACTATTTGATACCGGTGCCGACAAAAGCTTTGTGGCTAGTGAGTTTAGAGACTTCCTTAATGTCACCCCAACTAAATTGGACACTAAGTATATAGTTGAGTTAGCCAACAGTAAACAAATTGGAACCGATGAACACTTCCCAAATTGTTCGTTGGACCTATCCGGTCATCACTTCCCTATCGACCTATTGCCTGTTCAATTAGGAAGCTTCGACGTGGTTATTGGAATGGACTGGTTAACTAAAAACCGTGCGGAAATCATTTGCCACGAGAAAGAGGTCAAAATACCCCTTCCAAACGGTGAAGTTCTGACAATCCAAGGAGACCGTAGTGGAACTAAGTTGAACATCATTTCCTGTATGAAAGCTCAGAAGTTCATGCGCAAGGGCTACCCTGCCCTCCTGGCTCACATAACCGCTAATGAACCCGAGGAAAAGAAGCTAGCCGATGTGCCTGTCGCACGAGACTATCCTGAAGTTTTCCCCGACGATCTTCCAGGCCTGCCTCCCGCAAGGCAAGTGGAATTCCATATCGATCTCGTGCCCGGAGCTGCACCTGTCGCCAAGGCTCCATACCGCTTAGCCCCATCCGAGATGAAGGAACTGTCAAATCAGTTGCAAGAATTACTTGACAAAGGGTTTATTCGACCAAGCTTCTCCCCTTGGGGCGCTCCCGTTCTATTTGTCAAGAAGAAGGATGGATCCTTTCGCATGTGTATCGATTACCGCGAGCTGAATAAACTTACGGTAAAGAACCGATACCCACTTCCCCGGATTGACGACCTATTCGACCAGTTGCAAGGATCAAGCTACTATTCGAAGATAGATCTTCGTTCCGGATATCACCAACTTAGGGTTCGTGAGGAGGACGTAGCCAAAACTGCTTTCAGAACACGATATGGACATTACGAATTCCTCGTTATGCCGTTCGGTTTGACTAACGCGCCCGCTGTTTTCATGGACCTTATGAATCGTGTTTGTAAACCCTATCTTGACAAATTCGTGATCGTGTTCATCGATGACATCCTAATCTACTCGCGTAGTAAGGATGAGCACGAGGAACATCTAAAGCTTATCCTCGAGCTACTAAAGAACGAGAAGTTATACGCTAAATTTTCCAAATGCGATTTCTGGTTACGAGAAGTGCATTTCTTAGGACACGTCATCAACGCCGCCGGAATCCACGTGGATCCCACAAAAATTGAAGCCATCAGGAATTGGAGTCCGCCTTCAAACCCCTCGGAGATTCGACAATTTCTCGGCCTCGCCGGCTATTATCGACGATTTATCGAAAACTTCTCCAAAATAGCTCAGCCGTTGACCACCTTGACCCAGAAAAATATAAAAATTTATTTGGGATACTAAAGCCGATCAAGCTTTCCAGACGCTAAAACAGAAACTGTGTAACGCACCCATACTAGCCTTACCGGAAGGAAGTAACGATTTCTGTGTTTTCTGCGACGCCTCTCAACAAGGTCTCGGTTGCGTACTCATGCAACGTGACAAGGTCATCGCTTATGCGTCCTGACAGTTAAAAGTTCATGAGAAGAATTACACTACTCACGACCTGGAACTTGGAGCTGTTATCTTTCCCCTTAAGATTTGGAGACACTACCTATACGGCACTGAATGCAAGATCTATACCGATCACAAGAGTCTTCAACATATCTTAAACCAAAAGGAGTTGAACATGCGACAACGTCGTTGGGTCGAACTACTCAGTGATTATGACTGTGAGATCCTGTACCATCCTGGAAAGGCAAACGTTGTGGCGGATGCCCTGAGCAGGAAGGAGCGTGTTAAACCCCTTCGTGTGCGATCTCTTGCCCTGACCGTTCATACCAACCTTACCACTCATGTCCTGGCCGCCCAAACTGAAGCTCTCCGTGACGAAAACATTCAGAACGAAGGCCTCCGTGGCATGGAGCAACAACTGGAAGCTAAGGACGACGGATTGCGACGTTTCATGAACCGACTGTGGATACCAGTGTATGGAGAACTTAGGGGCTTAGTACTCGACAAAGCCCATAAGACCCGATATTCCATCCACCCCGGAGCCGATAAAATGTACCACGACTTGCGTATGTTGTATTGGTGGCCCAACATGAAAGCCGAGATAGCCAAGTATGTCGGTAAATGTTTAACCTGTGCCAAGGTTAAGGCCGAATATCAGAAACCCTCCGGCCTACTCGTTCAACCAATCATTCCGGAATGGAAATGGGAATGTATCGCTATGGATTTTATCACTAAATTACCCAAGAGCCGCAATGGCAACGATTCCATCTGGGTTATCATTGACCGTCTGACAAAATCCGCACATTTCCTTCCTATCAAAGAGAAAGATTCCATGGATCGACTGACGAAAATCTACATGAAGGAAATATTCTCGCGACACGGAGCCCCAATCTCCATTATCTCTGACAGAGATGGTCGTTTCACCTCTCACTTCTGGAGGGCTTTGAACAAAGCCATGGGCACTCGTCTTGACATGAGCACGGCCTATCACCCGTAAACTGATGGTCAAAGCGAGCGTACGATCCAAACCCTCGAAGACATGCTCCGTGCGTGCGTGATCGACTTTGGTAGCAACTGGGATGAACATTTGCCTCTGTGTGAATTTTCATACAACAACAGCTACCACACCAGTAATCAGTGCGCACCGTTTGAGGCACTTTATGGGAGAAAGTGTCGTTCACCAATCTGTTGGTTTGAAGTTGGTGACAACCAACTGACAGGCCCCGAAGTTGTAATCGAAACAACCGAACCAATCTCTCAGGTCCGAAACCGCCTGAAGGCCGCCCGTGATCGTCAGAAGAGCTATGCTGATAACCATCGGAAACCTCTATCGTTCGAGAAAGGTGACAAGGTTATGCTAAAAGTATCCCCTTGGAAAGGCGTGATTCGTTTTGGTAAGCGTGGTAAATTAAATCCCCGGTACATAGGACCATTCGAAATCATCGAAACAATTCGACCTGTCGCGTACAGATTAGTATTGCCACCCGAGCTTAGCAACGTTCACAACGTCTTCCATGTTTGCAATCTGAAGAAGTGCCTTGCCGATGAATCACTCGTTATGCCACTCGATGAAATTCACCTCGATGAGACGCTACAATTCGTTGAAGAACCTGCCGAGATAGTAGACCGCACCGTTAAGAAATTAAAGCGTAGTCGAATACCCCTTGTCAAAGTTCGTTGGAACTCTCGACGTGGTTCTGAATTCACTTAGGAACGCGAAGATCAGTTTCGCGCCAAGTACCCGCACCTTTTCCCTGCCGCCGTTGCCCAACCCTAGTGTCCAGCGGAATTTCGGGACGAAATTCTCTCAACTGGGGGAGTATGTGACATCTCGTAAGTTTCCGTCAACCTAAACGATAATGTATACCTATGTGCTAACTGTATTACGTAACTATTTATTTGCAATATGAAAATATTGTGCTTTACCCTTTTACATGCAATATAGTCGTAGTCTTGACGTAGCCTTAATCATGTACACGAACGACCTTTAGACATGATAACCCTTTACACGGAATGGTCGTTGGAATTTTAATAATAAAAGACGACCAACCAAACACATTAACTATTTCATGTCATCTTTACCATAAAATAATAACTCATGATCCCATCATCTTGGGATTTCACGTTATTATGTTAATATTCATGCAAATGGTTTTAGTTGATCATTCGAATATTCAACGTTTGCATTTCATACATAAAACTATTTTCTCACAATAAAATTCCAACGTATTTATGTACGAATCGAATCTCATTATTATCAAACATGACATAATATATAAATACACGTTTAGACACCAATCATGTTATCAAGACTTGTGATCCAATCCTCACGTATATATTTATTTATTTTACGTCCAAAACGATCCATAAATCTTTATTAACGTTCACGACGGATAAAATTTTCATGCATGATACATATATACACATGCAACGTAGTTTTTCAATGTTATTAAACCTCGAGTATATTTAATCCAAACCAAGTCATTGTTTATTTATTTTGTGACGTCGTGGATAAATATTTATAAAACCTTCGAGACTCGTTTTGATTTATTTATTCCTCTCGTTCCTTTCTCCTTCGAACCGGTTGACCACGGGTTTCGAACCCGTGACCCCCCTCTCCCTTCTCGGCCGGTTCAAGTAACCAACTCCAAACCACCCCCAATTCCCATTACTTGATCTAGTTACTTCTAGTACATATGGTTGACTCCCTTTCTTTGCCTTGTTCCATCAATTTGCAACATCCTTACAACCCTATGACATCATAGGGTGAAGTTGTCTCAACAAACCAACAACACTATTAACCATTGGTCCATGTTTTCCCTCCACAAACACATTACTTTCCCTTATTGTTGCAGCCACATACCACCTTAAACACACAATTTAATCACAAGCTTGAACTCTCTTGAACCCATTTGGGGCACCCTTGAACCGGCCAAGCTTGAGGCTCGAACCCGAGCCCCCCTTTTCCTTCTCCTTTCGGCTCACATACAACACACAAACACATAACCCTTAATCTTTTATTTAACTTAACCATACTAGATATTTATCAAACAACCAAGTACCAAACACTTTTAAACTCTTTTTCTCTCCCTCTAAACCGTCCCTCTCTCTCTCGGTCATCTCTCTCTCTCTCGGTTCACATACAACCGAAACACACACACACACATAAACCAAACACTTTCCCTTTTCAAGTACATCACATATAAACACCTTTCATTTATCCTAACTTCATTTGTTACCTACATTTTCAAGAAAATCCTCTCTTGCTCTCTCCTCCCTCTCATCCGTAAGTCTCTCTCTCTCTACTCCCTCTCTAAATTTCTCACTCAAACTCTCATTCCCTTGGTGATTTCAAGTGCTAGGAAGCAAGAACAAGCAAGAACAACCATCATCACCACCATTTTCGACCTTCACCTTCTTCCTACAAGGTTCCATCTCCACTTTTCTTGGTTAAATCTTGTTTCATCACGTGTTCTTAGTTCCATTTCATACTTAGATCACTACATTAGCAAGTCTTGACTCACATTGTTGTCTAAACATGATTTTGACTCTTAAAATGCTACTAGTTAGTAACTATCACCATGTTCCTCCGTGTATTTACTTACTATGAACTCTTGATAGTAAACCTTGTGCCATATTATGTACAAACTTTGATTTGTAGGAGATTTACACAAGTATTTGTTTGGTTTGCATTTTTGAACATAAACTTCGTATATGTTATGCTTTATGTGTTGATCTTGCAATTTTGGACCCATGGCTGCCCATGACACGTTTTTAAACTTTTAACACAGTCAAAGTAGGTTACTTCGAACATTAGGAAGGTTACCTATGCTTAAAATCACCATAAGGACCTTTATGAACCAAAAAGTACACTTGAAAACTCTAGAAAAATCCATATAAATACAAATCAGTTTTGACCAGAAAGTTTAAGCTTTTAAACAGTAGTTTATGATGCTTTAAGTGACTTTAGGACATGGCCAAAAGATCCCTTTTCAAATTACTTAAATTTGGGCACAAAGCGGGACTAAAACCGACACCCGACGGGCCCGGAAACACCGTTTTTATAAGGAAACTCAAATCTGGCCCAAATGAACTTATAGGGACCTTTTAATGATGAAAACATGTTTACAAATGCTTATGGTGAATTTAGGAACCTAACTATGTCATTTAACGGGCAAACGGAACCAAAACGGCAAAACCGACACCAATTACACAAAACCGACAAACTTGTACAAACCGACACTTGAAATATTTATATACACTTTTTGGACAGAAAATAATCATATTTTATTTTACTTGGTTGATTTCTAACTTAAACGGATAAATATCGGGTAATCGGTGGTTACCATGAAACCACCCGGTTTTCAACAAATTTGTCACAATAACCAAATTTTCATATGAAAACCCTCATTTTGACTTAATATTTATTTCTATAAATATTTACCATGTTTAGATATTATTTGGGAATTTTTGTATATTTTATTTAATTAAAATATATATATAATTGACATTTTTCCAAATAAATGCACAAACGGACATTTTCACCTTAACACCTCAAATCAATTGACCCTAAGGCTACCATGACGTCAAGACTTGACCTACCTAATTGGAGTGACATTAGTGTCAACCCAATTACTTATTTTATTGCATGTCTCATAATTATCTAGGCTTGCATTTCCGTTGAACACATTCCGACTACTGTTTCTGAATCATGTGAGTTTTCACGGCCCCTTTTCTCTTTAACTATTTTCAATTACTTGGGGGAGAATTCATATTACTTTTACTATGCTAGACAATTAGACCTTGTTAACCTATCTGTTACATGTGCCTTTCGGCCGTCCACATCTTTATTTCATGTTCATTCATGTTATAATCAAATCCCACTATTAACTGAATCCGAATAATTATCATGTGAAACGGTAACGTTTGAATAGATCTATTGGGTTAACGCCCCTGCTCTGATTTGGTCGCTCCAATCATGACTCCGTTTTATTAGTCAAAGGGTACAAATTGTTATATCTTGCTTTTGCGGTATCCGCTGGACAAAGATGCCAAGAGTGGGTAATCAGTCAGTTTCGGAATTCAGGGTATATGGTAACATTTCAACAAGTCTTATCTGATTTTGTCAAAGAATAGCATAAACAAATTTTCATAACAACTTTTGTATACTTTTCAAGGCTAGCAACTTTAAACCTGTGTGACTCACCAACAAAATTATTTGTTGACCGTTTTCTTATATGAATTCTCAGGTGCTTAACGTTTACTGCTGTTACCAATCTGGACCTGCATGATGACTGTTGCATTTAGGATCTTTCAATAAATTCTGGAGTAGGATTGTAGCCGTTGGAGATTTTCTTGGCATAACATCTGACGATGTCATGTCTCAAAAATCTTTTGAAAACTATTGTTTTGTAAAACTTAAAACAATTTGTGTAACTCATTACTTAAATTCCGCTGCGTAATGATTTGAAAACTCCAAATTTACTCCAAACAATTATCAACTTCCAAACGGGTCTCGTTGTTGAACCATCCAGAGTACGTTCTTGACCTTGACTGTGATAACGCTGGTTCACATCCCGACACAAAATTTTACAGGGTGTGACAAGTTCGGTCTGGTAATACCCGCGAAAACTGAATCGATATTCACGGTTCGTTCCAGACCCGTAAATGTTTAAACTCGGTCCAGGTCTAGTTCTTATTTTTTAAAATTTGTGATTTCGGTTCGGTTCGGTTCAGTTGTGAACGAATGTTCACCGCTAGCAGTGAGGGTGTAGATGTATTTTTTAGACTCAGAAGACATTAAGGTGGTTTGAAGGTTTAAAGGTCGAAACAAATTAGCCAACCAATGAATATTTTATTTGATGGTTCAAAGGGACATATGAAGTTTGATGAGAAACTTCTAACTTTTGATTTGTAAGCCCAAGTATGTGTTAATATTATGTTAATCTCATTTCAATTTTAGGGGCTAATGGTTTTCTGGCTTCTTTGTAAGTTGTTTATTTAATAAAAAGCAACAAGCATGCATGGAACTTTTATTTTTGTATGTGTTGTAACTTAGGTTGTAAAATTTTGCTATATTTCAAGTTTAATGCTAATAAACTACATTTTATTTTGCCTTTCATGAATAGTTCTTAGAGTATTCACGGTAGGTTCTAAAAAAATGTGGGTGTGAACCTTAAAATTTGAGGTTTGGTTATGAGTGGTTGTGAGTAAAAGAGAGACAAAAAGTTAAGCAAACCTGCATATTTGACAAAAAAAACTGGCGATTTGCTAAAATTTGAGGATTGAAAGAGATGGAAAATGTAATGATAAAGGTATAAAAATATTATTTAATTATGGTTGTGAGTGGAAGAAAGAGAAAAAGTAATAATAAAAATATAAATTATAAATATGAGGATGAAGAATCTGTCATGAATGCTCTTAAACTTTTTCATATGATACTAGTTGTTTTTTTCGTTTGATGTTGAAATATACCATTTGACGTTCAAAAGTCACACATGGACTTTGATATATATTGTGACCAACTGATACTTTTTTTGTTGGCTAATACAAATAAGTTACATTCATGATGTTTTTTTGTTGGAAATTATCTACATAATTATGGCCTTAGGACCATTTCATTATAACTAATTAAATATATCAAAATGACATTAATGGTCCCCTACATTTATTTGATGGAAGTAAATGTAAATGTTATTAAGTTAAGGGGGCAATTATGATTTCCTATTAGATACCTATAATTAAGGAAGATTACAGGGAATTGGAAAACGATCGTCATTATCATACGATCATCAAAAAACTCACTAACACAATTCTCTCTCAAGAACACCACTGAAGTCTCTTCCAAATCATCCATCGATTCAAGGTATCATAACGGGAATCAAGTAATGGCTTCTTCATCATCAAAGATTGTATGCCCTACTACAAGTAAGTTTTATGTTTCAAGTTGTATTTTTGATGATTACATAATTGAATTGATAAATAGGGTTCTGAGAATATGATTCATAATCTGGAGTTAATTAACATGTGGCATCAGAGCCACGTTAATAATATCAATTCAATCTCTAAAAGTTGTTTTGATTCTGTGATAATTGATGAACAATCTTGCGAAACCCACTACAAATTTGAAAGACTCTTAAAGTGAATATTATCAACAATTATTGATTGGGTTTTCGTAAATAAATAACAATGATGGTTTGTGATTTTAATCAAATTAATACAATCTTTATTCCCTCTAATTTAATTCGATTTTTATCTGACAATTGTTTCCATGGATAACCAATTCTCAAAATTAATTCTGGACATTTAATTCGGGAAATTAAATCGAAATATGATCTTCGATTAAAGTGTTTTAAGGAAATCCACCGATTTTGAAATTATCTGAATTGCAAATGGTGGATAACATTAGAACAATTTTTTATAGTATTAAATTGCCACTGTATAGAATTTTGATGGTTTAGAATTTGAAGATTATACATATATGTCTTCTTGATTGTTCATTCGAATTTCATATTCTGGCCAATGCCTTGTTTATTGCACATGAAATCAAAATAAGATTTAGTCTAGTGAAATCCATGTAATAGCAATTTACATTATTTAATTTGTAATTTAGAAATTGCTATACGACTTTAGTATTTTTTTTCTATTTTTATTATTATTTTTTATTTTCATTAATTGGCATGGTTATTTTGCTTATGCTTTAATGATATATGTTTAATGACTTGAATAGTCGAACCAACGAGAAGCTATTCGAGTCACTGTAGGCATCAAAACTATGTCACTTAATTAACGTTGTTTAAATTATATTTCATGATCCCAACGGTACATCATTTAACTTAACATTGAAGTTTAGATGTTTCTCATTTTTTTATGTAATTATGTGGGTTATCAAACAATAAACCCAATGGTCAATTGTTTGATGATACACATAGTGAAATGTTGGCCTAATATACATAGATATGTCATTTCTGCCCAAAGGTGATATGTTGTATTTATGTGCCTTAACTTACTCTTTATGTGTGTTCATGACACTTGAATTTTGGATATAGCCAACGCGAAACCAACTTTCAATTAGAGCCTTAGTATAGTCTATTATTTTGGTGTTATAATAGGCTTAATCTTCAATGTGCTAAATCTTGCTTGTTATATGTGATTACCCTGTATGCTTTAGTTTACTTCTGTTCTTCTAAAAAATATATGTTATAACTGTATCAATCCAGCCACCACTATGAATCCTAACTATGGAATTGAACCCTTCACTGGCAATAACTTTGCGTCATGGCGAGATGCTGTAAAACTAACTCTTGGAATGATGGATTTGGACTATGCTTTAAGGCATGACCCTCCCGCTGCACTTACTGCTGAAAGCACTACAGATCAGAAACAAGTTTATGAAAAGTGGGAGAGGTCTAACAGAATGTCTCTCATGGTTATAAAGAACTCCATCTCGGTTGCCATTCGCGGAGCCATCCCTGACTCTGAAAGCGCGAAAACTTACTTAGACTCTGTAGAGGAGCAATTCAAAGGCACCTTCAAGGCACATGCAAGTACTTTGATCCTGAAGATGTTGACTACAAAGTATGATGGTGTGAGTGGTGTGCGTGAGCACATCATGATGATGAGCGACATGACCCATAAATTAAAGGGTATGAACATGGAAATTAGCGAGTGTTTTCTAGTACACTTTAAAATGACATCTCTTCCTGCACAATTTGATGCATTTAAGATAAACTATAATACTCAAAAGGACAAATGGAATATGAGTGAACTAATTGCCATGTGCGTACAAGAGGAAGGGCATTCAAAAGTAGAAAAACCCGATGTTGCTCATGTCACCACCACAAACACCAAGAAGAGGAAAGGTAACTTCCATAAAGGAGAAAGCTCAAAGGTCCAGAAACCAAATGCAAGTACATCCTCTGGCTCAACTATTCCTAATGGTCCTATTCGTTACAAATTTTGCCATAAGAAAGGGCATCGCCAACGAGATTGCCCAAAATTCAAGGAATGGTTAGCAAAGAAAGGTGATCATTTACTTATGATTTAAGAGTCATTTAATATTGATGTTCCTATAAACACATGGTGGGTTGATTCTGGTTCTATGGTTCATGTTACAACACCTTACAGGGATTCCTTACAATCCAGAAGCTGGAAAGAAACCAAAGGACACTTAAAGTCGGGAGCGGTGATGCCCTAAATGTTGAAGCCATAGGAACTTTGCAATTAGTTATGAAAAGTGGTCATTGTATTAACTTATTAGATACTCTTTATGTACCTAAAATTACTCGAAATCTAGTATCTGTACGAAAGTTAGACAATGATGGTTTTCATGTAGCATTTGGTAATGGTAAAGTCACTATTAGTTTAAATTCTTGTGTTCTTGGTAATGGTTATTTATATGGAAATCTCTATAAATTGAATTTGGATGACCAATTTTCAAAATCTTTTTTGTCATATAATGTGAATGAAAACATAAAGAAAAGAAAACGAGATATGGAAACTTCATCTATGTTGTGGCATCAACGCTTGGGCCACATCTCACGAGATCGAATGGTACGTCTAGTGAAAGATGGCATACTATCAAATCTCGATTTTAGTGATTTTGAAACATGTGTAAAATGCCTTAAAGGGAAAATGGCGAAAGGAAATAAAAGAGGTGCCACAAGAAGTTCCAATTTATTGGAACTCATACACACTGATATTTGTGGACCTTTTCCTGAGGGGATATCAGGACATAAGTCATTTATCACTTTTATAGATGACCATTCACGATATATGTACTTATATTTAATTAAAGAGAAATCTGAATCACTTGATACGTTTAAAAATTTTAAGACTGAAGTTGAAAATCAACTCGACCGTAAGATAAAGGTAGTGAGATCAAATAGAGGAGGTGAGCAATGTTTTAAAACCGGATTTTTAAACCGGACCGGTCTTATGTAAAAAACGGTTTAACCGGTTGACCTGGGTTGACCCGGACGGTCGAACCGGATTGACTATTCAAACATTTAAATTACAATATACATTTTATAAATTTTAACCGCGACAAATGTTGTTAAGAAACTTTAATAAAGTTTAAAACAAGTTGCAGTTATCCAAAATATCATTAATATAAGTTATAATCAAATTATATTTATGAAAAAAATATAAGACTTTCAGTTATCTTCGATAGATGGTTTATTTTAAAATCTCTAACGGCAAGTGACGAAGTGACGATTTGTTTTCGCCCGATTAGTTAAGATCAATTAAGAAAATAGTGAAAAACCCTACGACCCTACCTTTTTTCATTGTTTTAAAAATGTTTTTTTAACTTTAACTTAAAAAAAAACGGTTAACCCGGTTGAACGGGCCGGTTCAACCGTAAAACCCGGTGGTTCAACCGTAAAACCCGCCGATTCATTTTTTTGTCCGGAACTACTAAAGACCGCCTCAACCGAACCGGTGCATCCACTGGTTACTGGTTCAACCGGTTGAACCGGCCGGTTCAATACGATTTTTAAAACATTGGAGGTGAGTATTATGGTCGACATACAGACATTGGTCAAGCTCCCGGTCCTTTCTTTGAGTTTTGTTGGGAACACGGGATTGTGAACCAATTTACCATGTCGGGTACTCCTCAGCAGAATGGCGTTGCTGAGAGAAGAAATAGAACTCTTATGGATATGGTAAGGAGTATGTTAGCAAATACAAACCTACCTCAATTTTTATGGACCGGGGCATTAAAGACGGCAGTCCATATACTTAATAGGGTTCCTTCTAAATTGGTTTCTTATGATACCATTTGAAATTTGGACGGGAAGGAAACCAAGTATGAGATATATGAAAGTGTGGGGCTGCCCTGTCGAAGCTAAACTTTATAACCCTCAACAGAGAAAGCTTGACATGAAAACAGTCAGCTGTTTCTTCTTAGGGTATCCTGAACGATCAAAGGGATTTAGGTTCTATTGCCCTTCTCACTGTACTCGCATAGTTGAAACTCGTCATGCTAAGTTCCTAGAAAACTCTAATGTTAGTGGGAGCAATGTACATCAAGATCTTATTTTACAAGAAGTGCAAGAAGGAGGGGAGAAACCTGTACACTTTCCTTTTATTTCACCTCTTGTGCATGACATTGTCCCACCTAGTGTCTCTCTCGAGGATAATATCACTCCTAATATGCCATCACATGAAGGCACATCAAATTCTCAAGAACAAAATCCTAACATTTTCACCCAACCCCAAGAACCTGATGCTCCATTAAGAAGGTCATCAAGGCCTAGAAGACCTGTTAATTTTGATGATTACGTAACCTATCTTAATGAAGCAGGCCTAGACATAGGAAAGTACAACGATCCGACCTCCTATAATGAAGCTATTAGTAGTGACCAATCGTCTAAGTGGAATGAAGCTATGATTGATGAGCTTGATTCCATGAGTAAAAATAACGTTTGGGAACTGGTTGAACTACCTAAGGGGGTGAAGCCCATAGGATGCAAGTGGGTTTATAAAACCAAGTTGGACCCAAACGGAAACATCGAACGGCATAAAGCACGTTCGGTTACAAAAGGTTATAACCAAAAGGAAGGAATTGATTACCAAGAGACATTTTCTTCTGTATCTCGAAAGGATTCCTTAAGGATCGTTATGGCCTTAGTAGCTCATTTTGATTTGGAGCTAAATCAAATGGATGTTAAAACAACTTTCCTTAATGGTGATTTACATGAAGATGTGTTCATGACCCAACCGGAAGGTTTTAAGTCTGAAGGTCAAGAACACCTAGTATGTAAGTTGAAAAAGTCCATATATGGTCTAAAACAAGCATCACGACAATGGTATTTGAAATTTCATGAAGTTATGAAAAGGAATGATTTCATTAAAAAGCAAGTGGACCAATGTACCTACCTTAAAATGAGTGGGAGCAATTTTGTCATACTTGTCCTTTATGTAGATGACATTCTTTTGGCAAGTAACAATTTGGATTTGTTGCATGAGTCAAAGCGATTACTTTCGCATCATTTTGACATGAAAGATTTCGGGGAAGCATCTTATGTGATCGGCATTGAAATTCACCGAGATCGAGCTAATGGGACATTACGGTTGTCTCAAAAGGCTTATATTGATCGTGTGCTTACGCGTTATAACATGCAACATTGCTCTCCCTCAGTTGCTCCAGTAGTTAAAGGAGATGTTTTTGGTTCTTTTCAATGTCCGAAAAGAGAGGTAGAAAAGGAACAAATGAGAATGATACCTTATGCTTCTGTAGTTGGAAGCGTAATGTATGCTCAAGTTTGTACCCGTCCTGATATTGCTTATATTGCTGGAATGCTAGGCCGCTATCAATCTAATCCTAGCCTAGATCACTGGAAGGCAGCAAAGAAAGTGTTGCGATATCTTCAAGGAACCAAGGACTACAAACTAACTTATAGAAGAACAAATAACTTAGAAGTGATTGGCTATTCTGATTCCGACTTTGCCAAGTGCAAAGATGACAAAAAGTCAACTTCGGGGTATATCTTTATGTTAGCAGGTGGGCCTATCTCGTGGAAGTCATAAACAACAATTAACGACGACTTCGACAATGGTGGCAGAGTATGTTGCCGTTTATAATGCAACTTGCCATGGAATGTTGTTGAGGAACCTAATAAGTGGACTTAAAGTTGTAAACTCCATATCAAGACCATTGAAGATTTACTGTGACAATTCTGCTGCTGTTAGCTTTTCGAATAGTAATAGTTCGAGCGGGGCAGGATTATATCTTGATACAAAGTTTTTGTTTGTACGAGAACGAGTAGAGGAAAATAACATTTGTATCGAGTACATTAGCACTCACGATATGCTTGCGGATCCGATGACGAAAGGTCTACCACCCAAAGTCTTTCAAGAGCTCGTAACAAAGATGGGTTTTACTAGAGATTTTGTATGATATCATAATATTCTAATGAATTATTTACTTAAATTTCCTCGAATGTATAATATCATTGTCTATAATAATGTATGCATGCACTTATTTATATATAGACATACCTATACAATTAGATGTTGTATATTCTTGTCATTTTCGTTTTAAAGTTTTCTAAGTGTTTTATGTTGAGACTTTAGTATGATTGATGGGGGTCCTCGTGTTGAAAATAACTCGAATGATTTTGCTAAGATCTTAACATGAAACTTTACGAGTATTATCTTGGCCAAACTTACTAATACTCATCATGAATGGTCACTCGGCCAAGTGGGAGAATGTTGGAAATTATCTACATAATTATGGCCTTAGGACCATTTCATTATAACTAATTAAATATATCAAAATGACATTAATGGTCCCCTAAATTTATTTGATGGAAGTAAATGTAAAAATTATTAAGTTAAGGGGGCAATTATGATTTCCTATTAGATACCTATAATTAAGGAAGATTATAGGGAATTGGAAAACGATCGTCATTATCATACGATCATCAAAAAACTCACTAACACAATTCTCTCTCAAGAACACCACTGAAGTCTCTTCCAAATCATCCATCGATTCAAGGTATCATAACGGGAATCAAGTAATGGCTTCTTCATCATCAAAGATTGTATGCCCTACTACAAGTAAGTTTTATGATTCAAGTTGTATTTTTGATAATTACATGATTGAATTGATAATTAGGGTTCTGAGAATATGATTCATAATCTGGAATTAATTAACACTTTTTGCATAGATATGCATATAAGATACTGAAATTCGTTTTTAAATCATAACATTTTTTTCATATAAAATTATATCTTATCCATATTTGTTCTATATTACAAAAAATATAACGCCAACCATACATTTCTCTCATTTCATCGTGCATCAGCAAGAAAATTTTATACTTCAATAATACACATGTCTCTCCAATCTCTTTATCACACAATTTTTTTTATAAATAAGTTCATATTCGGCCCGTGTGACACATGGGTTAAAACTCAGTAGTTCTAATAAAGCTCTATAATGGTTGTCACATGTCTTTTAAAATAGGAAGTCCATATCAATCGGCAGTACCATATGTCAAAACCATATTTAGTTATCAATTTATTAAACTATCAATTAAGACTAATTACCAATTTTGTCCAACTAAATTTTTATTTTTAATTTTTTTTCTTTTGACAAACTGAATGTAAATTTGATAAAATTTACTCAAGAATTTTTTGTCTTTTTAAAAAAACTAATCAATAGTTTGTCAAACATAATAAATTTCTTTAATGTATTAATTTATTAATTAATGTTTTATAATGAATTACGTCATTTGTAATTTTCAAATCTCTTAACCGTTTTTTTTATTTATCTATTATTATGAAAATAAATTCAATCTGTGTAGTACACTGGTTACTAACCTAGTGTGTGTGTTATAGGGTAAGGATCATGTGTAAACACCTTTTATTGTATAAATGTGAAAACAAATATTAAAACCTCGATAACATCTCTATACGGTAATTTTTTTTATAAAAATTGCACCAAAAATCTTAAGATTCTATTGTTCTTGATTCAGGAAGAAAAAAATTAAAATTGACATTTCATGATTTTTTTTAATAGTGTACACGTGCATCATTATCATTAGTATTGCACAAAGGGAATTATTATGCAAAAAAAAACACTCCTTATGTTAAAAACATTTAAAAAACACTAAAACCTTTATAGTACTAATGATAATGTTACATAGTGCACATGTGCAGCATGAAGTTAAAAAAAAGTTATAAAACGTTAAATCTGTTTTCAGAATTAAAGATAACACAATTATAATTTTATGGTGCAATTTCCTTTTAAATATTAACGTATACTGCACGTATTAGTTTTTTACAATAGTGCACATGTGCACTATTAAGAACACAAACGTTAATGTTTTTTTATTTTTTCCAAAATTAAAGATAACATAATTCTAAGATTTTTTGTGTAATTTTAAAAAAATTCTATTAATGTATGAAGAAGTTGTAGTGGTTTTAATATTTGTTTTCACGTTTACACAACAAGGATGTGTTTACGCATGATCCCCTCATATACACATATATAAACCATTTTTTAAAAGGGCTAAATATTACACTCCAACTCCTTTTTATATTCTAAATGAAACTAATACTCAACACTTTTAAGATGTGGGCAAGGTTGTAGAAATCGTTCGGCAGTAGCTCGGCGGTCGAATGTGGTTAAGGCATTGATCGGGTTAACCAGGGATTAATCAGAGACCTTAGATTGATTATAAAAATTAAAAAATAAATAAATATAAACATGTATATATATTACTAATATCCTAATATATAATTAATAAGTAAATTGTCTATAAAAAGTCATAACCTAGGACTTAAATAAACATCTAAGTAATAAACTATAATAGTACAGGTCCAATATGTTTAATAATAAAAAAAAAACAAACACACATTTTGATAAATTAAATCTTCATATTTCTTTTATCTTCTCCAAGTGCTTCTAATATTTGAACTCCATCCGACTCATATTCATCTTCTTCAAACACTTTCACTATTCTCGTACTCGAAATATTCATCAAGAAGTTCTCTCGCGGGTGCTTGATTATTATCGGTCCCAGAAACTTCGTCAACCGCTTCCTTAACCGGTTAGGGGTCATCTTCACCTACATCGCGGTCTTCGCAATTGACAATCCATTTTTGAGCCAATCATGGATTGGTAATTGGGTATTTTTTAATCGCAATTTTTAACCGAATTGTCAAAGAGCGTCAAGGACTGATGTTGACTGACGTTAACCAACATAACTGACTCTTGATCGTAATCGCTTCGGTATCGCCAAACGATTAATTCCCGATTAATCGCTGATTCATTTCAACTTCTGCAACATTGCTTTAGGAAAATGCAAAGCTAGTAGTTAAAAAGAAAAGATTTTTATAATTAGTTTCGCTTCAATTACATTAGACACTATTTATAATTGTTTTTCATCTGCCATAGAATTGTACAAGAGAAATTAATTAAAATATGTTTAAAAGTGGCCAAGATTCAAAGATAAGCTTGAAAGATGACATCATCACGTTGACATCATTCCTCCAATCATGTTCTTATTTTGAAAATATTGAAATTTCTGAGAAATAGTTAGGTTGTTTCTCACGACCTTCCAAAATCACTTCATTCAAATTGGCCAAACCAATCAACCCAAGCCCCACCCCCACCCACTCCGCCATCACCCACACACATATATTTATATATACATTTAAAAAAATATATGATCATGATCAATTTGAGCTCACTTGTAATAATCTTTGTCAAAATGTATGGGATGATCAGAAACTTATAACACCCTTTATTTTTTAGCAAACACATCTATCTCCTCCATTATCTCTATCTAAATGGAGAAAACTTCGACACCCAAGAGGGAAAGATTAATAAGTGAGCTGATTAAAGGAAGAGGTTCTACTATGACGCTTCAGAATCTACTTCGCCGGAGATTTGATGACGGTGGGCTGGTTTTAGCTGAAGATCTCCTCAACAAAATACTTGAATCTTTTTCCGACAGCCTTTCGAAGTTGTGTTCTTCTGGTGAAGTATGCCCTGCTTCCGATCAATCGACTTGTTCGGACAACCGGATGAAGATGGCGCATGCGGTGAAGGATCGCAGAGGATGTTATAAGAGACGGTAAGAACTAAATGTTGCATCACCTGAAGTTGTATTAGTCGTAATACAACATTTTTTTTTACAGTAATGCAACTTTTTTCTAAAGAGTTATATCTTAAAAATCTCTATTAGATATAAAAAGTTGAATTACATAACAAAAATATTGCAAAATAATATGAAATAAGATGGAATTAGACCTGTTCTTTTATGCATGTACACTCCATGCTTGCTATGTTTACACTAAGGTACATGTAAATTTGCATAAGGTACAACTTTTTAAGCCTAGATTATGAAATTGCAGAAAGAGGGAAGATTCGAGAGTTAAAATTGATGATACAGTTGAAGATGGATATGGCTGGAGAAAATACGGACAGAAGACGATTCTTGATGCTAAATTTCCAAGGTGCCACTCATTTATATTTATTTATTATTATTTTTAAGCTACTTATTTATATTTATTAAGTTACTGTTATATGTTAGATGTTACGTTTTCATGGAACGTTAGCTTGAAATGCTAGCTTAAGCTGAGAGTCTCTTTATAAGACCGCTCGCGAGCTGTTGGCTGCATGGTCACAGCCAACGAGAAAAAGAGTTCTTGTACACATTCAATTTTAAAAAAGATTCAAAAAGAACAAATAATTAAAAATTGTATTAATATCACTTTTATGTTATATAATTTCAACCATTAACTTAAAAGTACATCAATATTCTTTATATTTTTTAAAGCTTCATTCGATCACAACCAAAACCGGCATGTAATAATTTTAGGAGCAACTTGCATTGTGTGTAGTGGTAGGAAACTTGTGTTCTTTGCTTGAGACACAGGTTTGATTCTTACGGGCAACACTTTGGAATGGGCATTGGCGATGAGGGGAGACTTGAGGCTGAAAGGTCACAAGTTCGATCCCTGAGCTCCCAGGTTTTACCACCCGACCGCTCGCGGAGGTGGATTTTCCCTGGAATGAGCTCAACTGGTGTGTTTAGAAAATTGTTCGGTGTGTTTATTATAGTTTTATAATGCTTAAAAGATTAATATTAATATTTAGCTTATGTCTTTATTTCTTGTAAATAAGTGTGAGTTTAAAAGTTAATGTTAAAATTTAAAGATATGCATAAAAGTAATTGATGAAAATGATTAACAAATAAGTCAAAAAATTTCATCCCACTAAATAATCATTACATAATTTTAGTAAGTAACGGAAGGTTAAATAATAAGTAAAATATTCATCAGACTAATAAAAAATTACATGGCTTCTATATAACTAAACTTTGTAAATCATAGTTACACATTTAATAATTTTTAACATTAACCGTATTTAAACCTTCGGCTCATAAGAGTTGGGCTAAAACAAAATAAAAAAGGCAAACATGACCGACTAATAAAAAAAGAATGATTTCTGTATATATAATATTTTTAAATTTTAAATATATATATGTAAATAACCAATAATCAATTTATTCCATTTTTTTTTTTGGTATAAAGTCGAAAGTTCCAATCTCTACAGGTGCTATTATAGATGTACACACAAGGACGAGGGATGCACAGCATTAAAACAAGTCCAAAAACTACAAGACGGGCCAGAAATGTTTCAAATCACATATTTTGGTTTTCACATATGCCAAAATATCAAAAAACAGACACAAATGTTTTCGGACTCGGAGGATCTTAGCACTTTTCTTCTTAATTTTGAGGACTCAAGAATCAATCAATCACCAAGTAGCCCCTCTACTATTACAGATGTCTATATCACCCCCTCACTTAAGCAAGAAGATGATTCAAAAGCCCAAAGTGATAATCATGACACGTCATCCGGTGACATGTGGAAGGACATGATTTGTAATTTGGATCTGTTCTATGATGATATATTCAAGGATGGTATTTCTATGGATGAATTTAAATATAAATAGAAGGCGATTTTTGTTAGTTTGAATAAATTAGTTATTTGAGCACGTGCTAAAAAGGTGTCAAATCTATTTACACCATAAGGAGTCGGGTAATAAGTTTGTGCTTACGAATGTAATTTATAGTTTCATACAAATATATGCATGTTTTTACATCTTATTAGTTTTGTGTAGTTAAGGTGTGGTAGTTCGAATTTTGGTCCTTGGCAATCTATGGACACTCTCAAATCAACATTATTGTCATATCAGATTTTCTTTCATAAGTTGTCTAAAATCATTCATAATAGCCATGGGCCGTGGGCGGATTTGTTAAGGGCCCGGGCGACCCCGACCTCTCCTTGTTTTTTCGTTTAAAAGTGTTAAATTGTACCTTGTTTACTAAAAAAAGATAAATATGTATTCTTTATTTCAAATAGGGATAGATAATAGGGGGTGTGTATGGATCGATTTTTGGTTAAAACCGAATCCAAAACTAACATTCGGTTTTTACAATTTTCAAATACATTCGGATTTGATTTTCTCGGTTTCACGAATTTTGTTTTTCAGTTTTTATGGTTTGGATCCGGTTTTTTCGGATTCAAATCCATATGAATTTTTAGGCTGGAAAAAAATATTAAATTTGGGTCTACTTATTTTTTAGATTAATTGACTATTAATAACATTCAAAATATAACTTTAAAATCCATAACGTCGCAAAATGATTAAATCTCAAACAAATACATTCAAACAAATCTTTAACGATCTAATCTCAAAGACTCAAATGATCCATAATGTTGCTTAACGATCCAAAATCAAACCAATCCTTAACGATCTAATCTCAAAACGATTGGCGCTTAGGAACCCTAATGAAGAATTTGTATTATGATAAAGATTTTAGAGAATGGACAATTAAAGTTTGGCGGTTAGAAAAGTTAAACGTCTAATAATGATCAGTTGTAATTCTTAACTACATTTTCCTATTTCCATGACAAACCTAATGATTATAAATAAAATGCTAAATTTGAAATCCTTCAATAAATTAAATGGATCGGTTCGGTTTTTTGGATTTTCTCTTCAGCTAAAACTGAAAACGATCCGAAATTCTGGATTTTATAAAAATTTAATCTAAAACCATCGGTTTCTATTAAAGCAATGCAATGGTTTTGTGTGTTCGCGTTATCCCCGCGTGCAACATTCATTGATCACCAACAATTTATATTGTTCGTGGTGTAGCAATATAAATGTTTAGTGTAACCATTCTATCTCCGCATCATATAACTGCCTCCGCAGCTAAGCACGCCCCGAAAAATCTAGTTAAATATAATATTGGTTGGTGATTAAAAGTGATTATAATATTAGTTTGGATATTAAATTGAAATATAATATTCCATATTTTTTATAATTTTTATTTTTACTTTTCTTTTTATTTATTTAATTATTTTTTGTTTTTATCCGAACGCAGCGAGTTTTGCAAATGAGTTGGTTGTGTAATAGATAAATTTTTAAATGTTAAATATGAGTTGACCATGATTTTATAAATGGTTTTGGTTGTTACATTTTTTTATATTCTTTTTTGAAAAATTGGATTTTAATAATACAAGTTTCACCTAGTTGGCCGATAAATATTACGAAACATGAAAATCCCCCTAATAATACGAGTTTTCAAGGTATTGGATTCTAATGATACACCGTTAGTTTTTTACTACTAATGGTGTTAGTCTGTTGCTTATTTGGCAGCTGACGTGGACTATAATCATCCTACGTGGCTTATTAAAAGGCTTTTAAAGGAAAATTGGCCCCTATTAATCTCAGTTATCACATATTGGCCGATAATAATCTCAGATTTGATTTTTCCCCACAATAATCCGAATTATCAAGGTATTGGAAAACATTGCATTACCATTAAAAATACCCTAATACGTTGCTGACTAGGCACATGCAACATCGTTCAAAATACCATAACACCGTTAATTTTTACTAACTAGGCACATGACGTGGATCCTATGTGGCTTTTTTAAATAACTTATTAAACAACATGGACTATAATTGTAATTTATTTAAATCCTTAAAAAACAATGGACTATAATTGTAATTTTTGGATCCTATGGATTTGAGGGTTTAAACAATTATAGTCCTTGTTGTTTAAGGGTTTAAATAAATTATAATTAAAGTCCCTGTTGTTTAATAACTCAAATAAGAAAACGACATAGGATCCAAGTCATGTGCCTAGTCAGCAAAAGCTAACAGTGTTAGGGTATTCTCAATGGCGGTGCAATGTTTTCAATACCTTGATAGTTCGGATTATTATGAGGAAAAATCAAAACTGAGATTATTATCGGCCAATATGTGATAACTGGGAATAATATGAATGCTCTAACTTTTCGTAATCATCTCTATGGGTGTTTACGGTCCGATTAGTCCGGTTTTAAGCACTTTTTTAAACTAAAACGGAATATATGGATTGGAAAAATATTAAACCAAATCGGTTGGATTGGTTTGGTAATCGGACCGGTGAAACCGGTTTATCTGACTACGATATTTTAAGTTTTGGACCGTGTGAATAAAATTTCATATTGTTGCTTTAGAGTTGGCACAAGACTTCTATAATAAGTATTTAAGCTAAAAACTTAAAAGGGACTTTATATATTAATAAACTTTTTTATTAAAAAAAACAACTTTCCAAAAGGTCGTTTGGACCCAAATGGTCGTTTGGGGCTAAATATGGGTTGTTTGGACCCAAATGGTCGTTTGGGGTCAAATATGGGTCGTTTAAACCCAAATGGTCGTTTGAGTTTTTTTTAATAAGGTCGTTTGGGCCAAAACGACCCCTTAAAGTTCAGGGGAGGGGGGGGGGGGGGGGCTGTGATTTTGTAATATTTAAAAAAAAAACCTAAACGACCATTTGGGTCCGCGACCCATATTTGACCCCAAACGACCATTTGGGTCCAAACAACCCACTAAAAAGCTAATTTTTTAGTAAAAAAGTTTGTGAATATAGCCAAGGCCAACTTATAATACGCAAAAGAATAATATAAAAATATAAATTAGTTACAAAAATACATAAAAAGTCATATAAAGTAACGTTTTACCACATTCAGACACAAAAATATACTCTTTGAGTGCTTTATAACAAATCTAATTACCTACAGAGATAAGATGAATTTGAATTAAAAATTTAAAATTATAAATAGTTGTCAAAATTAAAAGAAAAATTGATGACACACCAATACACCATTGGAAACCTTACTACTACGAGCTCTCTTGGCCATGCAAACCACACTACGACTGGGCTCACGTACTTCACCCTGATCCGTGAAGCCCAAGAAGCCCATGAAGAGACCTATGCAACCTGAATTACATGCATGCAAGCCCAAGTTTGAATTGCATTTTCACAAACTAACGTCTAACAGTAGCGTAAAAAACACACTTATCTCTTATTAATCAAATATTTTGAAAAAAAAAACCATATTAGTCCATTTTGTTTATTTTCCCAAACAAAAGTTCATTAATAGAGAAACTAAGTGAAATAGCAACAGGTTAGATTTCTATTCGTTCGATTGGAGATGGATTACATGCAACTATTACAAAACTAGAAGGAGATGGAAAGATCTAGGTTAGGTTACAAAGCAATAGATGGGAAGAAGAATACCTAACACATATCAAATATCTCATGTCCTAGTCCTTTCACATATTCTCTTTTTATTTTGATTTTTGATCTATTTGGACATTTTAATTGGGTTAGATCTCTGGGCTTCTGACCTTTGTGCAAGTAATAACATTAAAGCATCCTACTCAAAATGGATTTAAATAAAATTAAGTATTAGCTATTGACCGATAATAATCCTAAGTAAACTTTTGTATATAAAAAGTCTTATAAAATATACCTTGTTTTTCTTAATAATCTTTCCGTTAAATTTTTTAACCACGTTAGTGAGTGATGACGTGGAGTCCATGTCACTAGCTTTACTCAATTTAGGGTATAAGATGTAAACTTTAAAAACTTAGGGTTCATTTTGTATTTTTTTAATTTCCAAAAACACACACACACACACACACACATATATATATATATATATATATATATATATATATATATATATAGGGTAAGGTTCATTGTCCACGTTAGTGAGTGATGACGTGGAGTCCATGTCACTAGCTTTACTCAATTTGGTGAAGAACAACCCGAAGGGGGTCCGTGAAGCCATTAATTTGGAATAAGGTTGCATTTTGGACATCTCTGGATGTACAAAGGTTGAACCTTATATGAAATTGTTATAAACGAAAGATTAATGAGTAACCATGGAACTAATAAGTTGAAATGATTAAAAAAAAAATTCTTTTTTTTATTGATAAAGCCGTTGGGACGGTTATTTACGTTGATATGTGATATCGTAAAATGGTTAAATGATATCAAGTTATATAATGTGATTGATTTTCAAGTGATCTGGGTTAAAACCCAAGTCAAGAATTAATTAAATTTACGAAATGGAAAATTAAGAATAAGGAGAAACGGGTTATTGCATATGATCGAAAACCCGTAACCCTATGAAATGACTAGACGTTTAACAAAAGGTGAAAAGTAACCTTGTTTAAAAGCAAGAGAACTCATGTTGCTGAGTCATATTGATTTCCGTATAAGTTTTATATAACTAAATGGGAATTAAAGTTGTTAGGTGGGTGATCGACCCCAACTCTATGGGTGAGACCCACAAGCACAAATAGTCGTAAAAGCATGAAGGGCGTCGGAAACGACTATACTTGAATATACATGGAGGATGCTATGTAAGTATTCTCAAATTTTTAAAATGCAATTTGAATGCAAAAGACCTTACGAATATGATGGGGACTTAGAAACCCCATTAACGGGATGGGGTAAACAGGCTAAGGGTTCGTAGCAGGAACTACGAAATAAGGCCTAATGTATAATGAACTTGTAAAATTGGTGGGAAATGGCATCTTGGCCATATTAAAACTTAAACGGGTCTAGTGGGGAAGACAATGGATAAGAAAATGTTTATCATGCTAGGACTGTCCTACAGGGCAAATAAAAACAAATTATAGAACTTGTTGTTTGTTGACGGACATGGAGTTGATAAATATAACAACTTAGAAAGCCTAGTCAAGTTTCCTAAATTATAAGAGGTATTGATTATGACCATAAGTCATGCATAAGATACGGACATTAAGTGGTCCGTAGCAATGGCTGGATAGAAATGGTAATATATTAGATATATGCATTTATATGTGTCTCAATATACATGCACATTATGAACTTCACGGGTAGTTATGAGTAAGAAGGTTATCGGTGCAACCGCAACCTTCATAAAGGTTGGGGTCATGTCCTTATCTGACTAAGACATAGAATATGTTTCGGGGACGAAACCCTTTTAAGGGGGGTGGAGTTGTAACAACCCGATTTTTATTAAGAGAAACCCGTTAAAATTCAGGCTAAATGCGAAATAGAGTTAGGATATATCTAACTTTATGTGCAAATAAATTGTTGTGTGGAAGTTTAAGGAGTTATTATGTAAATATGAGGTTTAGGTTTAAATAACCTAAACAAATAAACTAGAGGGGCTAGCTTGTAATAAGGAGATTGTTTAATTAATAAAAAAAAAGAGAAAGGAACGATCTGGAGAATGCGTAGGTAGCATCCCAGCCTCCTTCTCCCTCTTCAAGCCAAAGAAAAATCGAGACATGCAATATGGAGCCTTAGGCTGCGAATTTTTGATGTTGATGAAAGAAATTAGGAGCTATTTTTAGTCCTAAACCTATGGAGACCATCAAGTAAGTGTTCTTATGGTGTTTACCTACCTTTGTTCGAAATTAGGGATCAAATTGATGGATTAACGCCATGATTTTATGCCCTATTTGATTATATGATGTTAGAACCATGCTAGAAATACTTGTATGCCTAATTTTGTGGCTTAAACATCAAGTTTTGGGTAGTTGAAACCCTAGTTACGAATTTAGTATATAAAGTTGGGGTTTTTGAACCTTATTATGTTAATGGCTGAAATTGTGTATGAGTTGATTTGTTAATTTCCTAATGTAGGAGATTAACTTGTGAAATTGTTCAATGTTCATGATTTGGCAAGAATTGGATAACTACATACTTGTTTAGGTTGGAAAATAGGCATATGAACATTGGTGCACACCAAGTGTTTGATGAAATGTCTAAATGAAATTTATGACTAGAATTCATAGCAAATGTAGTTTAATCACTCCTAGGAAGCATGAAGTATGAATTTGATCTATGTTGTGATTAACATGGATGCATAATATGTTACATAAATGCATCTAAAAGCTATGAATGGTAAAATGGGTCATTAACTTTTGAATGTTGTATAAAATCATGTAATCATCCAATAGAGGTGTATTGTATATGGTTAGAAAGGTATTTAAGTATACTACAACTCGCTTTAAGTATACAAAACTGATTTGAATGTTAAATGGGTCAAAACATGATGTTAAAATGACTATTCTTAGTTTTTAACATGCTGTTTGGGAGCATTTTTAGCTTCTGTCCTGTTAGTAGAAAATTCATATAAAATCATAGAAAAATCCGGTGAAAGTGTGCTCTATATGCTTAGAAAGCTCTTTCAGTCCACTACAATTCATATTTGAACATGAAAGGCTGATAAAAATTGTTCAGTGGTCAAAAGAGTCGGTTTCAGCAGCAACGTAATAAATTGCTGCACAATAATAAGATGTTTTTCTAACCCATTAAAATTGGATATGTCGACGCGGATGATTAAAACATGAATGGTCGATTATAGTTGATTATGTGCATAAATTTGGGTGTATTAAAAGTATCTAAGGTACTTGGAAATGACTTATACAAATATTATGCACCTATATATTAAGCATTGCTGGACTTTTAGAAAGTCAAAGTAAAACCATGAATTTAGCATGAGTTATGCATCGGGCAAATTGTGTTGAAACGTGGTTAGTGATATATGGCTAAGTTAGTCATTATATGGACTAATCCTACATTTAATAATGATCCTTAACAAGCTAGGTTGCAGGCTTGGATGCGAATGGGTCAAATAGATAAAGAGGCATGATGGAAGTATGAATGCTAAGATGATTTGAGGTAAACAAAGTGAAGGTTGAGCTACCCAAAGAACATAAGTTCAAGCTTACGAGGTAACATCTATGCTATGTTACATACCTTATTATTGACTCGTCTATGCTATAATGGTGTGAAATGTATATTGCTTATAAAGTGATGGACTTAATCATTGCGACAAGTCAAGAAGTTGAATGTATCTATGCAGTCTAACACTTAGAGTCGAGCTCTAAGAAATTGATAATGAATGAAAATGGGGTTATGTTATGACATCATAGATGTGTAATGTTGAACCTTGTAGGTAAACATACATGATTGCTAAATGGTTTATAGAAGCCATGATCATGTGTTAATACGGTGTTATGATGTAAATGGGTCAAAATGGTCATTAATAGCTAAATGGTTCGTAGGAACCATAAATATGTGTTGATTTGTTATGATAATGTAAATGGGTTCAATAGAACCATAATCGTGTAGCTAATGGTGAACCCTTAGGGGTCAATTAGAAAGGGTGATGAATGGTTCTTGGAACCATGAAGCCAACAATTGATAAATGGTTATTAGAAAACCATGACGGTAATGAACCGAAAATAGTAAAATAAATGGTCCATAGGGATCATGATTATGGGTTACAATGTTAACCGGGGCGATGAATGGTTCTGGGAACCATGAAGCCAAGAATGGATAAATGGTTATTAGAAAACCATGACGGTGTTAAAACGAAAATAGTAAAATAAATGGTCCGTAGGGATCATGATAATGTGTTAAAATGTTAATCGCGTGATGAATGATCCGAATGGGTCAAGTAACCTATGATATAGAGGTAATCGAATAACAAATGAATCAAAGAATTTAGGGAAACTCATTTGGAATGTAATGTGAATAACCTCTAGAATGGGAGAGGCGGGTTGGAAATTGAATTGTAACCATAAGCCATATAGTTTAGGTCCATTAGTGTTTTGGGGCCTAAACTGGTCAAATAGGTTAAATAGCTCTATAGAGCCACAATTGTGAAATTGCTACAATGTAGGACGACATGGTGATTCAAAACAATTATCGTTTATTGGTAATGAAAAAAATAAATAGGCCTCACTACTTGATAGTGAGGCTTAACGGGTCAAACGGGCTGGGATTTGGCCAATTATGATAACTGGACTTAGTTGTCAACTAAACCCAAAATGAGGTGGTTAAAAATTGTGTAACAACATGTTGTGATGTGTTTTTTTTAGGGTCTTTGGTAAGGGATGAAAAGACCCAAGTGTAATGATGGACAAATTGGGAAAATTGGAGTAAATAGCCAAAATGTGGCTAAGTAAAAATTATGGCCGAACAGGGCATCAACCCTGGAAATTTGGCTCCAAGCGTATCGCTTGGAGCAAAGCTCAAAGTAGGCGATACGCCTATTCCTCCAAGCTAATCGCTTGGAGAAAGGTTCATTCTAGGCGATACGCCTAGAACCAATTTGTGTAACTAATGATTTTCTTTCTTGATTAATTTATTTTACGCACATTATGGCAATAAACACTAATATAGTTGGTGTAAATTGCAGGTTAGATAAAGTTGGAGCCCGGATCACCATCGAGCTTGCCGAAGAACCGAACACTGTCAAGATGACGACTTGCAAGCATTACCTTAAGGCAATGCATCGTATGACCACTTCTCTAGTCGGGAGGGCCTATGAATGTTTAGGAGTTAAACTCCACGGACCGTAGTCTTTCGACTACGAGTCAATTGTTTTACTTTGTTAAATTAAATTGATTGTCTTTTTGGAATTGTTTACAATAGGTGATGTTCGTAAGGATTTTAATACTTACGAACGGGTCATGCCCAAAATTTTAAAAATAGAAGTTCATCTCTTATGAACCAAACATTTCCTCTAAGGACTGTTTTGAAGCAATGAAATATAGTATGCATTTTGCTATAATAAAACAAAAAATTTTCTGGGACCAAAATTTGGACGTTAGTAAACGTCATAAAATGTTAAACTCTGATATGGGTGTTACAAGTTGGTATCAGAGCCGTGGTTTGAGGGATTCAAGTATTAGTACAGTGCTTGAACTCAAACTCCGTGCTCGAGGTACGAAAAAAAAAAGTGTTCGGTTCAAGCTTGATCGGGAATCCGGGTGAGTAAAATTTGTTGCTTATTACGGCGTGCATGTAAATAGTGTATAACGAATGGTTAAACTTATGCAACTATGAAATTGTGAAATCTTTGATGTAATACCTAAAAAGGTGAATAGAACGGAAGGGTGTTAAGCACTAGAACCGGAAATGTGTAGATACTAAGGACATATAGAAACGGGTTAAAGCTAAGGCAGAAGACCTCGTATAAATCTGTGAAACTATTTGGCAACAAGATAGCATTGTAACGAGTTAAAAGTGCAATGTAACATCTTGAATAGAATTGTGAACGTAACAAGATAACATTGTGACACTTAATGTAGCAATATAGTATCTTGAAACATGTAAATATTGATGGTTATGTGGAGTAACCTTACTTGAGGTAAGGAAAACTATAAAAGTGGTCAATCTTGACACATTGGTTTTGTAGGAAAAATTGCCCCCGAGCAAGTGGATGGATGATGATATATACGACTCCAAAATGCATTGAGCTAGGATTCGAATGCATAATGGGCAAGTGCTAAGGTACAACCAGGTGGGACTACCCAACCTGGATTACACTTTTATAAATGGTAATGCATACACATGTGTCTAAATCGAGTCAAATTAAGCGGTTGGACCCATGAGGTCATAATTTGAAATTGAAATGTGCGTAAAGAAAGTGGTAATTGGTGAAGAACGACTCTTTAGGAGCCGTGAAACCAATATAAAGAAAGTGGTAATTGGTGAAGAACGACTCTTTAGGAGCCGTGAAACCAATATAAAGAAAGTGGTAATTGGTGAAGAACGACTCTTTAGGAGCCGTGAAACCAATATAAAGAAAGTGAAAATTGGTGAAGAACGACTCTTTAAGAGCCGTGAAACCAATATAAAGAAAGTGGTAATTGGTGAAGAACGACTCTTTAGGAGCCGTGAAACCAATATAAAGAAAGTGGAAATTGGTAAAGAACGACTCTTTAGGAGCCGTGAAACCAATATAATGAAAGTTGTAATTGGTGAAGATCAACCCGAAGGGGGTCCGTGAAGCCATTAATTTGGAATAAGGTTGCATTTTGGACATCTCTGGATGTACAAAGGTTGAACCTTATATGAAATTGTTATAAACGAAAGATTAACGAGTAACCATGGAACTAATAAGTTGAAATGATTCAAAAAAAAATTCTTTTTTTTATTGATAAAGCCGTTGGGACGGTTATTTACGTTGATATGTGATATCGTAAAATGGTTAAATGATATCAAGTTATATAATGTGATTGATTTTCAAGTGATCTGGGTTAAAACCCAAGTCAAGAATTAATTAAATTTACGAAATGGAAAATTAAGAATAAGGAGAAACGGGTTATTGCATATGATCGAAAACCCGTAACCCTATGAAATGACTAGACGTTTAACAAAAGGTGAAAAGTAACCTTGTTTAAAAGCAAGAGAACTCATGTTGCTGAGTCATATTGATTTCCGTATAAGTTTTATATAACTAAATGGGAATTGAAGTTGTTAGGTGGGTGATCGACCCCAACTCTATGGGTGAGACCCACAAGCACAAATAGTCGTAAAAGCAGGAAGGGCGTCGGAAACGACCATACTTGAATATACATGGAGGATGCTATGTAAGTATTCTCAAAATTTTAAAATGCAATTTGAATGCAAAAGACCTTACGAATATGATGGGGACTTAGAAACCCCGTTAACGGGATGGGGTAAACAGGCTAAGGGTTCGTAGCAGGAACTACGAAATAAGGCCTAATGTATAATGAACTTGTAAAATTGGTGGGAAATGGCATCTTGGCCATATTAAAACTTAAACGGGTCTAGTGGGGAAGACAATGGATGCTAGGACTGTCCTACAGGGCAAATAAAAACAAATTATAGAACTTGTTGTTTGTTGACGGACATGGAGTTGATAAATATAACAACTTAGAAAGCCTAGTCAAGTTTCCTAAATTATAAGAGGTATTGATTATGACCATAAGTCATGCATAAGATACGGACATTAAGTGGTCCGTAGCAATGGCTGGATAGAAATGGTAATATATTAGATATATGCATTTATATGTGTCTCAATATACATGCACATTATGAACTTCACGGGTAGTTATGAGTAAGAAGGTTATCGGTGCAACCGCAACCTTCATAAAGGTTGGGGTCATGTCCTTATCTGACTAAGACATAGAATATGTTTCGGGGACGAAACCCTTTTAAGGGGGGTGGAGTTGTAACAACCCGATTTTTATTAAGAGAAACCCGTTAAAATTCAGGCTAAATGCGAAATAGAGTTAGGATATATCTAACTTTATGTGCAAATAAATTGTTGTGTGGAAGTTTAAGGAGTTATTATGTAAATATGAGGTTTAGGTTTAAATAACCTAAACAAATAAACTAGAGGGGCTAGCTTGTAATAAGGAGATTGTTTAATTAATAAAAAAAAAAGAGAAAGGAACGATCTGGAGAATGCGTAGGTAGCATCCCAGCCTCCTTCTCCCTCTTCAAGCCAAAGAAAAATCGAGACATGCAATATGGAGCCTTAGGCTGCGAATTTTTGATGTTGATGAAAGAAATTAGGAGCTATTTTTAGTCCTAAACCTATGGAGACCATCAAGTAAGTGTTCTTATGGTGTTTACCTACCTTTGTTCGAAATTAGGGATCAAATTGATGGATTAACGCCATGATTTTATGCCCTATTTGATTATATGATGTTAGAACCATGCTAGAAATACTTGTATGCCTAATTTTGTGGCTTAAACATCAAGTTTTGGGTAGTTGAAACCCTAGTTACGAATTTAGTATATAAAGTTGGGGTTTTTGAACCTTATTATGTTAATGGCTGAAATTGTGTATGAGTTGATTTGTTAATTTCCTAATGTAGGAGATTAACTTGTGAAATTGTTCAATGTTCATGATTTGGCAAGAATTGGATAACTACATACTTGTTTAGGTTGGAAAATAGGCATATGAACATTGGTGCACACCAAGTGTTTGATGAAATGTCTAAATGAAATTTATGACTAGAATTCATAGCAAATGTAGTTTAATCACTCCTAGGAAGCATGAAGTATGAATTTGATCTATGTTGTGATTAACATGGATGCATAATATGTTACATAAATGCATCTAAAAGCTATGAATGGTAAAATGGGTCATTAACTTTTGAATGTTGTATAAAATCATGTAATCATCCAATAGAGGTGTATTGTATATGGTTAGAAAGGTATTTAAGTATACTACAACTCGCTTTAAGTATACAAAACTGATTTGAATGTTAAATGGGTCAAAACATGATGTTAAAATGACTATTCTTAGTTTTTAACATGCTGTTTGGGAGCATTTTTAGCTTCTGTCCTGTTAGTAGAAAATTCATATAAAATCATAGAAAAATCCGGTGAAAGTGTGCTCTATATGCTTAGAAAGCTCTTTCAGTCCACTACAATTCATATTTGAACATGAAAGGCTGATAAAAATTGTTCAGTGGTCAAAAGAGTCGGTTTCAGCAGCAACGTAATAAATTGCTGCACAATAATAAGATGTTTTTCTAACCCATTAAAATTGGATATGTCGACGCGGATGATTAAAACATGAATGGTCGATTATAGTTGATTATGTGCATAAATTTGGGTGTATTAAAAGTATCTAAGGTACTTGGAAATGACTTATACAAATATTATGCACCTATATATTAAGCATTGCTGGACTTTTAGAAAGTCAAAGTAAAACCATGAATTTAGCATGAGTTATGCATCGGGCAAATTGTGTTGAAACGTGGTTAGTGATATATGGCTAAGTTAGTCATTATATGGACTAATCCTACATTTAATAATGATCCTTAACAAGCTAGGTTGCAGGCTTGGATGCGAATGGGTCAAATAGATAAAGAGGCATGATGGAAGTATGAATGCTAAGATGATTTGAGGTAAACAAAGTGAAGGTTGAGCTACCCAAAGAACATAAGTTCAAGCTTTCGAGGTAACATCTATGCTATGTTACATACCTTATTATTGACTCGTCTATGCTATAATGGTGTGAAATGTATATTGCTTATAAAGTGATGGACTTGATCATTGCGACAAGTCAAGAAGTTGAATGTATCTATGCAGTCTAACACTTAGAGTCGAGCTCTAAGAAATTGATAATGAATGAAAATGGGGTTATGTTATGACATCATAGATGTGTAATGTTGAACCTTGTAGGTAAACATACATGATTGCTAAATGGTTTATAGAAGCCATGATCATGTGTTAATACGGTGTTATGATGTAAATGGGTCAAAATGGTCATTAATAGCTAAATGGTTCGTAGGAACCATAAATATGTGTTGATTTGTTATGATAATGTAAATGGGTTCAATAGAACCATAATCGTGTAGCTAATGGTGAACCCTTAGGGGTCAATTAGAAAGGGTGATGAATGGTTCTTGGAACCATGAAGCCAACAATTGATAAATGGTTATTAGAAAACCATGACGGTAATGAACCGAAAATAGTAAAATAAATGGTCCATAGGGATCATGATTATGGGTTACAATGTTAACCGGGGCGATGAATGGTTCTGGGAACCATGAAGCCAAGAATGGATAAATGGTTATTAGAAAACCATGACGGTGTTAAAACGAAAATAGTAAAATAAATGGTCCGTAGGGATCATGATAATGTGTTAAAATGTTAATCGCGTGATGAATGATCCGAATGGGTCAAGTAACCTATGATATAGAGGTAATCGAATAACAAATGAATCAAAGAATTTAGGGAAACTCATTTGGAATGTAATGTGAATAACCTCTAGAATGGGAGAGGCGGGTTGGAAATTGAATTGTAACCATAAGCCATATAGTTTAGGTCCATTAGTGTTTTGGGGCCTAAACTGGTCAAATAGGTTAAATAGCTCTATGGAGCCACAATTGTGAAATTGCTACAATGTAGGACGACATGGTGATTCAAAACAATTATCGTTTATTGGTAATGAAAAAAATAAATAGGCCTCACTACTTGATAGTGAGGCTTAACGGGTCAAACGGGCTGGGATTTGGCCAATTATGATAACTGGACTTAGTTGTCAACTAAACCCAAAATGAGGTGGTTAAAAATTGTGTAACAACATGTTGTGATGTGTTTTTTTTAGGGTCTTTGGTAAGGGATGAAAAGACCCAAGTGTAATGATGGACAAATTGGGAAAATTGGAGTAAATAGCCAAAATGTGGCTAAGTAAAAATTATGGCCGAACAGGGCATCAACCCTGGAAATTTGGCTCCAAGCGTATCGCTTGGAGCAAAGCTCAAAGTAGGCGATACGCCTATTCCTCCAAGCTAATCGCTTGGAGAAAGGTTCATTCTAGGCGATACGCCTAGAACCAATTTGTGTAACTAATGATTTTCTTTCTTGATTAATTTATTTTACGCACATTATGGCAATAAACACTAATATAGTTGGTGTAAATTGCAGGTTAGATAAAGTTGGAGCCCGGATCACCATCGAGCTTGCCGAAGAACCGAACACTGTCAAGATGACGACTTGCAAGCATTACCTTAAGGCAATGCATCGTATGACCACTTCTCTAGTCGGGAGGGCCTATGAATGTTTAGGAGTTAAACTCCACGGACCGTAGTCTTTCGACTACGAGTCAATTGTTTTACTTTGTTAAATTAAATTGATTGTCTTTTTGGAATTGTTTACAATAGGTGATGTTCGTAAGGATTTTAATACTTACGAACGGGTCATGCCCAAATTTTTAAAAATAGAAGTTCATCTCTTATGAACCAAACATTTCCTCTAAGGACTGTTTTGAAGCAGTGAAATAAAGTAGTATGCATTTTGCTATAATAAAACAAAAAAATTTCTGGGACCAAAATTTGGACGTTAGTAAACGTCATAAAATGTTAAACTCTGATATGGGTGTTACAAAAAACCGCTTTATCTGAGCTATATATTATCATCTTCCATCCAGAGATGATGTCGATAAACTTCCAATCCTTCATCACTCAGACGAATTAATTACCATTCCCATCAATTGATTTTCATTATTTAGGGTGGCTGGATTGTTGAAACAAAGATGTGTTGAAACAGAAAAACGGGCGATGTGGTGACGGAGCCACGCCGGAGAAGACGAAGCAAGGTCCACCGTTTTGGATTTCGTTCTGGCGATGGCATTGTGGTGTTGGGTGGTGAATATGTGGTGGCGGGTGGTCAAGTGGCGCTGTGGTGGTGGCGATGTAGTGACGGAGCTATGCCGGAGAAGACGAAGCAAGGTTTTAGTGGCAGTGGTTGAACGACGGTGGTGGTTGCAGAATTAGAATTTGGGGGTTTGTTTGGGGTGGATTAGTTTTTGGTTTTCAAAATAATAAAATTAACCCTTAGTTTTTAAAGTTTACATATTACCCCCCTCTACTTGGTGACTAGGACTCCATATCAGATGCCATATCATCATAAACTGACGGAGTTAAAAAATTTAAGGGAAAGTTATTAAGAAAAATTGGGTATATTTATAAGACTGTTTATGTACAAAAATTTACTTAGGATAATTATCGACAAATAGTTAATAGTTAGGATTATTTAAATTTTTCTAAAGTTAAAGGTACCAATTTCCATATTCACCAGAATCTTTCAAGTTCCAAGTGTGGGTTACAAAGTACAACACTCCGAAAACTGGAAGAGTTTCTGACGATGGGACATGGACGGAAAAGTGAATTCGCTAGTGGGGATGGCTAACTTCATCCTAATTCACTTTAGGCTGTAGCGAACTTCAAAGTTCGTTTTTGCTTCACTAGCGAACAAGCAAGTTCATCGTTCTCCAAGGAAGCAAGTCAGAAATCCTAAGTTCACTACAGGAAAAGCAAACTACCAAGAAACCAAACTCAAAATATTCAAAACCATTTGTAATCTCAAAGATATTTAGAAAAAATATCTAAAAATATTTATAAATATATTATTTTATTTGTGTCCTAACCCAAGTCATAGACTAATTATACATATTATATCTATATACAAAATGCAACCCAATACTACAACTTCTATAACATATTGTACATATACAATGCACAAGTTACAAGAGTTCAATGCAGATGGAGAGTTGTACATTTCCTTTTTTCTTTAGGAATGCATAACATACAAGTGTTTATGCATCTTCGACCATACCACCACCAACACTTCATTTTTCTCCACCTGCAGACTTCCACAGTCTTCCCTCAACCCATACCCACAACTGTTCCTCAAGACCAGAGCATCATTGTTGATCCCATGGTGCAAAAGGTTAATCCGGAAATGAGAGTGTGGTGAAGGAGGAGGACCGGCGACGTCTCCATGCCGGATTGCCACCCCGACCATCACTTGTAGCGACGACCTCCTCTCACAACGGTAACAGCCTTTGTATCTTCATTGTCTCAACCGACATCGTCTTTAGCAGCGGAGATCATCACCGACACTGTCTTCTAGGTTGATTGGTGATAGTGTATTCATTAAAAACTTAAGTATTGGGTTATAGAAGTTGTATATAATGCAACTCATTATTTCCGATTGATTGATGATAGAAGCTGTTCAATTTCATAAAACCCCCAAATCAGAAATAAGTCATGGAATTTATTACTGTAACTGTACAGGAAGATGTCTCTTTTATGACCGGGTGACTTTTTGCAGAGAAAACAAGCATCTAAGAACTAAGATTGTTGATCTTCGAATCTGCCATGGGAGAATCTTCCAAATCTTGATGATTTTATTTTCGTTTCTGGATGATGATGATTTGGGTCTGTTTAAATGGTGGCAACAACCCAATCGGATATGATTTCTAGGTGATTATCCACCCTTGCTCTGTTGACTTCCACAGTTTCTTGATGTCACACCCCGGTATTTATTGTGCCGGGTGCGAACGAGATGGATCATAGTCAAGATTACATAGAACGACCTCTGGATGATTAAACAACTAGAGTCGTTTAAAAGATTAAGTTAATTCAAAATGTGGAGTTTCATTCAAAGTTGCAGTGGAAATAGTAGTGATAGTACGTTTGTTTTTAATTGTTACAAAACAATTACATTTCAAAAAGATTTGAAAAAGTGACACCGTTAGGTGTTATGCAATGAAATCTCCAAAAGTGCAGCTCGGTTTGACCATGACTCCAGAATAAGAAAATGCAGGTCCTAAATGATATGATGTCCTGAATGCAGCAAGTTTCAATCACCTGAGAATTCATATACTAAAACGAGTCAACATAAAGTTGGTGAGTTCACAGGTTTAGATAGCATGCATGTAAAGTTTGACAAACAAGTTTGATTAAATCATCCATCGTTTGACAATTTGTTTAGATATTGTTTTATAAATTACCATGAACCTTGAATTCCGAAACTAACTGATTACCCACTCATGATACTATGTCGAACAGTACCGCATGGCCAAATATAACTGTATGTACTCTCTTGACTATTAAAACGGAGTCAGGATTGGAGATACCAATCAGAGCAGGAGCATTAACCCAATAGATCTATCCACGAGTCATCGTTTCTGTTTGTAAATTAATCGGATTCAACTAATAGTGGGGTTTCATCATAACATGAACAAGCATGATACAACATGATTTGGACTAGAAAAGCTCATGTAATCAATAAGGTAACAAGTAATCTATTTGTCAAGCAATGATTTATGTTTGTAATGAATTCTCCCCCAAGTATTAAAACTATAAAAGAAAGGGGCCGTGAAAACTCATCTGAATGCAAAGGATTCAGTAAGATAGGGAAGTAAGCAGTCCTATACAATGTTATAAGACAACTTAGAAAATAGAAATTGGGTTGACATCTAAGTCACTCCGATTTGGTTGGTCAAGTCTTGGCGTCATGGTAACCCGGTGTTATGATACGATATCGTTGACCTTAGTGAATATTTATTGAAAATAAATATTTATTGTGCAATAAATAAAATATTATTTATTTTCAAGATAATAATTAGTTTAGAAATAGTTTATATTTCCCAAATAAATATCATGTGAGTTCGAAGGACTTTTGAAGGAAGTAATGACGGTTTAAGATTAAAACGAGCTTTTTGCCGGTTTTAGCCGCATTTCACGTTATTTGTAATTATGACTAAGGCAATGATCTAATAAATAAATACTCATTTATTTTCATCATAGGATCATATCAATTCAGAAAATTCAGGTTCAAAAGTCCAAGTTCCTAGTTTTGTCGGTTTTGCCGGTATGTGTCCGATTTAGCCGGTTTTGATTCTGTGACTCGTTCTAGGGTTTTGTAAACTACTAAAACACTTTGTAAACTTATTATAAGTCATATTAAGTCCCTGAAAGTGTCCAAGATCAGTTATAACATTCATTTGCATATCTTTACAAAAACAAGGTTTCTGGGCCCGTAAAGTGTCCGTTTTTGGTCCCGCTTTTCCCAAATTTAGTTATTTTCAAAAGGGATCTTGTACTAGGATTTTTATGACTAAAAACATAGTTTAGAATCACTTTAAGATGGGTCAAAGTTTCTGACCTAAAATGGTTATAATTTAACTATAGTTTCCGAGACTTTTTAGTGGGTTATTTTTATAGATTTAGCTATCCAAACATATCAATAAGTCGTATGGTGCTATCCATAACCTTCTAACATGTTAAAAATTTCGGACCTAGGGTTCCAAGAGTCACAAATTTCGGATCTCGTGGTTTGTTCATAAAACCAAGGCACATTGTACACATACTAGCATTATAACACTTGTTTTTCCATAGATCTATATAATGTAGCATACGAGGGGTTCAAAATACATGAAATCACTAGCATAAACATAATATTTACTAGATCTAACAAGAGTATGAACAAACATGTAGGTTATTATCATCATAGAAGAATATATAAGTTTAAAGTCACCATTTTAACCAAGACTTGTGGTAGGAGTGTTAGATGCATACAAGGAGATCATCTAACATGAAAACCTAGTAGAAAAGTAAGAAATGAAGTCTACTAACTTGAGAAAAACGTGAATGAGGGTGATTGAGGCTTGATCTTGCTTCCTTGAGTCTCCTAGTAGCTTTGATCTTCAAGAAATCTTGTGTTTTGGTGAAGAAAAGCTAGAGAGAGAATAGAGAGAGAGAGTGTGTAACACCCCAAAATTTTATGACTTAAATTATATACGTGTGCTTATTTGTTAAGTAGCTAAAATGCATGTGATATAGTATATATATACGTATAATAGAGAAACGTCACGATTCACGTACGAATATTCGGTATGACATTCGAGGAAACGTCAAGAGTCGAATTTATAGAATATGGTAGATAACGAAAAATAAAGATCGTGGGCGCAAACGGATCTTAGATCCGAGTTATAACGAAGCGGGAAAACGTAAAATAGTGATTTAGGCTTGGTTTGTAATAACCGTAATTAAAGCACGAACATCACTAAATTAACACCGAGGCAAAAGTAGAATATCAGGTATTGCTAAATACTTGATTTATAATCGTTATAAAATACATTTGCGATATTCGGCACGAAAAACGATGAAGCCGGTGACCATTGCTATTACGCGATATTAACCAAAATCGATTTGGTTAGCCGTTCGAGATGATTTTAGTGACTCGGCAAAGCATAAATAATTATTATAATAATTAAGTATTACGGTCAAGACAACGACTTCGGTTTACGAAACGGCCGTGGCCGTTACACCGATTGGACACGAGCTTATACCGCATAATTGAATGAATATTCACCGGTTAACGTCACAACCAAAAAGTAAATATAATAATTATTAGACTCCCGTAGTATTTTAAATATTTGAGAATTTTTATGAACTGTTTATAAAATATTAAATTATATAACGGGTTCATATACATCTTGGTATAAACTAATACTATACAGAATAAAAATATCTATTTTCTTATGGACAAAGCCTATTACGTACGTATGTATGAATTTACCTTATCTTGATTTGAATCATGGTAATTCTTTAACACACGTACACACCACAAAATATTGTTACGTAAGTAGCAAGAAAATTTAGATAAGAAAGTTTGCTGCCTTAATTTTGACCAAGTATGTTAAGCTCCATCTACCTATAAATACATCCATACATGTACGTTCAAATCACACACACAAATATATATATAAAACGACAAAAAGAAAGTGAGAAGAAGGAAAGAAAGCTGCATCGCAGCCCTTCCCCGTCGCTCCCTCGAATTTCCGTCACCCTTCTCCGGCCGATAGCACCTTCACGGCGAAACCCAACGCTCTCTGACGACGTCCCCTGGCTCCACCCACGAACCCAGCGGCCGGCAACAGCAGCAACCACCCCACCGACCCTCTCCGTTCGAAACATCCACGACAGCCCCACTTCCGCCCAGCTCCGGCAAACCTACAGCAGCACCGCCGCGGTTCCTCCGCTCTGCTTCTTCTTCCCACGCAGTTCCGGTAACCCCGGTAAGGAACCCGAACTGGGTTTTGTTAAGTTCATATTTCCGGGTTTCTAAAAATATCAATATGGTTGTTTATGTGGGTGCTCGGCGACAGATTTTTGGTGATTGGCGGTTGTTAACGGCAGTCGTAGGTGGTCGTAATTCAAGTTAGTAAAAGGGACGACGAGTTAAGCCGCTTTCACTTTCGGGCGACGTTTCGGTGGCGTAACGAGGTCCAAACAACAAACCGACAACGGGGAAATGCTCGTGGCGAGAAACTAGTCAGGAAGGACTAGTTATTTGTCCAAAACAAAACACTTTATTATTCGGATATTTTGGACTCGTTTCACGACCCGTCAAAGAGTTAATCACGTTATATATTTGTTATTATTACAAATATTATGATTAAGTTAAAGTTTATATGAATTCATAATAGAACGGGATAAATGATTGTTAATCAATTTTATTTAATAACAATGCATTTTATCCTTCCACAACCACCAATTCAAATCAAACCATAAGAAAAAGACAGTAAGCGGTAAATGTTTTCCCAAAAAAAATGACAGATCCAAGCACAAATCACGAAATATTGAGTAATGAACCGACCTTAACTTTGCAAATTACCATAGTATCCTCGACAACCTCCTTCTTTAGCTAGCATGAGCTCATGAGGCAACACTCAATCAAGTGTACGCAAAATGTCAACCGATAAACCTCTGATTCAAGTCCATGAAGAAACCAAAAACAAAACCAAATCAGCAACTAATTTAACATAAATGGAGGGATTCAAGATAATATAAACAATAACATATGCATGAATGTTGACACCAAAAAGCCTTTAATTAAAAACCAAGTGAAATAGTTGAAATCTCACATGAAGGAAACAAATTTAAGAAGATGGAATCGAACCATATCTTTGACTATTCCCTTTTGTTGCTGTCGATTTTGAACCCAAGATCCTACAAACATTCACATAAAGTCATAAAACTAACAACATGGAAGGAAATACTGAGAAACCACAACCATGAAAATAACTTCGGTGAAGAATCCTTCCTTGGACCTGCAATGAAGGATAAAAAATTATTAAAGCATAAAAAAACCCTACATAATCAGAAGCCCCAATTTCAAAGTGAAATTGAACGAATTTAAACCTGAGAATTTTGAAAACCCAACGTACAGAATTAGAACATAGATCAGAGTCGATGAAATAATGTATGGAATTAAAACATAGAAACAACCCAACAACGTTCTAACTTGGGGTTAGAACACCTAATAGAACAATTTAAACCCGAGAATTAAGATCAGGAAGAAAAATTAGTCGGCTGAGTGGACTTACAATTGTTAGGGTTCAATCGAAGGGGGAAGAAGTGATATGATGAATCATCGTATTTGTCTTGTTCACTTCTCTACTTCTTGGATCGATCAGGTCTTCAACAAATTTAATAGATTTCTATGATGCTTTTTGAAACCCTAAAGGCTTGCCCGTAGAAGAGGATCAACAATCAAAAAAATAAAAATAAACTGAGTAAATGGATAGACAAAGACGGAGCTTGTGAAATGGGAAATACCTTGCAACTGCAGATGTGTATAGGAACGAATCGACTAAAGAAACCCCTAATCGCAGGCGAGGAGAAGATAACGGACGCATTTTGACATCAACAGGAGCAGATCTTCAAACAGAGAAAGGATTTGAATTGAGAACGCAATTTGCTTTCAATCTAGATCTAGAGGTAGAAGGGGTTGTCTGCGAGATTAGGTATAACTTCTGCAAAAAAGCATCGGAGACGTACCTAGAAGAAGAAATCGGAGATGTCCCTGGTTCAAACATCGTTGTAAAAAACAAAAGCAAGTAAAAAATGCTCCCAAAATGGAGATTCATTGATTCTGCTCTCTTCTCCTCTGAAAAATCAAGTCACTCCCCCACTACCATCCGCCGTTTGATGTCTGTATGACTAAAAATGGGTTTGAAACAAGGGTCAAGATAGGCTGCTCACAAAAGTAAACTGGGTTTGGATACTACCTATTTGAAAATGGTTGATGCAATGGTTTCTATGTGCTCTATACACTTGCACAGTATGCTTTAAATGTTTGTACACTCTTAAATTTCAACAATTCATATTTTCTCTTTCTAATATATATATTAATGTATTATAGATAATAAGTATATATAAAGTTAAAATGGATAAATGATAAAGTATTTCAAATACCGAGTTAATCGGATATTTAGAAGTTCACGCGGACTGGAAAGGTAGACGCCTGTACACTGGGATTTCTGGCAAAAGCGAGGGTGTCGCATAAATCCCAACTAGGAAATGGCATCCCTTACTGGGCGATCCCGGAGTAAGCGTTTACTTATAGGAATGCGTGTCTTCATAATTATCGACAAAAGAAAAGGATAATGGCCTAAAGGGCATTTTGATCATTTTGACCTTTAAAAGGAATAAACTTAATAACTAAGTATTATTAAGTTAGTAAAGAGTTAAAATAAACATAGTAAATGTTTATTATATTAAAGCTTGCGTTAACGCCGTACAATACGTGATTAGGTTTAATTGGAAGACATTGCGGAGACTTTGTCTGAATTAACTGCCTAAGAGAATAAGGTGAGTTCTATGAGCCCACTTTTAAATGTTTTAGAATGTTTTAATGTTTTCGGGCTGATAAACATGCAATGATATATATTCAACTGTTTACTTGAAAAGTATTTGAGATGCCTTTACTTGTTTTATGTTGATACACATACGTGGAAAAGTTATAATACTTATAACTGTTTTAAAGTAACGTGGAAAAGTTATAATACTTATAACTGTTTTAAAGTAACTATTACCTGTTATTACTTATTCGGGAAGGTTATAATAAACGGGTAATATAAAGAATGAAACTTTTATATAAAGCTTTGAGAAATGAAAAATGTGAATGTTTGGTCTAAGCCTATGTATAGAACTAAGTGTCGGGTAAATATGATCTTATTAGCCTTGTTATGGAAGACCCATAACATTATATTTATGAAACGCTTATTTCCACATACGGGTAATGGACTGGTGTTGAAACGGTTATGAGTCCAAATACAAGAGTTATTTAGATGGACTTTTAAAAATGATGAAAAGCTTTAAAAGGTTGAAAAGGTTTTAATCTAAGCAGATATTGTCTAGTGAAAAGGGAAAAGGTGGTTGTGCAACTAGAAGCGGGGAATGACGGTTCCCCGGGGTAACGACGGTTACTCTATGAAAGGTTTCGGGTGGCGACGGTTGCCCGAGGAGCTAACATGGTTCCAATAGACAATGCTTAGTAGAATGAATGGTTAAATGTTTTGGTATAATTCTGTTATGTTTTATACCTGATAAATGTTATAAAGAAGGGGTCGTTAGGCCCAAATGTTTGAAGTAAACCTTTCAAGGAAAGGTAAAAGTTTTAAATACTTAGAACTCACCAGCGTAAGCTGACCTTTAAAAGCATGTATGTCAGGTATCGGTGATGTTTAAAGTAGCAAGGAAAGGGCTCTAGCAAGGGCAGATTAGATGGCCAAGCTATCAGGAATGACTCGGTACTAGACTAGCATAGCTATAGATAAGATCTAGTTATAGATTAGGTTATTATCTTCCTTACTATTGTAACTCGTTATATATATAAATGAAAAGTTTTTAATTTTCGCTGCTTAGTTATCTCTGTTGTACCATGTGTTCATGAGTAAATCCGACACGTGACCCCTCCTGGAGCCAAGACTGGGAGTGGGCGTCACAGAGAAGGCGACGGGTTTGAGAGGGAGGGATAGAAGTGTGTGTGTTCTTGTGGTGGGAGCAAATGAATGCATTCCTAGGGTTTCTACTTTAAGTATGTATATATATGGTACACAAGAAGTAAAGGAAAAAGGGTTTGGTTCAAGTGTAAGGTGGTGGCGGCGGTTTTGGTGGTTTGGCCGAAAAGGGGAGCCAGGGGAAGGGGGGGGGGGTCTCATGGAGCAAGGAGAGGAGAGGAGGAGGTCAAAGAGAATCTTTTGTACATGTAGGTTGTAAGGTGTAAGGGTTTAGGGTGGCTACATGATGATTTTGTCTAAGTATGGTACAAATGAAATAGTGTATGGTTAAATTAGTAGGAGATTAGTAGTAGGTTAAGATAAAGGTGGTGGATCACTACTAATGTTGGTTACTAATCGTCAGGTGTCGGGTTTTGATCACGAAAGGCATTATGATCAAAGGTAACAATTGGGATTTGATCATGCATGGAAATGAATATGCATGGAGGATATTAAATCATAGTTGGGAAAAATAAAGATACAAGTCTTGTTTAAATATAGTTGTCGTTAAATGATGAAAAACATTGACGTTAAATGTTTATATCAAAACCTAATGGTTTTTCGTTATAAAAATACTAAACATTTAAAGAGTTTACTATTTGACGTAGTTGATAAATAAATAAATAAATTCAAGCGTTCATTGGATATTTTTACGTCGAAGTAAAGTTACGAACTTTGCATGTAATTTAAATACTACAAAAGTGACATGGTAATATAAAAACTCTTTTTATATTAAACCACATAGTTGTGGTGAAATTTCTTGTTATTGAAATTCCATCGGATATATATATGTAACATCCTTGTTTTTAAGGTCGATCGTCGAAATGTTATTTTAGGGTTACGCCAAGACTAACGGATAGTTGCATGATACGCTATCTACGTTAACTAAAACACAGATTTATGCACACAGAAACAGGTAATTACACGTATTATTATATGATTTGACTTAGGAAACTTACGGGTTGTCACACTTGACGATGATGATGATTTGTGATTAAATGGTGTTGTTATTTTAGGGTTTTTAAATGGGACGACGTTTGGTACATCTTTATGCTTTCTATGATTACCTCGATTTATTTGTCTCTTTTTGTTACTAATTTAACTTTTCCCCACCTAATCTAATGAACGTCTTCCATATTCTATGAACCATATGAAAGTTTTGGAGGATTATTTCCCTTTTAAGGGTTCATAAAACCTTTTTAGTTAGGTTTCATGATTTTGTTGCACTTAATGAGTCTAACAATATGATTTTGTGATTATAGAATGATTTGTGATTGCAAGTGCATAATACACAACTGTTGTTGTATTGAGGTACAAATTTGATTGAGTTGGAAGCCATTATGTCATGTTTGTATTGAAGGGACATGAGTTTCTTAATGACTTCTCTTTTTCCCAACATACTTAAAGATTATTTAACAATTATAAGTTAATAATTTCATTTAGTTACATTCTACTCATATGATTATATATTATTTATGCTAATATGTATTCATTTGCAGGGATAACATGTAGAATTGATTAGATTTTTTATTAATTGGAAACAACTGATTAAGCAACTAGAAAGAGTGGCCAAAGATATGAGACTTAGGTTCAACACACTCAAGAGAAGTAAGTTAATATCTCAGTTAGAAACAAAAATTTGTTTCAAAGTTTGGATTTTAATGTGTCTTGGTTTTAAATAAAGTTTACACTGAAACATAAAAAAAATAAACAAGTAGTAACGATGTATTTGAAATGAACTAAAATAAATTATTCTAAACATTTGAGACTATAACTAAAAAAGGCCTAAAACCCATCCTAAATGTCACACCCCAAAAATCCACGCGCGGAATACGATCACAGAGAGTGTGACAAATCAGGATCGCAGTCCATTAGTTACACCAAACGACTAGTAATTAAAAAAAAACGTTTCATATTTTATTAAAATATAAATTCAGAGTTTTGCAAATACGGAAGCGTAAATACATATAAAAACCTAAGTAAAAACATCGTCACCCCAGGTGACTTGACTTGTCCAAAGACACTAAAAGTGTTTCAAAGACTCATGCATGCGTACTCGTGGTACCCGAACATCCGCAACCTGAAAAATAACATGCTAAAAAGTGTCAACATAAAGGTTGGTGAGTTCACAGGTTTATCAGTTAAAAAACAGTTCCAGTTTAATGTAAATTAACTGTTCAACAACAGTCCCAGTTCAGTGTAAAACAACTGTTCATCGACAGTTCAAGTTTAAGTTCAAGGTTGACTGTTCAACAACAGTTCAAGTTCATGTTCAAGTTCGACTGTTCAACAACAGTTCAAGTTCAGTTTAAGATCACGATAAAACATATCCAATAGCTAGCTAGACTATTTTCAAGAATATAGGCACGTTCATAGTTACTGAAGCTCGACCGTTAAATTTTACCTCTTTAAGACTAAGGACCATTATAACACCCGTTTGATATCCAATCGAGTCGCTGCGAGTGACCCGGGTGGGGATTGTCAGACCCAGTAGTAGTACTCAATAACTTCTCGCTAATACAATTACTAACAGTAACTTTCAAGTGAGGGCTTTTCATAATCTTGTGCTCGAGTATTCAGGTGATATGATTATCAAAACAGTTAAAGATCATGCATGTTAATCTCCCTCAACAGGATTCAAAATAGTTATAAGAGGCCGTGAAACTCACCTTTGGGTGCATAACAAGTCCAAATAAATAATAACAGCAAGTAGCAACTAGCAGGTCTTGTGTATTTATACCATTCACCTAATGAACATGATAATATAAGTGTGTGTCCAGTTGGGAAATGACTAAGTCTAAAGAAAATGACGAAAATGAATGATCGTGCAGTCCGGAACAAGTCGTGGATGGCACGCTTACCAAATCCAAGCGATTATCGAAATAACGTGAAAATCGTAATACATGCAAATATATATATTTTCTAAGTTCAAAGATCCAATATATATATATATATATATATATATATATATATATATATATATATATATATATCCATAATATATATATATAAACCAAACACAGAAACTACGTTAATAACAAGTTCACAAAACAATATCCATATATTTAAAAGTTCACATAAAATATCTAATTGTTTCAATAAATCATCGATATGAGTTTATATATCAATCTATGCAAACTAACGGCCCTAATGAAGTTAATGGAGGGACACACATGATGACTATACGAATATATATATATATATATATATATATATATATATATATATATATATATATATATATCAACACATGTTTTCACGTGACGTATTATTAAAAAAATATAAGCCTTAGATCGTCACATAAAATCGTAAATAATAATCTACAATTATTTATTTTAGATACGCATAAAATCATAAATATAAATCTACAACTTATACGTTTAAACCCACATAATATCATAGATATAACATGTGAATATTATATAAATCATATAAAATCATAAAACACGAAACGTCTAGACTTAAGTGCATGCTCGTATAGTGATGATTATACGTAACCCTAGTTTGCTAAAGTCAACACGGGTCAAACACATAACTTAGTATAAGAATAAAATAAAAATAACAAAACTTAATTGATATAAGCAGAATATAATGACTTTGTCTAAGTATGAGCACGAAGAAAAAGGAGATATAGTAAGTGTTGGAGATAATTGATATTTGATGATGAACTAATTAGAGATCAAGAGTAGCTATGAAACTAAACTTTATTAATTCGTGAGATACAAACTTAAGTAAAAAAACATCTAATTTATATAGAGTTCTAAACATCCTAATTACTTGGAAAGAAAGCCTAAATATAATAATAAATAAATACATAAACTAATCCTATACTAATTGAATTCTCCACCAATTCATCTAGATACTTTAATAAACTTTTCTATGTCTTCACTTTTAACCCTTTAGCTTTTATACATTTACCAAGCAAACCTTCGACTTTAATATATTAGGATTATACCCTTCATTCTCCTCCTTAATCCTAATACGTACCTCTGAGATCCAAAATTTCAAGTAATACCCGTAACTCTTTCACTTTGATCTTTGGATCGTTTACCTCGTCATCTTTCTTTTGATACAACCATTGGTCACACCATAATATTCATTTGCTCCACTCGATTTCTCAATCACCATCTCATTCATCATCATCTGATAATCACTATCACGTTCTTCACACTCATCCTTTTAGTCTTTCTGAACAACGATTGTTTTCTTAATCTTCATTTCAAGCACAAAATAAACTAAGAAACTCAAAACTTTATATTCACTTGCTTCTTCCTTTTTTTTCGTAGAGCAACACCAAAACCCAACTAAAGGCTTGTTATTTGTTTTACTTTTGAGTTGACAAGACATTGGTTCCCTTTATAGCTAGCAAACGTCTTCACACAGAAGAAAAAAAAACCTTGAACCAAAACACTGCTCCTTTTTTTTATTGAGTCGTTCAGTACCTTCCCTCCAAACTTTTTTTTCTTGTTTTGTTTGATTTTTATTGCACCAAACTGACACAACACCTTCAATATTATATTAACACAAACTTTGTTTCACTATTTTTCTTGTATGGCCGCAAAAGATTTTGACTTGTGAATTGAGTAGTCTTTCTTTTCCTTTTAAACCTGCAAAACCTGCACACAAAACAAAGCAACGACCTTCTTTTTCCTCGCAACAACTTTAGTCACTGCCTTCAAATTCGTCACAACACTTGCAACAATCACAAGTTAATTCACACGGAATTTGTTTGATCTCTCCCCTCTACTACCGATTCACACAGAATCCTTTATTCACACAGAATCTCAGATTCACACATAATCTCGAACACCTCTTTGTCACATAGACTAGTTCAACAAGAACTTCAACTCATCCGATCACACAGGTCGGCCTCAAACCACATAGGTATCCACCCTTGTTGGATCGCACGGGTCTAATAGCTAAGATAATAAAGGTCTTAGTCTTTTCTCTTTGATCACACAGGTAGGTCTCAAACCACACAAGTTTCTTTTCTCTTTGGATCACACAGGTCCAAAGACCAAGTTCACATGGGCTTGGTCTTCTCGTTACCACACAGGTAAGAATAGTAAGTTCTCGATTCGATCACACATACAAGTTGGTGTTTTTTTCTCTTTGAGCGCTCGGTTTCTAATTTTAATGTTATAACGTTTTTTTTAAATTTACGAATGCGTTGTTGAGGTTCACAAACTAGTTGGTGTTTTTTTGTGGTGTAATAGGTACATGTTTTTAGTTTCTTTTTTTACGTATCGTTATATAATGCAACAAATTTGTATACCAACATTATCCCTTCGACAACGCACGGATAACAAATCTAGTATGATCACATTGGTCAAGTTTTAGTTTAGGAATTCATCACATATTCATCATAATTGAATCTGTAAGCTGGATGCTTAATACCCAATCAATTTCTAGTAATGAAGCATAAGAAAATAATATACAACGTATCTCTTTTAATTGAGTAAATTATGGAAATCATTATCGTGGTTTGCACGAATATCATTTACCCATCAGCCCATCGTGTTCCCCCTTCATCATGTGATTGTGTTAGAGAGTACCCTATAAAAAAACTTGTAATCCAAAGATATAGACCAGATGTAACAATAATATATCTACTAAAAACTAATTACAAACAGAACAAAAGAAATCAGATTGAAAAAGAACACGGATTTGAACCTCAACTCCCAAATAGGAACAAATACAACATGGTAAATATTAGAGCAGAGATGCGCTCTGCAATCGAATACTTTCACGAGTCGAATATTTGAAACACAGGTGTAATCGAACCAAAGAGACTAAGAGGGAAAGATGAGAGCAGCGGATTTGAGCACTAGCGGCTAGGGTTTTTTTTTCTTTGAGAGAGAACGATGTCTTTTTTGTTTGTATTTGGATAGCAACAATAGAGACAGTATATAACTCGAAGGAAGGTGCGACGCACCCTAAATGAAGCAGCAATAGGTCGAACTTGACATCAGCCCAAGATCACAAACAACCAAAACATACAAAGAAAGAAAACGGAGAATAAGAACACAAAAATAAAAGAAATGCATTGATATTTTTTTTGACATCCCAACCCAATTTAATTCCAAACAAGTTTATAAGGACCTAGTTTTTGACAAAGATAATAATGTTGAGAGACTCCAAGATCTTTGATGAAAATATACGCGGGTCGCTTAAGCGTATCAACTTTGTTTATTTTAAGAGTTCCAGCCATAGCTTTTTTTCACGAAGAAATAAAAGATCAATTTCAAAGTGCTTAATACACTCATCAAACGCTTGATTAATAGACATTAAAATGACGACATTATTATCACAGCTTAAGGTAATAGGGAGATAATACCTAACCTGCAAATCATCAAGGATTTAAGAAGCCAAATCACTTCGCGCCCAACCATGTTCATTGCACGATACTCAGCTACAACCGAGGAATGAGAGACTGTTTTTTTGCTTTTTGCTTTTCCAAGAAATTAGGTAACCACCTATGTACTCACAGAGACAGATTAGAGTATGCATGACTTTGATTTAGCCGGAAAAAGCCCTTTTTACCTTCATGATTTCTGAAACATATTCCTATTTATCCAGTTGGCTTGATTACTTTTGATACTTCCCACTTCATTCCAACGGGTAGGTTTTTTTTGCTGAGTGAATGAGTAGTTTGTCTAGTCCCATGTGTCTTCTAAGCTCGAAGTCTACTTTGGCATATCTTGTAAAGATTTTGACTCCTGCTTCTCTAAGTATATGAATGGCCCTTTGATTTTTCAAACTCTTGGAGTTACACATCATGCACGTATTTAGTAGAGACAATATGTGCATAGGACTTAGTTGGTCCAATTCACTGATGTTGAAGAAATAAGGTTTGCAGTTATTGTCATTTGTGGTAATGTGGCAGGAGTGGAACTGACTAGGACCAAATTTTCTTTGAAATGTTTCACTTTTATTTATATCAGTTCTTTGATTGTTGCTTTTGAGTAGAGCCACGTTCTCTCAAAGGCCTCTTGATGGATTGTCTCCCTGAAGACATTTCTTGAAATTAGACTCATTGATGGCAGGTCTTATGTTTCTTGTGGAAACATATATCGAAATTCTTGTTTTTTGTGGCATACCTAGCCCTCTTTTTTATTTTCTTCCATATAATTATCTTCATAGAGGGATTTGGTGATTGTAAACATTTCAGGCATGTTGAGTGCCCTCCCTTCATTAGTGGCCTTTTCTTTTCCCTTATCAGTGTTATGTGGGAGTTTGGAGGATTCATCAGTTTGATTCTTGTTTCCTTCTGTAGTTATTTATGAAGGATATAGGGTGTGTTCTTTCTGAGGGCTGTCATGGAGGTGGAGGAGGCATTGACCCAGCTGGTTTTAGGGGAGGTTTGCATTTCAATTTTCTTTCTTTTGGATGAAGTGTCTTCTTTAGTGCCGGTGGTTTTACTTTTCTCAGCTTGCTTTCGAGGAGAATCATCAAGATTAATGATTGGAGATGGAGTTACCTTTTCATCGAGCTTTGATGAGGAGGAGAATTTATCAATTTTGACTTCTTTTGACAGTTTGACTATCCTTCTCTCTAGTGACATTTGGTCAAGGTTTAATTTTTCAATATTCTTTCTCTCAACTAGAATATCCCCATTAACTGTGTCAAACTCCTACCAAATTTTCTTGAGGGCTTCATTTTCTTTTGTTGTAAAGTTTTCAAATGCCTTTTTAACTTTATTGGCGAGATCTTTGATTTTCTCTTTAATGGTGTTAGAGCATAATCCTATGCTATAAAGTATCTCGTGTGTTGTATCTAATAAGAGCAAGATTGTGAGTTTTTGGGTTCCACGAACCAGGCAAGGAACCGTAGGTTCGTTGCTTGGCTGGTTTGCTGGATAACCAACTATTATAAATAGTTGACTCAACCTTTAGACTAAACACTTATGAGAGAACCTCTTGTCATTCTGTATTCTGTGTGTGTTTGTGCTAGAGAGAGAAACAAGAGAGTTATCTTTGTAATCTTTAAGTGATTCAATAAGATAAACTCTTATTTACCTTTCTTGTTACTAGAATTGATCACTCTATATGTAGTAAGATCCTCCCAGGATCTTACAAGTGGTATCAAAGCAATCCAGGTTGCTCTACTGGTTTTGATTTGGTCAATTTTGAAAATTCTAGAGAGAGAGAAAGTGGGGTTTTGTCAAAATTCGTCAATTTTCTGAGTTTCCAGTCTAAAATCAGATTTCAAAACATTCCTAGAGTGTTATTCTAGCTTACTGCTGCAAATCACTGTCCAAAACCTTCAAATTCATGAAAATTAGAAATTTCTTCATCTGGTTCGCTGGTTGAACATTTTGGTTCGCCGGCTGAAGTTTCTGGTTCGTCCTTCATATCTTCATTTGGTTTGCGAGTGTTTCGTTCGTTGGTTGAGTTTGTTGTTTGGTTCGACGAAGCAATCTTTAACAACCGGTTCGTGGCGGTTAACTTTGGTTCACGGCGGTTATATTACTGAGCCATTGGTTCGCTGACAGTTCTGGTTCGCTCAAATACTTGGTTCTGTTAGAGAATAATCGGTTCGTCGTGTGAAGTATCTGAAGAAGACGATTATAATAAGATGCTGCACACAAAGTGAGACATAAAGTCACACTTCGTGATCTCACGAAGTGACACGAAGTGCTACTTTGTGTGAACTCCAGTTCGTGCACATCAACAAGAGTATCAATAGAATTTTGTGTTGTAATCTTTAGAACTTCAGAGCTTATGTGTGTGTTTCAGTATTCTCTTTAAGTGTTCTTTGATTGTAACTGTTCTTAATTGATCAATAAACAATGATGTAATTAATTCTCGTACTTCAATATAGTTAGATCGAGTAGAAGATCCACCGCTCTCGCGTCAGAGCTTTCTGGTTCCATCTACTGATCCGATTCTGCTATTTTTCGAACTTTTGTTCCAAAAAGTGATGTTTTTTTATAAATAAGTGTTTTTGCTTCAGTTCGTTCATTTCCATTCTGTTTTTGGTGCAAATTTCGATCCTAAATTAGTCCTTTTGATTACATCTGATCCACTTCTGAATAATCTCATTCAAAAACATCAAAAATCATGAAATTTGACTAAAAATATGGTTCACTTCGTCTGAGCTCGCGTCAAGAACATCCACTTCGCAAAAATAACCATCACGAAGTGACACTTCGCGTTAGATCGTGTCACTTCGTTACTCACTTCGCATCTTAGTTTGTGATCTAGTTCGTGTCACTTCGTTGCTGACTTAAAATATCAGTTGGTGTCACTTCGTGGATCATTTCATAAGTCAGTTCTCAGCGGTATATATGTGAGTCAGTTCGTGTATCAGTTCGTACCAGTTCGTACAAATTCGTGAATCAGTTCGCAAATCAAATTCTTATATCAAGATTTTTGGGTTGTTTCACTAAAACTGATGTAACTTGAGATCCGTTAAGAGTTACGAGAGCTAATACCAGCCAAAACGAACGACCGTCTCGGAGAGATCTACACTTTTATTGCCTTATGGCTTGTACCCTCCATTTTGACCTCCAAATTCTACTTCTAAGGCCTCCATTTTTTGGTTTAAAGTTTTTGGAGTATCATATTTCGGTAAATGATGTCTGATTTTCAAACATTTGCCATCAGCAAAACGCGATGCAAACATTGATAAATTTTAATAACGAAACTGGAACAAGTCATAAAGTTCCCAAGTTATTAAAATTGGAGGATTATCACAATTGGAAGCAAAGGTTTTCTGCTTATGTCAACACAAATGATATTGATCTATGGATTCCAATTAAGAAATTATACACACGTCCAACTGATGGAGGAGAGTATAAAGAAATAAAATATTTCTCATCTGAAGAAAGGAAAAGTTATAAACTCAAACAAAAGGCTTTTGGTTATCTTACCATGGCTTTACCTACCGAACTGTTACATCAATTTAGCACATACAAAAAGACGAAACAGTTGTGGGATGCTTTATCTACAAGATGTCAAGGGAACGAGCAATACAAAAAGAGTAGACGAAAGGTGTTGCACAAAGAATTTCACAACTTTCAGCATTATGATAAAGAAAACATCACTGCTCTTGTGTCAAGGTTCTCGCATCTTATCAGTGAACTGAAAGTGGTTGGGATAGACAAGACTGAGGAAGAATAGAAAGAAAAACTGTTGGAAGCTTTACCACAAAATTGGGAGAATTATGTCTTATTGATTACACATGACAAAGAATTCTCATCATTATCATTTCATGAGTTAACAAGAAAGCTTCATGCTCGAGAAATGAAAATGATGAATAAAACAAATCAACTGCTCAATTGCAAAATCCCGAACTATATCATGGTCAGAATGCTGCAAGCATAAACGCAAAAGCTAAACCAGGTGTTCTTAGTTCTCCACCCAGTACAGCTTTTGAAATTGCGTGAGCGGTAGATCGTCTACTTGATCGTATCGAAATCAATGTTAAACATGAACATGAAGAGTAAATACAAAGACTTTTTAATTAGAACCACAGAGAAAACACACACTCAGTTTCACACAGTAATATGGACAAGTGTTCCAAATCTATACAAGACTAATCTATTTGTAGTTGAACATTCCTATCCAAAAACACGATTAGCCGAACTCCCAGTTCGGACAAGTTCATGTGCATCCGAACTGGCAGTTCGACTCAGTTCGGACCATCATAAACTTGTATCTCTTTGTCTTGTACATGATACTTCACATGACGACCAAGAACCTTGTTCCAACAAACTACCCCTCGACATGTGCAGTTTCAACTTCAACATAATCTTGTATCTTCAATCAAACTCTTCCTCAACTTGATGATGAGTCTGATCTTAAATACTTGACATTTTAGCTCATGTAATCTCTTTATCGACAACTTCAGAAGACTTGAAGTTGTGACCTTCTCTTTCCACTTAGAACCTACCAACATAAATAATCTTGGTGCAAAACGTCTCTTTGAGACTCCAAGATATATTGATTTTGAAATTTGATTTCGTATTCCGTGTTGATCAATCGAAAAGAAATTAGAAACAAAATCTTTTTGATTTTTCTAAATTTTATATCGAAACACACTCAAAATCTTTTTGATATTTTTGATAATGAACAGTATATGCAATATAGAAACATACACTATTTCATCTTTTGCGAGAAAGATCACAACTTTGGATCATATTGGACATAACATGTTGAACTACACTTCAATTTCTATTATT